>CM060821.1:10429756-11671846 GCA_030704555.1 Heliconius charithonia
ATAAAGCGTGAAGCTGATTTAATTTATTTTTTTATTGGTATATCACTTTGTTATTCGTCTTCATATGTCAAGACCATTTATTTAGAGATATCAAGCTGAAACTAATATCAAAGATTAAATATACAGTCTCTTTGAGCAAAAAAAATCAAGTTTCTTTCGACTTTAATGCAATCAAAAGATACGAGTATGCATCGCCTTTGCTGCATTTTGTATGTAATTCGCCGCAAAATTAAAACCTATAGGGTTACTTTTAATGGACCTAAAGTTATGAACCAAAGCGGAGAAAAATAAATATTTTTTTTATAAATCCCCGTGTGGATATCGAACTCACACCGCTGAGCTTATAGTCAAACACTGTGTCACACTGCACCACGTGAGCCTTTTTTAAAATGATAATTTTATTATTCTATTGTCTCACTGACTTACGGCCAGTGATTGTGAGATAGTATAATGAAAAAAAAAAACAGCTTCACGCTGTATCCCTGCATAAAGCAGGGTAGGCAGAGGGAAACTAGTGATAGGACACTTCCCCATCTTCACTTTCACACACCGTTTTGCGCCGGACTCTGGGAATATTTCAATACGAAGAATTAAAAATATTAATTTAAATTAATATTTCATTTCCTCGTGTGAGGATTGAACTCAAAACCAGTCCATTTTACACTCACACTTTGTGCCGCTGCACCACACCTGGCCTCTCCTCTAGGTAAGAAAATGAATAGTTGATTGCATAATCACATACATTTGACGGAATTAAAACCCAGCAACTCCAACGTAATAAGAAATGAAGTCACCTCTAAACCATTATTAAATAACTTAGTGAGGACGACATTCTACCGTTCTATTGCATTCTACAGGAATTTTCCCACTTCGAGAGGACGATGAAGCTAAACTAGAGCTGTTCTATGTGTTCTTTCGTTTCTCTTGTATATTTTTAAACCTGCTTTGTTGGAATTAAATGCGGCGTTGAGTTCCGCCGCTCAAAACGCAAATGTGACGAAAGTGGAATGAATAAATTGGCTCTTTTTTTAGTAATTGTATTCCTACCATATTATGCTTTTAAAAGTGTGAAGAATCTTAAATCATTTTGAGACCGTCGTAGCCGAGTTTGGCTGTCGTGAGTTCGATTTCCAATCGAGGGAATAAACATATTAATTAATACGTTCGTAACATGAAGGTATATATTTAAAAAGTCCAAATTTATACAAAAATATTATGTAGTAAAAAGTTTAAAAGAAACCCTCACTTTGCTAAAAGTATTTTAATTCAGAATCTCATAATAAATTCAATGTAATATTTTAAAAGAACTAACCACTGTTACCCTCGAGCGGACGAACATGAGAAAGATATAAAACTAACTAGTTTTTCTGCATTTGACAAAATCTTAGATAGAAATATTTAACATAAAATGAATATATGAAAATAAATTTTAATCTTGAAAAATAGGCATTGAGAAAAGAGTGCTCAGTGATAAATATATCTGTTTTATCTTCACACTGTATCCCGCACATAGCAGGATAGGCCGATAAAACCTAGCGTTAAGACACTCCGTTTCTATTAGGACATTTGTTCTTTGAACTTAACACTGTTCGTAGCCTCGTAACTCGGAAATCTAACTAAGTCGGAATTGAACCTATAACCTTTACAGTGTACTGTCGCACGTTTGTGCTGCGCCATAACAGGCATCTACATTCAATTCAATTAACCAATTTCAACTATATATTTAAAATATATTATACGGTTAAGTTACTTACTTATAATATATTTTTTTTTGCTTCACACTGTTTTCTGCGTAATGCAGGGTAGACAGAAGGAACCTAGTGTTCAGGCATAGCGTTCCCTGTTGCTCTTGTGAGAGCTAGAAAAATATATAAAAATATTAAACATTTCATTCCCCCGAATCGGAATGGAAAATACAACTGACGTGCTTGTAATCACTGCGCCACGATCATCAAATAATCATCTGAGCTTTAAACAAAAAAATACCAGTCGTAGCAAAGGGATACAAGTGTGACTTTAAACGCGACTGATATCGGACTAACAACGAAAGACTGTAAAACCGACTGGTTGTGGGTTCGATTCCCACTCGAGGACATGAAATATTTTCAACGCGTTACAAATAAACTAATATAAGATATAAGTCGTTCTAAGCTAAATATTAAGACTTTCTTATAAAGATCTTAACGAGTAAGCGATTTTCTATTACCATGGCAACTTCCAGAGTAGATTACGGTCAAACTAAGGGGAACGAGTGGCTGGGGAAACTTTGTTTTTGAAAACTTACTCCAATTGAAAAATACACGAAGATTTTTCAGTTAAGCAAATATAAAACGGTTGTAATTTGTTGAAGTTTGTGTTCTTTTTTTTTGTTTTTGGGTTTTTTGGTTAGTATGTAATTGATTTGATTTTTTTTCTCGCTGTGTTCTGTATATAGCAGGATAGAGCGGCCTTAAGACGTGAGGAATCGCCGCGCACTCCAAACCTATAGGGACCGTAGACCTCCAATTATGAAACATGGCAAGACGTGAGAACTTGCAGTACAAATGAAAAGAAAATATTTAGTTTTCAACATTTAAGTTGTAATTCCCGTTTACCTAAAATCCTATAAATGTACCAATTTTAACCTTATTTTAACCGTTAAAGTTTAATTCTTGCCTGACACGTTCTAATTGCCCTAATTAAAAAATTGAAAATTAAGACTAATAATTTTAAAATTTCATTCAAATAATTTTTAGAAAAAAATACTTACCCTCAAAGTTTTTGAAGGAAAAAAAAAAAGTAATTCTACTAACATTATCAAACATTTAAAAAAAATAAGACATGAAAAGATCACAACCTATATAGAAATAACCCTATTTCAATTAACTCGGCAGCAAAAATAAAATAGTAAAGAAAAGAACCAACTTGAGTTAAAAATTTAATACGATTTTTCAATTCCACGCAATCCTGCTCTATTGTAGCCATCTTTGGAGATTATGGCGTTGTGTTTTGTTTATCAAATATTTACTATTGCTACAGAAAAGAATAATAAATATAGCCTTTAGTCTACTAGGTCTTATAAAAAAACCTATTTTCAGTGAATTTCTTTTTTTAGTTTCACGCTGTTTCCCGTATATAGCGTAGCCTATTTATTGTATTCCCGTAGGAAAGGTGGACTAAACTTAGTGATAAGAATGGCCGTTTACAATACACTGCCCATTTTTCTAGACATCGTGTGTTAAGTGGCGGAACTCAACGTCGCACTTTGTCTTGTTTCTAGTACAAAGAAATAAAAATATTGTCGGCTTAATGAGAAAACCTACTAACAGCAACCAATATAGACTTAGATATATTAAAAAACTTAAAGTATGTATACTTGTAGGTGTAAATTCTACAATTCTTTATATAAAAAAAAAATAAATTGGCTTCACGCTATATCCCGCACACAGCAGGGTGGGCAGAGGAAACCTAGTGTTAAGACACCCCGTTCCCCACTTTCTGCCGAATTTTGGAGGCATTGCGTGTTGAGTGGCAGAACTCAACGCCGTGCTTTTGCCTCCACACCAGAGCGAAGAAATGAAAATATAAATTTAGGTAAATATTTTATCTCCTCGAGTGGGGATCGAACCCACAACCGGTCGGTTTTACAGTCACCTTCGTGCCGCTGCGCTACGACTGGCCTCATTCTTTATATTTTTTTTAATATTTTTTTTTTATATTAATATTATGTCATTTATACTTTCTAATTTCCGAAATTTGTTTTATTTTTATGTAACGCTTTCCAATCGTAAAAAATGTACCAAAACATACTGACAAAAATAGATTTAGCAGACACATAATGCGATACGATAACAAAATTGAGAGTAAACCACATATTTCAAAACACCGATCGGGAATCGAATCCACAACCACCACGTTACACGCTGCGCCGCAACGTCACTATAATATGACATTTTATAATTATGTCAAAGCTTTACGCTGAACACGAACGGCGTCGTGTTAATAAAAATTCTTGACGCTACTAGAATAACCTGTGAAATTCCCGCATTTTTTACATTCCACATATCCTGTAAACTGTGTATAGGTACGCTTGGAATATTCTATGTATGAACGTAATAAGATTATATGCATATAGTAGGCCAGTCGTGGCGCAGTGGCACGAAGTGTGACTGTAAAACCGACTAGTTGTGGGTTCGGTCCCCACTCGAGGAGATGAAATATTTACTTAAATTTATATTTCCATTTCTTCGCTCTGGCGTCAAGGCTAAGCACGGCGTTGAGTTCTGCCACTCAACACGCAATGCCTCCAGAATTCGGCAGAAAGTGGGAAATGGAGTGTTTTAACACTAGATTCCCTTTGCCTACCCTGCTGTGTGCGGGACACTGCGTGAAGCTGATTTATTTATTTATTTATATGCATATATTTTCTGTTGCCTTTAAGCTGTGCGGGATAAAGCGTGAAAGTGAATAGAAAATGAGGGTAAACAGAATCCAGTGTTGATGTACTTCGAATTCAAGACATTAAGGGCCAGTTTTACCGGTTACACGTAAAGTTTCAGATAGTAATCTGATACTTTATGCTATCTCACAGAAAGAGGATGAAAATATAAAATAATTATTTCTTATATTTTCAAGAATAATTTTCTTATTAATGAACGATAATATACGATTTTTATAAGAATGTATAAATAAAATGCATTTGTCAAATGTGTATCTACTAGAAATTGCTAGTCGAGATCTGTGAATTCAAAAATTATAGCTTATCTGGCAGATAAGGTTGTCCGGGACTTTATCAGCCAGTGGTGAAACAGTCCCTAAGTATTGAGTAGAAAACTTAAAAAAGAGCCTTTTTAACAGTGTAAGAAACTGAAATTACCTTTATCAATGAATTTTTAAAATACGTTCCCAGATTTCCTCTGCCTACCCTGATGTGTATTGGAAAGCGGGAAGTATGAGTGAACCTAAAATTATAACATCCAACTACATCTGATTTGAAATAGGTGAAGATAAAAAGGGCTCATAAATTCAAATAAGCCAGTCGTGGCGCAGGGGCACAAGGTGTGGCTGTAACCGCGAAAAGTTGAGGGTTTGATTTTCACTCGAGGAAATGAAATGTGGAAAATGGGGATCGGAATTCACCGGAACAGAGTCTTGACACTAGGTTCCAAGTTATAAATATGTTTACCCAAACATATATTTTTCCCTAAAGATGTTTTTTAATTATTCTGTTTGTATCAACCTACCGTATATAATATATTTTATAAACTTGAATCAGTGTAACATGTAATAATATCATATACCCACATAAATATAATATACCAACCTAATTAAAAACCACTTCCTTTTTGAAATTAGTTATAAATGATGTATGTAGTTCTGAAATAATTTAGCAAAGGTAAAGTGAAACAAGACATTGACATTGTTTGTAGTGTTTTGACATGCACTCCAGTAAAGTTAAACTCCACAAAATTAAAAAAAAAAGATTAGGAATCGACCCCACAACCATCGCTATTACAACCATCTAATACGCTACTGTGCCACATGTAAAACGACACCATAATATAAGCAACTAAAAAAAAACACGTTCACATTCAACACACTGTACCAACAAGAAATCTAAATACGAAGCGTTAAAGTGTATTTTTGTTCGCAGAAACACTGCAGAAGTGAAGCAACAAAGTGAAGTGAAGCGCTAAAGTGGGATTATGTACGGGCGCGTGCTTTAGCCATGACTATAGCTTTTCTATTCAGCGCTTTCGGTGCGCTCGCCCTCGTGAGCCTTACAGGTGAGTTAGATCTGATGAATATATATATATTTTTTATTGTATATTTAGATGAGTGAGTGGATTGTGGGTTCAATTTTCACTTATAAATTATTATTTATTAATATTTTCATTTCTGGCCAGTCCGAGGCCAGTCGTGGCGCAGTGGCACAAAGTGTGACTGTAAAACTGAGTGGTTGTGGGTTCGATCCCCATTCGAGGAGATGAAATATTTATTTACATTTATATTTCCATTTCTTCGCTCTGGTGCAGAGGCTAAGCGCGGCGTTGAGTTCTGCCACTCAACACGCAATGCCTCCAGAATTCGGCAGAAAGTGGGGAACGAAGTGTCTTAACACTAGGTTCCCTCTGCCTACCCTGCTGTGTGCGGGATACAGCGTGAAGCTGATTGATTGATTTTCATTTCTTCGCTCTGGTATGAAGTCGAAGCGCCGTTGAAATCCGCCGCTCAACGCGTAATTTCAAGTTCCGCCTCTCAAGGCGGGAGGAGGTCTCGGTTGAACTTTGAAAAATATGACTGATACCCGTATCAATTATATTTCTCGAAGTCATGTCATGTCATGACTGGTGTCATGCTTAGGTCACGTAAAAAGTATGAAGACTCTTCAGAGTATGACAAGATTGATGACAGACCGACAGACAGTAGAGTTTGGAGTTCTGTTGCTACCTTGCTAGGTATAAAGTTCTTTATTAACTATATATTTATTATTTGTTTTTACTTTAAATATGTACTTAGAGTTGTAATTTACACTGAAAAATATTATTCTTGTATTCTTTTTATTAACAAAAAGTCTTACAATATCGCGATAGCATTCTATTGTATTCAATAAGATTTTCTACAAGAAAACAAATCTTTTTCTCGAGTAAAAAAATCCGTTATAAGAAGTATTTAATATTAAATAAACAAAGAAAAACAGCCTTATTTTAGGTATATTGTGATATTTAATGTAAAGCTGTGCTTAGAAACGAGTTCGGAATTTTCACCCAAAATGATATCTTTTAAACCGTTAAAGCTGGCTTACATTCGTGACCACTTTAATCAAGAGATTGAATTAAGTATCATTTCGGAGATTGTTCTTGAGCTAAATTATCCTTATGGTATTATAAGGAAATCCGATCAAAAACAAAATTGTGAAATGAGAGCCAAGTTCAATAATGAATGATGTGTCGCTATCAACTTTGCCCGCAAAAGAAACAACGATCATTTCGATGAACGACATTATATCGGTGTCAATGATCAGATGATATTTTCTTGTGTATGTGTAAATAAAAGTTTACTTTATCACGCTCACGCTGTATCCCGCACACAGCAGGGTAGGCAGAGGGAACCTACTGTTAAAACACACAGTTCCCCACTTTCTGCCGAATTCTGGAGGCGTTGCGTATTGAGTGGCAAAACTCAACGCCGCACTTTACCTCGACACCAGAGCGAAGAAATGGAAATATAAATTTAAGTAAATGTGTCATGTCCTCGAGTGAGGATCGAACCCACAACCAATCAGTTTTACAGTCACTCTTTGTGCCGCTGAGCCACGACTGTACAGTCTTCTTAATATGGCTTAATGAGCATGAGCCAAGACAAGAGGCTTGGGTTCGAGTCGTGCTCCATTCAAAATGACAAAAAAAAATATGTTTTTTAAAGTATATATATATAGTTTCAGTCTAGTTGGACAAACTGCAGCGTTATGCTACGTTGACTTACGAGCAGTATCTAAATCAGGAGTAAAATTTTCCATGTCTACTACACAAACGAAGTAGAAGGTTAAACGATAATATTGGTGTTATAGGAAAAAGAATTATCGTTGTTTTCCTTATTTGCCCTAAAGGAATGTTTGCTTGGAAGCAAAAAGGGCTTCACAATCTTTTATGGATAAGATTTGCTGTAGCACCGTAGTGGCGTTCGTAGAAAAGAATAGTGGGTTCAAATTTTGGTATTAAGATTACTTTATCAGTGCCATTTCTTCTCAATTTTAAGGCGATTAACTTTAGTGAACCGATGAATCCTTAATTTATGGTCAAAATTAAGCATGTTAGCTTCACGCTGTATCCCGCACAAACTAGGGTAGGCAGAGGGAATCTAGTGTTAAGACACTCCGTTCCCCGCTTTTAGCCAATTTCTGGAGGCATTGCGTGTTAAGTGGCGGAACTCAATGCCGCACTTTACCTCGACACCAGAGCGAACAAAATAAAAAAAAATAAAAAAAAATATTAAAATATTAAATAATTGACCCTACTTTCACTTTTTTATGCAAAATACCATAATAAATTTATTATTTAAGTAAATATCCAAAAGAAACCCCCACATTATCTCAGTTTTATAAAATATATTTTATAATTCACTTTCAAGAACCACGACTGTCTAGCTTATCTTGTCTACATTTAATGGTAGTTCGTTCACCCGGTCTTTTGTAAATATAATTATGTTGAAAAAGAAACATATGTATGATGAAATGGGGTTATTTCATATTTGTTTAGTTGGTTTGTTTTGTTTTTTTAATACTTTACATAGCAGGGTAAAAAAGGGGAACCTAGAGTGTTTTATATTATATTTTAACAAAAGCAGACACATGATCCGTACTTTGACTCTACTTTTTAAAAAAAAATTTACTTTAATTGTATTTTGTTTCTATCAGTTACTTATACTTGGGCTTATTGCAAGACATAATCAAAATCTCTAGATATTATTATCTCTACATATATTAATACTTATGAAGCTAGTCGTGGCACAAACTCGCAGTGTGACTGTAAACGCGACTGGTTATGGGTTCGATCTCCACTCGAGGCAATGAAATATTTATTTAAATGTATATTTCCATTTCTTCGCTCTGGTGTCGAGGCAAAGTGTGGTTTGAGTTCCACCGCTCAAATGCAATGCCTCCAGAATTCAGAAAGTGGGGAACGGAAGTGTCTCAATGCTAGGTTCCTGATTGCCTATCCCACTGTGTGTGATTTACGACGTGAAGCTGATTTTTTTAATGGTTTCTTTTTAATTTAAATGGAATTGGAAAGGAACCGATGGGACATAGAATTAAGTCATTCATTGGATACATTCCGAAATAACGAAATCACTATATTTTTCATCCAAAACAAAAAATATAGACGTTCCAGTCCTTATGAGTTATAAGGACAAGGATAACAGGAAACCATGTTGTTAGAACAAATATCAACAATACGTATCTAAACCGGATGGTTATCATCCCCCATTACACTGTCCCACAAATCAAGGGCACAATAGACCCTCAAATGGCCATAATGTAGTGCGGACACAAAAGTCACTCTTTAATATCTATATATTGATATTAAAGCCATGAATGAGGCCAGTCGTGGCGCAGCGGCACGAAGTGTGACTGTAAAACCGACTGGTTGTGGGTTCGATCCCCACTCGAGAAGATGAAATATTTACTTAAATTTATATTTCCATTTTCTTCGCTCTGGTGTCGAGGTTAAGCGCGGCGTTGAGTTCTGCCACTCAACACGCAATGCCTCCAGAATTCGGCAGAAAGTGGGGAACGGAGTGTCTTAACACTAGGTTCCCTCTGCCTACCCTGCTGTGTGCGGGATACAGCGTGAAGCTGATTTATTTATTTAATATCAATATAATTTATTGTCCTAGTTTTTAGTTGGTCGAGTTCGTTTGTTATTTTCGTTGAAGATGCTTAATAAAGATTTAGTATCATTGATTTTTATTAAATGTTTCGCAAACGTTTGGTTGCTGAGATATTGTGATGGGATTATTGATAAATCTATAATTTTTGCCCGACTGCGACGAGGCCCGAAAAGAGTGTTGTGTTTTTCCGCATATGTATGTATGTTCGTTAGGTGGACCGATTTTAATAAATAATGCTTTGTTGGATTTGTCTTTATAGCGCAAAAAATATTCATTTAGTTGATGCAGTTGGGTTGTTTTGCTTATAATTTACTTGTTTCTTGATATATTTACTAAAATTTTTAGCCCTGTATAAAGTCTAAGTTTTTTTTTGTCACTATTATAATGTATCCAGCACAAATCAGGACAGGAAAATTCTCTGCCCCAGCAGATTTTCCAGTTTTAATATTCCATTTTCTATTTTGTATTTGCTCTTGACACTATCTGGTTAGAACGGTAAATAAAATAACTTATTCCCCCATGAGGAGATTGAACCTACAACCATCGCGTTTACAGTAAGACGATGTTTCATTTCGCTATGACGGTCTCTAATTAATAATCTATCTTAAGTGTTGTAGCCAATTGCGTTAAACATTTACAAAAACAAAAGTCAATAACTAATCCTATATCTTTCTAATACTATAAATGTGTGCGTAAAAGAATGTATGTCTGTTTTACTATCACGTAAAAACTACTGAATGGATTTAGATGAAACTTTACAGTAATAAAACCAGCATACATCGTAATAACACATCGTAACTACAATTTATATATATGTAATTTGTATAGAATGCTATAATAATCAAAATAAATTTAAGCGGGCGAAGCCACAAGTTAAAAATTATTTAAAAAAAAATATGCCAGTTGCAGTAGAAACTCTAATATAACAATTACTTTTTTAAATCTCATTGACCGTACAAACCAATTGTAAATGCCTACTTGACCGTAGGGTATATAGACAAAAAATAAATTTAATAAAAAAATATAACGTAAAAGCATGTTGTTCAGCTTGTTAAGCCTGTTTGTTACAGTTTGAAGGACTTCGTAGAGTACTAACGTAGAAAAAAGGGAATATGTGTTTGTACATATACAATAATGAGTATAATATTATCTTCTTTTTTTCTTCACGCTGTATCCCGCATAAGAGTTAAGACACTCCGCTCTCCAGTTTTCGACGAATTCTGGTGGTGTAGCGTGTTGAGTGGCGGAACATAGCGAAGCGGGCGAAGAAATGAAAATATTAAATATTACATTTCCCCTTCTGCGAATCGAACCCACAACCTGTCGCGTATACAGTTACACGCTTGTACTCCTTGCGCCACGACTTTTCTCTTCTCTGTATGTACATATCTTAACCATACGTGATTATAGTGGTCATAAAAGACTATAAGTTGATATTAAAAATAAATAAAATCAACTTCATGCTGTGTCCCGCTTTTTCCGTGACCTAAGCATGACACCAGTCATGACATGACATGACTTCGAGAAATATGATTGATACGGGTATCAGTCATATTTTTCAAAGCTCAACCAAGGCCTCCTCCCGCCTTGAGAGGCGGAACTTGGAATTACGCGTTGAGTGGCGGATTTCAACGACGCTTCGACTTCAAACCAGAGCGAAGAAATGAAAATCAATCAATCAGCTTCACACTGTATCCCGCACACAGCATGGTAGGCAGAGGGAACCTAGTGTTAAAACACTCCGTTCCCCACTTTCTGCCGAATTCTGGAGGCATTGCGTGTTGAATGGCAGAACTCAACGCCGCATTTAGCCTCGAAAATGCCTATAAATTTAAGTACATATTTCATCTCCTCATGTGGGGATTGAACCCACAACCACTCGGTTTTACAGTCACACTTGTGCCGCTGCGCCACGACTGGCCTCAACTTTTCTAGTAATTATTAAAATATTTTATTCTCTTCGATATTCTTAACTATTTTTAGAATACACTACAGTACAATAAAGTATTAATTTAAACAATAAAAATTATTCCAATACTGGGTTTATTTGGATAGTGAATAAAATAGCGAGTTCTGATTAAAACAAGATGCATTTTGCTTTCTGTTTCTGTTTTCGTTTGAGGATTCATTTTGAATAGTTACGCTGTTGGCTGCGATTTCTCGTCTGTAAAGCTTATTTGAAGTTCTACTTAAATTATGGTACATATTTACTAGAAAGTATGCAGTTTTTATGAGGTCAGTCGTGCCCAGGGCCGAGGTGTGCAAGTGTATACGCAAGAGGTTGTGGGTTCGATTTCCACACGACGTAATGAAATATTTAATATTTCCATTTTCTGCGCTCTGGCGTTGAGGAAAAGTCCGGCGCTGAGTTCCGCCACTCATCATGCAATGCTTCCAGAAAATAGAAAACGAAGTGACTTAACACTGGTAATCTGCTATGTGTGGAATACACGTGATGCTAAAAAATAGTAGTCAATATAAACGTAAACAAAATATGAAGATACGACCATTTCACTTCCTGTTTCAGTGGAAATCGACTTCACAACCCATCGCATTTCCACTTAGAAATTTGTGCCCCTTCACCAGGATTAGCCTCATGCTATACTAGCAAATATATGGAGATATTATAAGATAAATTAAAGAACATAATAAAATCTTAAAAACTTTAAATTGTCCCCAGGCTGCACAGACAACACGAATGGTCTAAGCTCCGACGGCGTCCAAGAGTTGGAGTACACTGATGTAGACCTCGGACTGACACAGCGAGGGCCACACTTCGATCTACAGTATTCTAGGAACGTCACAGCACTGGTTGGGAAGACTGCGCAGCTGAACTGCAGGGTGCACGATCTTGGGAATAGAACAGTTAGTAAACCACCTTTTTTAGGATTTCTTATGAGAACTATTAATATAAGATAGAATTATCGCACCCGGGAGAACGAATTATTATCTACTAATGTTTTCATTTCTTCGGCACCGAGGCAAAAGCTCGGCGTTAAGTTCCGCTACTTATAACGCAATGCCTTAAAAAATTCGGTACAAAGGGAATGAAGAGTCTTATGACCAGGTTGCCATCTACCTACCCTACATTTTTTTTAACTATTAAAATGTTTACTAACGCCCTATCTTTATTTCAAATAGATGTAATACATTAGCATTACAAATTATAATTGAAATCTAATTAACTTTATGAAGACGTGAGAAGTGTAGTGTCATGATCACTCTTTGCCCTAAATTTTGTTTTTATACCTTGGTATATAAGGGATACTGCATCCCGTATAAAGCAGGCTAGATAGAAGTAACATAGCGCTCAAGCAATTGTTCAATATATTTACGTCTAATTTGCGAGTTAGTAGCGGAATTTAACAACGCGCTTTGTCATTTTACCCGAGAGGTATGGCATGAAAATAAAAATATTTAAATGAAAATCATTCATCTTAGATGTAGGCATCTAGTCGTTTTCTTGGCCGAAATAAGGAAAAGTAATTATATTATTATTTCGCTTTAGACTCACATAAAATACCGGTAATATTGCTAAGATTCTACATAGATAATCGACTTTCACAAGAAATCTCATTAATATGAAGAAAATTCGAGATCTGCTTTCATTTCTAAATAACGACATTAATATCTTTTCGATATTTTGTTAACTTATCACCAACTAAGCTTCATATTTTGTGGGAATTATATATCGGTAAAAAATGTTTAATTGCTTCAAAATCCATAGAATGTTTGATATTAAATTAGATATCTCCATGCGATCTGAAGATGGTCTTGAAAGACGGACAGACAGACAGAACCCCAAAAAAAAAACATATTAAAACCATATAACAATTGAATTTTATTGAGTTTCACATATCAAAACACTTTTTAAACGATAAAAGTATTTAATATTAAATATTGTCGTATAAGATCGCAAATCTTATTTGATACTCTTTCATCTTAAACCAGATTACGTTACGCTATAACCGTTGTATTTCGGGTTTAATGACACCTCGATTGTGTATTCTACTTTTTATTTGTTACAATTATTTTAGAGGTTTATTTTATTGTTAAAAAAACGTAAGCTAACTCGTGTAAAAGAGGGTAGATAGATAAAAAGACTATAAAAATAATTGATTCGTATCAATCGAGGGTAAATCGATACTCTAGGACGGCCTGGTGAAAAACCTAGGCGTCGTACTAAATTCGAAACTTTCCTTCCCGCCGCACATCACGTATGTCAGAAACAAGGCAACATACGCCATGATAAGGCTGTACCCACTTAACTGCAAGAGGAGTAAAATGTCACTTGGGAACAAACTGACATTGAACAAAATTTGCAATCGTCCCATCATGACCTACGTTTGTGTCGCGATCGTACACACCAATATAGACGTCCTTCAGAGAGTCCTGAACAAATTCCTCCGTATGGCATCTGGACGTCCATGGTACGTACACAAAGTGAACCTACACAAAGATTTTGATTTGGAAACGTTAAAAGAATTCTCCAAACGCCTCGCCAAGCGCTACTACGAACATGCAGAATCCTATTCCAATCCTCTCATTGTCAAAACGTGTGAGTACGCTCCTCATCCTCATCCACCTCTTTCGACGCCCACGCAGCGTCCTTTTAGATCCCGACAACCCAATTATAGTAGCAAACGTTTAAAATAAACGTGTATATAATAAACTTCCGCAGTGTATTCTTTATTCTTCTACCACAATTTAAAGTAACTTTTAAAAAAATACTAACAAGTAAAGCTTATTACACTGTTCAAGAATATTTAGATGATAATCATGTATGGAAGTAATGTCTATTGAATGTGATGTAGGATAGCTGCCAGTTAATGTAATAATACCATTGACTTTGAAAAGAGCAACTGTTGACTTTCTTGCCGGCTCTTCTCAGCAAAATGGTACAAACAGATGGTAACTTTTTTTTGTTTATATGTTCATTCGACGATTCAAAAGTGCTTATAATAGTCTATTTGAATAAATAATATTAAGAATTTGAATGGAATGAATAATTATTTATTAATATTTTAATTTCATATTTTTATTTTCTCTCTGGTAACAAGGTAACACTCAACACGTAATACACCACGAAAAGTAGGGAACAGAGTATTCTCATACTAGATTCTCTCTCCCTACCCTACTAAATGCGGGATACAGCGTGAAACTGAAAAAAATATATTTTGTACTACATTTCAATCCTTGACCTCTTTCTGTTCTGTAATTTGTTCCGATTTCTTTTCATTCAAATAACTATTTAATATACAAGTAGCCAATGTCCTTTGCACATCTATTGAATTTCATTTAAGTATTTGAATAAAACATTTCTGTTTCAATTAAAGTACTTCTCGAGTATTCTTAAGATGGTAATAGAATAGAATGATAAATAAGATGATTTTATTATCACCGTTTATCTTATTTGATTAATTACTCATGTTAAGGTAGGCTAGGTTCCCGGCGTTCACAGGCGTCGTAGTGGCATGCACGAGCGATCCTGTGGCGTCTCTGCTGAGTTTTAGTTGGTAGTGTCGGGTTATTTCGATGAATCCTAATATACCATTCCTCCGTAGGGCTTATCCATCCTACGCACTGATGGTCTGCGTAAAAGCATTTCCTAGGTTCCCTCGGCCTACTCTTTTATATGCAGGATACAGTGGGAAGCTAATTACTTGAGTTAGTAGTAGGTTTCATTTATCATTGCCTTATATCAGAACAAGGAAAATAAAATATTAAATATTTCAGTACTCTCTGCATCTCAGTATGTCAAAAAGTTAATATCAATATAAATGTATATAATAAGATATTATGTTAAAACAGAAAAATATATTTTCAAAAAACGCATACAAAATTCAAGAAAAGAAAATCTTAAAAAACCTTTTTTTATAAAAAAAAATCGGGAAATATAATTGAGGTTTCAATAAATCTAAAATACCCGTTATAACGTACCGTAATCCGGTTAAAGAAGAAAGAGTGCCGAATAGGATTTCCGAACTCATGGCACAATTTTTAATATTAAAAATACATTTATTATATTTGATGCCGTCGTGGCGCAACGTCGCAGCGTCCGACTGGAAATGTGATGATTGTGAGTTCGATTCCGAATCGATAGAATGAATTGTTTGCATATCCTAGTTTTAGTACTAAGTAAAAACAACGAGGCGTTTAGTATTACCATACGACTCACATACTTTCGAAAATTAGGCAGTACGTGGGAAAAGCGAGTTTTAAATTTAGTTTTCTATAGCTACCCTACAATAAGCGAGATAGACCGAGAAGCTAAAAAAGATAATCTTATATATATATATTTTTTTGGCTTGACGTTGTATCCTAAATATAGTGTTAAGACACTAGGCGTTGTCCATTTCTCGCCGAACTTTTGTGATATTGCGTAAGTAGTTGAACTGAACGCCGCGTTTTTGTCTTCGTATCAGAGTTAAGAAATGAAAATATTAAAAAATAATTCCCCCGAGTGGGAATCGAACCCACAGCCATCGCATTATAGTCACACTCTTGTGTTCATGCGCCACGGCCTCTATATGTGTCAGTATTTTTTATCTAATTCAACTTATTTTCACCAGGTATCATGGATCAGGCATCGAGATATCCATCTATTGACGTCAGGACGAATGACATACACTTCAGACCAGAGGTTCATCAGCGTACACAATCCTCATACTGAAGACTGGATATTAAAGGTATCTATATATAACTATGTGGTTCTGTCGTGGTGTAGCATTTTAGTTTCTGATTATACACACACAAGTTACAGGTTCGATTCCAATTCAGATAAATAAGCGGAGATGTGAAAATAATCCATTAATCCGAATGGAAATTAGGCCCAACTCCGTCGTGTTTACTGTCACGGCCTTATTTTATTTTTTTCTCAGCTTCACCCTGTATCCCGCACACAGCAGGGTAGGCAAAAGGAGCCTAGTGTTAAGACACTTCGTCTAAAATTTTCCACCAACTTCTGAAGGTATTGCGAATTGGCAAGGGCAAATAAATGCCACGTTTTGCGTCGACACCACAGCGAAAAAACGAAAATAGTAAATATTGAATTTCCTCAAGCGGGAATCGAATCACCATTCCAATTAGTCACGCGATGTGCCGCAGCGCCACGATGGCCTTAACCTATATTTATTTTGCCAATACATCCGCAGGGCTCAGTTTCCCTATATAAATCATATTTGTTGTTCACATGACATTGTGACAGTCGAATGAAACAAAAAACTTTTTCAACAAAGAAAAAGGGTAGAGAGTTAGGTTTTTTTTTATAAAGTCAAAAACCACCAAGCCAGCACCGTACAGTATTTGTTTTGACTTTTGACATCCTATCTCGACGAGTATAATGATGAAGACCGTTCCACCTTTTGGCTGCAGCATCCCAAAAATTGGCTTAGCACGTCAAGATGACGCTGAGATAAACGGTATACAGTTTCGTAATATCTGCATTGCTACAATATATTATATTGGGGTTCCGTTGGTACAAAAAAAATTAAAAATATTATTATTATTTTGTCCGTCTGTCTGTCCGTGTAGAAATATCAAGCTTAAATTAATATCGAAGACGAGTATAAAATAAAAACTAAATAAAACCTAGAAGTATAAAATTTAAAGAAAACTTTAAGTATAAATATAGGTCAAAATAAAAAAGTTGTAATTTAAAGAATAATACAAAACTTGTATATAATATATATGGAACCGTCGATGGCCAAATCTGCTTCCTACTTTACGTAAAATCTAAAACAAACAAAGACAATTTAGATATGACATTTTTGAAACATTTCATGCTGATAAATCGGTATCGTTGGAAGTCAAAATTTTTGTCCCGATCCGGCCAAATTCTAGAGGCTATACGTGTCGAGTGGCGAAACTCAACGCCGTGCATGCCTCGTTAGCAGAACAAGGAAATGTACATGTAAACTTTTACAATCTTCCAAGTACAACCGATTCCACAACCAAGCGTCTACAGTTAAATATTTGCATACTGCCTCAAAAATAAAAAAAATATAACCTAGTGTTAAGACACTCCGTTCCCCACTTTCTGCCGAATTCTGGAGGCATTGCGTGTTGAGTGGCAGAACTCAACGCCGCCCTTAACCTCGACACCAGAGCGAAGAAATGGAAATATAAATTTAATTAAATATTTCATCTCCTCGAGTGGAGATCGAACCCACAACTAGTCGGTTTTACAGTCACACCTCGTGCCGCTGCGCCACGACTGGCTTCATATCAAAAAAAAAATATTCTATTAAATCTTCGAAGCCGGAATCCACATCAGTCAGGCACTTCCCAACTACCATAAGATTATATAATATAAATTGGGAATGATAGGAAGCCGGAGTTACGTGAACTATCTAACTTCGGGCGGACCGCTCGGATAGTTAAATTTCATTCTTAGTAACTCCACTCAAATTAGTCGCTTGTTGCTTGAAAACTAAATTCTTGATTTTGAATGGCAACCGCTGTGAATGTTTGTTGGAATAGATTTGACTAATTTTTATTGTTTTCAATATAATATGATAAGAAAATTTAAATTTATATAAATATTCTATTAATATTTTTTTTTATTTTTTAATTTCCTCGCTCTGGCAATGCGGAGGCAAAGCGCGGCGTTGAATTTCGCCACTCAAAACGCAATGCCTTCGGAATTCTACGGAAAATGGAGAACGGAGTGTCCTAATATGGAATAACAGTCTTATATTAGGTTCCCATGACCCCTTTTCTATCCCTATCGAATGCGGGATGCGTGAAGCTAATCAAAGGAATTTGAAGTTTTGACTTAGGCGACAAATTTTTGTCAAATGTCAATTCTTTTGTCCGTGAATCCGAGGGCGACGCATTATTTAATTTTGAACTTGGCTCTTATTTACATTTTGAGATACGATTATCAACGAACTGAATAAAAAAATATTATTAAAACACAATAATAGCTCAAGTATAAAATAAGTACTAATTATTATTGCAATTCTATGAATATTCTATACGAGAGCCAATTTAACTGTTTTCGAAGTACCGTAATGATCTTTTATTAAATTTACTACTCTGTTATACATTTGTTTACTAATTAACTCTTTATAGAATTTTAAAGCAATATTGTAGCAGGCAACTCTTTATAATATATCCATAACTTTATTTATTTGTGAACTGATTTAAAAAAAAAAAACAAATAAAATGTTGTTAAGGTAAGCTTTATGAGATTAGCATGAACAAAACGTACAGACAAACAGACAGTCAAATTGTAATAATCATTGTTTTGGGTTCTAATACACTAATAGGAGCCCCCAGTAACATGTTTGTTTATAAATCTCCATATGCAGATAGATTTTGTTATAAGTATAGATATATATATGAGGCCAGTCGTGGCGCAGCGGCACGAGGTGTGACTGTAAAACCGACTGGTTGTGGGTTCGATCCCCACTCGAGGAGATGAAATATTTACTTAAATTTATATTTCCATTTCTTCGCTCTGGTGTCGAGGTTAAGGGCGGCGTTGAGTTCTGCCACTCAACACGCAATGCCTCCAGAATTCGGCAGAAAGTGGGGAACGGAGTGTCTTAACACTAGGTTCCCTCTGCCTACCCTGCTGTGTGCGGGATACAGCGTGAAGCTGATTTTTATTTTAGATATATATAAAACGTATGTTGTAGTCGAGGCCGGTTGTGGCGCAAAGACACAAACTGCGACTGTAAACACGACTGGTTGTGGGTTCGATCCCCAGTCGAGGAAATGAAATATTTATTTAAATGTATAGTTCCATTTCTTCGCTCTGGTGTCGAGGCAAAGCGCGGCGTTGAGTTCCGCTACTCAGCACGCAAAGCCTCCAGAATTCGGCGGGAAGTGGGGAACGGAGTGTCAACATTAAGATCCCTCTGCCTACCCTGCTGTGTGCGGGTTACAGCTTAAAGCTGATATTGTGGTGAAATTGTTAAATGGTGGTTGCAAGGTTGGTTTCCAGAGAAATAAAAAAAAAAAACATATCATATAACGCATAGCTGGTTGGTTTGGTTCGATTCCCACTTGTGGAAATATTTTATAATAAAATTTTTTCTCGCTCTGGAAACTAGGCAAAACGTGGAGTTGATTTACTTAACAAGCAATGTCTCCAGAACTCAACGGATAAGTGAGACCGAGAATATTTTAACGAATGGAGTGTCTCTTAACACTAGGTGATCAGGTACTTTTGCCTACCCTACTAAGTGCACGTTGAGCAGCGTGAAGTGAAAAATACCAGAGCGAGGAAATTAAATATCAAATATTTCATTTCTAGAAGTGGGGGGAATCGAACTCCAACCTATCGCGTTTATTAACTTAGCTAACTTAACCGAGTTATCTAACTTGTTCCCTGTTCGACAAGCGCTCTTAAAACAATTCATTTCAGTCATAACTTATTTAAAAGTTAATATTTAAAACACAAATACATCCCACTTACACCGCAACGAAGTGGCCAGCAATGCTGTCATGAAACCTAAACTAAGCCTAAGAAGAGACCCTTCATAGCATTTTTACCCCTATATCTAACATAGTAACCTATATTTTCGATTCAATAAACCCACCTAAAAAGCCACCAATCTCGCAAACCATCCAAGCAAGAAAGCACCTACCAGCACTTGTTAACAGAAGATCACAAATCGTTTCACGTACACGGCTTTTGGCCGAAATCCAGGATTTTACAACGCCTAAGTTATTTACTATCTAAACCTAGCCAATTTCTAACTGACCATTAATAAACATAAAATCCACAGATAAGATTCCCGCAACGCCGTGATTCCGGTATCTATGAGTGCCAAGTTGGTACCACACCGCCTATCGGACATCGGATGTATCTATCAGTTGTTGGTAAGTGATATATAGGTTTGGGTTATCTAGGTTTTAGTGGTTTGGATGTATATACGATGGGTGGAGGTTCAACGTCAGTTGAGTAAATTATTATATTTTTTATTGCACTTTAAAAAACACATATGGGGAAAACAATTTAAAAAAATATTAGTTAGCAATGGTGGCAAAATTATGTTTTTTATTCAGCTTTATTCTGTATCCCGTTAAATAGGATAGACAAAGAGCATTTGTGAACCTAATTTTATGATCTTCAATTTTTAGTAAAACACTCCCATTTGCTATTTTATACCGAATTATGGCGACATCGCGTGTTGAGTGTGGAATTCAACCACGCCGAGGAATCGGGAAAATGAAAACATTAAATATTTAATTTCGTCGATTGGGAATCAAAACGATAACCTGACCCGTTTAAAGTGGCTATTTCACCCAAAATTCTTCAAAATCCTTAGCATGAGTTTTTAGTTCAAGGCGAAAAGAAAAACTGAAAAATATTATATATCTACACACTGTTAAGAGTAGAATTTAACCTATTTACGACTAAACAGAACTTTTTTATATAAATATATATTATATTTTTTTTTCTCTTTATTTAAGAGAGTTCTATTATCGAATATTAATAAATTAAATCTAATATCCCCAATTTTCCCAACATACATAGTGATTTTCAAGCCCCTTTTATGTAAATAATATTTTTCTACTTTAATTATATTTTATTTATTATGTATCATATGGTTAAGAAATTTATGTTAGGAAACTAGCAAATGTAGAGAAAAAATATATGACAATAAAATTTACTCACTTTGAGTGTATTATGTCACTTGAAACAGCTGCAGAAAATGTACTACAAAATCTCCATTTACTATACGTTTTCCCTTTTTTGGCTTATAATAAATCGGTATACTCATATTTATGCCTATTTAAGTACTTTTCTATGTTTCCTCGTTTGGGCACGGATAAGGACGTAAATACATGATAATCCAGAAACCATTCAAACAGTCCAAAATTTAAGCGATAGCATCATTATTTATCACTTTAAGTAAACCAATTGTTACCCCAATTATAGATACTTATAAAGTGATTCCTTTAGGTTAAGCATTCAATTGATTTAACTTTCGACTTTCTACCTGATTTTGGGGTACTAATTTATTTGTTCTTACGCTTTATCCCCGAATCCTGGATGAATGGGAACCTTTTCGTGATAGCTCCAATGAAAGGATTATTATAAGTGACTTACTTTTGCTGGCTTAAGAGTTAAGGGTAATTCATATTTTATTTTGAATAGTCCGTGTTATGATTTATTTGTATTAGTGTTTTGTTATAAACTAATTTTATTTAAAGTATATGCTACATATAGTATAGTGAGAAACGTAGTGCTTGGATACTCAGTTCTCCACTTTCCATCAAATTGTGTGTGGAAACATTGGGTGTTGATGGATGGAATTTAATTTCAGGCTTTGCTTTGGTACTAGAACGAAGAAATGAAAGGAATTCTTCTCTCGAATGGATTTTAATACCGTTATTGCTGTATTTACATTCACAAACTGTGTCGCTGTACCACGACGGCAAAAATTGCTTAAATTTAAAAAAAAAACAATATATTTTTAAAATTATCTTACACAGCTTAAAGATACAGGCCAGACAAAAGGTAATCTGTGACTTACGGGTTTATCTTAAAGTAAATGTGATCTTGAGATCTATAAATTAATTATCTATAAATAAATTAATAGAAAAACAAGATTAATAACAAAGATTATATATATATATATATATATATATATATATATATATATATATATATATATATATATATATAAATCCGTGCTTAGATTTTTTAGATTAAATCAATCTTGAATTCCTATAACGTCAGGACAACCTTCAACTAGCTCATTGAACTTTAGATATGAATAGATTTTTTTACGTTTCAGACTGTATCTAAACCTTACGCTCAATTTTTGAGTCATTGCGTAAAGTATAATAATCAGCTTCACGCTATATGCCGCACACAGCAGGGTAGGCAGAGGGAACCTAGTGTTAAGACACTCCGTTCCCCACTTTCTGCCGAATTCTGGAGGCATTGCGTGTTGAGTGGCAGAACTCTACGCTGCGCTTAGACACCAGAGCGAAGAAATGGAAATATAAACTTAAGTAAATATTTCATCTCTTCGAGTGGGGATCGAACCCACAACCAGTCGGTTGCTCTACCGCTGCTCCACGACTGGCCTCAAGTCAAGTCAAGTCTCCTTTTAAGATATTGCTTCTTAAGTATATGTAGATCATATTTGTATCATAAAAAATATTGTTATAAATAGGTAAAGGTCGTCGTGGTGTAGTGGGTCTATGTCTGATTACAAACACAACAGTCACGGGTTCGATAACAATTCGGGGTATCTGGTAAAAGGAGAAAGAGTGGCGTTTAATGTCAACATTTAACACGGAGGTCTCATATTAGGGTGGAATGTGAAGAACAAAGTTTCTTGGCTCTAGAATTTTTCCGGCTTTTTTTTGCAAAGTTTGAAACCATAAGGTCAGACGTGACAGAGATGCGACAGGTTATGGGTTCAATTTTTATTCTATTATCTACGCTCTGGTGTCGAGGAAAAGCGCAGCGAGGAGTTTCACCACTCAACATGAAATGCCTCCAGAATTCGGAGAAAAATGTAGCGCGGAGTGTCTTAAGACAACGCTCTCTCCCTACCCTGCTGTGTGCGGGATTATTACGTGAATAATGAAAATATTATATATAAAAAAACAATTATATATAAAAAACTACAGAACTAATAAAAATTACTTTTACATTAACATATTTTACAGGAATAACCCACATCGAGATATTATTTTAACAGTCATTGAGACCGGTAGGATAATAAAATTGTTTTTAATTAAAAATTGCAACTTCCCAAAGAAATATCGTGATTAAAAATTTCCATTTCAGCCGCGTTAATGAATTGAAATTCATTTGCTTTTTAAATTACTTCTGTACGAAGTTCGTTTTGCGATTATCTATTTCCCATTTCGAGCTATTATTGTTGGTTTTTTTTGGTAATATGATTAAAATTACTAATATTATTATGCATTTTTTTCATTTCACGCTATGTCCCGCATGTAGCAGGAAAGGCGAAGGAAACCCATTCCTCATTTCCGCCGAATTCTTGAGGCATTGTGTGTTGAGCGGTGCATCTCAGTGTTGCGCGACCATTGAGATGAGAGCGAGGAAATTAAAATATTAAATATTTCATTTCGCTGACTGGAAATCGAACGTACAAGCTTTTAAAGCAAGCACGCTTTTACCTCTGCGCCACGACGACCTAAAAAAAATGTTAATAACATATTTCTAAAAAAAGCTAACATTAAGTTAAAATTACGGTTATTACAAATTCTAAACGGTATAATTAAGATGAATGCTATTTTACATTAGCACAGACGGCGTTTAAGTACGCTTAATTGTAATTTTAGCTTAAAATTAACTGAAAATATTGCATAATTGTAATGTCAATACACGCAATGCGTCGGTGGAAATTTTGAAATTAATGTGTCGTAATGTTGACGAAGTGTCTTCACACTAGGTTCCCAGATTACCTCTGCCTACCATACTATTTGCGGGAACTGCGCGAAGATAAAATAAATGATTAACAGGGTTCTCCACGATGGCAAATCAATTATTTTCACTTTCCCGCTCTCGTAATATGAAGCGTGGCGTTGAGTTCCAACCCTCAACATCTTGTCTCGAATGGGTTCTAGGTTCCCTTAGCCTACCATGCTAAAGCTAAATAAAAATATGCTTCATAACGCTACCGCAGCCGTAATTTTTATATGATTGTTACAATGTTTTGATGTCATTAATATATAGTTACTTTAAGATTATGTCAAAGATGATAATTATATTAGAAAAATATTTTTACGTAAAAATATAGGCGTATAATATAAATTCTAATACTTATACTTTTAGTCAATATATGATACATCTCTGCTTGTTTCCTATTTGTGCCCATTTTTAGTCACAAAACTCTCTGTTCTCCTGCCACCAAGTTACTTACCTTTACTACTTGTGTTTTTCTCTTTTCTCATACTCTCCGTTCACCACAGAACCGTTAACAACTATCCTGGGCGGTCCTGAGCTGTTCATCAACATGGGCAGCACTATTAATTTGACGTGCGTGGTGCAGCACTCGCCGGAACCACCGCCTGCTATACGTTGGACACATAACGAAGAGGTAAGGGGTAAATTAAAAATAATTTAATATTTTAATTCTCCCAAGTAATTGAAATGTACATAACATTTCAATTACTTACAGAGAAAAAAAATTGAATATTAGATAGTAAAGTTAAAAGTATTGAATAATGGTATATAGTATTTGAGTGATGGAACTCTTAGCTGCACTTTGCAGTTTTACCTGAGTAGACCATTCCCATTAGATACTTTCGTTCTGCACTTCATGCGGAAATCTCGAGGCATCTCTGTTAATTATCGTAACTCAACGCCGTGCTTTGTCCTTTTTACATAGCGAGGAAATGGAAATATTAAATATTTCATTGCTACGTGTGGGAATCGAGTCCGCAACTGTCACATTTAGACTCTGTACCGATAAACTGCGTCTACCACGAATAAATTAAGTTAGATAATTATGGATAATTTTAAATTTATTTAAGCTTTTGTTTTGTACAACGGTATCAACGTAGAAAATTTGAAAGGGACTGTATTTCATTAAATCTACAACGTAGCGTAGTACCTATATCTGGTAAAAACAGCTCCTGCGGCTGGAACAGATGCTATGATTCCTTTGTACGATAGCAAACATAAGGGTATACAAAGATTTATTTTTATCGAATTCAAATTTTGAATATACAGAAGAAGAATTTCAAAGTAAAATTAAAAAAAAAGCAAAAATTCGTTTTTAACTGATATTAAAATTGTACAAGTTAATGCTAATTAGATCAGTTTTCTGTATCTTATAAACTTCTCCTAATCAAAATACTTGACACATTCAATGCAACAGAAAAGTGTCATATTGGACAACGCGATGGTTGTGGATTCGATTAACACTTAAGTAATGGCAAATATTTTGGTTTCTACGATTTAGAAACAGAAGAAGTTGTAAACGGAGACTGTTAACACTAGGATCAATCAAGCTACTCTACTATATGCGGGAATTCTATATTAAACGTAAAACTGAAATCAATAAAGCATTCACCAATATAAGAACAAAATATTTAATTTCTAGAGATTTTTAAATGAACCCACAACTTGTCCAATTTACAGTTACACACATTGCCCCAGAGCCACGACTGGCCTCAGCTAAACATAATTGAATAATACATTTAATAATATTATTTAGAGAATCAATCGAAATAAATATTATAATTATATAATCTAGTTTTAAAAAAATAAGTACTATGAATATATTTACCATATATTGAACTAATACATCACGTACATAATATATTTAAATTGAAGTAGGCTATGAGAGCATATTATGATAATACAGCCTTGGGAATTGTGTACCACTTACGTAACCTTCCCTGGTATCGACAAGAGAACATCATTATAAATTTCATGTATTTATTGATGGATGGATGATAGTATGATGGATTAAAAAAAATGACAAAGAGCACATCGTAGCGCAGTGGCATAAGCGTGATACTGTAAATTTGATGGTTGCGGGTCTAATTCCCAAGGCAAAGCGTGGCGTTGAGTTCCGCCGCTCAACTCGCAATGATTCGAGAATTCAGCGGAAAGTACGAACGGAGTTGTTTCTACTCGTACGTTTCCATATCGTTATTTTATTTTAAAGAAAATAAAATGAAAAATCCTTTAAATGACCATAAAATCTTTGAAAACATTATTTTGCTTCTATACAATTTCGTGTGTCTAGTGCGTTCCATCACGCCGTCGTGGGCACACAATATATGGAACTTCCAAGCAAAATATTGGATGCTTTATCAAAATAGAATTTTCATGAATTATAAATAGCATTTCTAAGTTTGCGAGTTGCACTGCACAGGTTTCTTTTAAAGAATCAAGGAAAGAATCGCATTACACAACGCCTACATGCATTTAGAAAATTCCAACCCAAGTTAAGGAGATTTATCAAACTTACATACCACAATCCATACATCTGTTGGGTAAGAACTAGGAATTACGCAATCAGGGATGCAGAACATTTGGCGTACACCGTCTAAGAAAGTTTCTTTGGATTTATTCAAGAAACTCGCGGCTTATTTGAATCCTTGCCAGAATGAGTTGCAATCGAGCTGCCAGAAAATAGAATAAAGCTCGAATACATTGTTAGTGGAAATTCAGACTTGTCCCAATATACTGATATGTCTTGAAGGCAACACAGATCTTGGGATTTGTTTGTGACATCTGTCAATACTATGTCGTAGTATCCTCCAGGCTACTGCTGATAAAATTGTTGATTGAGTCGAAAGCGATTTCGAATTACTCGATTGAGATTCTGAGATTTGGGTTGTTTGGTTGAAAGTTGATGGATTTTTTTCGATATAATCTTGATATACTATTTTATTTTAATGTTTGTCGCTTACTTTATTTATTTCTGAGTATGTACAGAACGTGTATTATTTTCCTTAATATTTTTTATCTTACACACTTAAAAGTAAGTGGTTAAAAATGAAGAAAAAACAGCCTTAACTCAAGCGTAATTTAAATGAAAGTAAACGTGGATATAAAAGCGCTATTTGCATCGTTCCCTGTTTCGATATCAAAAAATACTCAACAACAGATTTTGTGCTTATCCGAAAGTCTTGTGTAAAACTAATCTTTGTATATACATAGGAGGAAATTGGAAAAAACACAGCGCCTGTAACTGACAGGAAGAAAAATTCGGTTTGTTCATTTTCATATATTAATTAATAGTTACGGCAGAATTCGGAAGCTCAAAAATGTTTAATCTTTCTTTTTACTGTGGCCTCATTTTTATCTTTACTTTTTTAGATTCTCGTTAAGTAAACGATACTAATTTCTGCTTATTTTGTATAATTTAATACTTACTAATTAGCGGAACCACACCACACTGTTTGTATTTAAAAGGTAAAACATCTGTTTTGATTTTAAATCTATTATAGTCAGGTACAGTCGCATGTATTTCATAGTTATGAGAAATTAACATGTTCATTGTACGTATTAGGATTATAATTTGTACTTCCTGCTGTACAAAAATAACCAAATCAATTTTTTTTCATAGGAAATCAACTACGATTCTCCTCGAGGTGGAGTGTCGGTGATAACGGAGAAAGGGGAAATGACGACCTCTCATCTCCTTGTCCAGAAAGCTCGGACACCAGACTCTGGTCACTACACTTGTGCACCAGCCAACGCTAACCCTAGATCTGTTCTCGTCCATGTCTTAAGTGGTAAGTTTCTTTCATATATAAATAACACACGTTTTATGCTTCATTTAAAAAAATATATATGTTACCCTATATCCGTGAAACGTACAAATATATTTTTTAAAGTTATTAATCTCTTTTTCATACAGCCTTATTGAATGATATAATTACAAATAAAGATATATTTTCATTAACATTATTTAAATTTCTACTCTATACATATTTTACATTTTTAAATATAAATTCACATAAATATTGTTATTGTTATTTACCCCAAAACTACTTTATCAAATATCGTCTAGCCTATCGCCTTGACATACTGATCTTAATATGAACAATACGTCTATATTATCAAATTATTAGCCGAGCCTTTGAAAGATAGCAGAGATAATTGAAAACATAAATAGCCATAGCGCGCTTTACAATCGGTGTCCTGTTGTTATCACTGGATGATATCCAACAGTCACAGAGAATGGTCCAAAAATGTTGCCAAATTTGTTTCTTGAAATACACACTCATAAAAATAATTTATTCAGGGCTTTATATCGCAAGGCTGATATTGCTAGCTTTAATCAAGTCCTCATCTTATATTGGGTTTCTTTGTAAATGAAGTATGAATTTGAGGATAGAGAAAATTTGTTATCATCATGAATTAGAAAGAAATTTATGCAAATGGCGTCAAAGATTGATTGATTAATTTTTGTCCAGTTTTGAAGGAATTCTTGTTGGGTGGCGATACCTAAAGCCGTTTTTGAACCAAACTACGACAATGAAAATGTATTTCAACGTAACCTATGTCTCTAGTATAAATCAAACACAAAACTATCGAGTCTATCTTAATAATAATGCGTTTTGGAGAATAATAACAAGTATTTGTAATTTTCTCCAGCAGCTTGAATTAAAATTCTAAAATATTCTCATTTTCAACTTAATATGCTGCTGATGAAAGATTTTGTTAGACATTTTTAATTTCCTCCGAACTATTGGCTGGGGAATTTAAGAGAGCAGTTTAAATTAATAGGGTTTTAAACTTACCGTTCGTCTGAAGGAGTTTAGGCTAAGAACCTTTAAATATGCATACATTTTACGTTATGAAATTTTTCTCTTAGTTCACCATGTGCATTTAATTACTTTGCAGACTTTTCTTTAAAGTAAACAATCTATTGAATAGTTTAATAATGTTAAATTATATATTATAGTATCTAATAGGCTTTTACGAATACAAGAATCGTATTTCTTTAATTCTGCCACTAAGTATTGAAAATAACTATGCAAGATGAAAAAAAAAACTATGAGGCCAGTCGTGGCGCAGAGGGGTTCGGTCCCCACTCGAGGAGATGAAATATTTATTTAAATTTATATTTCCATTTCTTCGCTCTGGTATCGAGACAAAGCGCAGCGTTGAGTTCTGCCATTCAACACGCAATGCCTCCAGAATTCGGCAGAAAGTAGGGAACGGAGTGTCTTAACTAGGTTCCCTCTGCCTAGCCTGCTGTGAGCGGGATATACCGAGAAGCTGATAAAAAAAATTTGGCTAAGGATACTAAGAGGAACCTCGTGATTAAACACTCTGTACCTTACTTTTCATCGAAATCTTGCGAAACTGCGTATTGAGCAGTATTCCAAAGCCACGCTTTGTCTATGTACCAGAACAAGAAAATTAAAATAGTTAATACCTTCGGTAAAAAAAAACATAAATTATGAAATGTCAATTATAGAATGTAAATTTAGAAGCCCTTATCAGCAATTTGATACCAATTTCTTACCAACAGGTGAACATCCAGCAGCGATGCAGCATGGAGGCCAACTCCGCCTCCAATACCCACTCTCCGCTGCTCTCCTCAGCGTCATCGTCACTTTGATGGGGTGCTAGTACTATATTAAGATATTGTATTGAAACATGCCAGTATTGGTTTCACGTTGTTTTATATGTTTAAAGTATTAGTGTTACCATATTTTGATAAATTGGCTTAGTTTGATCTTGATTGATTGATTGAATTGTTTGTAATTAATTTTGTTTTAGGGTTTGATTTTTTCTGTTATTCTCGCATATTTTTTTCGTAATCGAGTCAAAATGGAAATTTTTCATTAACATTTTCTATGATGAAAATTTTTTTGAATTGATTTGGTAGCACTGTCAGATTTAGACGTGATGCTTTGTCCAACGTAACTGAGAAAAATATTTTTTTGTATAATTTCACATTTAACAGCTTCAAGTTTTTTAGGTCAGGTTATTCAACAATATCACGTGGGAAGAGGCGAAACTTAACGCCGTTCTTTGTATACCTGAGGAGGGGAGTGAAAATAATTTAAATACAATCATTCTACCGAGTGACTTGACACTGCTACACACTGCTATGCCACAACAGCCTCGCAAAAAATGTTTTATAAATATAAACCTTCTCCTGAGTGGAAATCGAACTCACAACCACTCTGATAACTTCCCCTCAATGCCAATAGTACACGTATCATCAGAAAATTAAAAGTTCATGAAATAGTTTTAACAATAAACATAAGAAATTCAACAATATAATTCAAACTTAAGTATTACTGATTGAAGTCAAACTCAGTTTAGATAAAGTTAAGCCAATCTATCGTAAAATGAGATCCTATCCTTTGTACTCACAATAATAAAATATATATAAATTTAAAAATTGTACACATTTCTATACAGAGTGTCTAATATTCACATTCAGGTATATAAACAAGATCTTATATGATTTTTAAATTTATACAAATTTTATTTAACCGACTTTTAAATTAAGAAAATATTATTATTATTATATATAAGAAACATTTAATATGTGTAAGAGTGCATTTTTTTTGTGACAAAAGCTACGATTTAAAATGTGATCATTAAAATAGAATAATGAGAATAGTAATCATTATTTCGTTAAATTGTAAATTAATGATAAATCGTTAAGAACCATGTGTATATATTTGCGACGTTAACGCGTTAACTAGTTTAAAATTTGTTTTTTTTTTCAATATATAGTGAACCAATTAATGTATTTAAAAGTATTTTAACCTTAGATTATTATATATTTTTATCTTTTCATATCTAACACATCATAGCAGGATGGGCAAAGAGAATTTCATATGAATATACTTCGTTGTCTCCTTATCATCCAATTTTAAACACTTTTATTTATTTTTTGATTCACGCTGTATCCTGCACAGTAGGTAAAGGCCACCAGGGACTTATGTTAAGACACTCCGTTCCCATTAAAACTCTTCCGTTCCTAGCTTTTGTCTCGTTACCAGAGCGGTGAAATGGAAAATATTAAATATTTAATTTCTTCGAGTAGGAATCGAAACTACAGCCGCCACGTTTACATTCAGCTCTCCGCTGTGTCACTAAGGATCTAATATAAAAATAAAAAAATTAAATTAAATTAGCTTCACGCTATATCCCGCACATAGCAGGGTAGGCAGAGGGAACCTAGTGTTAACACTCCGTTCCCCACTTTCTGCCGAATTTTGGAGGCATTGCGTGTTGAGTGGCAGAACTCAACGCCGCGCTTTTGCCTCGACACCAGAGCGAAGAAATGAAAATATAAATTTAAGTAAATATTTCATCTCCTCGAGTGGGGATCGTACTCACAAGCAGTCGGGTTTACAGTCACACTTCGTGCCGCTGCGCTACGACTGGCCTCAAAAAGAGAGACTGGGCTTTTTAAAGAAAATATTTTGGGAACATTCAATTACTTAAAATAAGAAAACGATATAATTATTTCTTTGATGCCCATCCTCTAGGAAATTATTTATTATATAAGATAGCCGTAATATAATGTTCATTTTAAATATTCCTCGCCTTGGAAATATCTTTTTTCTTATAAAATCTCAATCAATTTATTGAAAAAAAAATATATGCTTTTACAGTCCATAATGAGGCCGTCGTAGCGCAGTGCCTGACTGTAAATGTATCGGCTGTAGGTTCAATTCCCATTTGGAGGAATAAATTATTTTTGATTCTTGACGTCGATGAGTTCCGCCACTAAACATCAGAGAGAATTTTGATACTATAAGATGGAAATAAAATTCAATAAACATATTATTATAACATTGAGGGCAATCGTAGCGCACACGAGCGTGTGATTGTAAATGCACCAAGTTGTGGGTTCGATTCCCATTTGACGAAATAAAATATTTAATATTTTCATTTATTCGCTCTGGTGTCGAGACAAAGCACGGCGGTTATTTCCGCCATTTAACACGCAATACCTCCAGAATTCCTCGTAAAGTGGGAAACGGAGAGTTTTAACATAACGCTCCCTCTGCCTACACACATAAATGCGGAAAAACAGCGTGAAACTTGAAAAAAAAACATAACCAACTGAAATACTGGCGTTCCGTCGTGCCATTAAAGCATGATGGGAATATAAAATTATGTCATAGACAGGTCCCTGATGTAATTACGTTAATGCAGAAAATTTTAGCTTGCACATGATAAACTTGGACGGAAAAGCTATATTGTGTTTGTATAATATTTTATATATACATATTTTAAGTATGATAAGGGTATGATACAGCACAGTGGGTGTTTTAAATTAGATGATAGTTGAAGGTTCGATCTGTATCGAATTTCAAATTATACTTCATAATAATATGACAAAACATTGCGTAGGTTTGTTGTATCTTCTTCTTTTTTTTCAAACGGAGTATTTTTTTTAGATGAGCAAAAAAAAATTAAATTAAATATTTTTTCAATTTGCATAATATATCTTCACTCAAAACTTCGATACGGGCGTGGCGCTGTACCACGATGTCTGAATGTAAACGCGGCTGTGCGTTTGATTTTTGAGTTGATCACACTCAATCAATGTGACACGAAATGTCTCGAAAATTGAGCACCAAGTATGAAACAGAGTGTCTCAATTCTCTGCCTGACCTGTTATATGCAAGGAATCATAATAAGCTGGTCGAAGCTGAAAAAAAAATTATATTTTCTTAGTGCGTGATTGTCATCGTATACCCAATTAATTCTAATATTGATATAAATAATGAGAAAAAAATTTTTGTTATTAATAAAATAATTACATATAAACGTTGTAATATGATGAACGTGAACAGTACACGAACGACCACGTCGCCCAGAGCAGTCAGTATTTGACATCTTGACATGTAAGCCCAATTACAGATTATTTAATAAATGACATAGGCTATTATACTATTGTATAACTTGTTAGTATCACTATTTTTTCTTACTAACAAATTTCCAAATCGAAAAAAAAAAACATCTATAATAAATAATATTTTAAATCTGTTTAGTTCGTTTGGCTAAGCACCCTTATCTCAGGAACTACCGGCTTAAATTAAAAAAATATATTTATTTGTTAGATATTCCACTTATCTAGGGCTATAGAGTACATTACACCACCATCACCACCACCATCACAGTGGTGATGGTGGTGGTTAAAGTACCATACAGTCAAACAGTATTTTTATTCTTTATCGTTTAACCACGCAAGCGAAATCGCACGGAAACGTTAGTAATTAATATTTTAGTAGTGAATTTTAGAATTTATTTACATTTTACGTTACAATATGATAGCATATTTAAGTGTATATATATGGACGTAGTTCGTTACTTAATCGAATCGACAGATTGATTAAATTGTTTCATATAAACAGTTAATTTCATGAAACTTGACGATTTTGTTCAAATAAAATGAATATTTTGTTTTGCTATAATGTTTTTTTATTGACAGAGGGAACCTGGGGGGAATCTAGTGTTAAGACACTCCATTCCCATTAAGCACTTCCGTACCCTACTTTCCGCCGAATTCTGGTGGTATTGCGTGTTGAGTGGCGGCAGCACTTTACCACGTTACCAGAGCGAGGATAGGAAAATACGAAATATCGAACCTACAACCGTCGCGTTTACAATCGCACGCTTGGGCCCCTCAACATGCAATGCCTTAAAAAATCCACGGAGGGAACGGAGTGTCTTAGCACTAGCTTCCCTCTGCCTGCCATGTTGTTTGCGGGATACGGCGTGAAGCCAACAAAAAAAAAATATAAAAGATTCTTACTTATTTCCACTTGACCATCAAGCAACGCTTTACTTAAAAGGTAGTCTTACACAACCTTTCTAAATATTTCCAATACCTTTTTCTCGAGCTCAACCAAATTGCTTAGCCGAAGTCCATTTGGGATTAAGATACTTGAAAATCGCCAAAATTGACACGCTCTCTTAGTCAAATTGCAAGGGTTAGTAAATGGCGAACTTTGGATGGATGAACAGACGCCTATATTTTGTATATATTATTCTTTGAGGGTATTTCGAGAAACGTTTTAGCACTCTGTTAAATTTATTCGACCGTTCCTAATGTGTTGGTAATAGAAAGTGGATATATATAGATATGAACTAGTATTATCTTTTTTTTTAACCGACTGGATTGGAAAAAAATGAGCTTCAGTTCTTGATAGAAAAAAAGTTCAATATATAATTTGATTATACATTGAAAGTAATGGGTTCGGTTTCCATTCAGGTGGATGTGTCTCTAGAATCTAGATTGATAAAGTATGGCATTGGAGTTCCACTTAAAACGCCATGTCACGTTAAAAATGGAGAACGGAATGTTTTAGCTAACTAACTATATTCTGCTCGTTCCTTAATATGATGGACCATAAGCATAAATCTTCTATAATTAATAAAAAAATGATTCTGTAATCGTTAATCTAAAATATTTTCTGCAAGTTGTAACAACTATATTAGAATTTCGACGTACCTTGATGAGAACGTATGGATCAGTAGTCAGAGCGCTTGGACGGCTTCCAATGCTCATGGTTTCGAGTCCCGCCACGATATTTTTTTATATGTTTCTAAGTACATTATTCTACCGTCAGTATGGAATAACATTTTAAAAATGTTTAAAAGAAAATTATGTTGTTGTATAAATTTTAACCTTGTAAACTTCATATATTCGAAAATCATTTTTATATTTAAAATGTAAGTTAAGTATAAAATGATGTCACGAGCAACTTTACCTTCATTAAAGAGCTAAGCTACACTTCCCCTACTTATATATAAATATACATATGTATTTCCAATTAATTTTATATATATCGATTTTTTCATATGCAATTAAGTTATTTTCTAGATTAAGGTAGTAACAGGTATTTTTAATATAGAATATATGTTTTATTTGAGGTCGTCATGCCTAAGTTTGTTAACGAGATTCATTTACTATCTTAGGTACGGCGTATCCAGCACATAGCCAAGTATATAGAGGGAACCTGAGTACTTAGTTTTACCGCTCGCTTTTTCCACAAAATTGAGCCATTGAGTATTAAATGGCGGAATTCAACGCCACGTTTCACCTCGTTACCAGTGCGAGCAAATGAAAATATTAAATATTTCACTTCCTCGAGTGGGAATCGAACTAACAACCTGACGCGTTTACAGTCGCACGCTTGTACCCTTGGGCCCCGACTGGCATCAATTATTTTAGTTTTTTAAGAAATAATATTTACGAATTCCTTATAGAGTGTACGTACACTTAAAAGGACCTTGTATCTGACATTTTTTTTTAAATAAACAATGTAATCAGTTTGGATTTTGGTATAAACGACGACCTATTTTAAAGAATCTCGCTAAGCGATATTTTAATATACTATACATATACGTAAGAAAATTATAATTATATTATATAAATACATACATAAAAAAATCAGTTTGTCGATTCAACGTGGAAATTTAACCGTTAGCTCTTAGACTATAAAATGCGGTTATAAGGTAACCATACAAACATACATAGTTATTATAAGATTTGTAAGTATAGATGAATTTAATATTTGTTTTCATTTTATTCTGATAAAAAATGTAAATATATAATGTTTAAGATGTTATTTAAGAGAATAAATTTACTGATCGTCTTTATTTTGTTTCATTGTACACCCTTTATATTTTATTTTAATTTTGATTTGAATTGGAAACTGGGTTGGTCTCTATACGTTGTTTTACATATTGCGTGGCGGAACCTAACGCCGTATTTTGCCTAAATAGTAAATTGCAATTGAATGGCATAAAAATGTCATAATCACTTCAAAGTAAAGATAGTAAAGAGAAATTAATGAAGTTTTTGGGAGTTATTTATATCTTATACATTGGAATCGGTGTCAAAACAGTATTAGATATTTTTTTATAAAATTAATTTTAACAATACAATTACCTACTATTACAATTTATATTTTTTTGAACACGTTCTTTTAGTCGATACTAAATAATTATACGTAAAGATAATAGTATAGTAGTGTTATATATAGTGGTAATACAAAATTATTATTAATTTTGAGGCCAGTCGTGGCGCAGGGCCACAAAATGTGACTGTAAAACCGACTGGTTGTGGGTTCGTTCCCCATTCGAGGAGATGAAATTTTAATTAAATTTATATTTATTTCTTCGCTCTGGTGTCGAGCGAGACAAAGCGAGGCGTTGAATAGGTTCCATCTGCCTGCACTGCAGTGTGCGGGATACAGTGTGAAGGTGATTTATTATATTTATTTATTCAAATATCAACATTAGTCGTATTTTTTAATTCAAAACAATAAAAAAACCTTATAATAATAGAAATTACGATAATGTAGTATAAACATCATATAAGAAGAGAAGAACTAGAGAAATAAAAAATCATATTAGAAGACATTATAGTTGTCAATCAAGTCTGTTTATTAAATAATGTAGTTTTAGCGGGCGAAGCCGCGTGCGGGCCGCTAGTATTTAAATAAATAAGTAAAATTAACTAAAACTATTCAATATCCAATTTCGGGTACAATTAAACAGTATCCATCTATTTATAGCGAATGTGAGGTTTTGCGGTAAAAAGTTATCCGGCTCTCGTACTAATATCAGTTTATTATTCAAACATGGCTGTATTAGTTCAGTACTCAGGGGTACTTCGCTCTAATGATGTGGTCCAAGTTTAGCATATTATGGAAATACGCTGTCAGTACAGTCAGTATGTTATTGTATGTGTGTTTATATGTTTGTCCACAATTTTCTCAGGAACTAAAATTCTTAAGGCTAACTTTGGGAAAATTGTGAACAAATAAAGTCAAAGTCATATAATTTTATTTTAAATAAAATTATACATACATAAAATTATACATGTGTGTATTTGGAAAGTCAATTAATAAACTAAAAACATGTTTTTCTATATCAAATGCAACAACGGCTATAGAATGTGTTCGTTGCTATAGTTTAGGATTTAAACTCGAACATTTCACTAGTAACTCCTGACGAGTTCCACTATTTGGATCTTACTTTAATCATCCAGACCAGTTTGATGATACCATATTAGTGTATTCTCACCTAAACTACGTATGACTGCCAATTTTCCTTATAACGCAATTACTACGAAAAATCAAAAATCAGCTTCACGCTATATCCCGCTCACAGCAGAGTAGGCAGAAGGAACCTAATGTTAAGACACTCTCCTCTTCACTTTGGCTTATATTAATAATATTGCGTGTTGACTGGCGGAGTTCAACGCCGAACTTTGTCTAATTATCTTAAGTGGTGATCGAAGCCACAAAGGTTTGTCTATAACACAATTTGCCATGGCCCATTTATATACAAATGTTACTTACAGCTCGCGTGCTATAGTTCACCTACCCTTTATTATATTTATTATATTTTTTGAGCTGCGCATTTTTCTTTCAGGAGGCACTGCGTGTTGAATTGAATTTAAAATTTAACTCCTCGTTACCAGAGCGGGGATATATATAATATTTTAAGTTGCACGCTGTATCCTGCATGTATCGTATCGCCGATTTCTGGAGGCAGTGCGTGTTGAGTGGCGAAACGCAACAATGAGCTTTGACAGTGAGGAATATTACATAATTAATTTCGCTGAACGGGGAATCGAATCCACGACCATCGCATTTATAGTGATACCCCGCACCACGACAACATCAACTTTTATACTATTTAACGTACAAATTTCAATGTTATTAGAAGCTTGTCCTCAGCACTACATTTTGCAAAGTTATAAATGACACTTCATTTATTATGTGCCATAACGACAATTACTATCAAGAGAATATCCGTCGCTTCATTACCTGGATTATACCGGAGAAGTTGGATTTATGTTCCTTTGGCTTAGTGATGAAACTATTTTTAACCGACTTATAAAAAACAAGGTTGTCGTTTTGATATGTATGTATGTATGTATGTTATATTGTTGGAATTCGAATTGGGAGTTTAGATTTGTATGTGTATGTTCGTAATTACATATTTCATATTTCATTTAAACTAAAATTCGTATCGACATAAAAAGTTTTCTTTACTGACTGAGGTATATGAGATCCGGTAGGGGAGGCAGAGGGGGGAACCTAGTGCTAAGACACACGTTCCCCACTTTCTGTCAAATTCTTGGGGCATTGCGGAACGCCGCCTACGCTGCGCTTTGCCTCGTTACCAGAACGAGGAAATGGAAATATAAAGGATTTCATTCCCCCTAATGGGAAGCTAACCCAAAACCGTCGCGTATTCTGCCCCTACGCCACGGCAGCCTCATATTTTAATATAAAATAAAATATATTAATATATCATTTTAATAAGTAATAAGAGACCAGTCGTGGAGCAGCGGCACGGAGTGTGACTGTAAAACCGACTGGTTGTGGGTTCGATCCCCACTCAAGAAGATAAATATTTACTTAAATTTATATTTCCATTTTTTCGCTCTGGTGTCGATGCTAAGCGCGGCGTTGAGTTCTGCCATTCAGCACGCAATGCCTCCAGAATTCGGCAGAAAGTGGGGAGTGTCTTAACACTAGATCTCCTCTGCCTGCCCTGCTGTGTGCGGGATACAGCGTAAAGCAAATTTTTTTTATTATTAACAAGTAATAAGATTTTTTCTTATTAAGCGTGAAACCTTTCATTTATCACGTCTTCATTTTAGAGCTTCGAATTAAAAACCGGGTGGATTCTGCAAATCATTCATCGCCTAAGGTGAGTGGTAAAGCGTGTACCTACAATGTCGTTACGTGACTTGGAAAAAAATATGTTTTTTTGTTCTACAAATATTAGTAAAAGATGTCAGCCAGTCAGAAAATGGTCAAAACGTTTTATAAGAATAATATAGTTCGATATAAAAGTATATTTTAATAATACACATTGGTTTCTTTCGCCTACACAGCTAAATGTATGGGAAAAGCTCGAAGCTTTTTAAACTACATGCCGTATAGCACATAGCAGTGTAGGTAGAGGGAACAGGAGACCTTAGTGTCAAAACACTCTGTTTCCCATTAAGACACTTTCGTTTGCTACTTTCCGTGTTAGTTACAGGAAATCAAGCCGCGTTTTGTCTCGTTACCAGACCGAGCAAATGAAAATATTAAATATTTAATTCTCCCGAGTGGAATTCGAACTCACGAACCCACGTTTACAGTTGCAACCTTGTGCCACGACGGTCTTTAGTCACGGTCGTCGATAGGCATTATTAGAAACATTGTAATTTAAAATAAAATAATTTAATATTATACTGCTTTATCTTACCATGCTTATTTAATACAATAAAATATATTTTGGGGCCGATGATAAAATCGACTGGTTGTGGGTTCAATCCCCACTCCAGGTATATTTTCATTCCTTCGCTCTGATGTTGAGGCAAAGCGCAGCGTTGAGTTCCGCCACTCACCACGCATTGCCTCCAGAGTTCCTCTGCCTACTGTGTGTGGGATACAGCATGAAGCTGATTTAATTTTTGATTTATATATACATCATTCCTACGTGTCGATAATATCAGATACATTTAGGTTAATTTATTATTTATTAGATATCAGGTTTCATGTCATTGAGTTTAATATAATGTTAATTACTTTTGTTTTCTACCAAAGGAATTTATAAAAAGTTATAGAAACCATTATGTCACACTGTGGCGGCGTCTGAATTCACTCAAAAGAATAAATTATTTCCTTTTTCATACTTCTTTATAATGGTAACAAGAAAAAGCGAGGCGTTCAATTCCGCCAGTTAATATGCAATGTCTCAAAAAATAGGCTGTACCGGTAAAATAGACAGTACAGTAGTGTTACCATGTTTCCTGTACCGGCCGGGATAAAACGGGATACAGCGTGAAGCGAAAAAAGCAGATCCAATTAAATTCCACCAAAATCCAGATGATTCCGTTGCCAAGGTAACGAGGGTTCGGTCCAAAACCACTAATTGTTAGCATTAAAGGGTTAATACCTTTGATGGCTTTGAGGTCTATACAAATGTCTACCGCGAATTCTACAGTGAATTGAAATGGATTCTCGAGCTCGCCTTAAATACAAGATGTAAATCAAAGATAAATTAATTTTGATGTTGTTTATAGATTTTAGTATTAGAAATTTAAATAGAGTGGTTGGCGCAGCGGCACAAAGTGTGACTGTAAAACCGATTGGTTGTTAGTTCGATCCCCACTAGTGGAGATGAAATATGTACTAAAATTTATATTTCCATTTCTGGCTCTGGTGTCGAGGCAAAGCGCGGCGTTGAGTTCTGCCACTCAACACGCAATGCCTCCAGAATTCGGCAGAAAGTGGGGAATGGAGTGTCTCGACATTAGGTTACCTCTGCCTACCCTGCTGTGTGCGGGATACAGCGTGAAGCTGAGTAGTTTTTACATTATAACAGCTAGTTGGAGGCGGTGGTCTGACTGTAAAAAGTACAGTTGTGGGTTCGATTCTCACATAGGAGAGTGAAATATTAATTATTTTCATTTCTACCCTATGATAACAAAGAAAAGACAAGCGCGGCGTTGAGTTCTTCTGCTCAACACTAGAGAATTTACCGTAAGTAGACAATAGGTTCCCTCTGACTACCGTGCTCTATGCAGGAAGCAAAAAAAAAGTTTGAGAAGACAAATTTGAAAATTATATGAAACCATGGTCTCGGCGTTCTCTACAAATACTACATTACTGTGAGTGGGAATCGAACTTTCAACCATCGTGTTTACAGTCAAACACAACAATTAGGTAGTAAGAGTTTTCTTATACTATTGTAGGTTATTTTACGGTGTAGTTTTTTTTTGTTTCACGCTGTAAACCGCTTCCGGTTAGGAAGAGGGCGTCTAGTGTTAAGGCACTCAGTTTTACAGGTACCCAATTCTCATGACTTTGTCTTGTTACCATAACCATAATAATAGTTATTTACCTATTTTATTTTTTAGAGGCCAGTCGTGGCGCAGTGGCACGAAGTGTGACTGTAAAACCGACTGATTGTGGGTTCGATCCCCACTCGAGGAGATGAAATATTTACTTAAATTTATATTTCCATTTCTTCGCTCTGGTGTCGAGGCTAAGCGCGTCGTTGAGTTCTGCCACTTAACTCGCAATGCCTCCAGAATTCGGCAGAAAGTGGGGAATGGAGTGCCTTAACACTAGGTTCCCTCTGCCTACCCTGCTGTGTGCGGGATACAGCGGATGAAGCTGATTTATTTATGATTCATTTATTTTATCAATTTTATTATTGCGTGTTGAATAATTAATAAAAATAATAAATTTTCCACATTGGGGATTGAATCAACAACCGTCGCGTAAACAGTCATACTGCCCTATATGGGAACACAATAAAGTTGAAATACTTATTTAGCAGGGAAACTCTGAAATCTGCTTCTTTTGTATAATATGTTCGTAATTCCTCTTTATCTTTCTAGCAAGTTTAAGAAGACAAATTTGAAAACTATATGGAACTTTTGTCTCGACGATTCTATAAATACTAAATTACAAGCTCCGAAAATGTTATTCGGGTATAATGTCATTTTTTTAACTTCACACATTCTTTTTCAGCTTAACGCTCTGTTTTTAGGTAGCAGGGTATTTAGAGTGAAATTAGTGCTAAAACACTCCGTTCTCCTCTTTTCACTGTAATTCAAAATAGCTCAACTCGCAATGTCTTAGAATAACGTATCTTCTACCACGCGGATAAAAGCGTGACGCTCCATTTTTTTGTTTTTTTATTTTTAAGTTTCGCAGCGCACAACGCAGAGGAAGTTAGGGAACCCAGTGTGTCAGTGACACTTCTGTTCCCCACTTTCGGCATTGCGTATTGAGTGGCGATACTTATGTCCGTGATTTTCCTCCTTACCAAAGCGAGTAAATGGAAATATTCAATTTTCATTCCCCCAGTGGGAATTGTACCTACAACCATCGCGTTTATAGTGACATGCTTGTGCCCCTGCGCCACGAGTGGCATTTTTTTCCTTTCATTTTACAAAAATATAGCTAATTCTGCAAATAACACAAAAGAGAAAGTCAAGGTTAATTGGAAAATGTTTTATTCAATATCTATAAACGCATTACATTTTATTTATTGAGAATGCATACTACATATTTGATTTAATAAACTAATAGAAATATTATATTAGATACCAATTTTAAAATTCATACCTGAAGACCGTCATGGCACAGTGAGACTTACTCTCACTGTAAACTATAAATAGTTGTGGGTTTGACGCCTGTGCAAGGAAAAAACCTCAATCAACCTCTTCATACATGCCCTCAATCAACCTCTTCATACATGCCCTCCGGGGGATCCTCATGCTTTTTACGTGACCTTCCTCCAGTATCTTTGATACTGTGTTTTTGAAGGTCAACCGAGGTCTCCCCATACCTCTCTTACCGCTCACTTTTCCATCATAAATCTTTTTTGCCATTTTTACATCATTCATTCGTTCGACGTGCCCAAACCAGCTGAGCACATTCTTCTTCTTTCTCACCGTGACATCCTCGCTAGTACCTACCACTTCCAGTGTACCACCTACCACCCGTGTACCTTTTCATTGCGAATTCGATCAACTGAGCTGACTCCGCATATCCTGCGAAAAGCATTCATCTTTCTTTCTTTCTTCTTCTGTAATACCCACGTTTCGCTGCCGTATAACAGAGTCGGCACCAAAACTGCATTGTGTACGGCCAAACGCGCAGCTGTGCTGACGTTTCGCCGTCTCATCAATGCATCTAGGGCTCCGTTAACCTTGTTACCGGCAGCAATCCGCCTTTCCACAACTATCTCGTATCTTCCATCTTTACTGAACATACTTCCCAAGTATACCACTTCATTCACTTGTTCTTCTTCCATTCCGTCCTTCCTTCATCTCTTTCAAAAATCAGAACCTTTGTCTAATTCCCATTCTTTCTAAATAATTATTTATTAGTTCAATATGCGAAATTAGGATATCTATAACAGTAAAAGCATATAATTATATAACAGCACCATAAATTAGTATTAAAATAGTCAAGGCGAAAATACATTATCCTCTTTTTTGAGCAATCGGTTAAGCAGACTGCAAAGTGGAATTCTAAAATCAAAACGTTATTATTTAGCGTTTGAATGGAACCTCTAAATGGGTAAACGTTGCGGCGTATCACTCCAATGTGATCCCTTCACCCTTGCTGACTATTGATTTCAGCCTAGAAATAGGGTTGCTATGATTTATTTGAAATTTTTTAATATTTTTTGAGACACAGTGCCTATTTGTAAGCGTGATGGTTATATGTTCGATTCCCATGCAGGGAAATTTATTATTTTCTTTTATTCGTTCAGGTACGCAAAGTACGTAGTTGACGCAAAAAAAAGCAAAAAGAAAATTTCAGAAAATATTTAAATAAAAAGTAAAGAAAACTTGGGCGTAGAAGTGCTTTTTCAAATTATACAAATAATACATTTTAATAAAAATCTAATAGATCTATCTATACTAATATAATAAAATGGAAGAGATTATTTGTTTGCTTTAGCGCTAAAACCTCTGGAACTACTGGTGGGATTTACTTTTTTGTTTTTTATAAAAGCATATTCTTAGCAAATATATTCTTGAGGAGTGCTATGGGCTACATTAAATAACGGTTTAATTCTCAGTTAGCTTTAAATAACGAAATAACAATAATCATAAGCGAAGACATTATTTTATTCTATATCTTTTATAAATAAAGCATTTCATGACAAAAAAATTGTACTCCATCATCAAGAAAATTTTATAAAGATAATCTTTAGCTTTTACAACACATCATTTGGACGTATAATTTTCGATAAAATGTAAAATTAAATATTTCAACTCTCTGTTCACGGCCGCAAGCGTATAGGTTCGAGTCCCTCAGAAGGCAAGGGTGCCACTACTGACATCTTCTCAAAATAAAATGAAAAAATTGAATGTATAACCGTTTACAAATACAACATAATAAAAGAATTATAGGTAGTATGCAGGCGAATTCCATTTAAATACAAATGGCAAAATTTGGAACTCTGGCTCTTAGATTTGCTCAAGTCTATCCAATTAGGCTCCAAGTTATTTTTGGTCACGTCAAAACTCTTATATGGTTGTTACAACTTTTGTTGTTAACGCCTTTTGTGGAAAGAATTTTATATATTTAGTACAAATTTAGGTAAGGAAGTTAAGAAAAAAATATATTTTTTTTAATATAGTTATTGTGATCTATTTGTTTGCGTGTGTGTAATGTGTTTGTCAGAGAATGTATGTATGTTTGTACGTATTGTTGAAAAATATTATATATAAATAGAAAATATTTTAGTCAACTAAATTGCTATAAAATCATTATTTTATTACATTCGCTTTTTTATTTTAGTTATCAATGTATGAATATTGTCTTTAAAACGATAATGTCATTAAAACATGGAGGCAATATAAAAGCAATTCAGAGTAGTAAACAAAAAAAGTGTTATAATAGCGTGAGAAGCCGCGAGTTCTACATACATATAACTGGTGAAACTAAAAGCTATTATTTGTAACATTTGAAAAAATCTACAGGGTGAACGGTTACGAAGTTTCGATCACGTGGGAGTCACGTATAAAAACTTTGAATCCGAAAGTCGAACTGGGTATCAAGAACTGTCTTCTCATTTCGTGAAAATCTAGGGCAAAACTTACTTTGGTCCGGTCAGCTATATTGCTTATAGTTTGTACTATAAGAGTGTGTACGTGAAATAAATGTGATAAATAATATTTTTTTCTAAATATAGTACCTATTTCTTTCTTCGTTGTTCTTCGTTTTGACAAATGGACAGACAGACTAATAGTCCAGACCAGACAAATAGTCAGACATACAAACAGATTCATTCATCTGTTATATAGACAGATGGACAACAAAAATAAAAAAATAATTCTTATACAATAATATCAGTTTTTGTCTGTCCAGGCGCAAAAGGCTTTGTGTTTCCACAAAGTGAAGTTAAGATACTCGTTCCTCAGTTTTCGGGTAACAAAGACTAACACAATTTTGTTAAAATGTAAATCAAAATATTCCTCTTCTCATATTTTTTAAGTAATAAACTACAAGCATGGTTACCCTACAACCTTTTATGAGTTGAAAATCTCTTTAGCAACCACGGCTAATGCAACTTCGGCCTGTATTTTTCCCACAAAACCAGGTCAGCTCCACGTCAATGTTTAGAAATCTTCATTACGAAGTGTTTCTGTGGCGATATATCAGTTTTTTTGTTTTCTAAGTGGATTTATGATTCTATTTTATTTAATAACTAGCGACCCGCTCGCGGCTTCGCCCGCTTAAACCACAGAACTATTTACTTAACACACTGAATTATGTTCGTGTCTTGATATACTTATAATGTATGTTTGCAATGTAATGAAGATTTTTTATAAGAAAGTTGTTAAAACTTTAGGTCGCATTTTTGTACCTCCCATAAGAATCTTCAATTGAATGTTTGAAATAAAAACACAACTTATCGATACTTACTATATGTGCGTTTCTTTACGATAATCTCAGAAACGGCTTAACCGATTTAAATACTTTTTTTGTTTGTATTCTGGCAAGCTGCCCTTAAATATTAAGCATTAGTTTTATTTTAAGTCAGAGGGAGGAACCTAGTATTAAGACACTCCGTTCCCCACTTTCTACCGAATTCTGGACGCATTGCGTGTTGAGTGGCAGAACGCAACGCCGTGCTTAACCTCGACCCCAGAGCGAAGAAATGGAAATATAAATTTAAGTAAATATTTCATCTCCTCGTGTGGGGATCGAACTCAGAGAACCAGTCGGTTTTACAGTCACACTTTGTGCCGCTGCGCCACGACTGGCCTCAACTGGACTGGACTTTATTTTAATCGGTTCGCATAAAGTTAAAACCAGATCCACGCTTTATCCCGCCCTTAGTAGGGCAACTTAGTGTAAGATATTGGGTATAATGTTTGACTGATGTGCGAAATGAAAATATTATTAAATTATAACTCAATCCTGCATGTGTGGATCAGACCCACAACGTCACGTTACAGTTACAATTGGGCATATAGGGTAAAATAGTTTTTAAGATACATCAACAGTGAAGACGTAGGTTTTTTTTCTTATTTCACGATGTTTATTCATATCTATATTTCGTATGACGCGGTTACGCATAGGTACCAATAATGTAAACACATACTACTACAAAAATAGTACTAAAATGTTTAGAACTTTAAATTTTGCCGCCAATACCTACGACTCGATTTCGCAATGAGGCGTATGCGGCGGTTTCCCTTTGATAAGTTTATGTGTGCGTGCGTCGTTCTTGACAAATTGTATTTTATTTTACAACGATAATTGTATTATTTATTTTGTTTGAAAAAATAACTTTTTTATTTTCGGGTTTTTAATTTAATATGTAATAGGCTTTTATAGAGTAGTTAAACTGTGGTTTCATTTAAGGTGGTCCTAACAAAAAAACTCTGTATAATTGAGCATATTTAATATTTATAATGATTTTTTGGAAAATAGATACCAATAGTTATTACAACCACTTGCGAAGAAGCATAGTTTAGGCAATTTTTTATTCTATAAGAATTCCTTTTAAAAAACTACCAACGTTCTTATAGTTAATATATTATTTTTCCAAATTAAAAAAATTGTCTATGTCATCATAATGGCGGAAAAATTTCATTCATATTGTAATACCACATTAGTATCGACAATGATAGTAATTGAAAATAGTTATACTACAGGAGGATACCTTCATATGCACTGTTTTAACCTGTTTTATGTATAATATAGAATAATGTATTCTACAGAGGAATCACACATTCTTTTTATTCAGTTTAGTAAATACATTTTTTAGAGGTTACTCTGTACTAAAATGGCATGCAACTCTGTTCCCACATTTACGTTCCTGATATATCGATATAAATAATAGAAATACAAAATATAGGAAGGAAACACAAATGCAATTATATTGCCTTTTTTCTTTTTTTCATACTTGAAACGTATTAATGAATTACATATTATGTATTACATACAATTAATTTCTTTTGAATATAACACTAAGTTTAATCAGCTTCACGCTATTTTAACAGATAACATAAGATGACATTAAAACGTATTGACATCACCACGTGATCCATCTAAACACAATATAAACTTTTATAAACTATGAACTCACAATCAGAATTTACTTTCCAAATACATATACTTTTTATTCTACACATCGCCATATGAGCTAATTCCGTAAAATATACCTACTTTATTATGTTTGTTAATATCACCAACGTTGACGTTTGAAATAATAATTATGGTAGACTGAACAAATATTGATTATACTTCTTTTTTTAGCTTCACGCTGTATCCCGCACACAGCAGGGTAGGCATAGGACACCTAGTGTTAAGACACTCTGTTCCCTACTTTTCTCAGAATTCTGTAGGCATTGCGTGCTGAGTAGTGAAACTCAACGCCGCACTTTACCTCGACACCAGAGCGATGAAATGGAAATATAAATTTAAATAAATATTTCGTTTCCTTGCGTGGTCATCGAACCCACAACAGTTACACTTTGTGCCCCTGTGCAACGAACGGCCTCAATTTACTTTCTTCTTTTAAAATGTGGTTAAATGAAATAGTCGTAATTTAATTATGTCAGATTACTATTAACCGACTTCTTAAAAGGGGTCATCAATTGGGCTGTATTTTTTAGCCTTGTTACCTTAGAACTTTTGATTGTATGAACCGATTTTAATGATTCTTTTTTTATTTGAAAGCTAATGCCTCCCGTGTAGTCTTATTTTAATTTAGTTTATATCCAACAATGGTATCTATGAGAAAATCATATAAATCTCAAATTTACATTAAGTATATGCGCGACAAATGAACGTATAAGTCAATATCAATTCAACCGATTTTAATGATTCTTTTTTTATTAGAAAGGGTACATATAAAGGGTAGTTTGGTGAAAGTTTAGTTAAGTTCAGAGTGTGAAATCCATTTGAAATTGAAGAAGTCGATTTTTTTTATTAAAAAATATAATTATGTAATTTTTTCTACAAAAAATTCTTTATACTCCATGATAAAAACTATCCTATAAGTGACATTAGGCTTTGAACTATTACCATGCCAAAATTAATTTAATTTCATACAGTAGTTATCGGTATTTTAGGTAATTTGTATTTTTCAGTTTTTATTTTTTTTAAAGAAAACTATCATGAAATTCGGAATGAAACCCAAAAAAAATGTACCTTGAGGCCCTAGGCTAACACCATGCAAAAATTCATCAATTTCTGTCAGGTAGTTTTTGCGTGATTGACGCACAAACAAACCGACAGACAGACAGACAGACAGACAGACAAGAATTCTGCTGAGTGGTTTTTTAGGTTCTATAATCGACATATTAACCGACCTAATTTTTATTTTTTTTATATCTTTCATGTACAGAATTGACTTTTCTATCCTTTTATTATATATGGAGATGGAGATTAATCACATTAATAAGATAATGAGTGCGACAAGGTCAGGCAAGACAAAACTAACATCATTTTTTTAATTCTTAAAATAAAAAATAGGTATAGATTGTTTTGTGAATTCATGTGATAAATTACATTTTATAACTCCTTTTAATTTTTGACTTTTCAGTTCGTTTCAATACAAATTTAAAATACCTTTCGTGACAAAGTGCATTTATACATCGCTCATTTACCGAAACAATGTGTCGGTAACCTTCTTTCGTCGTACCATCGTTTCTAATTCAGTAGCTTAGAGAAATAGCTGTCTCCATAGCTGACTTGGAGCCTGCGAATGAGGCTAAGGATGAAGGACCTTGTCTCTCAACGCAATAGGTCATCACTGACACACACACTGGTCCTCCTAGTTTTTCCATTTAACTACACTTCAGATAGGAGACAGCCTACATAAAAAATAAACTTTTTAAATTATAAAACTTTTATTGAAGTTTATTCGTGTAGTAAAAAATTTTTTATGTGAATGTGTAGTCACATATATAGATCACATGTGTGAATATGTAGTCACATATGTGGACCACATGTGTGAATATGTGGTCACATATGTGGACCACATGTGTCAATATGTGCTCACGTATGTGGACCACATGTGTGAATATGTGGTCTTTCATGTGGACCACATGTGAGAATGTGTGGTCACATATGTGGACCACATGTGTGAATACGTGGTCGCGTATGTGGACCACATGTGGGAAAATGTGGTCACATATGTGGACCACATGTGAGAATTTGTAGTCACATATGTGGACCACATGTGTAAATATATGGTCCCATATGTGGACCACATGTGTGAATATGTGGTCTTTCATGTGGACCACATGTGAGAATTTGTGGACACATCAGTGGACCACATGTGTGAATATGTGGTCTTTCATGTGGACCACACGTGAGAATTTGTGGTCACATATGTGGACCACATGTGTGAATATGTGGTCGCGTATGTGGACCACATGTGGGAAAATGTGGTCACATATGTGGACCACATGTGTGATATGTAGTCACATATGAAGATTACATAGGTGATCATGTGGTCACATATGTGGACCACATGTGTGAATATGTGGTCACGTGTGTGGACCACATGTGTGTATATGTGCTCAAATATATGTGGACCACATATGTGAACATGTGGTCACATATGTGGACCACATGTGGCATCGTGTGGTCATATATGTGAACCACATGTGTGAGTAAGTATTCACATGTGCAGATCGCATGTGTGATATGTTGTCACATATGTAGACCACATGTGTGATATGTAGTCACATATGAAGATTACATGTGTGATCATGTGGTCACATATGTGGACCACATGTGTGAATATGTGGTCACGAGTGTGGACCACATGTGTGAATATGTGGTCACGTGTGTGGACCACATGTGTGTTTAGGTGGTCACATATGTGGACCACATATGTGATCATGTGGTCACATATGTGGACCACATGTGGCATCGTGTGGTCATATATGTGTACCACATGTGTGAATAAGTATTCACATGGGCATATCACATGTGTGATATGTAGTCACATATGAAGATTACATGTGTGATCATGTGGTCACATATGTGGACCACATGTGTGAATATGTGGTCACATATGTGGACCACATGTGCGAACATGTTATCACATATGTGAACCTTTTATAAAATATATTTAATTCATTAAATGTAATATGTATATAAATGAATAAACGTAAAGAAACGTTACGTAACATCATACATAATAACAATTAAAACGTAAACTGCAGGCTAATTGATCATCCGGTAGACATTTTAATTAAATTATCAGCTGAAGCAGAATGTCTTTGTATCATCAGAGTTGTAAACCATTTGTTCGATAATTAACTTTAACAGTTATGAACATATACTATTGTTCAAAGACGTCACTATTACATTTCAATCCTATGAAAATTTATAATGGAGAGAAGAAAGAATTGCAAATAAGATAGTGGTGCACTTACTCAATTTTGCACTTTCCAATTTCTTTAGATAGTATAGCGGAACACAAGGCTTCGCTTCGTTTGTTTTTACGGGCAGAAAAATAAATATATTCTTCCACTTAGTGGGATTTTAACCTAATTAAAATATAACTAGTGCTACAACCAGAAATCTCAGTTCTCTCAACTGTACCGTCATAGCGTCAAGTTTTAGTCGACATATTAACTTTAAACATATTAATTTTTTATCGACATATTAAACGACCTAATTTTTATTTTTTTTATATCTTTCATGTACAGAATTGACTTTTCTATCCTTTTATTATATATGGAGATTTTGTTTGAAAAAATAACTTTTTTATTTTCGGGTTTTTAATTTAATATGTAATAGGCTTTTATAGAGTAGTTAAACTGTGGTTTCATTTAAAGTGGTCCTAACAAAAAAACTCTGTATAATTGAGCATATTTAACCCATATAGACCCACCGTGCCCAAATGGGAACATTTGTAAAAGTACCCTCGTTTTTTTAATATTTTTATGTTTATGCAGTTGATGTCCACAATTGTGTCGATAAATAGTGTATCTTTATGTTGAGACCGTAAAAGTCATTTAAAAAACATTTATAATTGTCAATTTTGTGCATTTTGTGGAGCTGTTGCATAAATTAGTGAAGGCAAAAAGTAAATATTTTTTATTTTAACTTTTTCTTCTAGTTAAATTTGTTTTGGTACAAAACATACTCAATTACATAGTATATTATATAATATAATTACTTTTAATAAGAAAAGAAGAGTGGTAACAAGATAAATTTAGCTTTTACTATGCTGTCCCCAATTAGGGCCAATGGGCATATCAGAAGTAAAAAAATATTTTTTATTGGTAGATCTATCTCAAGTTCATAATGACACGTAGTACTTTTAGCGGCCGCAATGAATACCAGGGTCTTCAAGAAGCAATTGAAGTTGTAATTATTGAAGAAGACGTCGAAGAGACGAAATTTATCTATAGATGAATCTATGGTGAAATATTTTAGTCGGCGCCCTACCAAACAATTTTTAAGATCCAAACCAGTACGATTTGGGTATAGAAATTGGATGATTACGAGCACAGATGGATACTGTTACGCATATGACTTATAATGTGGAAAAACTTTAGGGAAAGAGAAAGAGTAGTCAAACTACTACTCAACAAACTGGATACCAATGATAATGACCATGTACACTTGGATAATTTCTTTACCAGTTACGCATTGCTTCGAGATTTACGATAGACGAGTTATCGAGCAACTATACTGCTTGCGAGAGTAGAACTACGAAGTATCCTCTCACAGCAGTAAAGGATAAGAAAGAGAAAAACCGATTTTGATTACCTCTTTGACCAAGTCAACCAAATTTTATATGTACGGTGGGTGGACAACAGCGTCTGCACAATAAGGTCAAATTTTGGCAGCGTTCTTGCTCTGGATAAATTAAAGAGATAGAGTGCTGTAGAAAAGAAGAAAGTGGACGTTGGCATTTCGCACGTTTTTCAAAACTATGACAATGATGTGGGCGGGGTTGATCAGACAGATCAATCTATTTCCCTGTGTCGTACTGCTGTACGTAGTAAAAAATGTTGGTGGGTTTTATTCACATACATGCTGGATCTCGCTGTTGGAAATTAATGGCACCTACACCTACTAACCTATACAAACAAGATAAATCAGCTTGATTTTCGTCGTTACAGCGCTCGTCAGTTTTTGAGATACAGAAACAGCAGCATATTTTTGCGCCCAGCAGCTTCTGCAGTGCCAAGTCTGCATGATGGGGTGGGCCACTACCCTCAAAAACTTTCCCAGGAATAAGATGTGCAGTATCCCATAAAAAGGCACGTTGGCAATGCAAAAAGTGTTGTAAATCACTTTGCGTCGAAAAAATTTGTTTCGAAAGTTTTCATACCACTTGCGCCCAGTGGCCCCATTTGAGGACGGCTTTTTTTTTATATTAAAATAAAATAAAATAATATTTTTTTTTACGTTTTTTATTTTATTTTATCGGTGTCCACCAATTATTACTTAAAAAACCTTTTATTTACTGCTAGTTAAGGTATGGGTCTAAATGGGTTAATATTTATAGTGATTTTTTGGAAAATTGATACCAATAGTTATTACAACCACTTGCGAAGAAGCATAGTTTAGGCAATTTTTTATTCTATAAGAATTCCTTTTAAAAAACTACCAACGTTCTTATAGTTAATATATTATTTTTCCAAATTAAAAAAATTGTCTATGTCATCATAATGGCGGAAAAATTTCATTCATATTGTAATACCACATTAGTATCGACAATGTAGTGTTGATAGTAATTGAAAATAGTTATACTACAGGAGGACCTTCATATGCACTGTTTTAACCTGTTTTATGTATAATATAGAATAATATATTGTATAGAGGTATCACACATTCTTTTTATTCAGTTTAGTAAATACATTTTTTAGAGGTTACTCTGTACTAAAATGGCATGCAACTCTGTTCCCACATTTACGTTCCTGATATATCGATATAAATAATAGAAATACAAAATATAGGAAGGAAACACAAATGCAATTATATTGCCTTTTTTCTTTTTTTCATACTTGAAACGTATTAATGAATTACATATTATGTATTACATACAATTAATTTCTTTTGAATATAACACTAAGTTTAATCAGCTTCACGCTATTTTAACAGATAACATAAGATGACATTAAAACGTATTGACATCACCACGTGATCCATCTAAACACAATATAAACTTTTATAAACTATGAACTCACAATCAGAATTTACTTTCCAAATACATATACTTTTTATTCTACACATCGCCATATGAGCTAATTCCGTAAAATATACCTACTTTATTATGTTTGTTAATATCACCAACGTTGACGTTTGAAATAATAATTATGGTAGACTGAACAAATATTGATTATACTTCTTTTTTTAGCTTCACGCTGTATCCCGCACACAGCAGGGTAGGCATAGGACACCTAGTGTTAAGACACTCTGTTCCCTACTTTTCTCAGAATTCTGTAGGCATTGCGTGCTGAGTAGTGAAACTCAACGCCGCACTTTACCTCGACACCAGAGCGATGAAATGGAAATATAAATTTAAATAAATATTTCGTTTCCTTGCGTGGTCATCGAACCCACAACAGTTACACTTTGTGCCCCTGTGCAACGAACGGCCTCAATTTACTTTCTTCTTTTAAAATGTGGTTAAATGAAATAGTCGTAATTTAATTATGTCAGATTACTATTAACCGACTTCTTAAAAGGGGTCATCAATTGGGCTGTATTTTTTAGCCTTGTTACCTTAGAACTTTTGATTGTATGAACCGATTTTAATGATTCTTTTTTTATTTGAAAGCTAATGCCTCCCGTGTAGTCTTATTTTAATTTAGTTTATATCCAACAATGGTATCTATGAGAAAATCATATAAATCTCAAATTTACATTAAGTATATGCGCGACAAATGAACGTATAAGTCAATATCAATTCAACCGATTTTAATGATTCTTTTTTTATTAGAAAGGGTACATATAAAGGGTAGTTTGGTGAAAGTTTAGTTAAGTTCAGAGTGTGAAATCCATTTGAAATTGAAGAAGTCGATTTTTTTTATTAAAAAATATAATTATGTAATTTTTTCTACAAAAAATTCTTTATACTCCATGATAAAAACTATCCTATAAGTGACATTAGGCTTTGAACTATTACCATGCCAAAATTAATTTAATTTCATACAGTAGTTATCGGTATTTTAGGTAATTTGTATTTTTCAGTTTTTATTTTTTTTAAAGAAAACTATCATGAAATTCGGAATGAAACCCAAAAAAAATGTACCTTGAGGCCCTAGGCTAACACCATGCAAAAATTCATCAATTTCTGTCAGGTAGTTTTTGCGTGATTGACGCACAAACAAACCGACAGACAGACAGACAGACAGACAGACAAGAATTCTGCTGAGTGGTTTTTTAGGTTCTATAATCGACATATTAACCGACCTAATTTTTATTTTTTTTATATCTTTCATGTACAGAATTGACTTTTCTATCCTTTTATTATATATGGAGATTGGTTCATGCCGTCGTGGTGCGGCTTGAAGCTTGTCCGCCATGGTGGTTGGGGTATCTATTCCCAATTGTAACTTATCTCCTCATCGTAAACCAATTTAAACTACCTAGTCGGTTTCCAGGAGGCGCGGATTCGAGTCCCGGTACATTCAACTTTTTATGCATTTTCTAAATAAGTATTTTTCTTTTCTAAGTGTGATTTAACACTTTGAAAATATTAAAAAATGTTTTCTTCTTTGAGGTCGCGGTGCAGCGGCACAAGCGTGCGACTGTGAACTCGACTAGTTGTGGGTTCGATTCCCAATCAATGAAATGCAAAAAATAGCAGTTTCGTCACTCAACAAGCAATGCCTCCAGAATTCTGGGGAAAGATCTACTTTTATCACTCAATGCGCGATGTTTCGGAATTTGGGCGGTGTGTGGGTAACAAAATTCCCTCTGTTTAAAGAGCAATAAGTAGTTATTTGTTTTTCTTATGACTAAAACTCAATAAAATATAAATGTTAAAAATATTCTGTATTCAATGGAACGAAATTCTAACTTGTAATCTTTTTGAATAGCTTTTATGATGTAGGAAATGAACCTATACGATTCTTATAACTTCAGGCTGGATACCACCTATAGCAGGGTAGGCAGAGGGAACCTAGTGTTGAGACACTCCGTTTCACACGCACCGCCTCATTTATCGTGACATTGCGTGTTAGGTGGAGAAACTGAACGCTTTTGTCTTTTCCCAGATCGAGCAAAAAAATAATTTGTTTTCCCTGTTAAAATCAACTCACAAGCTATATCACTAGCTTTAAATGAAAGCACAGTTTTGACTACTTTATAAAAGCCCAATGTAATTATATTAAAATAAATTTTACCAAAAAGTGATCTTTTAAAAAAAATATTAAATAAAATTATTGTTGTAAAATAAAACGCTATTTTTTAAGAAAACGCGAAAATGTCACACTCGCCTCATTCACGAAATGAAGTCGCGGGTATTGGCGGCGAAGTTAAACGCTGTTTTATTATGTATTTATTCTCTTTTAGATATGTGTTTTGAGAGTAAAAAGTGGAAGATCGGCGACTTTTAGTAGTATTTCTGTAGTAGGTGTTTACACGGTTGGTATCTATTCGTAACTGCGTCACACGAAATACAAGTATGGATAAAGATCGTGAAACGAGAAGAAAAATCCTACGTCTAAACTGTTGACAATCAATCGATCAGCTTGACGCTGTATCCCGCACACAGCAGGGTAGGCAGAGGGAGTGTGCACCTAGTGTTTTTTTTTTAGACACTTCGTTCCCTACTTTCTGCCGAATTCTGGAGCATTGCGTGTTAAGTGGCAAAACTCAACGCCGCGCTTGGCCTCGACACCAGAGCGAAGAAATGAAATATAAATTTAAGTAAATATTTCATCTCCTCGAGTGGGGATCGAACCCACAACCAGTCGGTTTACAGTCACACTTTGTGCCGCTGCGCCACGACTGGCCTCAAACTGTTGACATATCTTGATAATTTTTTTAGGTATGGATCTGAAATATTTTACCCTATATGCAGTAAAAGCATCGGAGCTTAAGCGTCTGCGCTCCTTAATATACCTACGTATTAAGAGTATATATATTTTTTAATTAGGGAATGGAAGAGATCTAACGGAGAACAGAGTGTCTTAACACTACTTTCTCTGGTTCCCACAGCCTACTCGTTATTTTTCTTTTGATTTTGATTTAGAAAAAATATATCATTTTAAATAAACATACGCACAAAAGAATATTGTTAAAGTAACCGAAGTGCGTAGAAATTAAATTTCCATGAATTTATGCGAAGAAAGCCATCAGCGGTAAGTGGAGTTTTTTGTTAGATGCTATTAAATATCGCGGTCGGGTAAAAGCGGGCATAAATAACATGATGTTCTCATACAAAATTTATATACATATTTTATTTATATCGGTTTAAATTGGATGAAATATCTCAATACTTTTTTATTGGAGAACTGATTTTAAATTTTTAATAAGAAAATATTTTTCTTTTTTTGTTCTCTGTATATAGCAGTGAAGCAGAAGGAACCCAGCGTTAAGATCACGCACTGTCTTAACAAGATTTTTTTTTTTCATATTAATTGAGCTTCCTGAAATTTGCATTAAATTAAATTATTTGAACCTACGATCACCATTACAGTCTCCTATTTAATTATTTAACCTGTATAGATTATATAGCTCTTCCTATACTAAATGACTAACAGACAACGCATAGACGAAAGTGTTGCACTTAAAAAGTTGAAATGTAGTAGTATCTGGGTTAGAGAATGTATAAGGTGAAGAAATCTCTTTTAGTTTATCGAGGCCTTCTCTAAGAGAGTTTTTTTTTAAATTCTTACAGAAACTGGAAAAAATTGAATTTTCCATTTTACGTCTACAAAGTCTACGGAATTACGTCTAGTAGAAAATATAAACACTAAAACTTAATTAAAACATAAAATAAACATTCACAAATAGGTCTCTAAGTAAAAATAAAAAGATTTTAGTGTTATTATAATTAAAAGAGAACGGTCTCGAGCGAGAAATTAGGTTATTAATCAAATCTATTATATTATAGGCATTTACACTTATTTGTATGAAAACTGTTTTATATAAAGCGCGAATAACCTTTCAAAGTATAAACTTTTTAATTATAAAATACAAATTTAACATAAAAAAAACTAATTTTAAACTATATAGAACATGACACATTCTAAGGTCCGTATTTATCAACTGCTCTCAAGTCTGAGATCGATCATGAGACATCGTTTTCATCTCAAGACTGATCTCAGACTTGAGAGTGGTTTAATAAATGCGGGTCTAAATGCCGGTGGTGAATTTGACCGCAGACGGTGGGTTTACTTAACAGACACGATTATCATGATACGATTATTATTAATAGCCAACCCAAGAAAGTTTATTTTATTATGCTAAGTACTGATTTCTAAGATTAACCAAATATATTTATCAATATAATATATAGAGGCCAGTCGTGGCGCAGCGGCACGAAGTGTGACTGTAAAACCGACTGGTTGTGGGTTCGATCCCCACTCGAGGAGATGAAATATTTACTTAAATTTATATTTCCATTTTCTTCGCTCTGGTTTCGAGGTTAAACGCGGCGTTGAGTTCTGCCACTCAACACGCAATGCCTCCAGAATACGGCAGAAAGTAGGGAACGGAGTGTCTTAACACTAGATTTCCTCTGCCTACCCTGCTGTGTGCGGGATACAGCGTGAAGCTGATTTATTTATTTTATTTAATATAATATGTCTATCTTAAGTAACGTGAGCTTATTTACTTAAAACGTTTTTAGCTTTCAAGTTATTTCCAAAATTTATAAGCTGATAGTTTATAAAAAAGTACTATTGAGCTATATTGATAAAACGAAATCATGAACGCAGTCTCAACAGTCGTTCTGTATTTGACAATTATTTTCAAGAATCCAACTTTTTCCAAAAAATCCCAAATTCTCAAATATTATTTCTCATTGTGGTGAAATGAATAGGTACAATCACGTTATACTTTGAATTTATATTATTTAAATTAAAATTAAATCAAATAAATTTACTATATTCCCTTTGCCTACCCACAGCAGGGTACTCCCACTTTCCGCCGAATTTTCGAAGCATTACATGTTAATTGGCGCAACTCAACGCCGGACTTTTGCCTTGGTGCCAGTGCGCAGAAATAAAAATATTAAGAAATAATAATGCATTTCTTCGAGTGGGGATCGAACCCACAACCGTCGGGTTTCAGTCACACCATATTTTTTAATTTATGTAATTTGTCTAGTCTTAAGTTCTTTTTTTTGTTTTATTTTTTTTCTACACGCTGAGAAGCTTTTCAGGAAATGCAAAGTAGGACAATTTTCCATTTTAAATAGACCGAAGTCTATCGAGGTCGTCGTGGCAAAGGATTTGCCCTATGGGCAATAGGATTTTCTATTATATTAGTTATCAGTTCTGAGGGACCAAACCCACAACAATTCCGTTTCCGTTTTCCGGTTGTTTTATATACGACAAATTTAATTTCTATTTATAATGCCTATTTATAAAAGAGACGAATTTTGTAATAAATTAAGCCATTTTTCACTTTGTCAAAAATCTATTCCTTATATTAAGGCCTACAGGGGCAAGGGTGACTGCAAAATCGACCGGTTGTTGGTTCGATCCCCACTTTCAAGGATATGAAATATTTTTATATATTTATGTTTTCATTTCTTCGCTCTGGTGTCGAGGCAAAGCGCGGCGTTGAGTTCCGCCACTCAATACGCAATACCTCCAGAATTTGGCGGAAAGAGGGGAACAAAGTGTCTTAGCACTAGGTTCCCTCTGCCTACCCTGCTGCGTGCGGAATACAGCATAAAGCTGATTTAATTTTTAATTTTGACAACGACTTGATATCTAAGATAGATCCCACAAACATCGTGTACAGTACATTCTAAGAGATCAATACACCTAATTGAAATTCAAAGAAGTATTTAAATCTTGTGAAAAAGCAAAATTTATAAGAAAAAAATTCTTCATAATTGTTGAAACACGGATCTGACATTTTAGAAACTTTACAGAGCAGTTGGAAACTTTGTAAAATATGAAACTTAGTGTGTTCAAAATGTACGATTCTTAATAAAGTTACGAAAGAAAGAAAGGAGATTTTTTGTAATGTACTTCGCTATGGTAAGAAGACATATCGCGGCGTTGAGTTCCGAAACTCAACACGACTCGATATTTCGAATAGATTGTTTAAATACTAGATTCTCTCTGTTTACCTTTATATACGCAGTTGGAATAATGAATTGGGCATAAAGGCATTATTCCTTTGATATTTTTATCTATCTGATTATAGAAAAGATATGTATATAAAAAATATACATCATTCAAAGAGAATGCGTGTCAGTTTGATTAAATGAAATCACTAAATATTGTCTTTTATCTTTGACTCATCATACAAAATGTAATTCAAAAGCATAATTTGTCACGCGACAAATATATACCTATATAGTGAACGTAAACACGGAGATTTCCCTATAGTTAGAATTTTTGTTTTTAGTTCACTTCATGATATACAACAGAATAGACATTCGAAAATTAGTGATAAAACACTCCATACTTTAGTTTCAACAAAGTTGTCGAGACATCGCGTGTTGAGAGACGGAACTCAACGCCGCAATTGGTCTTGTTATTGGAGTAGACAAATGAAAATGATTCAGACCTCTGAACCGAAATCAAACCCACAACTGCCACTTTTACAATCAGACATAGGTTTGAGGCCCACGTAGAGCAGCTCTACGACACCCTTTTACTGTTTTAATCATTGTATGATACGACGTTATTTTGTTATTGTAGTATTTTTCTTTACCTTTATGCAAAGCCGTCTTGTATACATTTTTTTTTATAAAATCGGCGGAAAGCCTGGAACAGAAGTGTCTTCATGTCTTTACACTAGGTTCCAAGGTTCCCTCTGCCTATCCTACTATGTGCAGCTTGAATCTACAAAAAAGATTGAACTCACTACTATACATAGTGTAGAGTCGTACACATTTCAATTCCGACAAAACGGTGTCAAAACATCCATTGTTTTAATCCACTGGAACAACTGGGGCAAGTATCGTTAGTTTGCATTATTGTTAACTGAACCACCGCGAGCACGGTTACGTTTCTAAACAAGGAGATTACTCGTATCACTTACTGAGACTATATACAAAGATCTTTGTAGATTTGAATCCATATTTTTATAAATTAATATTTACATCGCGGTGTTGAGCTCCGTTAAGCATTCGGTAATGTATCTAATTCGGAAAACAGCTAAATCTGTCTTGAACCGGTTTATCGTGCTATACAGTAAAAGACGTAATGTTAAGAGGAATTTTCTGTTTTAAATGTACAAAATCAAGAAAATATTATCAGTTACGAACGGATGACCGACTGAAAAATTTTATAACTGCAGGCTCAGCGCCGTTTATACTTCCGTTTTGGTAGTACCAAGCTCGGCCTTGAGTTACTACAACCTTTCGAAATGGCATAGAAAATGGAGAGTCTATCCTCTGATGATCTCTCATATCCGCTGTATATAAGAAAAAGAGCAACGCTACAAAGAAATAGTCACTCGTGCGGGAATTCAACCCACAATCATCACGTCATACTTGTACTTTACACAACATCGTTTTAATTTACTTAAACAACTGGGGCAAGGATTGTTTGTCTCTATTATGTCGTTTAAAGCTGGAACATTACATTCTCGCGTGCCGGTTTATTCAGTGACAACGGAGAGACAATGTCAGCTTGTATGTAAATTGTACTACCCTTTAACTGACGGGTAGATTGTAGTATAGGTATAGGTAGTTGTTGACAGTATAAGCATGGAGGCAGTGGGAACCTAGTGTTAAGACAAACCGTTAGCTAAGCACAGACCAATTTTCTAGACGGAATTCAACATCGCTATTTGTCTTGTAAATGATTAATTGTCTAAAATGGAAAACTAACCCACAACGCATATACTGTGTCAGTTTGGTCAAAGATATGACGGCCTCAAAGCTTTCCAAGGTTATAATATGAAAATAAAATAAAATAAATCATAAAATTCAATGTAATTTTTTTTATATTTTATTAATTAGTTTTAACTGCAATCGGTGCTTTTACTTTTAACAGATGTAATGAGGGTGCTATAATCGCTTTTCGAGTGTGTATAGTACAAAGAAAACATTACTGACCATAACTCAGGGCCGAGTAGGCAGAGGGAACCTGGGAACCTAGAGTCGCATTCTGCAGAAATCTCATAGCTCATTGCCGCTCTTTGCCTAGATACCAGATTGTAGGATACGCCTAAAATAAAAAAAAAAACTTGAGTAGGAATCCAACCCATACACACTTGTGTTGTCGCACGCGTGTTGTTCCTGTGCCGTGACGGTCTCAATTATAATTTAAAAATAAATATTTATCAAAATGGTAGTTTAAATTTAAACGATGTGTTAATTACAAAATATATTAAACCAATATTTCAGTATAAGCATCAGTAAACTGAGTTTCATTTGTTTTTCGTAAAGTAAATATTAAATACAGTATTCTTTTTCCAGCTTTATGTGTTATCCCGCAGAGCAGAATAGTAAGAGAGAACCTTTTATTAAGACACTCCTTTCCCTGCATGCAGCCCAACCGTACATTTTGAGTGGCGAAAGTCAACGCCGCGATTTATCCTGTTACCAGAACGACCAAATAAAATTAAAATTAATTTAATTTTTTTTATGCGGCCGTCGTGGAGCAGCGGTACTGCATGACTCTGTTTGAAAAATTCATTTCTTCGAGTGAGATTGAACCCACAGCCGTCGCGATTACAGTCAGCTTCTATACCGCTACGTCCACAAATAAACAAATGAAACCGCCTCAATAGCCAATATATGCTTATCTTTAGCCATTTAAATTTTAATACAAAGCTTTTAGCGAGCTCATTTTCATAATTTATTCTGGTAGCTTTATTCCTACACTAGTTATACATGCGGCTCTGCTCGCTTGTTAAAGTGGAAGTAACTAAGAATATTTTTACTTCATTATCATCATCATCACTGTTGGATATAGATCTCCCCCAAGGATCTGCACGCCGATCGGTCCTACGCTGCCTACATCCAGCTGCTTGACTGCTGACCAGATTGTCGGTCCATCTGGTGAAGGAAATGGACTGGAGTATTTTTGTAACGTTTTTTAGTGTTAGGTACTTTGCTCATATTTTTAATACTTAAAAAAATTTAAATAAATCAGCTTCACGCTGTATCCCTCGCACAGCAGGGTAGGCAGAGGGAACCTAGTGTAAGACACTCCGTTCCCCACTTTCTGCCGAATCCTGGAGGCATTGTGTATTGAGTGGTAGAACTCAAAATGTAAATATTAAATACGGAGCGCCAAACGCTACGGTAATAAAATGTAAATGTAAAAAAATGTAAATATTAATTTAAGTAAATATTTCATCTCCACGAGTGGGGATCGAACCCACAACCAGTCGGTTTTACAGTCACACTTCGTGCCACTGCGCCACGACTGGTCTATTTTTAATACTTTTTTATGGAAAATACAAGGCAAACGAGCGTACACAACATGACATAATGACAAATACAATATAATAACAAACGTTGAGTGGCGCGTGGAAGGAATATCATACGAAACCGCGCAGTGGTGGAATCCCACGTATCCAGATGGTGTGGATGGTATATCAGTTTGTTTCCTATTGGTTGGACATTGAGGTTATATACCCTATAGCCTTCCGCGGTAACTGGACTGTCTAACAAAAAAAAGGAATTTTACTCCGAACGATTAGTTATTGATGTTAGTGGGTTCAACCACAGAAACGCTTCTTTTCTATAACATTAATCTATATACGTGTACGTACTCAAAATGTTGTACCCATTTGTACGAAAGTTATGTAAACGGAGGTGTTTAAAATTTGGCACAGTTACATAGAGAAGAAGTTTAAGCTGTACTGCACTTATAATAATACCAAACTTTGATACATAATAAAGCGAACAACTTTGTATATTTGTTCGCTAATATCTCCGGATCTACTGGTTCGATTTTCTAGTTTTTGTTTTGTATGAAAACTACGTTCTTCAGAAGTGCTATTGCCTATATTACATTACGGTGTAAGTCTTAGTTAGCTTAAAATAACGAAATAATAATAATATGAACGCCATCGAAATGCTGCAGGCGCGTGCGCTGCTAAAATTTCAAAATTATTGTATTTATAAATTATATTGATTATATTCATTAAATTCATTATTTTAAGGCGAATGTAGAAATATATATTATAAAAGATTTATTTGTGGTATACGGGCGAAGCCGCGAATGGGCTGCTAGAGATACATATGCCTCACTTTGCCTTCTTTTTTTTAATTTAATTTTTAATTTTCAATTTACGCAAAGCGCGGCGTTGAATTCTGCCTTCAGAATTCGGCAGAAAATAGGGAATGGAGTGTTGTGACATTAGGTTCCCTCTGCCTACCCTGCTTTTTGCGGGATACAGCGTGAAGCTACTACTATTAAAGCTAAATTACTACTTATTATTTCTTTTTATATTTATTTATTTCGCTCTGATAACAAAAAAATACGGCGTTAAGTTCTGCCACTCAGCAAGCATTTTTTGGAAAATTCGTCGGTTACTAGGGAAAGGAGTGTTAGCGCTAGAATCTCTCTGGCTCACCACTATATAAAAAATTTGAGGCCGTCTTAGTGCAGTAGAAAGACAAAGCGCAGCGTTGAGGTCCACCACTAAAAGAAACATGTCTCGAATTCCAATGAAAATGGAGAGATTTCGCAATTTTTTATTTTCAAAACATATGTTAATTTCCTTGCTAATAACTAATTCTTAGCTAATTTAAATTCACTACATACAAAAAAAAATAACATTCTATTAAACTTTCCAAACAATATATATTGGAAACTAATTTAAAACCACTTTTAAACACCTAATTGAACAAAAACAAGTAAAAATACTTAGATTTTCATTCCTCTTTTTTCAGCAAAACCACACAAGGCTATAAACCTAGAGACGACGTTATAAATAAAAGATTTCTTAAAGCAACTGGCTGAACGCTTACTACATACTAACTACAGTTGCTATCGTTTAATTCGATAGTAGTTCTTTGAGCTCTCACTGATAAAGCGATCGTTAAATTTTTCCAGCGGTCGCGATGCGAACAGTAATTTCCGGTTGGGGGCAGCTTGGGTCTATTAAAATAGGGATTTATCACACCGTTCGTATAAATATTGAATGAATATATAAGCTGTGATGTAAAAATATTTATATATATAATTATATACATGATTTTGAGTGAGGATTTAAAAAAATATTAAAACAAGCTATGATTTTCATATTAGGTGGGTTGTGCGAGAATTTGTAATCCGCCATTTTGTTGCAGCGGCCATTTTGGGTTAACATCGGTATTGATTATGTGTAATTTTATTGCTATCAAAACTGAAGTCGTAATTAAATTTTTATCCTAATCCGACACTGGGAGTTAGTCAAAATGGACTTGCAAAATTTCACATACACTAACACATCATACTAATACGGTAAAATAAATAAAAGATCGTTATAATACAAAACAGAAGCAGAAAGCTGTGTTCGATTCTCACCCGAGTGAGAATATTTCTCCAAAGAAATAATTATATTTATATGTTTTATTATGTTACTATTTTTTTTTCGATGGCATAGAGGAAGCGGTTAAGAAATCTACCGCTCAAAACTCAATGTATCAAAAAAAAACATGCACTCAATGTATCAAAACAACATCACTTAAGCATTTACCCTCACAATTTGTATGTTGAAATGTTTGATTTAAGCTCAAGCAAGGTAAAAAATCACTTCCTTCATTTTTTTTTGTTTTTAAATTACGCTGAATCCCACACATAGCAGGGTAATCAAAAGGAACCTGAGAACCTAGTGATAAGACACTTCTGTTCCACAAATTTTGGCGCATTCTGAAGGTTACGTCTGCAGTGGCGGAAATCAACGCCGCGCTGTGCCTCGTTACCAAAGCGAAGACTTGAAAATATTTTATTTCCTCGTAAGAATCGAACCCACAACCTGTCTAGTGCCCCTGCTTCACGACTAACCTCAAAGACCAAGAGGTAATATCTATTTTAAATGAATCGTTTGATTAACAGTATTAGTTAACATTAATTACTCAAAGCGTCAGTTCTAAGAGGATAATCCTGTTGAAGTGCCATACATATGTAATGATATAGATCATCTAATACGTAATATATGTATAAATTACAATATTATAAGAAATTTAAATAATAAAATAAAGTTGCTCCATGTGTGTTCAGTGGCAGAGCTCAACGCCGTGCTTTGGCTAACTAAAAATGTTTAATAGTAGGTAAGTGATAGTTTAATTGGCAACACGCGTGTATAGTCGAAGCCAATTTTTTTGGTCTTTGTAAAATTACATTTAATTTTTTGTTGATAGTTCTAAATTTATTAATCGTAATCCATGTGGTCGTCCATATTGCTTTTCAAGGCAGGAAAATATATTGTTTTAAGAAATTTACTACGCTATACGTACTATAGTTGCAATTCTAGGCTCGTTTAAGTAAGTTACAATTTAAGGCGAGTATTATTACTAAAATACTTAGAAAACGTTTAAAAAATATCCCAAATAATAAATCAAAGTAGGAAATTTGTATATGTATATAGATTCTTACAAAATAAATAAATTTGAGGCCAGTCGTGGCGCAGCGGTACAAAGTGTGACTGTAAAACCGACTGGCTGTGGGTTCGATCCCCACTCGAGGAGATAAAATATTTACTTAAATTTATATTTTCATTTCTTCGCTCTGGTGTCGAGGCAAAGCGCGGCGTTGAGTTCTGCCACTCAACACGCAATGCCTCCAAAATTCGGCAGAAAGTGGGGAACGAAGTGTCTTAACACTAGGTTCCCTCTGCCTACCCTGCTATGTGCGGGATATAGCGTGAAGCTAATTTTTTTTTTTTTTAAATAAATTGTAACAGGCATGTAAGAATTTCGACACAGCTCGATGACAACGTATGGCTTAGTAAGTTAGTAGTCAGAACAGTTTATAAGAGGCACAGGTCAAATCCCGATACATTTATATGTTTACGAAAAAAAATATGGACAATTTTTATTCTACTGGAACAGAAAAATAGAAGAGAACCTATATTATTATTTCAATTCAGATTAAACTATGATCAGGATACAAGGCGCAGCGTTGAGTTCCGCCACTCTACACGTAATGTCTCGGTATTTTGACGAAAATTGAGAACGAATTGTCTAACTAATAAACTAAAAGGAATTATATATAAAAAAACAGATTGCAGTTTTCAATATATAGTAACAGTGTAAGAGCATCCATGTATCGGTATCGCGTTAGGGAGAGGCGTTCTAGGAAATCACCGGTTGTCGGCACTTTGGATCGCAGCAATGACGTGACCCATATGTATATAAATATTTTAGTTTTTATGTTCTGGAGGTCAGCTGTAGCGCAGGGGCATAAAGTGCGACTGTAAAGGCAACAGGTTGTGGGTTCGATCCCGACTCGAGAGGATGTAATGTTTACTTGAATTTATATTTCCATTTCTTCGCTCTGGTGTCGAGGCAAAGCGCGGCATTGAGTTTTGCCACTCAACACGCAACGCCTCCAGAATTCGGCAGAAAGTGGGGAACGGAGTGTCACGATCACGATCACGCTTATAAAGAGTTTTGTCCACTAGACACATCACGAACCAAAACATTATTCATTTAATAATACTTTTAAATCATTTACACCGTTAAGATACTCTATTCTCCTCATTTTAAAACATTTTGTGATTAAAATCCTGTCATATTCAAAAATATACATAAAATCAGTAATAACATATTGAAAATAACTTATTTTTATAGAAATATACAGCAAATAGTAAATTTAACACTAAAATTTAAGTTCTAAATCCATTTAAATGTGGTTTTCCATAGGAGTTAGGCTGTCGTGCCTACATCACACCGATTATAGTGACCTTAATCAAAATTAAGCACGATTAACAAACCCACATTTTACTTGATCAGAAATCGTAGAAATCCCTCCTGAATCACTATTTAAATTATATTTAGTTTTATTTATATAAAATAATATATATATACATATAAAGAGGCGTGGTTGTGTTACGTACATTAAACGTAACGGATGTGGATTGCAGTCTCACTTGGGGAAGTAAATTATATTTCGCTCTAGTAATGCGCTTGAGTTCCGCTATTCATTACACAGTATTATGTAAAGTGAAAAACTAACATTCTAAATATCAGGTTGTCTCGGCATATGCTGCTGCTTATGATGCTGCTTTATACAGAAGACAGAATAAAACATTTTTTTTACATTTGACGCTTTATCCCGCACATAACAGGTTAGGCAGAGAGAACCTGGGAACCTTGGAACCTAGTTATGATACCCCGTTCCCAGTAAGACACTTCTGTTACTCACCTTTCTCCGGATTCTGGAGACCCTGCGTGTTGAATGGCGGAACTCAACGCTACGCTTTACCTCCTACCACAGCAAAGAAAATGATAATGTCAAATATTGTCTTTTTCTCGATGGGAATCGAACCCTTAAACTTAACTTAACTCACTTGCTTACTTAACTTAACTTACAGTCGCACACTTGTCATATTGTGCCACTATCGACCTGAAAAAAAAAATATTTACTGTATTTTTATCCGACTGCGTGATAAAGAGGATGAGAGCAAGAGAAAGAGGACAAATAATTTAAAAAAAATAGCAAAAAATGTGGAATGGAGTCTTAACACGATGTTCCCTGCACCTTCCCTGCGATGGACAGGACAATACATTCAATAATTCAATACTACCATATACATCACTGTCACTCTCTTATCACGAGTTATCAGGAAACGAATAGACTGATAAAATATAAATGAAAGGCGAATAATTAAATAACGAATTGATAAGGGTCCTGTCACAACACTAGCCGGAATGATCTTGAGACGATAAACTTATATTAGATAGATATTTACTTACAAATCCGATGATTGTGTCTTTTCTGGTTGGGATTTCTTCTAATTTTGGGACAGCATCTTAAAAAGGAGTTGATTGTGAGTTCGAATTGCACTTGCGGGAGTAATAAAATTTTAATTATGTTTACTTCCTCGTTCTGTTAGATGAATTTCGGCGTAGTGATTTGCCACTCAACACACAATGTCTCGGAAAATGTAACATAAGAGAATCTTAAATTAAGTTCCTTCTGCCTAACGTGGGGATTCTTTTCGTGCCTATGTGGGGATTCTTTTCCTCTTGTTTTTTACCTTTTTCACGATACAATTAATAACGATAAGAAAAACGATGGTTGCAGGTTCGATGCCAGTTTGGAATTATATTTAATTGTAGTTGGAATTTCACAATAGAAATCACAATAGAAATATATCACAATAGAAATATATAGTCCCCTGAAATAGATTTGAACCCACAAAAAATGTGTGAAAATTTTCAAATGAATATTCCACATCAAAAATCCTACAAATAGTAGATATTAAGATTAAATTAAATTAATTATCGAGTTAGACTAAGTAACGCTGTGCTTAAATAGTTTTACTTCGAAGTGAATGTACAAAATTTCAATCAAGATAGCTCGAGGTTAGTAACAGTTAGATAGCTAAGTTGATAAGAGGCCACCAGTTCTAACTTTGCAACTGGCTTCGTGTTCGAAAGTGTAATTGTATTATGAAAATAGATTAAATAGTTTGGAAATGTCTTGAAAAACTCAAAATATTTTGGAATAAAATTTTAAAAACATTTTAAATAAAAGTATTTACTATTAAAAAAGAGACGTACCTACATGCCATTGCTATTTAATAAGAAGCACAAGTGACATGATGCGGGTTCGATTCCCACTCACGGAAATCCAATATTTAATATTTTCATATGATCGCTATCTTAAAAAGGTAAAGCCTGGCGTTAAGATCCACCAGTCTATACCTTCAGAATTCAGTGGAAAGTGAGGAACAGAAGCGTTTTAAAGGGAAAGGAGTATCTTAATATTAAGTTCCTTCCCAGGTTCCTTCTGTTTGCCAAAGCGCGAAGCCCGAAAAAACAAAAGAAATAACAGCTGGATTTGAACTCGTGCCTTTTGAATATGGTCACTAAGACACACCGCTTTGGCGAAATATAAATAATACAACTTTCTGAAGAGTACCATTATTCAGGTCCAGGCTCCATCATCAGATCAGATAACAGCCAAAATTCATGACGATACAAACTCAATTTCTTAAACTTTGTTACATAATTATAAAAAACACATAGAAGACACACAAATAGACGTCAAACACACTACCTCCTTTTAATATCAGTCGGCTAAGAACTTTTTCCAACAGACTCCATACTTCAACCAAGTAGGTATTACAAGCATATCCGTTAATACGTCACGTTTGTGGGCGGACGATAATTATTTTGTTTACTCACGGATAAATTCGTTGTCGCTTTAACGCATTATCTTTATTTGTGTGTATGAATGTATGGATGTGGTGTTTTTATTTATTTCAAATAATACCTAGTGGAAACGCGGCGTTAAGTTCCGCCACCAATGAATGTTTATGGAATCGTTAATAAATTAAACACAAAGTGTCTTATAGTAGGTTCCCTTTTGCCTACTTTGCTATACAATATAATATAATGAATGAGAATAACGGCAGAAGACGATATTATATATTTTTTAGTTTTGCATTGAGTGAATTGACTGAATATAGCATTGTAGAGAATGTGAACCTAATGTTGAGACACTCCGTTCTCCACTTTCCCTCGAACTTACGAGGTATTGTGTGCTGGATGGTGGAATTCAACACCGTGCTTTGCATTGTCACCATAGCGAAGATGTGAAATAAAATCTTAATCTAAATTCCAAAACGAGTGGGTACAGCAACCGTGGAGTTAAAGTCACACGATTGATCCACGACGACCACAGAAAATTCCCTTCCATGCATTATCTAACCAAAGACGAAAATAATTTCATTATGACAAAATATCCTTACAAATATTCTTTCAAGTGATTCGCACTTGCAACTAATAGTATCAAATCTAGTACTTTTGTGAGGAAACTGATAAATACTTACAAAATAAACAGCATTCACCGCCGAGTTTTGTAACCAGACTAACAAATTAAAAATAAATTCAATCCCCCAAATGATAATCGAACCCACACCCGTGACGTTTACAGTCAGACCTCATCAATATCTTCTAAGCGCGAATATTTCGTACATCCAAGTACGTTTAATGTGGAAGGGACGTTCGTGCGTGATGAAAACGCTATCGTTATTATAAGGAACGAGATAAACATTTGTTCTGAGGGGAAATTATTGTTGTTCGCTATGTGACAATTAGGACGTCGCTTATGTCGGCCGTGAGTTTCTCTTTCGCTATTGTAGAAAATCATATGAATATGTGGTTGTAGTTGTGGCAGGTTTGGGTTCGAGTCCTTTTTGGGGCCGTTCAAGTATTACGTAAGCACTGTAAAGGGGCGGAGGGTCTTGAGTTTGCTTATTTTTGACGTTTTCAATGAAATATTTCTTAGAGGATTGCTTATTTTTGATGACATATTATGGGTCAATAATTTCAAAAAACTGCTTATGTAAGACTTGAACGGCCCCTTTGGAGTATGAGCTGAAAACTATGATATTAATTCTTTATTAATTCAATTCGGAATATAATCTTGTATAAATAAATTAAATAACTTATGTACTTATATAAATTTTTATAGGCAAGAAGATATTTTTAGGGTATATTGAAGAAGATTGGTCATCGTATCTAATGTTTGCATAAGGTTCAGTCCAAGAAAGCTTTTAAATAAAGTTCAAAGTAGTAGAGACATGAAAATAAATAAACGTAAAGTTTTCAATTCAAAAATACTTAAAATGTATGAAAATTGATTTTTTGAAAATATATATGGATTTGAAAGTTAAGCTCGCGCTTTTTTCTTTATGTTGTATCTCGCACATAATGAGGTAACCATAAGAAGAGCGCTTTGCCTGATCACCAGAGTGAGAAAATTGAAATATTAAATATTTTAACCCTCGAATGGAAGTCGAACCCACATTCGTCGCGTTTACAATCGCACTCTCATGCCACTGCTCCACAACGGCCTTAATAAAAACTTACATGTTTACGAAAATACTACTGTATTAAATATTATTGTTAAAAAAATATTATTTCTTTCTTTTGTAAATATCGAAACACTCATTTCACGATTTTGTTTCTCCCTTTAAAAATATACGAATTCATTAACCCCAGCAGAGATTGAGATGACGAAAAAACAAATAGGCCATTGAGGCCAGTCGTGGTGCAGTGGCACGAAGTGTGACTGTAAAACCGACTGTTTGTGGGTTCGATCCCCACTCGAGGAGATGAAATATTTACTTAAATTTATATTTCCATTTCTTCGCTCTGGTGTCGAGGCTAAGCGCGGCGTTGAGTTCTGCCACTCAACACGCAATGCCTCCAGAATTCGGCAGAAAGTGGGGAATGGAGTGTCTTAACACAAGGTTCCCTCTGCCTACCCTGCTGTGTGCGGGATACAGCGTGAAGCTGATTGATTTTTTTTTTTTTAAAAAACAAATAACCAATACATAAGTATAAAATATCAATTTGTACCTATTATACGATAAAACGCGAGTTTCAAACTAAAAATAATGGTTATTGTTATCGCAACAACATTGTACGTACGTTTATAAAGGTTTAAAGAACAATGCTTTTAAAGACTGATTGGCTTGCCTTCTCTGAGGAAAACGCTTGGTCCAAGTCGTGAAATGTAGCGGGTAGATATTTTTTATTATATTTATAGCATCACGCTATATTATCGCATATAGAATGTTCTATATTTATATATTGATAAAATAAAATAAAAAAATAAATTAAATTAGCTTCACGCTATATCCCGCATACAGCAGGGTAGGCAGAGGGAACCTAGTGTTAAGACACTCCGTTCCCCACTTTCTGCCGAATTTTGGAGGCAATGCGTGTTGAGTGGCAGAACTCAACGCCGCGCTTAGCCTCGACACCAGAGCGAAGAAATGAAAATATAAATTTAAGTAAATATTTCATCTCCTCGAGTGGGGATCGAACCCACAACCAGTCGGTTTTACAGTCACACTTTGTACCACTGCGCCACGACTGGCCTCTTATATTATATATTGATAAGATTATTAAAGCGGTGATCACTTACCATCAGGTTACTCGAACGCTCTTTTGCCTTGTTTTATCCATAAAAAAGATGCCTCAAGAATTTGGTGAAAAGTAAAGACTTTCTACAGAATTCTTAAGGCATTGGGGGTAGTGTGGCAGAACCTAAAGGCCACATTACCGGAACGAGGGAATGAAAATATATAATAATTCATTTCCCCGAGTAGGAACTGCACCCACAACCATCGCGTTTACAGTCGTACATTTTTGCCCCTGCGCCAAAACCACCTAAATATAGTAAATATATTTTATTAAAGAAATCACCACTTTCCCACTCAAATTCGAAACATTGCTTGCTATATGCTATATGGCGGAACTCCGCTTTTTATCTTTCCAGTAAAACATGTCATTAGTATAATTATTAGAGGTCAGTCGTGGCGCAGCGGCACAAAGTGTGATTGTAACATCGACTGGTTATTGGTTCGATACCCACTCGAGGTAATGATTTGTTTACATAAAAATTTTATTTTTTGGCTAAGGTGTAGAAGCAAAACGTGGCGTTGATTTGGGCCACTCAAAACGCAATGCCTTCAGAACTCAGCGGAAAGTGGGGAAAGCAGTGTCTTAACACAAAATTTCCTCCCCTGCTGTGTGCGGGATCCAGCGTGATGCTGATTTATTTAATTAGTATAATTATAACTTCTAATAAAATAATCTAAAAAAATAAAATTACATTAAATTAAATAACAATAATTCACTTATAATCATATAAATTATTTGACCCCTTTTGCACCAATCACTAAAAGCAGTATCTGACCCAGTACAAAGCAGTTTATTTGCGATCTATAAAGTGGGATCTAAAACTGGTAACGCTTAGGGCAGTAAATTAAAAAAATATATTAATTTTTGTTAGTAACCGATGTTTATATACTAAAATTATAAAGCTAACAGTTTTGTAAGGTTGAAGGAGCTAATCTCAGGAACTACTAGATCAAATTGAAAAAATATTTTTAGTTTACATAGTCCATTTATCAGAGCAAGCTTATAGCTTTAGTCTATAAAGCGCGGCGTTGAGTTCCGTTACTCAACTTGTAATGGAAAATGGGAACGTATCTTTATGATAAAAGAGTGCCTTAACATTAGCTTTTGAGGATTTCTCCGCCACCCTTGCTATGTGCAGGATACAGGGTGAAAAGAAAGATATTTTTGAAACTGGGAAAGAATCTCCACTCTAAGTTTTCACTACCAACCCTTTTGTATGCGGGATACAGCGTGAAACAGTACATTAAAACCATAATCAAGTAAATGGGGCAGCGTGCTATATTTTAAACTCGGAACGGAATTACTGACCAGTGGTAGCGACTCTGGCGTCCGGCCAACCGCGTTGATAAGATGAGAACGTAACTCTGTAGGCAAACCACACTGTCTGTACAATTGATTATTGAGAATGTATGTGGATAATCGATTATTTTCTATAAAAAATTAAGGAACCACTTGAGGAAATGATGTCCATTTCCTCTCTTTGATAACGAGGCAGGGTGCAGTGCTGAGTTATTAAACTCAATAGGCAATGCCTCCAAAATTCAACGGAAAGTAGGAAACGAAAGCGTCTTAATGGCAATGGTGTTTTATTTTTTTACTTTAAGTTCCCAGGTCCTCTCTGCCTACCCTGGTATGTGCGACGAGACGCAATTACAGATTTTTTTTAACTATATCAAAGCGTACGGAACGACAATTTTGAAAACTTTGATTGCGACTTTTGTAATATTTTATAAGAACTCATATATTATTGTTGAACTTATAATAAGTTGTGCGACATTTTTAACTTTCCCCCAAATTAACAAACCAGAACAAGGAAATGAATATAACTCAACCCCGAGAGGGAATTGAACCCACAACCGCCGCGTATAAAATCAGACACGCTAAAAAAATTTATTAATCAGATTTCCACGAAGCGCATGTTTAATTGAAATGTTAATCGAAGGGAACTTTTTAATTTGTGATAATTCCTTGTTATCAAGAATTCAAATTTTTCCTTTTCCATGTAGATTCATAGATTTAGTCGACTAAATGGTTTTAAGGTACGATTCAATCCTTTCTTTTCATAGAAAACGCTGGAAGCGACGTCTAACTAGTTTTCTTTTTAAATATACTCAAGTTGCTACTTTTGTTGAAATGTTGCATGAAATGGCGATGTATTTTTAACTTGATTATAAAGAAATTGCAAAAAGTAAGGTTTTATAATATATATTTCCATTTCTTCGCTCTGGTGTCGAGGCAAAGCGCGGCGTTGAGTTCTGCCACTCAACATTCAATGACTCCAGAATTCAGCAGAAAGCGGGGAACGGAGTGTCTTAACACTAGGTTTCCTCTGCCTACCCTGCTGTGTGCGGGATACAGCGTGAAGCTGATTTATTTATTTATTTTAATTACCTTACTTACCTTTTCTTACGTTATTATATTATTATAAATGTAATTTAAGTAATAATCTATTTTTTTCTCAAGTTAAGCAATTACAATTTTGAATAGTTCAACTAAGTTATGAGTTCTGTCGGGCGTTCCAAAACGCACACGTTATTTTCTTAGCTTCTCGCTGTATTCCACGTATAGTAGAGAAGGCAGAGGGAACATGGGAACCTAATATTAACACACTCCGTTCCCATTAAGATAAATAAATTCCTCACTTTCCGCCGCAACCTGAAGACATACAGTATATTGAGTAGTGGAATTCAACAAACCAGAGTGAGGCCATGAAAATATAAAATATTTCATTTCACCAAACTGGAATCGAACTCACAACTGATCGCGTTCACAGCTCTTGCGCCACGACTGGCCTCCAATTTACATATATAACAGTATCAAATATGTAAGTATGTACATATAATCTTATCGCGGCACGTACTGCTTTGTTCTTCGGACGCCGGATGCAGTGGTTGGTATAAATCTACTGTATATTTGTACGAGATTGTGTGTTTATATCGTAGGTTGAACTTTTACTAGCTTATTTGAAGGAAACTATTTAAATTATTTTATTTTAAAATTTATGTTTAACATTAAAAAAGCCATCGTAGCTCTTGTAATGAGACAAAGCGCGGCGTTGAGTTCCAACACTCAATAATACAAGAATTCGATGGAAACTTGGGCATGGGAGAGATTCAAAGGAGAACTCTAACTCACAGCGTGAAACCAATATAAATATTCAACTAGGATTTGAACTGAAAACCATTGCGATTTACTTACAAGTTTGTTTGTCTAATATATTAGTTGCACTCATAGACTAATTTGAGACAATGAACATCGAGTAGCGGAACTTAATGTCTTTTTTTATTCTTCGATTGGGAATCGAACTCGCAACGATTGCGTTTACTGTGAGACGTATCGCTGCGCGTGAAATATATAATTAACATCTAACAATAATACTCATAGCACGCAATCCCGCTATTGTACAGCTCAACGTGACACGTGACAGCGTGACGTTATCTGGATTAGTTTATATCGGTTGTATAAGTTCTAACACTATGGCGCAGCGGGACCGTGTCTGACGCATCTGCAAACGGAGTGGTTGTAGGTTTGATTTCTACTCATAAAATGTTAAAATCAGAAACGTTTTAACCGACTTCAAAGGGAGGAGGGGTTATTTTTTTAATGTGTATGTATGTAATAGTGTTGTGTTGTAGTGTTGAGTACGATGATTTATTAAGCTTTCAATATGTGTAAAGTATATGTATGTTTTTGTGTTTACAAATTTCTAGGAAAATAAAAATCATATTGAGATGATCCCTTTTGTTTTAAATGTGATAAGTACAAAATCGATTAGGATTTTAAGCCTGTCCATATGGACAGGTACTGGGAAGGCACTGGTACATCAAGGTAGACAAGTAGCTGGTATTTGGTTCGGTTGAATATTTTTTTACTTTACTTTTTTTATTTGATTGAGACCAGTCGTGGCGCAGTGGCACAAAATGTGACTGTAAAACCGACTGGTTTTTTAAATGGAGTGAAAGCGCTTCGCCTCGCTTTGCTTCGCTTGGCCTCGTTACCAGAGTTAGAGCATGACAATATTAAATATTTCATTCCCCCGAGTAGGAATCGAAGTCAGGACCAACGTGCACAGTGTAACAGTACCAGCGCCAACACGGCCTCAACGACGGGACGTGCCTTACTCCTTTTAAATTTAGATTTTAGTTTATAATAAAAATATAATTAAATTCTAACAACGATCACGTTCTGTCTCACTGTAAAACAGACACGTGACAGTGTGTGATAGTAAGAGGATTAATTAGTCAGTGATTATTAACGCTACTCAGCTTTTTGATATTTAAAATTCGAATTTTAACTTTGTTTTATTTATTTATTTTAATTCTTTTATGGAAGAGTGAAAATAGATGGGAGGAACCTTGTGTTAAGACACTCCGTTCCCCATACAACATTGAGACATTTTTTTGATGGCTGCAACTCAACGCCTCGTTTTGTCTTGTTATCATATAACTGAAAATAATATCATTATTTCCCACGTGTGGTACTTACATCGTTTGTTTCAAGATTGCATTGTGTTTTAGGTGCCAGAATAAAACCAGACCGAAGAAATTAAAATAATACATCAGCCCAAATGGGCATCGAACCCACAACCATCTCATTTACTATACCACGATAGCCTCAAAGAAAATTTAATATTTTGTTGAATTTGAACCAACAACTATTCCAAATTATCTCAAATCCAATTTTCCTGTAGCAAAATGCATTTAGTTCGTGTAGCCTGATACTTGGCGGCGTGCCTGTATACTCGCGCTTTATTGAAAACGAATGGGAGGCTTATAGTTTTTCTGCAACTAATATTTCATATAAAAATTTCAGTTTTTTTGTTATTCGCCTAACATTTTATTACAGTGGTAGTCTTTAGATTTATCATTATGTTGTATAAAAACTATGATTATTAATTTAACTTAACTAAGCTCTTGAGGCCAGTTGTGGCGTAGGGGCACAAAGTGTGCTTGTAAATCGACTGGTTGTGGGTTCGATCCCCATCCGAGGAAATGAAATATTTATTAATATTTATATTTTAATTTCTTCGCTCTGGTGTCGAGGGGAAAGCGCGACGTTGAGCTCCGCCACTCAACACGCAATGTCTCCAGAAGTTGGCGGAAAGTGGGGAGTGGAGTGTCTTATCACTGGGTTCCCTCTGCCTACCCTACTGTGTGCGGCATACAGCGTGAAGCTGAAAAAAAAACTTAACCTAACTTCACGCTCTATCCCTAGCGGGGTAGTCAGAGAGAACGGAGTGCCAAACGCTACGGTACAATTATTATGATAGAAAAAAGAACTTAGTGTTAAGATTCACACACACCGTTCTGTTTCGAAGACATGGAAATATTGTTTTAAGTTTAACGATTAAAGTACTTATAGCTAAATAGGCAGAGGAAACCTAGATCTAGATCTAAAATCTAGGGCTTAGACACTTTCTTTTTCATTTTCCACGGCTTTTCCAACACTAATTTTTGGACAAAATAACCCGTCGCTGCTCTACACTTATAAAAGAAAAGCTTAAAAATAATTATTTCTCAATAAAAGGATTTTTATATAAAATGTTGCCACGATGATGGCTCATAATGGCAAACGGCCATCAGATCTTATGTTGAGCCAAGTTTCCAACTCTATACGTCTTAACTTCGTACAGGTTCTTACACGAGTCTATTTAAGACAAAATTCTTGGATTGGCTTGATAGTAATAATATTCACCAAAAGAATGGTATGGAGGAAGCCACCACAACAACATATTTAACTACATATTTTACATACATGTTATATTTAAGATAAAACTTTTTTTAAACTTCACGCTGTAACCTGTACATAATATAGTAGACACAGGAAACTTGGGAACTTAGTAAAGATACTCCGTTCCCATTGAGACACTTCCGTTTCCGTTTCACACTCCGCTAAAATTTAGAGGCATTGCGTGTGGAGTGGCGGAACACAACACCGCACTTTGCTTAGCTACCAGAGCGAGGAAAAGAAAAATTTATAATAGGATAAAATTTGTAATAAAAAAAAATGGAAGCATCAATATAACTATAAATATTCAAACAATCTCTTTCACAACATTTGTATTCAAATCACAAGTTCGTAATAAAAAAAACTGTTAGTTCGACGCAAGTCTTAGGACTTAAGCCCGTCGTAAAGTTTCTGATTTATGTAGAGAATTCACACTTCGGTTAGAAACTTTGTCTTGATATAATGGGTTATTGGTAGGTTTATTCTTGCATTTGTAGAGAAGTGATATTGCCAGTTTCAAATTGTTTTCTATTTTTCGGGTTCCGTACTTGAAATATAAAAGGGAACCTTTATAGGACTCTGTTCTCCGGCTGTCCCTCTTTTAAGACAATTCATTGTGAGATCGTAAGGGGTTCTCAAGTTAATATTAAAATCAAATATTCAGGTATATGGTTCCTTGTTGCACAGAAAAAAAAATTCTAAATCAACACAATCAAAAGATGACGTGCTTTTCTGTATATTTTTTGCCCTATTTTGTTTCAAAGTCTTCCCATGGAACTACAGTTAAGAAACTTGGTGTAAATTCAAAATTTGGAATAAAAATTAATAAAAAAATCCGATAAGTGAATGTTTACAGATATTTTATAGAAAAAAACATTATAAAAATATATATTTGTAGTTAATTTCAAACAAAGTTAGTGCATAAGTTTTTAACTTAAGTTAACTTAATTTCACGTAATGCCTCCAGAACTCGGCGGAAAGTGGGGAACGAAGTGTCTTAACACTAGGTTCCCTCTGCCTACCCTGCTGTATGCAGGATACAGCGTGAAGCTGATTTATTATTTTTTTTTTTACTTAATTTTGTTTGTCTCGCAATTAAAAAAGTTATATTCCATATAACATTATTAACATTAGTAAGCATCCGCAAACTTAACCTTGCCAACCTTTATAAATTGTTCTTTACGTTGCCTACAATCCTGAAATTGATACGATACTCCCGGTGGGTGAGTCCGACTCACACTTAACCTTACAAACACGAGTAAAACAATAGTTTATAAATGAATTTTCCTATTTTGAATTATGTAACGGAATGATATGTTCCTATCATTTGAAAAAAGGAAACTTCATGTAAGTAGACCAAAGGAACTTAGTATAGGAGCTGGTTCGATTCCTACTTGAGGTTATGAATTATTTTTATTCCTCGTTCATGCAATAATACTCGACATAGTGCTGTATCTCACATCCACGCAAGCATGAGATAAAAGGTAATGAAATAAAACAAAGTTATTTTATAAAATAACGACTGTTAAAGCTTTATTATAGTGTAAATACACTAAAATACAATAAAAGTAAAATTTATAGATTTATGAATGTAAATTATATTATTGAACGATGTCTATAGAACTTATTAATTGATAATAGTTTGAATGATTTAAATTTATCTCATTAATTTAATTTCATTGTAAAATTTGAAGTAAAAAGAAACGAATACAAAAATATATATATATATATATATATATATATATATATATATATATATATATATATATATATATATAGACTCTGTGGTGGTGGTTTGCCTCGTTATAATATCGAGGAAATGAAAATATTAATTATTTATTTCCCCCTGGTGGGAATCGAGCCGAAAACCGTCACGTCTTTAGTCGCACGCTTAGACCATCACCATCACAACCTTGCTTCACAGCCTTAATTAATATTTAGAATGAGAAACAAAGTCAATTTTGGTTTAACACTCCAAACAAAAAGTTAATTTTGCTTATAAAATATTTGCTGAATTGTTTCTACTTGTTATTAAAGATCCACGCAATTTTCGAGAGAAAACCAAAGAGCATTCCGCCAAGAACTCAACACCGGAACAAATGGTTAAAAATTTAAAGCTCAATTCGCCTAAGTAAAAGTGGAATTTTAAACATTTTAGAATTTTGCAAAGGTGGCTTTGAGTTAAGTTGGTCTAAGTTCAATAAAAAAAAGCTGCATCTCATCTGTTTTATCCTGCAGCCGGATAGGCAGACGGAACTTAGTGTTAAGACACTCCATTCGCCACTTTCCACCGAATTTTGGAGGCATTACGTGTTGAGTGAGGATAATCAACGCTGCTCTTTGCCTCGTCACCAGAGCGAAGAAATGGAAATATAAATCTAAATAAATATTTCATTTCCACGACCGTCGCGTTACAGTCACACTCTTGTGCCGCTATATTGAGGTTGATGTGTGTAAAAAGTTTGCGTTGGATAGTCCGTTTTTCAACATCAATTATTAGTCACTGAAATTGGTGCGTATAGCCAAACAAACTTAACAGATTTATACTTCTTCTTTCTCTATTTTATTCATATAAAATGCGCTTATATGCCTATTTCCTATCAATTTTTAAATATTTGTGAAGTGTATTTAAAATTAGGAGAATAATCTTCGCGCAGAGGTACAAATTCCCCCGCCTACCCTGCTATGCATGCGGGATACAGCGGGAAGCTGTAAAATAATTTGAATCCATATATATATATATATATATATATATATATATATATATGGATTGTGGTGGTGTATATATACCTGACCTACTTCCTCCCCTCCGGTTGTCCTTTCAAGTTTGTATTGTAGTATTTTTTTCTTAAGCTAATAACGTCTGCACGCAATAGATCAGGCTCAACGGCAAATGAAGACGGATTGCGTGGATATTGGCGCCACTTGTTGGTAGTTTGTTCTTACTTTCGTTTAAATCGATGTCACGATTTGGTTTGATACTCGTGTGGGTTTTTAGATTATCTAAGAGGCCAGTGTGGCGCGAGAGTAGTGTAAATGCGAATGGTTGTGGGTTCGATTGCTAAAAGAAGTAATGAAATATACTAAATATTTAATTTCCTCAGTCTGGTAACAAGGCAAAGCTCAACCTCTATAAATAAATATAAATACGTCGAGAATTTGGCGAAAAGTGGCGAACGGAATTGTCTTAACACTAGGTTTCCACGTTCACTCTGCCCACTCTGCTATGTGCAGGATACAGCGTACTACATCACCCTGTGGAATTAATTAGTTTAATTTTCTCTCTTTCTAATAACAACACAGCGTTGAGTTCCGCCGCTCAATATGTAATATCTTCAAAAATGGACAGTAGGTACACTGGCTATACCGTTATATGCGGCATATAGCTAAAACATACGGTCAAATGTTAAAAACAACTGGAGTTTGAATTGTAAAGCGTTCAATAGAAATGGTTATACGTACATACATATATACTCTAAAAACATTACCCCCATTCTGATATAGTCGGACAAAACAATTTTCCTTTCCACCCAGCAAAATACAAAAGATACATAAAGAAAGAACCTCTTCAAACAATTGTGACTGAGTGAGTGATTTAAAAAAAAAATAATGGCTGCGATTTTTGAGTCCATGTAAGTCTTCCATTCAGTTTTCAAAGGAGGTTATAAAATAGTCGATTTGGGAATCAATGACGCGGCGTTCCGTGACACTGTGGATTATGGAGTGCCTTTTATATTATGTAAGTACTTTGATATCAGATGTTGGGAATTCGCGTTTGGATAGATGAGGTTTGTGGATATATTTGTTGAGTATTTGATTGTAAGAGTGATGGTTGTGGGTTCGATTTTCTTTTGGGAAATTTCGTCGTACGTGGAGCATTAAAAATTGGAGATAGATTATTAAAAAGCAAGAATTCCTTCTCAAAACATGAAAAGATAAGAAATGGAAATCAGATATTAGGATAAAAATTTACCTCGGCAATATTGAATGTGTCAAATGTCATACACGGGTAGGCGAAACCGCGGGTGAAAACTAGTCTTTATATAAAATAAAAACCAACGTAAAACGATAGTAAATAAATAAAAATAAATAAATCAGCTTCACGCTATATCCCGCACACTGCAGGGTAGGCAGAGGGAACCTGGTGTTAAGACACTCCGTTCCCCACTTTCTGGCGAATTCTGGAAGCATTGCGTGTTGAATGGCAGAACTCAACGCCGCGCTTGACCTCGACACCAGAGCGAAGAAATGGAAATATAAATTTAAAGATATACGGTATTGTAATAAATACATCATAACCGCTTCTATCGTCTAGGTCAGATACGGAATACTAAAATGAGGTATCATTAAGGCTGTGTTATATGTAAATAGCGAGTGAAATGTGCGCCAAATGTTCAGCAATTTTAGTTTTATGCTTACTTTGTACGTGGTTTTGCTTGTGGAATGGTTTTTTTTTTTAATTTCGGCGGAGAGATGCGAGATATTTCTCCGTTTTTTTTCTTGTGTTTTATTCAAGCATTGCTTGTGAAATTGAATAAGGTAAATGTATGTAGCCTAAGCAGAATAACCAGAAGGAAAAAAGTTACACAGAAAGTAACCCCTCAGTCACTACTCAGTACAATGTCTCGAAATTTCCTCAGATCACGGGGAACGGAGTGTCTTTTCACTCTGCTTACCCTGAATCTATAAATGTATAATATTAAATTCAATGAACAAACTTATATGAAAATTAATATAAGCATATAAAAGATGTATAATATTGTTAACATGAGTTGTGACCCAGAAAAATGGAAACATATTTTCTGGTATTTCCTTTGTAGCCATGCCAATAGCATTTATAAGGATTTTGGACACAGATTACATTCTACTGTTCGCCATTGATATAAATATACACTAATATTCCTTGCTTCATATACTGATAGTAAAGGCCAGTCGTGGCGCAGCGGCACAAAGTGTGACTGTAAAATAGACTGGTTTTGGGTTCGATCCCCACTCGAGGACTTGAAATATTTATTTAAATGTATATTTCCATTTCTTCGCTCTGGTGCCGAGGTAAAGTGCGGCGTGTGAGTTCTGTCACTCAACACGCAATATCTCCAGAATTCGGCAGAAATGGAGTGTCTTAACACTAGGTTCCCTTTTCCTAGTCTGCTATGTGCTGGATACAACGTGAAGCTGATTTTTTTTTAAACGAATATTTTTTGTAGTCATAAATTTTGTAAACATAAATGTGTGACTGTAAACGCGACTAGTTTTGGGCTCGATTCTCGTTCATGGAAATGAAATATTTAACATTTTCATGTCCCCACTCTAGTACCGAGGCAAAACACGGGATCCGCAACTGAACACTAAATTTCTCCAGAAATCAGTGAAAAATGGGAAACGGAGTGTTTTAACACTACGTCATTGAGTTAACCCCTCAACTCCCGAGAGCGCAGAGAAAATATTTAATATTCCATCTCCTCAAATGGGAATCGAACCCACATTCTATCGAGTTCACACTTTTGTGCCCCTACGCCACGATTGCCGTTAAAAATACCTTATTTATATAAACTTGAACATTGAATCGAGTTTTTTTAGTTTGAAAAGAACAGAATAAACCACTTTTGCTATATTCATACTAAAGTATAATTCAAAATGAAATAAATTTCTTAATAATTAATTAAATGAAATCTTAAAGCATTGAAAAAAAAACCTTATTTTTATAATAGGAAAATGTTTACCTCGGAGCGTTAATTTTATGTTAATTTTATATTTCACTATGAATAAAAAAAAATATATTGTATTTTTATATGAAACTGGTCGTCGAGAGGAACTTCGTTTGCGTGAAGTTTTTCCCATAGAGCACTCGGTGCCTCATCGGGAACCCTTTGTACAATTGGTTCCTAAACCTTTATTAAATTGATATCGATATTAGTCAAAGAATAAGGTAAGCTATACGAGTGTGGTAAAAAAGTAAAAAATAGTAATACTAATAGTATTTCAAATACAGCGATAGCTATGATTATCTGAAGACAAATATTTAAAATTAACGCCGTAATACATATATGTACATAAGATTTTTTTAAATAGAAGAAGTAGAAGGTAGAAGAAGTAGCCTAGGGACCCTAGTGTTGAGCCACTCTGTTCCCATTCAAACGCGTATATATTTTGGACAGAATTCTTGCTCTATAAGATTATTCCTACAAAAAATGGTATGCTGTGTAGGGTTAACTATGTAGATCACGAACAACTTTCATATGTATATATATATATATATATACATATGAAAGTTGTTCTTATATATATATATATATATATATATATTGTATATATGTCGAGATAAAACACAGTGTTGAGTCCCGCCACTCTGTATCTTAACACTAGGTTCCATCGGAACCTCTCTTAGGCAGAGGAGCCTAGTGTTAAGGTAACACACAGTATGAAGTATAAATATATTCATTTACTAAAACGATGTCACCAAATAACAGAAAGGACGGAGAGTCCTATTAATATAAAAAGATAAGCGTGATTCGCTCAATTCATTTCTGTACAGTCACGCTAATTAGTCCTAGTCCGGGGGGGAGATGTTACAAATGTTTGTTTTGATATGTTGTAGGAAAACAAAAAACAATTATGCATTAAAGGTAAATAATAATATTACTTATTTTTTTATAACGCTATGTATTTATATAATTTGTTATAAATATAAATAATTAAATAAACTAAAATATTTTATTTTAAAATCGTTCATTACTTTTTGTATAAAAGTAAAATAAACATCCATAAACTCACAACCTTACACATTCATAATTTTTTATAATAACATTAGTAACATATTTATTAACAAAACGTATAAAAATTTAAACGTAGCGAGATCTGACCAACTAAGCCAAACGTTTACATTGGTCAGCGCTTGGACGATTTCCAAGGAGACGCGACTTCAAATACCGCTAAGTTAAATTTTACTTAATTCTATTTAAGTGTGGATAATACTTTAAAAATGTTTAAAAACATTAGTAACATTACATTACACATTTAAAGTTTTAGAGAAAGCATTAAAAAAAGCAGTCACATCTCAGACTATTTTTGTATATTTCTGTTCTATGATATCGGGAAATAATTCTTGATAGTACAATACAGATAACATAATAATGGATTTCGTGTATTAATTGAATTTTGCTAATTTGTATTTAGCGAATGTGTTTATAATACATAATTAGGTATTTGAATACCGTAGTAGTGTAGTACAGGGTAATGTGGCAATGTTTTACTTTGAATCGGATAATAATGTTTATTAACTGTGTAATATATCCATTATAGATAACCGTTGTAGTTTAACTGTCGTGATATAATATGAGTTGCGTACGGGTTCAAATCCATTAAGCAATTGCTTATTTACTTCCTTCCACGCGCCACGGAACTGTGGAATGGCCTACCCGCGGCAGTGTTTCCAGGTCGATATGACATGCGTACCTTCAAAAAGCGCGTCTATCTCCACCTTAAGGGCCGGCAACGCACCTGTAGCTCCTCTGGTGTTGCACGGGGTCGTGGCGGTGGTAATCACTTACCATCAGGTGACCCGAACGCTCGTTTGCCATTTTTGGTGTTTGGTCAGTTTTTGATAATATCAAGTCAAGTGGATGTTGGATCTTGCTATTAGATGGATTTGAACTTGTTATTAGATGGAGAAGGAGAAAAGAATGAGAGACTTTGCCTCTGTTTATAAATTGCTAATGAAAAAGAAATAATAAAGAGAATTTTCATTTTTACGCTTTCATACCTAACAGAGTATGCATCAACGAAAACACTCGTACAATTGGTTCTTACTCTTATCATTTGTGTTAAGTAACCCACTGTACTAAATATTATAAAAAAACCCAATAATAATATTTAAAAAATAAATAAAACAGCTTCACGCTGTATCCCGCACACAGCAGGGTAGGCAGAGGGAACCTAGTGTTAATACACTCCGTTCCCTACTTTCTGCCGAATTTGGGAGGCATTGCGTGTTGAGTGGCAGAACTCAACGCCGCGCTTAGCCACGACACCAGAGCGAAGAAATGGAAAATATAAATTTAAGCAAATATTTCATCTCCTCGAGTGGGGACCGAACCCACAACCAGTCGGTTTGCTGCGCCACTGCGCCACGACTGGCCTGTAGATAAGAAGTAGCAATCAATATATTAACATTAAACCGTCACAACTTCATCATAATATCACTAACCTAGCTTTTAAATATACTATTAATATTTGCTCTTTGTGTATATATTTAGTAGGTTATCAAGAATTCTACTCAAGTCACTCCATAAATACAAGAGACGGCTACGATAGTAGGCAAACAACCCGCATTTATCGCGTTTAGATGAGCCCAGGAGCCAAATTAACTTGGTATATTAAGAAATATATAATATAAATTGCTTTAATAGAGAAAATCTTTAATATGGATTATAATATTGTAAATTGAGGCCAGTCGTGGCGCAGTGGCACGAAGGGTGACTGTAAAACCGACTGTGGGTTGTGGGTTCGATCCCGACTCGAGGAAATGAAATATTTACTTAAATTTATATTTCCATTTCTTCGCTCTGGTGCCAAGGCTAAGCGCGGCGTTGAGTTCTGCCACTCAACACGCAATGCCTCAAGAGTTCCATTCAACTTTTAATAGGTTCAAATTGAAAAGTGGACATAAGAAAAAACAAAATGTTGAACGATGTGATCTTTTCACTCTTTGTAAATATCTACTTAATATATTAGATTTCCTTTGTTTACTCTACTATGTGGCATAGGAGATATTGTTAACGTAAAAGTTCATCAAAATTCGCGTCAATCCAATTAGTCCTATTAATATTATAAAAATGAAAGTTTTTAAAAAGGATGTTTGTTCCACTTTCACGTATAAACTACTGAACATCAGAACAAACCAAAGACTACAACATTTTTTGTGGGATTTGGCTACAATATAACAAACAATATATTTAAACGGGAGAAGACGTCTGTCGCTAGAGAGTAAATTACCTTCAAATTCGCGCTTTCCACGAACAATCAAAGAGATCGCGTATTCAGTGCGGAGAGGTAAAAATATTTTGTTAACAGTCCTCTGATAGAAAATCGAATCCACAACCGTCCCATTTACTTTCAGATGTTGTTCCACTAAAACCACGATGGCATAAAGTTGTCCAATTGTGCATATTATCTAATAAGATTAGAAACTAAAAGATTTCCATCAATATAAATGCTTATAAAGTTTTGAAAAATATTGCCATTATAACTTTTCAAAGTGGCTCAATAGAAACTCCAGTGTGTTATCTGTCGGTTGCCATACAAATGCAGTTTGGTTGAAATATACTTTATTCAATAGTGTCGTGGTTTAACGAGACCGCACATTTTGCTGGTGATGCTCCTTCAGAAATGGCTTCGAGCAAGGAATTAAAATGGAAGTAATACAGATTAAGATGTAATATATTACAATATTTTTTTTTTTTTATTTGGTAACGATGTAATTTTGTATGAAAATAAAAAATCTAATTATATCAGATTCCCGCTGTATCCCGCACACATTAGGGTTCCCGTCGAGTTCTGGAGGCATTGCGTGCTGAGTGGCGGAACAACGCTTTGCCTCTACGCCAGAGTGAAGAAAATATAAATGTAAATAAATATTTCAGTTCCTCGAGTGGGGATCGAACCCACCACCAGGGCCTAAAATGAAACCTTTAAAAGTTATTTTCCCTTTTTATATACGTCTCTTGGTCTCTCTACTGGCCAATCAATTTTTATTGCCTTCAAGAATTTCCAAACAAAATATAAGGTAAAGAAACAGTAAAGATAACGGATATAGAGAAAAAAATAAAATATATCAACTCAAAGTATTGTACAGTACAATATATGTGATAGCACGATTTCCCGTAGGACATACAGAGGGAACCTCGGACTACCTACTAATTTCATTAAGACAGACCGTTCACCACTTTCTGCCCAAATTCAAGACATTGAATAGCGGAACTTACTACACCGATTGGCCCAGGTTCGGCCTCATATGGAGTACTGTTCTCATCTCTGAGCTGATGCACTGACAGCTATGATCACTTACCATCAAGTGACCGCCACGCTTTATTTACAAGAACGTGATAACGAATTTTAACAACATAAAATTGAATAAAACAAAAATGAAACCTATGTTCTTAGGAAACGTAGAAGACATGTTAAGTCCATGTGAATAACGTCGAAGTGAAGAGTTTCCAAAGGAATTTAGCTCTTTGAAACGGTCGGCGACTTTGTTGATACCTTATATTGCAGGGGCTTTACGTTATTTGTGGAGTTCTAGAGAAGTATTGAATAGAAGTCAAGCAGTTAGGTTGCTGCTATTATAAACACCGTATCTGCTTAGGTTGGAGATTTTCTGAGAAATTACGCGGATTCTTCCACTCGTATAGATTATTAAAACCCTTTAGAATTGTATTTTTTTAGAGAAATCTGTTTGTATAGATTGCTACAAATAAATAATGACATTGTTAAATACCTCCTGGAAACCAGGTCCAGGTCGGTTTCCAGGAGGCGCGGGTTCGAGTCCCGCTGCGTTCAAATTTTTATACGTTTTCTAAATAAGTATTTTTCTTTCCGAAGTGTGGAATAACACTTTAAAAAAATGTTTAAAAATGACATTGTTTATTCAGGATTAATTCCTGAGGCTAATGAACCTCATGTACTTTTTTTACATTTTTTTAAAGTAGTTTTTAGGAATAGTAGGAAAGGAAAACTATTTATTAACAAAAAAAATACGCAGTGGCATTTAAACCCGTGCCTCTTTGGGAAACCGCCATAACTAAGCCATACGTTCTCATAGAGCTACGTCGAAATTCTTATACGATTGACACAACTTATTTATGTTGCTAACATCTCTGTAGGGAAATTTTTACAAATTTTCGCTAAACAAAAATTCAAAAGTATTTTTTTTATATAGCAGCTGTAGTAGTAAAGCGAACCGGCTTCTGATTATATACACGACGGTTACGGCATCTATTTTCCTCTCATGGTATTGAATTATTTGTATTTCTTTAGTAATCTTTATTCTTTTCTGTAATAAAAAGACATATTGCGGCAACACATTCGGCCACTCAAATATCAATGTCTTATCAAATTGACCGAAAAGTGGCGACAAGGAGTCTTTAAACTAGGTTCCCTCTAGCTATATTCCTACATGCGGATACAAAGCTAATGTCTGGCACAAAGTTTGACTGTAAAATCGACAGGTTGTGAATCCACACTCGAGGAAATGAAATATTTATTTACATTTATATTGTCATTTTTTCGCTCTGGTGTTCCAGAACTCGGCGGAAAGGGGGGAATGGAGTGTCTTAACACTAAGTTCCCTTTGCCTACCCTGTTGTGTGCGGGATACAGCGCGTATATAATTGTCTAAATCAGGTCAATAGTTAATTATAAATACTTATATTATATTCTTTTGAATTTCCCATCATTCGTTCATTCATACATAGTGAACAGTTTATTTATTCACCAACGATCACCTGCATCGGATTTGTTACTCTAAGTAATGCATATTTGATAAGCTAACTATATATAGGGAAAACCTCTAAGGCAGGGGTTCCCAACCTTTTCTTGATCAAGGACCACTTTTATGTCATTCTTGGTAGCAGGGACCACTATGCATGTAGATATATTAAAAATTAGCTGTGACAATTAAACAGAAGCTTCGCCTCACCATCCCCAGTCATAAAATTAAAATCGTTGGCGGACCACTTTGAGGCTTTTGCGGACCACTGGTTGGGAACCACTGCTCTAAGGGAATGGAAATTTTGCTTTCACTATCTTCAGTACCTCAAAGTAAGGTGTATATTTTATACGTCAATTCGTATACAAAATGTCATAGTTGAAATATGTAGAAGTGCTTGAGAAAAAAAATGGAGCTTATCTTCGGTTTCGGCAAATTGTGTTGTTGAGTTGTCAGCAATTATTTTTTTAAATGAACCTAGTCTTAAGACCCTGTTCCTCTTTCTATTTAATTTACCGAACATTGCTTTTTGAGTTACGGAACTCAACGCCATCCTTTGTCTTGTTACAAGAGCGAGGTAATGACAAAAAAAATCCTTCGAGTGGCAATTGTATTCACTTCCATCGTGCTTATTGACAGATGGCCGTTGTGCCACGATGGCCATAATACGTAGCTCGTTTTTGTTATAGAAACACATACTAACTTATTTTCTTGATGTCGGCTAAAAACTCAATATATATGAGGAATTCTATATATAAATTAAATTTTCAATAATCCCCTTCATACTATAAACGTAATATAATTGACGGAAATAACACATAATACCTAGAAACACGATTTCATGGAGCCATTAGCACAAATTAATTAATTTACTTTAATAAAAGCTCGCTAATCTTCTATAATTATGCGCCTCCGTGGTTTTCTATGGGATGAAACGAATCCGAGTGGATTGCTACTCGTGTTTCCCGTGCTTGTACATATTAGAGCGTTTTTGTGGTAAAGTTCTATATGGTATTGAGGCCGGTTGTGGCGCAGTGGCACGAAGTGTGACTGTAAAACCGACTGGTTGTGGGTTCGATCCCCACTCGAGGAGATGAAATATTTACTTAAATTTATATTTCCATTTCTTCGCTCTGGTGTCGAGGCTAAGCATGGCGTTGAGTTCTGCCACTCAACACGCAATGCCTCCAGAATTTGGCAGAAAGTGGGGAATGGAGTGTTAGGTTCCCTCTGCCTACCCTGCTGTGTGCGGGATACAGCGTGAAGCTGATTTATTTATTTATTTATTTTTATTCTATATGACTAATTAAAGCCCGCCATTTTGTTTTCATTGACTTTATGTAACCGTTTTGGACGTTTTAATAAGAATTTAGGTTCAAAGTGATTTCTGCATACAGCAAGACTAGCATCCCGATCGCGGCTTCGCCCGCGAAATCACGAAATTATTCGTGTTTTTATATATACATATGTCTATCAGTAGCGTACATATAGCGACTTTTAATATATAACAATAAATATCAAATAACTTCTTAAACATCAGTAAGAAATAGAAAATGTATGAAAATTGACAAAAACCGTCAATGTCGTACGCCCGTTGGGATCTGTCATTCCGAGTGACCGGTGTTTAAGGGGGTCCTCAAACACCAGTTCGTAAGCTAAGTTGTTTTGAATCATCTAAAGTATTTATTATGATGATGTACTGTAAAGTTCAGATCTAATCAAGATAAAATATCAAAAATGAATATATACTCGTACACATATTTGTTTATATCTTTTTACTTTACGCTGTATTCCTAACAATATAGCCAAAGAGAAAAGTGCACAAAACGCTACCAATCAATTTCCTTCATATTTTTTTTCTTTCATCGCTCATTTGTTCAACTCATCCAAATTACCTCAGCGTGTTCTTCTTCATTTTCTCCGTGACAATCTCGCTAGTTCCTGCCGTTCTATGTATACCTACATATCCTACGTAGAAATAGCATGTCCATGTCTTTTTTTATTTATTTTTTATATGACGTGGACCCACGTTTCGGTGCAGTACAGCGTCGGTACCAACACTGTGTTGTGTAGGACCAAACGTGCAGCGGTGTTGACGTTTCATCTTTTCACCTTTCCTCTTTACTAAACATCAATCCAACAAACATCATCCCAGTAATATCCATTCATTCACTCGTTCTAATATCAGATGCTTGCTTAACAGAGCTAAGGATGTGCGATAGGCACATCGAAAATACTACTATTACTATACTATTGTTATCCTCAGCTTGAAGCGAAACAAAACCAACCTTTTTGTGTTCGCCTTGTATTCACAAATAACATCCACATGTAATCGCGAGGTCCACGATTAAAGGTTATATATTTTTTTTGTTATTTTTTTAATTAATTGTATTTTGCATTTATGCTATAATTGATTACTACAGAATATAATAAAGAAAGAAAGGACATTAACAATAAACTGATAAATTCAAATAAAATATATTAAAATAGTGGCAATCCTTAGAGGTTAACAAATAATAAAGTTAATTCGGAACGCGACGGAGGTAACGACGAAACGCATTGTGGAGTATAATTTAAAGATGGCTTTAAAAGATAGGAACGCAGCGGTCACCTCTTCCACCATAGCGGTCATGCCTTTATCCTAGTGCAAAATTCCTCACATCCAAGTCAATTACCAATTATTGTAAAATTTTAGCATAGTTATGTAATTAAATATATATTGTTATGTGAAAAAATTGTTAAATATATAGATATAAACATTCGCTTAACCTTAGATTTAAGTAACATTTTGTAAAATAACGTAAAGTTAAAAATATAATTTTCCTATTATAGGTATTAATTGTATGTAAACTAATGTAATGTAATTAATATATATGATAAGGAAATTAGATATAATAATACATTTAAAAAGGGTACGGACCAAGTGTCTGTAGTGTTAAAAAATAACAATAAAAAAAAAAAAAAAAAACAAATAATAAAATATAACAATATAATGAAACTTTTAAATTTATATAATATTTTAAATGGAATCTCTGATAATGATAATCTAAGAAGTAAACTGGAGACATTAAAAAAACCAACAAAATTGTTAATTTCATTCTGTAAACCGCACAAATCACAAGAAACCTTTTGAAGTTTACTGTAATGATCAATCTTTAGGGGGGGAGTAGAGTATCTTAACATTAGGCCCTCCTTGTCTTCCCTTCTACAAGGGATACACGTGAAGGTAAAAAAAAATTCGTAGAATCGTCTTATTACATTTTGTGATTTTCCCAAAATTTCTCCTGATTTCTTAGAGAAACACAAGCTATTTTAGTGACGTTAAATTATGTCTACGTTAGTGGGATCCATTCAGATAGTATCTAGCGAAGACTACGGATTACAGTAAAATTCGAAATGTCAGATAGCTGAATATTCCTTTGAAAATTCAAGTTACACTAACATTTCCTGATTTTTACACATGTGATAAAAATATACACATTTCTTTAATTTCTTAGACATTATAATAATTTAATAAAAAGTTTTATATGACACAAATATGATGTACGAAAGGATTAATATGCCAGATGTCAAGTTATCAAAAAGAAACTGCTAAATATGCAAGTCTCGGTAATATTGATATGTTATTTTTTTTTTTAAGTTTCACCCTATAGCTCGCACATATAAGGGCAAGTTCAGGGCAAGTGGAGGGAACCTGGGAAACTAAGGTTAAGCCACTCTATTCCCATCAAGATGCTTCCTCGATGCCTCCAGTTGTCTCTTCCTACACAGTCATGAGAGAGAAAGCATAAAAAAAAAAGCTCTCACAATCCTTCGACCTTCGAGTTAATACAACGCCGGTGAGTCAGATTTAAACACCAAAGGATCAACTCAGTAAAATAAATATTTGAAATGTTAACGAGAAAGGCCAAAACTTTTGTTTATAACTAGAAGCTAATATCGTAAAGTCTACAAAACAGTTGGCATTTTACTTTTCCCTACAAAAGTGGGGTAAGAACTAATTAATTAGCACAAAATGTGTATAGGACTGGAAGCCGTTGTGGCACAGTTGAGATTTTTTTTTTGAGAGAGTCGAGGTTTTGAATTCGATTCTCACTGTGGAAAGATGTTATTTTTTAGTTAATTTTATTATTTCACGTGTTCTTAGACAAATGCGACGTGCAAAATTCATAAATATTAAAACACTCAGTTCCTGTTGAGGCACTTCCATTCCTCAAAAAAAAATGCATTGTTTTAACTGAAAATTTGTGCTGCCCATATAAAACCTTAAAAAAATTAAGCTTTAAATCCCTATCACTTATTAATATTTCTCTCTCTTATCACATAAAATCCCACAATTCGGAAACCAGCTTGAGAAAAATTCAACCAATATACGATGAAACCAATTGAAATGGGTAACCAATAAATATCATGGTGGTTTTAATAAAGCCACTTTTGTAAGATGCCGAATAAATTCGAGTTTATCAGGTTGTCTGTAACATACGGGTGGCGTACAGACGGCTACTGATTTAAGGATGCTGTGCGGTGAAGATTAAAACTTTGTAATATGTTATACGAGTGTAATTTTTTTTATAAATTACTCACATAGCAAAGAAGATTGAAAAAAAATTAAATTAATTGATTTAAATTTAAATATCCCGCATATAGCAGGGTAGGCAGAGAGAACCTTGTGTTAAGACACTCCGTTCCCCCTTTTTTGCCGAATTGTGGAGATATTTCGTGTTGACTGGCAGAACTAATTTAAAGAAACTAGTGTTAAAATACTCTGCCCTTGTTACTCTCACACCACTCAGATATTGCGCATTCAGTAGCGGAACTCAGCGCCTCGCTTTGCCTTGTTACTAAAGTGAGGGAATGAATCATTCCCCGATTGGGAATAGTACCCACAACCGTCGCATTTACAGTCAAACGCTTTACAGTTGGAAAAGTTTATCAAAAAATTATTAGACGATTAAAAACAAATCCAATTTAATTGAAAATTTCTCAAAACGCTAAAAACGAGAAGAAATTACTCAACAGAGAAGCAAATAAGGAAAATGAGCGATTTTCCTATATACATTGTTGTATGAAATGAAAGATTTACGATATTATGACGTCTGAATCAGGGAATGACTTTTATTTGTTATTTCTTTTGGCCAATTTTCTTCTTCATCTTCATTTACTTGCATTATTATTACGTAATAGGTTATGGATTTGGATTTTTGCTTATGTCGTAGGAGAAAGATTTTTTTGTCAGTTTGTCTGTTGGATTTAGATAGTAAACAAAAGTTCGTATAAATCAATTATAGCTTTACAAAACACTATCTATAAAAGTAGAAATAGCAATAAGCGAAATTGTTCTTCTCGTATATAGCATACAAAAAAAAGCAGTAAAAAAGCAATTATTATATTAATAGTATTATGAGCTCCACAGTGCATACATGATAGGCAGAGAGAACGAGAATCTAGTGTCCGGGCACTCCTTTTTCTGCTCGAATTCGAAGCATTGCGTGTTAAATTGTAAATTTATAGCTGCGATTTGTCCTGCCAGAGTGAGTAATTAGAAATAATTCATTTACCTGATCGGTCATCGAGCACTCAAACGTCACTTTTACTTTTATTTGAGCTTCATACTGAACCCTGTACAGAGCAGTGTAGGCGGATGGATTTTGGGAACCTAGTATTAAGTAACACCGTTCTCATTATGAAATTTCAGTTCTCCACTTTAAGCCGAATTTTTGAGGCATTGCGTGTCGAGTATATTTTGACACAAGATGATCTCTTTTCTATAAATTTACTTGCAGTTTTATTTTCTATTTTTTACTTTGCAAACGATAATATAATATGCAAAAAAACAGCTTGTTTTTCCTTTTTTTTTTTAATACTGTTGACGATGGAGCAAATTCTTGAAAATGTTGTTGATACCAAATAAAAACAACAACTCAGAACTCAACTTTTACTGAAATATAGCCCTCGAGGCAAATGCACAAGACTGCCAAGCCAGTATCTTCCAGCCGAAATAAAATTAAATCTTACTCCCAAACATATTTTCATCTCCCTGCAATAACTACAATATGGTTAAGAAGACAAAACGAATTTGTATCCACGACCCTTTTATTTCTATGAGAATAGGATTCAAAATTGTCTATCATTCAATTTGACAGTCCAAACGATGAAAATAACCGAAAATTTAATTTTAAATTCGCATAAACTTTACATTGTTAGATTGAGTTTCTAATTTCTTGGACAGTTTTGGTCAATGTCGTTCTTTGTGATGTCGATGGGTCTTATGGGTTATAATTGACTATGTTTTTAGCTGCATATAGCAAGATAGAACCTAGTGTTTAGACTCTCAGTTCCCCGTTTTGCGTAATTTTCGAGATATTGTATATTGAATAGAGGAAACAAACTGGACAAAGCAGGATGTTGTTCTGTTATTAGAGTGAGAAAATAAAAATATCTCATTCCTTGTATACAATAAAGTATGCCTACTTTCCATCCGATTTTCAAAGCTTTGCTTTGTCTATCATAAAAATAAATAACTACATCAGCTTCACGGTGCATCCCGCACACACGGGAAGGCAGAGGGAACCTAGTGTTAAGACATTCCGTTCCCCACTTTCGAAGAAATAGAAATATAAATTTAAATAAATATAACTTTTCTTCCAGTGAGGATCGAACCCACAACCGTCGCGTTACAGTCACACCGCGATGGCCTCAATGTCTCATAAATAGAAATTAGACATCACGTTTACAATCAGACACTCAATACAACATTGTTATATTATTATTTTAAATTATTCAATACCCCAATTTATTTGGTTGAATAGGTTTAATCAAATCAGTCTATCATTATCGTATAGAATGACAACGGTATAATTGATAGTATGAGTAGAAGCCATTGGTTGCTACATCATTGAATTTTAGAGGAGATACTAATGACAGCTTTTGTCTCTAACGATGGAACCAACAGGCGCAGTGGTTGAAATTAATAAATAACTATTAATAGTAGGGAGTTCTGTGTCTTTTGACATTTTTAAATGTTATTTACACATATAGATAAGATGTATACTAGAAATGATTTAAAATTTAATGAACACGTATGCTTTTAAGTTTGATTATTATTTATAGGAAATATTTTATTCTACCGTGGGAATCAAACTCCTGACCGTCGTACTTCGAAAAATATTTAATTACTGATTATAACTTATTTTCACCTATGTTTGAATTAAGTGAGAGGCCGGTCTTGGCGTTTATGCGCAAAGTGTGACTGTAAAATCGACTGGTTGTGTATTCTATCCCCGCTTCAGGAAGTGAAATATTTTTACAGTTATATTTTCATTTCTTAGCTCTGGTGTCGAGTCCAAGGGCGGCATTGAGTTCCACCACTCAGCACGCAATGCCTCCTAAATTCGTCCGAAAATGGGAAACCGAGTGACTTAATACTAGGTTCCCTCTGCCTGCGGTGAAGCTAATACGTTTGATAGAGGCTACCTAGTATTTATACACACCGTTCTCTCTTTGTCCTTCACTTAAACTTTCAGAAAAAATAAATGGGCTTAATTTTAGTTCTTCGAGAAGCTTTTCTTTCAATAATTCCAGCATAATATTTCAACCAATATCTCATGGGAAATACGTATATATTTTCCATTAGTCTATGTTTATTACTGTTTGCGCCAAATTGGATTGTTATTATTTAATTATTACTTAATATTTATATATTTTTTTCCATCAAAAATCTGGGACGAAAGAAAGATATAATGCTCTACACTCCGTTCTCCACTTTGATTTCCATTTAAAGACATTTACTTATTTATTTTTAGAATTTAATACATTTTTTTGTTTAACAAGCATAAGAAAATAAAACCGCACTATTTGAGGACATCACACTCCAATAATGTGCTGTTTCAAATATCCGTACCCCAAATTTTCATTAATTATATGCATATGTTTCCCTATTTCAAGTAAGAAACATTTATATAGACGTATTGGGGATCTGTTGTTTAGGGTAGAATGTGGAGAATAGGGTCCAAAAAAGCTATTTCTTCAGCTTTTACAAATTTAACATTTTTCTCTTCTCTGAGTGGAGTTCTTCCACTCAATCACAAACTGTCTTGAAATTTATTTTTTGCTTTGCATTGCTTGTTGAGTGTCAGAACTCAACGCCGCGCTTGTCCTCGACGCCAGTGCGAAGAAATGGAGATATAAATTTAAGTAAATATTTCATCTCCTCGAGTGGGGACCGAACCCACAACCAGTCGGTTTTACACTTTGTACCACTGCGCGACGACTGGCCTTCTATTCCGTTTAGAGTTGAAATAACCAGTAAGTACATTTGGGTCACCCATAGAACGGCCGAGCGTCTGTTACTTCGTCGAGAAAATCAATTGAATATATTGATTGTACCGTTTCATTCCGTCATTTAAAAAAATACAGCTTCAAGGCCTACGACGGCTATGTTTGACTGTAAACGGAATGGTTATAGGTTCGATGTCCACTCGAAGAAATTATTATATTTGATATGTTTTCATTTTCCCTGCTCAATTCAGTTACCAGGTTCTCTCTCCCTATCCTGCTGTATGCGGGATACAGCGTGAAACTAAAAAAAAGTATATAGCAAAACAAATTTTGTGTGCCTGTACCTGCATGAGCTATATGCACATTGCACAATAGGTGTAAATTATATTAGACATGCTCGCTGCATTGTCACGTGTGATGTCAATTCTATAGGCGCCGGTGAATTTCTGGTATTTGTATGGAATTCTATATATAATATACCATCTATATTTCTATTATATAAAACAGTTGTGTTTAGTTTCACGCTGTATCCCGCATACACGAACAGGCAGAAGGAACTAAGTGTACTAGTGTTAAGACACTCCGTTCCCCACTTTCCGTCGGATTCTAACCGCCGCGCTTTGCCTTGTTACCAGAGCGAAGAAAATGGAAATATTTCATTTCTGCCGCGTGGGAATCGAATCCATAACCGTCGCGCTTACACGCCACTACGCCGTGACACGACGTCTTTAAGCAGTTTTATGTTATTGATTTTTATATTCTTATAGTGTAACTGTAAACTAAAGGTTAGATAGAGATCATCCTTTTTGATGTTAATCAGGTTCGGCTTTTTGATTTTATTCCCTTTTACAGTTAAATATAGTATTAAGTATTTGTCCGTCAATTTTAGTTTCAGTATATTTAAATAGTATTTTTATAATGAAATTTATTTTTGTGAGGCCAGTCGTGGCGCAGTGGTACAAAGTGTGACTGTAAGACCGACTGGTTGTGGGTTCGATCCCCACTCGAGGAGATGAAATATTTACTTAAATTTATATTTCCTTTTCTTCGCTTTGGTTTCGAGGCAAAGCGCGGCGTTGAGTTCTGCCACTCAACACGCAATGCCTCCAAAATTCGGCAGAAAGTGGGGAACGGAGAGTCTTAACACTAGGTTTCCCTCTGCCTACCCTGCTGTGTGCGGGATATAGCGTGAAGCTAATTTTAATAATTTTAATTTTAAAAAAATATTTTGTAACATCTGTCATATTAATTGCATATACCTAATTTTAAAAAGTACTCTTAATAAATTTACAGAGTAAATATTACATATAATTCTTCGTTGAATTATTTACATCAATTAACAAATTAGGGTGTGTGGCCCTTGCGGCGCAAGGGCACAACCTGTATGACTATAACGCGACGGTTCTGAGTTCGATTCCCACTCAGAGGAATAATATTATTTTCACTCCTTCACTCTAACATTAAGGCAAAAGTTCTTTTGAGTTCCGCCACTTAACACGCAATGTTTTTTTTTTATGAAAAAGACTAGGCAAACGAGAGATCGGGTCACTTGATGGTAAGTGATTACCGCCACCCACGACCCCGTGCAACACCAGAGGAGCTACAGGTACGTTACCGGCCTTTAAGGCTTTGGCTTTTTTGCCTTTAAGGCAAGGGTTGGACGCCGGGGCCTGGCATTACCTGACGCGAAACACAGTGGCATAAAGCCACTACTTAACGCCGGTTTTAAATACCGGAGGTGGTATCATCCCCGCGCTCGTGAAGGCAGAAAAAAATCTTAATATTTCGCTTATGAGATTACTGCTATGTGGGATGTCGGTTTAATAGCAAAAAGTCTCGACCAACATTTCAAGAGGTTATCGCTTAGCTGTTGGATCAAGAACCGGATGCAGAAGGCAGTATTACTTGAGTGTAATGTAAAAAGGTTCCTCACTTTGGAGCCTCACCCACTAATGGCCCGGATCCTTGTCCTGCCGTCGGAGGTAATTTATTTAATATTTTTTAATATATAAATTGTACTGGTACTGGTAGTAACATCACAACCGTTTGACTGTAAGTGCGAGAGGTTATGAGCTCTATTCCCACCCACCCGAAGAAATTAAATATTGAATATTTTCATTTCTTCTGGTGTCAAGGCAAAACGCGGCGTTGAGTTCCAGCATACAAAACTCAATGATGACTGACGGAGTGTCCCAACCTTAGGCTTCCTCCACCTACCCTGCTCCATGTGAGATACAGCGTCAGGCGAAAAAAAACATAAATAATATTTAAATAAAAATATGTTGGCTATATCTGTAAATCTATTCACATTTGTTGAATCACACGTCTATTCGCGAGTTTCGTTTTAACCAATTAGTTTCGAATGTAATGTGTATTGTACATACATACATATATTTACATCCTGGCACTAGAAATAACAACAAAAGTTATAACAAGCAATCAGAACTCCCACAATGTAGTTCTGATAGCTTAAACTATAAACGGAGACGTAGATTAGTGTTTAATTGACATCATGCTGAGTAAACAGATATAAAATAAATAAAATAAATCAGCTTCACGCCGTATCCCGCACACAGGAGGGTAGGCAGAGGAAACCTAGTGTTAAGACACTCCGTTCCCCACTTTCTGCCGAATTCTGGAGGCGTTGCGTGTTGAGTGGCAGAACTCAACGCCGCGCTTAGCCTCGACATCAGAGCGAAGAAAATGGAAATATAAATTTAAGTAAATATTTCATCTCCTCGAGTGGGGATCGAACCAACAACCAGTCGGTTTTACAGTCACACTTCGTGCCGCTGCGCCACGACCGGCCTCAAAACACAGATATGTTATGGAAATATTATATTTACTTCTTCTCTTCTCTATTTTATGCGTGTTTTAGAAATATTATGGCTTAAAATATGTTTTCACAAGCGTGAGACTGTAAACGCGACAGGTTGTGGGTTCGGTTTCCAATCGAGGACATAAATATCTAATATTTTTATTGTCTCGCCTTCAACACCCAATGCCTTCAGAATTCAGTGGAAATTGGAGAACGTTGTTTTAATTAAAACGGACTGTATTAATACTAAATTCCCAGGTTCCCTTTGCCTAACTTACTTTGTACGGATGTATCCCGTGCGAAGCAAAAAAAAATGTGTGAGTAGTTCGAAATATTAAAAATTCGGTATAAAATTGTATGTTGTTTTTAATAACTCTCTTTAATTATTTATAAAAATAACTCAATTTTATAATATAATACATTCTGCATTGAAGTGATTAACTTGATGTAATATAGCCTAGGGCTTCGATAAAATTGACTGTCGAATAAAAACATAATTTTACTTCAAATCCCGTACTAGTTTTCGAGATTAGTGCGTTCAACCAATTAAAAACAGATAGTACCTGTAAATCTATCGCGATAAGAACTTCCGTTTCCCACTCTCCGCAGAATTCTCGAGGCATTACGTCTTGAATGCCACGTACTAACCCGCGGTTTTCCCCTTCCCAGACTAAATAACAATATTAAATATTTCACTTCTCCAAGTGGAAACCGAACCCACAACCATCGCGGTTAGAGCCGCATACTTGCGCCCTACGCTACGATGGCCTCAAAATTCTACAGCTTTATAATATTAAATACTTACATATTATGTACATCAAAAAGTTTTTAACTTAGTACACACATAGAAATCTGATCTAAAAGTAGTTTGACCGGTATGTCTGTCTGTATTTCATACAATATGCAAATCGCAACGCATTGCTTTTCAAACATTTCTATGATACAATTTCGTTTCGAACTAACTATTTTTCTTTACGGTTACTCCATATATGATAGAATGCCCTCGTTATGTAGAGTAAATTCTTCGTTTCTTTGTTTTACATATGTTCTCCAAAGATAATTACTGAGAATTAACATTTAGCAAAAGAAAATGCAATTTATTTAATATTTTTAACAATTTGAACGTGTCATTTAGGAAAGAAAAAAAAATTAAAATGGTATAAAATTTTCCAGGCTAACAACAAAAAGAAGTTGTAACAAGCGTCATAAAATTTACGACGAAACGATTGATGAGAACGGATGGCTTAGCGGACTTCAAGATGGTTCCCAAGAGGCGCGGGTTCAAAAACCGCTACGTCCAATTTTTAATACGTTTTCTAAAAAGTATTTATCTTTCCTAAATGTGGAATAACAGCTTAAAATTATTAAAAATATTAATTATTTTAATTTGGTTTTTATATTCAACAGAGAATGCCCCGAATTCGGGCTGAAAGTGGAGAGTGGCTCTACCTATCCAGATACGCTATTTATATTAAACGTTAAGCAGAAAAAAAAAAGAGCCTATATTGTTCTAGGAGTAGATTTAATTTTAATATGCAATCACCCTCATGAAACGAGCCACCGTTCTAGTGGTTTTTATGGAATAGGGGAGCACTAAAACGGAAAAAAATTGTATTATACGTTATATAGACTACGCAGATAGTAGTATAATGAAGTTGGTGGTCTACGTCTCTTATTTTTTAGCTTCGTCCTGTATTCCGCTCATAGCAAGTTAGACGGAGAATTCTAGTAGACTAGAAACGGAGTGTCTTATCATATCTTTATTAAGACACTTTCGTTCTCCACTTTCCGCCGAATTCTGGAGATGTTGCGTGTTGTGTGTGCCGTAACGCAACGGCGCCCTTTGCCTCGTTACCAAGCCGTATTAAATACTTAATTTTGTTGCGTAGGAATCGAACCCACAACCTATCGACGACTGATCTCCACTCATATTATACAAGATATTAATTATATCACAATGAAATTTCCAAGATTATTTGTAGAATTCACATCAAGAACTCCAAGTATAAACTGGAATCCAATCAGAAACGTCTCAATCAGTCCATTACATCGCTGACCGTTCGTGCATTAGAAGAAATCGGAAAGGCTCTCAAGTCATAAATAACGAAGCAGTTTCGCACTCACCCACTACAGTCTACAACCCTTCTAATAAATCTTTCCATCGTTTCCCTTTTTTTTTGTTCTTTTCGATTGTTCATCAATTCTCTTCGATATATATAAATGAGGCCGTCGTGGTGTAGCGGAAAAGCGTCTAGGAACGCGATGGTTGTGGATTTGATTCCCACTCAGGAGAATTAATTGGGCGGAATTGGAGAACGAAGTATCTCAACGAGACTATTCTTAGTCATTGCGTTAACGATTGATTGATAGAGATGCTTAGAGAAATCAACTTGCATACTTTTTTTTTACGAAGAAATTTAATATCAAGGCACTTCCCAATTTGAATCTTCATTTAAGGAAATTATTTCTTTTTCTCGTTATGGTAAAAAAACACGGCTTCCACTATCCGTAGTGTGTTTTGTTTTACCCACTCAGTTCTAGGGACCGGAGCGAAATAATCGAAAAAACTCAAAACTCTTTATTCGTGGAAAAGTAAAACAATTTTTATTTAGAAAGAGTCCGTTCCGCTTAATCATTACACACTCATTCCTCTTTCGAGGCAGAAACCGGATTTAATTCAAACCGAAAATAGAGAATTTTCTACCTATCCTACTACAAAAGTCGATACCTCAAATATAACTACAATACTATAGAGAAACAGTAACGATGCTTAAGAATAATTTCTAAAACCTTAGATAAATAGTACACATTTAGTCCACCAACAATACGAACTAATTCAATTGTCCGAATAAAATTACAATAATCGAATAACCAAAAATATTTTCAGTGGAAATAATACAAAAATTCCACCCTTATGTATCCATTTACAACAAATTCACCGGAAGTGACGCCATATGCATTCCGCAGACCGGAAACGTTTATTTGCCGGATACGTGACTCCAATGCTCGTGGCGCTTACGTTTGTGGTATCCATTGTTAAATTATGTGAATTACAACTGTACTTAATTTTAATATTCTCGTTAATTTTTTTAAGTTAAATTTTTCGTAAGCTTAAGCACGCACAGCCGGGTAATAGTATTAGAACACTCCGTTCCCCATGCACTGTCGAATTTTCAGAGATATTGTGTGATAATTTGCGGAACTCAACGCCGCATTCTATTTACCAGAGGTACGAAAGTTCGCGGCCATCGTGAATATAGCCAAGTGCTGCTCGTTTGCGCCATAATGGTCTTTATTGTATGAATTTAATTAATAAATTAAATTCAAATTCAAATTCAAATCATTTTATTCAAAATAAGAAGTTACATGCTTCATTTTTTGAACGTCAAATAATTTAATTTAATATAGTAACTAATATTTTTGTATGATATGCAGATTGTCACCAGTGATGTCGGTCCGTTTTCAATTACTCAGGAACGAAAGAGTTTTATACATACAGATTATTTAGAGTTAATTAGAAATTTCTTCATTCAAATTGAAATATATAATTTTTTGCTAAAATAAGTTCAGATAAAGTAATTACAGCTGTAATTAATCATTTCGCAAAAAAAACCAGGGTCCATGCCTAGTCATCGCGGCTACATTTGATACAGATTAGAATAACGTCTTTCAATATAGTTGGTTATATGTATTTTGGGTATTTTTTTTTGGGATAAAACATCTTTTATAGATGGTCTAAGCAGAGGAACCCTAGTGTCGAGAAATTCCATTTCAAACTTTTCGCCCAAAATCAAAACGCTACGTATACCACGTTCTTACTTTTAGGTAGAATTTGGGGACCGGAATGTCTTAATGCGATATATAACAATGCGGTAATATAACTTCAAAATGTAATCCGCACGTAGCACTCTCATTTCCTACTTTTCGCCTAATTCTTAAGGTATTGTCGTGTTGATTCGCGGAACTCATCGCCTCGCTTTGCCTCTTTACCTATTCTACCTATATACCTATCTTTATTTATTAAGAATAACACTTTAAAATTATAAAAAAAAATATATAACTTATTGAACATTAGCATTACTAATCTCAACTTTAACTGAAAGTATTTTTCCATTTACTTCCCCCATATTTCACAATTTGAGCCCCAAAGATGGGTTTAACTACAAAATATTATTCGATACACATAGTATAAATGTAAATCACGTATAAACAACAATACCTCCGGAACGAGGAGGACATTCGTGTTAATCTGCATAATCCTACGTGCTCAGCCTTGCTATATCTCAGCTAGTTGGTACTGTATACATAAGCTATATTTACAATACGATTTTAAGGCAACCAACCAACCTTGGATTTATAATTTTAAGTAAAAATGTGCCTAATATGCACAGGAGATCCAATATTAAGACATTTCGTTTCTCACTTTACGCCCAATTTTTGAGACATTGGCTATTGAGTGGTGGAAGCCGTTATATATTACCAGAGTTTGGAACCACTAGCGATCTAAACGCGGCTTCGCCCGCTTAAGCTTACTGTTATTTTACAGACAAAATATAAAGGATATATAAATTTTTATATCGAATCGGGAAATACGATTTATATTTCCATTTCTTCACTCTGGTGTCGAGGCTAAGCGCGGCGTTAAGTTCTGCCACTCAACACGCAATGCCTCCAGAATTCGGCAGAAAGTGGGTAACGGAGTGTCTTACCACTAGATTTCCTCTGCCTACCCTGCTGTGTGCGGGATACAGCGTGAAGCTGATTTTTTTTTATATCGAATTCCATTTTATATGAGTCACTACGTTCTCATTTATATAAATTCTTAATAATACTTCAAAATTAAATATATTAATGATAGAACAACGGATAACAATCTATAATAGGAATACGTCGGGTAACTAGTTCGGTGTTTGACAGGATATTGTAAAACTTGAATTTGAGCTTGACGGAGCGTAACTTACTTACATTAAATACAAATTTGAGGCCCACAAAAACGGATTCTGATTATAAACATGATGGTAGTGGGTTCGATTTCTAGTAATGGGATTGAATTGAGTTTTAGTTCCTCGCTCTGGTAACGAAACAAAACTTTTAAAATACGACAATCGCTTCAAATGTGATTTAGTAAATAACTTTTAAGATGTAGTATATTTTCAAAAACTGCATATATAAAACCTTCTCTTTGATAAAAAAAACAATATATTTTCATTTATTGTTATCAAAAATTGCTCGAGATTTTGTCGGAAAGTGAGAAACGAAAGTGACTTAATATAAACCGAGTTCTAAGGTTCCCTCTTCCTACCCCGCTACATCCCTAACATACAGCGTGAACCTTAAAAAAATATAATAAATATAATATAACATAGTCCCAGCTTAAAAGGGAAGTAACTTAACCTCATTTCAGTTAAAGTTAAATTGTAGCATAAATACCCATACAATTGTACTTTTGGCGTGATGCCGAGGTAGGTAGTGCCGATGTGACCGGCCGGTATTTGTGCTACCGGTAAGGTATGCAGCTCTAAGTGCCACTATAGAATATGGCTTTCGGCAATACCCGTTCAAAATTCAGTTTAATATAACCTGAGTGAAAGGGGATGTAATATCCCCAAAACTTTTTAATGCTGCATTGGAAGACGTGTTTAAGTTAATGGAGTGGAACAGGCGTGGTATTAACATCAACGGCGAACATCTAACACACCTGCGATTTGCCGATGACGTAGTAATCCTGGCAGAGTCCCTGGAGGAGCTCAGTGCTATGATAGGGGACCTCCATAGCGCCTCACAACGGGTGGGTCTTAAGATGAACATGTCCATGTCACACCCATGCCGGTCGTTGTTGAAGGCGTACCTCTGGAAGTTGTTGACGAGTACATCTACCTGGGACAAGTGATCCGAATGGGTAAGTCCAACTTTCAGAGAGAGGTCACTCGTAGAATCCAACTCGGCTGGGCAGCGTTTGGGAAACTACAAAAGATCTTCTCATCTAGTATCCCTCAGTGCTTAAAGTCAAAAATTTTCAACCAGTGTGTGTTGCCAGTGTTGACTTACGGCGCTGAGACGTGGTCCTTCACCGCAAGCCTTATCCACAGGCTCAAAGTCGCTCAACGAGCGATGGAGAGAGCTATGCTTGGTATATCTCTACGCGACAGAATTCGAAACGATGAAATCCGTAGACGAACGCAGGTTACCGACATAGCTCTCAAAATCTGCAAGCTGAAGTGGCAATGGGCAGGCCATATTGTCAGGAGGACTGACGACCGATGGGGAAGAAAGGTCCTCGAATGGCGACCACGGCTCGGCAAAAGGAGTACAGGCCGCCCTCCAGCCAGGTGGACCGATGACCTAAGGAAGACAGCGGGTATCCGCTGGATTCAGAGGGCGCAGGACCGGACGGAGTGGCGAGCATTAGGGGAGGCCTATGTCCAGCAGTGGACTTCTAAAGGCTGATGGATGGATGGATGGATGGATAACCTGAGTACTACTAGTTAACTATTGTTGTTTCCTTTTGTTTTGGATTTTTTTTTTGTTTATTATACAATTTTTATTATTATTTGCATGATAATGTAGGAAATGTTATTTTTAATTGGAATTCTGCAATTTTTTATGGTACGCTTAACTTAACTACACGCTTTATCCCTAGCGGGGTCAGAGAGAACGGAGCGCCAAATGCTACGGTATCTACATACCTCTTTCGCCTTGTCCACTATCATCAACCTCCCTCCGAGGGGCCCTCATACTTTTTACCTGACCTTCCTCCAGTATCTTTGATATGTGTTTTTGAAGGTCAACCGAGGTGTTCCCCTACCTCTCTTTTTTGCCATTCTTTCATTACTTATTCACCAAAGCCAACTGAGGACGTTCTTCACGTTTTTATCGTACACACGGGGAATAATATTGCTAGAATCCTCCATTTCCTACTGTTTGATCAATTTTAGAGATTTTTTTATTGAATTCAACGTCACGCTTTGCCTCGTTACCAAAGCGAGGAAATTAAAACAATTAATTACTCCGAGAGGGAATAGAAACTACGACCTCGTTTAAATTTGAGACTGTAACACTGAATTACGAGGTATGAAAAACATGGTTATATTTATAAATAAAATTTACTTACTAATTGATTTATACAAAAAAAAGGTATTTTTTTTACATTTTAAAGTGTTATACCACACTTAGGAAAGAAAAATACTTACTAAGAAAAGGCATAAAAAAATTAACGTAGCGGGACATTTGAGGACGTATGGCTGACCAATTATGGTCAGAGCGCTTTGACGGTTATCAGGTATTTACGGTATTTTTCTTTTATTAAGATAAAAAATCAAATCAGCTTCACACTGTATCCCACACACAGCAGGGTAGGCAGAGGGAACCTAGTATTAAGACACAGCGTACCCCAGTTTTCGCCGAGTTCTGGAGGCATTGCGTGTTGAGTGGTGGAACTAAACGCCACGCTTTGCCTCTACACCAGAGCTAAGAAATGAAAATATAAATGTAAGTTAATATTTAAGCTCTTCGAATAGAGAGTTTCCCTCCCTTAGATAATAGAGACTTAGTTAATAGAGAGGTTCCCTATCCAACTATGAGGGTATATACGTGAACTTAAAAAAAGCACCATTTGTGATTTGAACCCACAATCTATCCTTACCCAGTTACTAACCAAACCAACCAAAGAAAAAACAATAAAACAAAATGAATTCATGTATTTAAATAATAAAATTTATATAAATCTAACAATCAAACAGAACTAATCTACATAGGGCTGGACGGGGCAGATCCGGACATGACGCTCGGGTAGGCCGAGAGATTACTGACAGTAAGCTTTGATTAAATATAGTACATTATATTACCAGTCGTGGTGCAGGGTCACAAAATGTGACTGCAAAACCGACTGGTTGTGGATTCGATCCCCACTCGAGGAGATGAAATATTTACTTAAATTTATATTTCCATTTCTTCGCTCTGGTGTCGAGGCTAAGCGCGGTGTTGAGTTCTGACACTCAACACGCAATGCCTCCAAAATTCGGCAGAAAGTGGGGAACGGAGTGTTTTAACATCAGGTTCCCTCTGCCTACCCTGCCGTGTGCGGGGTACAGTGTGAAGCAGATTAGATTGATTATTACATTAATAGTTTTATGGCCAGTAATCCAGGGTCACATGCGTTCGAGGAAATTTAGTGTTATTATATATTTTCGTTTCCTCGCCCTGGTAACGTAACAAAAGTGGCAAATTGAGTTCCACTCAACTCAATGCCACAAGAATTCGGCAGAAAGCATGATAAACAGAAGTGTTTTAAGGGGAACGAAGTTTCTTAACAGTAGGTTCCCAGGTTCCTTCTATCTACTATCCTATATACTGCATAAAAATATTTTATTATATTGCTAAAATTTAAAATCAACGCTAATATTCAACAAATACATCCAAATATAGCTGTATTCAAGTTAAATTTTTATCGAACAATACTAAAGCGTCCCCACAAAGCGTTAACCGAAAACGGCGTGGAGTCCATGTAATTTCAGATCGACCAGAACATAATGACCTCTAATTGTATGTAACTCAGCTGACAATCGGTGCCAAGTTAATGCTGGTGATGGTTGACTGAAAATGGCGTGTGCTCACAATGATATGGGATTTCAAATTCAATTATCGACTGGCGACAGCTTATTGTCTATAGTAATAGGTTTTAATAAACTAATAATAATGTACAATTGTCTGTTTGTATTTCTTACTATTTATATGCAGTTCTGGTTGTATGAAATGATTCACCTAATGCACTATAGCGTTTAGCTTTCCCTGATAAATGGACTGTCTAATATAAAAAACGAGTAGTGGGTTCGATTCTCAGTTGAGGTAATAAAATGTTTAATATTTTTATGTCCTCAGTAAGAAAGTAAAGCGTGGTGTTCCTTAACGGGCAATGTTTAGTGTGGTAACGGGTCGGTAGAACGGAAGTGGCTTAACACTTGGTTTTAAGTGACGGTAAAATAATCAATTAGTTCCTGAGATTAGTGCGTTCAACTAAACAAGCGCTTTAGTATAATATTAGTATAGATATAACAAAGAGTGAACGGGACATAGTGGTCGTGGTGGTGGTGGGGAGTCTATTTTTAGCACAATAAGAAGAAATACCTTGGGAACCTAGTGTTGAGATACTTCCATTCCTCACTTTTCGCCTAATTCTTAAGGAGTTGCATGTTGGCGTTGAGTTCTGCTATTCAGACGGAACTTTACATCGCGCTTTTGCCAGAACTGGAATCAAACCCACACCAGCCCTTGTGCCCACAACCGGCCGCAATTTACAGAAATAATAAGATTTTTCAAACCCACAACACATAAAGAATACTTTACAAAAATATCTATAAACCTTACCACAATCAATCTTAGTAAGTATTTTTTTAATTAAAAAGCTTCAAATAAACTGGGATGGGAGTATGAAATAAGAAAATTGTATGGAAACAAAACGCAACTAATTAATAGGCCCCATTGAGAATGTAGTCGGTCGTTACTTGTCGCTTACAGCGTGATTTAAATGAAAATGAGAAAAAAAAAACGTTTCAGAAAAAAACTTTTGTTATAGTGTCGAGCTCGTTGTGTAGAAAGATGTGTTATTAAAAATGTGGAGTGAACTGTCACTATGTAGGTTATTTTAATGAATTGCTTTCTAGAAGTTGTTTTAATGTGGGTAGATTAGTAGAGTAGTAGAGTAGAATAAAAGTACAAATTAAATATATGGTACTAATGAAATATAGAATTGAGGCCAGTCGTAGCGCAGCGGCACGAAGAGTGACTGTAAATAGACTGGTTGTGGGTTCGATCCCCACTCGAGGAGATGAAATATTTACTTAAATTTATATTTCCATTTCTTCGCTCTGGTATCGAGGCTAAGCGCGGCGTTGAGTTCTGCCACTCAACACGCAATGCCTCCAGAATTCGGAGGAAAGTGGGGAACGGAGTGTCTTAACACTAGGTTTCCTCTTCCTAACCTGTTGTGTGCGGGATACAGAGTGAATACCGATGTCTTTTTGTCTTTTTACAATTTAAAATATTTGAACGGTGTTAAAACTTATAATATTTGAAGACATAGCAGGATAAATCCGCATAAAAGTAATAATAAAAGTACAAATGAAATATATAAAAAAATTGACGTAACTTAATTACAAAGTATGGCTTAGTGGTCAGAGTAATTGGACGGTTTCGAATAGCCGCGACTTCAAATCCCGCTTCGTCCATATTTCACACATATTGTCTATAGGAGCTCATACATACATACATATAAAACAGCTTATAACATATATTATAAGTTACAATCAATTTGACTTTATTTTATATGTTACGTCTATACCATAAAAAGAATAACCCTAAATTGGAATCGAACTCACAATCGTCGCGCTTATTTAGTAAGTTGTTATACTGTTGCCTACAACGGCCTCTAAAAAGAGTTTTTTATTGCTTAAATGACTTAAGTTAATGAATATTAATTGTTGATTTCTGCTATAGATTACTATTATGTAGAATTTAATCTCCACTCGCAAATATAGATTATTTTTATAGCAAAATATAACACAGCGTTGAGTTACGTCAATAAACTCGAAATGTTTTGAAATCGGGAAGAAAATAGACAATGGAGTGTCTTCAATAATAGATTATTACTACGTAGGTCTACTATGTGGAAAAAGAAAAAGTTATATATATTTCCACAAAAATTTGATAGATAAAAAACATGTTATGATATTTAAAACTAAAATAAACGCGAAATCAGTGCAGTATTTTCAGTTTAATCCTAGATTAGTGGTACAGTAAAGGATTTTAATATAACAAACTTAATATCGTGTTGAGTTGTGGCAAATGAATTACATTTTCATTTTAATTAACATGAAATATAATAATGTTTTCTTTTTATGAAATGCAGCTTTGACTTTCGCCTCTTAAGATACAGTGTTTACAAAATAGGGCGGTTCTCACACAACGGAGTGTTTTAACACTAGATTTTCTCTAATTACACAGTTATATGAGAAAATCGCGAGGATATGCAGCATATCAAGTTAAGCTGATAGAAAATTCCTATATAACTTATAGCCAATCGCCTCGTCCACTGTCATCAACCTCCCAGAGGTGTCCCTTTATATCTTTTAACATCATTTACTATGATTTTTATACTTTTGGAATCCATAATTACGGCAATGTTTGACAATAAACGCGACGGTTGTAGGTTCAATTTTCACTACGGGAAACTATTTCATGTCCCAGTTCTAGTAAAATACGACACGGCGTTGAGTTTCGCAGTTGATTGAACACGCAACGTTTCAGGCAGAACGCAGAGGATGGATGGATATTACCTATAATGTGAAATAATCAGACGTTTATTTATCAATACTTCTAAATTTGTACTATTCATGAACGTGGTAATCAAAATTGCTGGTCCAAATAGAAAAAAAATTGAGACCAGTTGTGGCGCAAGCGCCTATAAACGTGACAGGTTTTGGGTTTGATTCCCACGGAATAAAATATTATTATATTCTTGTTTCCTCAATCCGGTAATGTGGCAAAACGCGGCGTTGAGTTCCACCGCAAGACGCATGGTTCCAAAATTCGGTGGATAAATGTCTTAACACTTTTTTAACAGATTCATCGTCACCTCCGTCCATCGTGCTATGTGCGGGATTCAGCGTGACGCTCCGATGTAATACACAACTTTAGATTTTAATTGTGGCGAACCCACCGTATAAGCTAGCATTAAAAAGTATGATTTCAATAAAAACATTACTCAATTTATAGTCGTACATTTTATAATACAATTTAATTTACATAAAAACCAAATTAATTTTAATTATTTGAATAGTATTTAATTTTAATCACCCAGTAAATTAATATCTCGGTAAATATAATAAACCTATATTACTAAATTATACTCCGTTTTGACTTTGTTGTTATATACTGCTCAATAGCAACCAATAGTCTTAGGTTCAAAACAAAAATGAAAAAAAAAGTTTATGATATACCTGACTCTGGGGAATGATTGTAATTAAATTCTTTTAAAATCCGGCGTTAAGCTAAACGCGGCGTTGAGCTCCAGCAATCACGCAAGTGTGGTCTGTAAAATTAGGCCGGAATTTGATATGGAGTTGGTTTCCTCTGCCTATTTAAAAAAAGTGTTAGGATAAAAAATATTTCTTACTATTTTTGTGTTGAACGTTGCTCTTTGTTTTGTTAGCAGTGTTTCTAATAAAATGAAAATTGAACTCGCATTCATCACGTTCATAGTCAGAGGAAGCTTTTCTTTTAGCACGAGATTGGTGTGTCTTAAAATTAGGTTCCTAGATTCTCTATTGGTACACAGCGTGTAATTATATAGCAGAGTAGGCGGAGGGAACCTGGTTAAAGCTACCTTCTCATTTTCCCCATAAGTTTCGAGACATTGTGTGTTGAATTCACTGCCACTTTGTCTTGTTATCAATGCAAAGAAACAAAAATTAAATAAATCATTTCCTCGAATGGAAATTGCACCCACAACCAAGAAGCTCATAGTCCCATGCTGTCCATGCTGTACCACGGCACCATAACAGCCATATATTATAAAATCTTATTTTAAACTTTCTTCTTCTCCTGAAACATTACATTCAGTATTACATACCACAAATCAACTTAAATCGCTCCCTCTACACCACTTGCGACATCAAACGATATATTAGAAAGCGAGGACTGCCTACATGTTGTTCAAGTAAATTATATGAATGTACTTTTTAACCGATTTCTAAAAATGTTAACTGATTCATATGTATAAATACAGTTCAGTATGATTAACTATTTACGATTAAAATCACGTGTGCTAAAATATAATATAATCTATACTACCCGTTGATCTACAATCCTAGAATTGGTATACAACCCACAGTGTACAATACGATTGGCAAATGACCGGTTTCTATAATTTGTAAGCGTTCCATCTTTAATGGAACCACTGCCTAAATTCACTGTCAACAATTAAAAAAATATATATATTATGAAACAAATTGAACGCAAAATAAATAAACCCGCCACTTTCTAATTTTTAAACTATTTCTTAATTTTTAAACCATTTGTATTTTTTTTCTTTCTTATGTGTGGATTTACTGTAAAAAAAACTAGAAACATTTAATATTTTTATTAAAAAAAAGAAAATGTTACCATAATTTAAATTTTAGAACCCTCGCGTTATAATAACTTTGGAATAGGTGTTATGTTTCTGACAGTCCATCGCGTGAACTGACGCTCTAAAAATACCATAAAATCCAAAATTGCTCATAAAGTTAGAGGGCAACACTACGAATTGCTTTTAACACGTACAATATCTAAACAAGTTGTTCGTTACTGTAACACTGTTTATTTTTAGCATTTTGTAAATAATATGCATGCATGGAGGTTGTATGGCAAAATGGTATAACTTATACTTTGTGTACTTTGTTAAAATTGATTGCTATTATTATTATAGTTCTCCTTCATAATTCACGGGTTCAAAAGGACCCGGTCTTTTGAAGGCTTGCGTGGGGACACAGGTCCAACACGTAGAGGCCCCTTAGAGAATATACAAAGATTTTACTGTGACGCATCAGCCGGGATCCATCTCTTAACGTAACCACAGGTAATTGCCCAAATTCAAATAATTTTATTCAAAATATGAAGCTACATGCTTCATTTATTGGACGTCAAATAATTTACCATCAGTTCACTAAAGTGAACCTCAAACCTGAAAAGAACCGGCGCAAGAAACTCAGCGGGGCTTTTACATTATACTTTGAAACAGACTGGAGCGAAAGTTTTCATTCCAAAGGTGTGCTATCATTTATATAATCATGAATTTGGTAGTAACGTTTAACACACAATAAAAGAATACCCATATAAAAATTACGGACTCGATTTAATCGTGTTACAGGTGCGATAAGTTAACTCTTATTTCTAGTATTGATATTAAGTACACCACAAATATTTGTAAAATCATTATTATTTTTCTTAACATTTTAAAAAATGAATTGAGATGCAACTACCAATATATAAAAAATACATTAAAGTTTTGCCTTAACCAATTCACTCTGAACTCTATCAACTAAATAGAGATCCGGTTAGGTTAAAACCAGTGATACAGCATAAGGCTGTAATAGTGTAGCTTCATGACCAGTACTGGATGCAATCAAATGCCTTAGACAAGTCACCGAACACGCTAAGAGCAACCGGCGATACTTCCCAAGCCTCATATATACGCTTTATAAATCCTATATCGGTGTCAATAGTCGAGCGATTTTAGTAAAGCTCTACTGTTTATGATGCATAAGATTATGTGAGTGCATCAGAATTTGATTTAAAATATTTTTCTTAAAAAATTTACTAAATGAAGGTATGGATACAAGTCTAAAATTATTGTGATCAAATATACAATCCGATTAAAATATAGGTATGACTTTTTTAAATTTCATTACAAGTCAGGGAACACACCATACTCTATACAATTATTACAGTCGCGACTTGATGAGAAACAGCGTCTATTATATGACTAATCAATTTGACTCCCGAAAGATCTGATGTTATTTTAATATCTAGGGAATTAAATGTCTTAACAATGTCTCTTGAATTGACTACTTTAAATTTAAAATGTATATTACATTTATTTACGCAGTCTACTATCTTCAACCTCTACATAACTGCCCTATTGATCAAACCACAAATATTGTTAATTTATAATAAATTTTGATGCTGAGTGAATTTAGTGAGATTTCACTCTGTTCTTAATAATCGTAGTCCAATCTGTTTACTGTCTCACAGTATCCAAGAAAACTAAAAAATTTGTTTATAGAAAAAAAAATATTTTAGTTAGCCCTCTTCTCTTAAAGCTCATTGATATATAACCCTTTGAAAAAGTTATAAAATTTAAAATATCAGATAACAATATTATTTTAGAGGTATAGTCACGATATGTTTAATTTTGTTTTTATTTATAGCTCTATTGATGCTATCGTGACATTGTTTTTTGCCTACACGATACTTTTGAATTTAGTTTTTATATAGACATTTTTTTATGATTTCACGCTGTATCCCTCACATACCAGGGTAGGCAGAGAGAACCTAGTAACTTAATGTTAAGACACTCCGTTTCTCATTAAGACACTTCCCTTCTCTTCTTTCCGCCAGGCTCTGGAGGCATTGCCTATTGAGTGGGGGTACTCAACGCTGCGTTATACCTCGTTACCGCAGCGACGATATGGAAACCCACAACGAATCCACAACCGTCGCGTTTACCTTTCGCACGCTTGTAACACTTCGCCCCGAAGGCCATTATTTTTATATTTTATACAGAACGTAAATGACAACAAATAAAAAGGCAGCTCTTTCACTTTAGATGGATCGAGAGAATGATTTATCTAAATACTATATTTTCTCGGTTTTTTTTGATAATGTAATTTTTTTTTTTACGTTATCAAAATTTGGAAGGTTTCTAGACAGGCTGGCAGGTTCTGAGGTTAAGCTCCTTTTTTCATAAGTGTCAGATAAAAAAATATAAGAATTGGACTGTAATGTAATCAAGGTGCATTTTTTTAATGCTGTACCATCTAAAAGCAAAACTAACTTGCCAATAGCTAAAGAATCTGGATACTTTTAGTTAAATAGTGACGCCATTACGTATTATTATTATATTATATTAATCATTATTGTATTTTAGACAAATTATACAAAATGTTTACATAAATTGTAGCCTATATATTATTCGAGGCTAGTTGTGGCGCAGTGGCACGAAGTGTGACTGTAAAACCGACTTGTTGTGGGTTCGATCCCCACTCGAGGAGATGAAATATTTACTTAAATTTATATTTCCATTTCTTCGCTCTGGTGTCGAGGCTAAGCGCGGCGTTGGTTCTGCCACTCAACACGCAATGCCTCCAGAATTCGGCAGAAGGGGGGAACGGAGTGTCTTAACACTAAGGTTCCCTCTGCCTACCCTGCTGTGTGCGGGATACAGCGTGAAGCTGATTATATATTATTCTAGTGTATAACTCATATTAGTGGAAAATTTAATCTAAACCCAGCTTTACGCTTTATGCTTTATCTCTCACACAGCAGGCAAAGGGAAGCTAGTGTTAAGACACTCCGTTTCCCATTTACCGCCGAGTTCTGGAGGCATTGCGTTTTGAGTGGCGGAACTCAACGCCGCGTAGATTGAAGAAATGATAATATAAATGTAAATAAATATTTCATCTCCTCAAGTGGGGATCGAATCCACAACCAGTCGATTTTACAGTTACACTTTGTGCCCTTGCGCCACGACTGGCCTCTAAATCTTCCATCTAAATCTTTCGTCTAAATCCCTTCAATAAATTTTGCATAAAAATGTGAATCTGCACAAACTTTCGTATTTAAAATGTTAGTAGGATACCCTACCAACTTACGTCGCTTAACTATAAATAGTTACGAAAAAAAGAACAGTTTTTTTTAAATACATGCTCAACTAATTTTATCACAACCCTAAATCAAACCCGTGACCTCTACAAAATCAACCAACTCATAACTTATCAACCTAATCAAGAATAATTGTACTAAGAATTGTTAACAAGTAAAAGTTATAATTTTAATAAAAGGGGTAATTTATTATTGTTAGTATACTGTGTTAATAAAAAATACTAAATTTAAATATAATTTAGAGGCCAGTGTGGCGCAGTAGCGATAGTTGTGGGTTCCTCTTCCACATAACATTTTAAAGAAATAGAGTGAAAGGAACGGAGTGTTTTAACACCATATTTTCTTTATGCTTCTTTCTATATATCTAATAAGAAAATAGCCTTTATTATTGGCTTCCTTTATCTTGGTCAATTATAGATAACTGAGATTTATATATGGCATATAAAATAAATAAATAAATCAGCTTCACGCTGTATCCCGCACACAGCAGGGTAGGCAGAGGGAACCTAGTGTTAAGACACTCCGTTCCTCACTTTGTGCCGAATTCTGGAGGCATTGGGTGTTGAGTGGCAGGACTCAACGCCGCCCTTAACCTCGACACCAGAGCGAAGAAATGGAAACATAAATTTAAGTAAATATTTCATCTCCTCGAGTGGGGATCGAACCCACAACCAGTCGGTTTTACAGTCACACCTCGAATGGTACGTATGGCATATGATACATCTTAATGTGATGTAATATAACCTAAGGCCCCCCTCGATAAATAGACTATAAAAAAACAATATTATTTTAATTTTAACCAGTAGTTCCTGAGATATAACATCAGGTATGGACACAAGATATTCTTATTGAATATAAATATGTACTTATTAACGAAAAAAAGAATTTCTTCATTCCCATATCGTGTTTTTGACGAATTTTTACGTTTAAAAGTAATCTCGGTCAATTTGCTTTTATGCCATTATTTCTTAACGAATCGAGTTTTATTTATTCAGAACACGCAATTAGAGGAAAATTCATGGCGTTTTCGTTGTAATAATAATTTTTGTAGGCAAAAATATTGTTCTAACCCTTAATTATTAGCGTACACATCGAATAAATTAAGAAAAATCTAACGGTCTTTTTGGATTGCTTTCTTTTAGAATTTTTATTTTTTTTGAGGCCAGTCGTGGCGCAGTGGTACAAAGTGTGACTGTAAAACCGACTGGTTGTGGGGTCGATTCCCACTCGAGGATATGAAATATTTACTTAAATTTATATTTTAATTTCTTCGCTCTGGTGTAGAGGCAAAGCGCGGCGTTGAGTTCTGCCACTCAACACGCAATGCCTCCAAAATTCGGCAGAAAGTGGGGAACGGAGTGTCTTAACACTAGGTTCCCTCTGCCTACCCTGCTGTGTGCGGGATATAGCGTGAAGCTAATTAAATTATTATAAGGAGCGATAGAAAAAAGGTATATATTTTTTTAAAATATTTTTTTTGTATATAATAAACAACTATTGTCATTTCTACTAATAATTGTAGATATTTCTATTAACTTGCTACGGCAATACGGTACTATAAATTTGACAAACTTAAGTAACTAAATTGTATAAAATTTGGTATTTGATAAGATTGAATTTGAACTTGTGTGTTGGTAAAAAATTGGTTGAGTATTAACTGTTTTTTTTTAATTAAAATTATTGAGGAGATATAGCTGTCCGGGGTCATGAGGATCATAGTCTACATTGAGAGGGACTGCTTAGAGAAATAGAAATATAAATTTAAGTAAATATTTCCTCGCCTCGAGTGTGGATCGAACCCACAACCAGTCTCACTTCGTGCCGCTGCGCCACGACTGGCCTCAATACATATTACACAATACCCTACTAAAATTACATATAATTTAATACAAAACCTTTTACCTCTAAATACATTATATTGGCACAACGAGAATATTGTTTGAGCATTTTCTACAAAACGTATGTAATAAAAGAGAAAAATATAAGAATGTCGATAAAATCGCCAATGAACGGTAAGTGAGAACGCGACGCCGAACAAATAAGGGTTTAGTTACGCTTGGTTTGACATTAGGTTGTATTGTTACGGTATCACCATGTATAACAAATGTATACAGGATTGTAGACAAATATTGATAAATGGAAATTGAATTTAAAGATTGAGGGTTCCGTAGAGGATATTGATATATACTCAGTTGTGTTTAAATCATATTACGTTTCACGTAGGCTGTTGTAGCTTAGGGCCGCGGTCGTGGGTGGTTCAATTCCCACTGGGCTCCACCATTCAACACACAGTGCATCGAGAAGTCGGCGAAAAGAGAGGAACCAAAAGGTCTAAAATCTTAAATGCTAGTTTGTCGTAACTGTAGACTCCCAGAGAAAGTTTCTCCATAGGTTTTCAAACCCCGTTTGCATTATAAATAAGCAAGATTTTTGATATGTTATTACTTCAGCTTTATAGACTCTTTGTAATGATAATGATGTAATTTTATGTGTTAGCAGTTACTATATAGTGGATCGAACCCACAAATAGGTTTTACAATCACACCTTGTGCCTCTGCACCACGACTGGCCTGCTTCCTAGCTTATAATCCTATATTATATTATAGTGCTATTCAAAACTCCCTCCCAAATCACTTTTTTCATTTAAATAAACATAGAAACAGAATCTCAACTCGCTACGTTCAATTTTTTTCAGCTTTACACTATATTCTGTATGAAGCAGGATAAGCAGAGATAACGTAAAATTAAGACACTCCGCTCCCAACTTTTAACAAAATTCGGAAAGAAATGCGTGTTGCGGTGGAACGCCGTACTTTGCTTTAATACCAGAGCCTACAAATACAAATTTTAAATATTTTATTAACTCTTTCTTTTTACTAACTTTCTTTATTTCTTTTTTTTTACTAACTTTCTTTCTTTCTTTTTACTAACTTTCTTCTCGATTGGGAATCGAATCCATAACCTGTTGCGCTTACCTTTTACGCTTATGCCACGCTAAGTAATCAAATGTAAATACAACATTTAAATAATTATTAAAACAATTTAATAAAACCTCGTGCTAAAAAAAAGGAAAGCTTAAAATTCAGAACTCTCATACTATTTCCGCCATTTCAGCTTCTCATAAAGCTCACTTTCAATTTGTCACGTCCTTTTGAATCTTACGTGAGTAAATGAATGAGCTTCGCCCGTAAATTGTGTCAACATTTACAACTCCGACAACATACTGCCGTTTAATTTTTATGTCAATAGCGAAACTTTGAAGTGCACTAATGGTTGCGTTTTTATGAAAGTCAATATTTAGATATATCTTGTTATATTTGTGTAAAGAAGTAGTCATATTTTATTTTAGTTAGCTTCACGCTGTATATGCGGAAAAAAATACTCTTAATAGAAATCGTACTTTTTTTTACTTTACAGCGGCTTCGTCCCCGTGGTCAAACATAAAATATAAAAAACATAAAATTAAAAGATAGAGCATATAGCAGAGTAGGCAGAGAGAACCTAGGAACCTATTGTTAAGACACTTCGTTTCCCACTTTCTTCCGGTAGCATTTAGTGTTCAGTGGCGGAATTCAACGCCGTGCTTTTCCCTCGTTGCTAGAGCGAGGAAATAAAAATATTCAATATTTCAGTACCTCAAGTTGAAATAGAACCTACAACCCATTGCTTTTACACAAGTAGCACGCTTAGGTCCCTACTCTAGGACTGGCTTCCAAAAAGTTTTTATGATACGTTACAAGTACCCGAAGTAACTCTGGTCACAGGTACAATGGGTCAGATCGTTGTTGGCATTGCTGTTAACTTATTTTTTGTTGGGTATTACCCTATCCACTTTGACGCAATAAAACTTTAAATATTTTCAAAAATCTTTTTAATATTTTTTTAAATTATTATTCTACACTTAGGAAAGATTCTTAATAAGTAACTTTAAGCCTTCTTCAGTCTGTGTAATGCAAAAAAAAAAAATTGTATTCAAAACCAGTATTTATTTAAGAATAACGCATTTAATCAAACATAGTGTGTATCGGTGAAGAAGTATAAATACTATTTTTAACATTTGTAAAATGTTATTCCACACTTTGGAAAGAAAAATACTTATTTAGAAAACGTAGAGGCCAGTCGTGGCGCAGTGGTACAAAGTGTGACTGTAAAACCGACTGGTTGTGGGTTCGATCCTCACTCGAGGAGATAAAATATTTACTTAAATTTATATTTTCATTTCTTCGCTCTGGTGTCGAGGCAAAGCGAGGCGTTGAGTTCTGCCACTCAACACGCAATGCCTCCAAAATTCGGCAGAATGTAGGGAACGAAATGTCTTAAGACTAGGTTTCCTCTGCCTACCCTGCTGTGTGCGGGATATAGCGTGAAGCTAATTTAATTTAATATTTTTTTTTTAGAAAACGTATGAAAATTACATTCAGTGAACGTATGGTGGTTACCAGAAGGAGCGGGTTCGAGTCCCGCTACGTTCAAATTTTTAAACCTTATATTTACTTCAATTCTGTCCAATACGTTTTGTGGTCGTAATCAATATCTACAATTTGATACGTTTCAACGATGAGACAGTCGGTGCGCAGTGAAACAAGCGTGTTATTGTTAACGCGACAGGTTGTGGGTTCGGTTTGCAGTCGAGAAAATTAAATATTTAATATTTTAATTTCTTCGCTATGGTGTCCAGGTAAAGAGCGACGTTAGCAGTTCCGACACGTAATACGCAATGCCTCTAGAATTCAGCGGAAAATGAGAACGGAGTATTTTAACATTAGGTTCGCAGGTTCTCTCTGCCTGCTCCGCTATGTGCTGACGACAAAATGGACAAATCTTTAAGAAACGTTTTTTATTGTAGCTGTGTTGTTGTACACAATTTTATTATAAAAGACTGGCATACCTTCTGCAGACGGCAACTAAGATAACATAAAAGAATAAATCAGCTTCACGCTGTATCCCGCATACAGCAGGTTAGGCAGATGGGACTTAGTGCTAAGACACTCCGTTCCTCACTTTCTGCCGAATTCTGGAGGCATTGCGTGTTGAGTGGCAAAACTCAACGCCGCGCTTAAAAGATAACATAAATTACGTTTTTTTAAAAAATAAAGCAAATTGATTTATGTACATTTTTGTTATTATAATAAAATATACAAATTCCGTGCACAAATATAACAAGATATTATATTTAACTATTGACATTATTTTTTTTATCTTCATTTAGTAACGCAACTATTAGTGTGCGAGTACAAAGTTTCGCTATTGACATAAAAATTAAACGGCAGTATGTTGTCGGAGTTGTAAATGTTGACACAATTTACGGGCGAAGCTCATTCATTTACTCACGTAAGAATCAAAAGGACGTGACAAATTGAAAGTGAGCTTTATGAGAAGCTGAAATGGCGGAAACAGTACGAGAGTTGTGAATTTTAAGCTTTCCTTTTTTTTAGCTCTAGCGTTTTTACGAGAGTTTATTAAAATGCATAATTATTTAAATGTTATATAACATTTTTAAGTACCGGGTCGTGGCGCAAGAGTATAAGAGAGCGACATTCAATGCGACACATTGTGGTTTCGATGCTCACATGACGAAATGAAAATATGGAATGTTTCATCTTTAACGAGGCCAAGCGCGTTGAGTTCCACTACTAAACACGCAATGGCTCCAGGATACAGCAGAAAGCAAGAAACGGAATATCTAAACAATAGGTTCCCAGGTTCACCATTATTTTGCATACACAATATGCATTGGGCTTACACACAGCGTTTATCGTTTTTCACACGAATGTGAGGCATTGTTTGAGGTGGTGGGGCTTAACACGGTGCTCTGTCTTGACAGATCGGGAATATAAAAAAATATTCCCCCGAGAGACAACCTATAAAAATTAGATGCTCTCCCTGTGCGCAACATGGTGATGAATAAAAATAAAAAATAAATTGAATATATAATACAAATTTCTTTTATTAAACGAATTTACAAGAAAAACCGTTATTTATGTAAATCGTTATTATAATAACGTAAAAATGTAATTCATTTAAAACGGAAAATTAAAAGAAAATACAAAAGGACCCTAAAACCTCAACGTCCCTTTGACAACGTTTGTTGATTTTTAATTTTTATTTTGACAATATGGTGAGTCTCCTCGTCGTTGACATGGACTTCAATTATAATCATCTCTTTAGTGACACTGGCAAGTTTAAGAAAATTAGTGAAGAGTTCAAAAAGTTTATTAAAATAGGTCAATCTGATTGATATTTATAGGAACAAACATACATACACCTGAAAAGCTGAAAATAATTGATAAAAACATTGCACTACGCTTGAATTGAACCGATAACCATTGCTTCTAAACCTAGATACTAACTAAATAACGATATAGTCGTAGTAGAAAAAAATATACTACATTTTTTTAATATTTTTTTAACTTATACTGTATAGTGAAACGAAAATAAACCATCCCCCGAGCGAGAATCGAACCCACAACCGTTGCGTATACAATGAGACGCTATCCTAAAAACACATACTAGTATAAAATATATTTAGGCCTAAAAAAAAAATCGTGTGGGCGTACACCCACAGGCGCTCGTGACCCGTCTACATATATCACAAATAATGTAAACAGTTCTAACGTGCTTGTGACACGCTATACATTATGTTGGAGATATATCTATCTTTAGTTACAATGTGTTTGAATGATTTTAAGGCCGTGGTGGCACAGTGGCATTAGGGTGTGGTTAGACGCGACGGTTGTGAGTTTGATTTCCACTCGGGGGATGTGAAATATTTAATATTTGGGGAACGAAGTGTGTTAATTCTTTGCTTCATATCGATAGAATAAATACAGTGTGCAGTTAAAAAAATTAAACGCGATGTCAAAATTGTCTGTTTTATTTGCTTTTATATTCTCTTCAAATATACTTTTTGGCTACATGCTATATACTAGCATTAAGACACTCCACACCGATAAATTACAAAACATATCGTGCCACAGTGCCGGAACTCAACGCCGCGCTTCTGTCTTGCTACCAGAGCAACTACATCGTCCACTCACAAACGCCGCATTTATAATCGGTTAAACGACGAAAAACTCAACTAAATGTATATATTCAAATGAAATTAAAATAAACATATAAAACTATAAATAATTCCTTCTTTACAACTCAACGAGCTTATTTAAAGCCTCCTCTATAACGTATTATTTACGATAATTGCTCGCTAACAAGAAACTGAACTAAAAAAACATCATTTAAAACGCATAATATGTATATAAATTGCTTCATCGTGACGTCTTTTCATAAAATGGAACATTAAAATAAAATAGCAATAACTCAAAATTCTTTTTGTTTCGTGATTATGAGGCATTTCGTTCAGTCTATATGTATTGTCACTAGTAAGTTTGTTCGCGTGAGCTTTAAACGATTTTTTTTAACTTCAAGCTGTATTCTAAATATAGCATTGTATGTACAGGGAACCTTGTGTTAAGACAAGATTTACCAATGTTCATTTTCCTCTGTTTTTGAGTTAGGGGAACGAGTTTAGTTCCGATAGAAGCGCGATGTTTAGTTCCGCCACTCAATAAGCAGCGCCTCTATTCGACGGAAAGTAGGGAACGAAATGTCTTAACACTAGATCTCAGGTTTCCTCTGCAATACAACAATATTATAATTTTCTCCTTCTAGTAAATTTAGTATTTCCCTTATTCGAGTTGCGATCGAACCCACAACCATCGCTTGTGCAGACAGACCCAGAACTATGCATATAGATGTAAATTCTTTCCCTAAATCTTAACTCAATGGTAGTTGAACCTCTAGTGGTCTATGGCACTAATCGCGTTCGCACTTCAACGCAATTGGAGAGCTCTTAGACCGTACCATGTAAAACTGTATCTTTCAAACTAGCTACGTATATATACAGATATTGTTAATGTGAAAAGAAAAAAATATATAAATCAGCTTCACGCTGTATCCCGCACACGGCAGGGTAGGCAGAGGGAACCTAGTGTTAAGACACTTCCCCACTTTCTGCCGAATTCTGGAGGCATTGCGTGTTGAGTGGCAGAATTCAACGCCGCGCTTAACCTCGACACCAGAGCGAAGAAATGGAAATATAAATTTAAAAGTATAAAAAACAAGCCATCATTTGAGGGTCAAAGCAATAGCTGTGGGTTCGATGCCAACTATTTATTATTTCTTAAATATTTTCACTTTCTCTGGTATTATAATCAAAACGCCATGTCTCGAACACTAGGCAGAAAACAGGAAACGTAGTGTCTTTACACTATATTCACTCAGCTACATGCGAAATACAGCGGAAATATTTTTTGTATTAAATTTTTTTCACGCTAAATCGATCTTCATTCCAGAACGCGGCCGTATTTCAAAATCTGGCGAGTTCCACTATAAATCAAGTTGATATGACGTCCAATAGCGATTATAAAGAACCATTTCTGTTAGTACCTCAAAAATGAATATATTTACATTTTTAAACTTTTAAATTTTTAGGGAAATTTTATATTATGTTCAGATTTGGTATTTTATTAAAAAGTTCTTAGTAAAATCACAAAAACCTTTTTAGAAAATTAATTACTAAATTAAAACAAAATGAGGACGTTGTGTGGCAGAGGCATACGCGTGCACATACGATGTGGGTTCGATTTCTACTTGGGGAAATGAAAAATGTAGTATTTTCTTTTTCTTGCCCTAATACCAAAGCGAGGCGTCGAGTTCAGCTACTCAAAAAGCAATGACTCTAGAATTCGGCGGAAAGTGAGGGACAAAGTGTCTTAACACTAGGTTCCCTCTGTCTACCCTGCCGTATACGGAATACAACGTAAAGATGATTTTGTTATCTTTTTCACCAGAGTATAATGAGATCTGTAGAGCGCATTGAGTTTGTGCCTGGCAGTAAACGCAACCGTTGTGAGTTCTATCTCCAATTATCTGGGTTGGCATAGGGAACCTAATGTTGAGAAATTTCGTTCCTATTAAAACAATTCCATTCATCACTTTTCGCCAAATACTCGAAACATTGCATGTGGAGTGGCAGAACTCAACACTGCGTTTTTGTCTTGTTACTAGAGTTTTTCGAACGATTGTTTATTTCCTTTGCATCTCCTCGTGCTAAAAGATAAAGCACGGCGTTAAATTTCACCACTTAACACGCAATGTCTCAAAAATTGGAGCTGTAAATGGGTAACGGAGTGTCTTGACATTATGATCCCTCTGCATAAGCTGATGTTGAGAGAGAATAATGTTGCTGAAACAAAACAAAACAAAAAAAAATTACAAAATCCTATTTTAATTGGAAAATATGATTTAATATTTTAATGGCATACTTATAATATTGCGAACAATAGTACAAAAAGCTGGATTATTCGAACAGTTTACTTCACGTTGAATTTATGTTGAATACAATGTTTATTAATACAATATGAGAATAAAATTTTATTTTCAATACAAAATATAGCGAAATTATTGAAATTTTAATATTATTATAGCTGTGTACATACATATATATGTAGGATGAAAAACACTTTTAGCCAAATTATTTTATTATCAGTTTCGCTCAATATGAGTGGTATATTAACTAATTGAGACATTTTGGATCCCGGACACAGCAGGGTAGGCAAAAGAAACGTAGTGTTACGATACTCAGTTATCCAATTTCCGCCGAAGTCTGGAAGATTTGCATCTTGAGTGGCGGAACCCAACACCGCGCTTTGCCTCGTCAACAGAACGTAGAAATGTAAATATTAAATTTTCGCGAGCGGGAGGTTCACAATCTGTCACACTTTCAGTCGCGAACGAACTGGAATTAAGACTAAAGGATTGCCTAAATCTATAGTAGAGAAATCTTGACAACTTTCTACCACTGAACACATAAATTTCGAAAATTGGTTGCATATTGGAGAATAGAGTGTTTTAACAATAAGTTTGCATGCCTCCTCTAATATTTGCGTTAAAGAAAAGTTAGAAAAAAGTTAAAATGAGCAAAGCAAAAACCGTGGTGACATATCCAAACCTCAAAAAGATATTTTTTACCAGCTATCCCACAAAAAGTATAACTTATATAAACTTAAAAATGAACTAACCACACCTTTCTGATACATTTTCATAAAAAATCTATACACAAGTTACTAATTAAACTTTACTTTGCGCGATTCAATTTTGAAGTTTGTAAACCATGAAACGGCGTTGTTTGAGGACCTCGAGGTTCTTACAAAACTCACAGCAACAAGTTCTGCTGAGGGAAAGTTCGGCACTTTGATTATGGTACAAATTTAAATTGCTGTATTTCATGAGAAATTAGTTTTTATGGAAAATACGTATTGAAGGATACATTTTTAAATCTCGCTAATCTGTTTAAAATTTACGCAGTATCCCGCACACAACGGGGTAGGCATAGGATATCACACATCAGTTAAGGCAATTTCTTCGCCATTTTCCACCGAATTTTTCAAGATATTGCGTGTTGAATGGCGGAACTCAAGGGCGTTTGCCTTAGTATCAAAAGAAAGAATGAAAATATTAACAAATAACAAACAATTAATTCCCTCAAGTGGAGTTCGAATTCATAACCGTCGCGTTACAGGCACTCACTTGTATCCCTGGGCTTTATATACCTGTAACAAATATGATACTGTTCAGTTAAATGTTCTGATGAAAATATGGAGCCTTGAACATTGAAATTCGGTATAGTCCATGGTTCTCGGAGAATGTAAGGAAATAAGAAGAGAAAATTTTCCAAAATTTCTGCGCGTACAGGAAAAATCGAGATTATGTATTTGAAGGTTCACGCAAACGTATATTTATGGGTATATCAGATTACGATACCGTGTTTGCAAGACAACGCAACGCACAGTCGAAACTGTAGTAGCAGCGTAGAACACTGAATAAGTTCCTTAGAGAACTAGGATTAAATTATGAGTCCCTATGATAACAGAAAATAACGATTTTACTGAAAAGCAAGCAAAGCTGCGCGATTTTTTTGGTAAATGTCAGTCTATAGCGTCCTTACCACGAGATATGCCTGATGGAGTTAGTACAAACCAAAATACCTCTTAAGTCTCTATTATCGTCAACCTATTCATATCTGCGATCCAAATAATCTTCATGGTGTTTACGGTTTATTTTTAATTATCTGCCGTAGATAAAAAAACACACGTCCTGATCTTCCATTTTCCAAGCAAAAAAAACACACGTCCTGATCTTCCATTTTTCAACCAAAAAACACACGTCCTGTTCTTTCAGCTTGAAGCTATAAATTATATAATCCTAAACTATAAGCCATTCGCTTACTAGTATTTTCTCAAGAAATTTTCAATTGAGATTCTATCTCCGTCATCAGACCACCTCGATCATAGGATCGATTTATATATAACTGCCAAGTTTATTTGTTTTCATGATGATATGAAAGATAAACATCGTTAAAAGTGGGTCAAACTCAGTTTCTTAGATTTTATCACATTGTTACAAGTCGACATAATAAAAGCGTGTTAAACTAATGCTAAGAACCATGTACTGTATACAAGAAACATGAACGCGACAGGTTACGATTTCGATTTCCACTCAGAAAATGATTTACTTATCTTAGCTCTGGTAACAAGGCAAAGCACGGCGTTAAGGCCTAAGAATTATAATGGGAACAAACACGTGTCCCTCTGCCTACCCAGTGCGGGATACATACGTGAACCTAAAAAGTATATTCTTTTTCAAGGAAAAAATTGATGTTAAATATTTTCTTTTTTAAAGAAAATATTATAAGTTAGTAACATAATAAAAATACGTAATAAAATTACAAAATTATTTTTCATACAATCTTTTATTACTTGTACCACACGCCGTCTCGCAGTCTTACGCCACCACACAAACTTAACGCCTGCATAGACTCAGGGCGGAATTTTCTGAACTAAGCGTACTTAAATGGCATCTTTGCTTAAAAAACTTTTCAAATTTTAAAGAATTTATGTATCACCAGCTGTGACACACGTCAGTAGAAAGTATGAGATTTTCACTTAGAATGCTTAAAGTTACAGGCCCAGATTTTTCTTACTATTGAAAATATTTTTTTTAATACATATTTAACCTGGAAGCCGTCGTGGCGTAGCGGCACAATGTCTGACTGTAAATCAAATGATAGTGAGTTCGATTCCAACTCGAAGTTACAAATTATTCTCGTTTTCTTGGTAAGATAGAAAAGATAAAAACCGTGACGTGAAGTCCCGGCTAAGTTAACACCTTGTGTTAATGCAATAACTCGAAAATTAGATAAAACGTGGAGAACGCCGCCAAGATGCCTTCTTGACTACAATCTTCTATATGGATAAAGAGAAGCAGCTTTTAGCTCAGCAGCAAAAACAAAACGCTTTCCTCGTATAACTTACACCGCACCATTTAACCGCATATGGCGACCATCGAGTCAGCCCGCACCAGTATGACGTTACATACGGCGTCATATAAAATATGTTCTCTAAAATACTCGAGTATAAATTCAAAGGAAATACAAACATATATTTGAAAATACTAAAATTTTCCGCCAACAAATATTGCAGGAATATAAAAATTTTTACATTTTTAGTAATTGAATATTCACGTGATATTATTATGAATATGTTTTTATATAAACAGAGAATATCTAGTAACACTCCAAATCTATCTTGTGGCCAGTCGTGGCGCAGTGGCACAAAGTGTGACTGTAAAACCGACTGGTTGTGGGTTCGATCCCCACTCGAGGAGATGAAATATTTACTTAAATTTATATTGCCATTTCTTCGCTCTGGTGTCGAGGTAAAGCGCGGCGTTGAGTTCTGCCACTCAACACGCAATGCCTCCAAAAATTCGGCAGAAAGTGGGGAACGGAGTGTCTTAACACTAGGTTCCCTCTGCCTACCCTGCTGTGTGCGGGATACAGCGTGAATATATAAAAAAAAAAAAAACTCCAAATCTATTTCCGACTATAAACGCTACGATTGTGGATCGATTCCCACTCGTGGAAATTAAATATTACCCTAGGAAATCGGCAGAAAGTGGAGAACGGAAGTGTCATAATAGGAACAGAGTGTCTTAACAGTAGGTTCTTCATTATCCTCTGTTTTTCCTAATATTTTTGAGATGCAACGTGAACCTAAAAAAATAGTTACTTTATATTTTTTATGAAACGTTTTTTATATTTTCAACTTCATGCTGTAACTTGCGCGTTGCAGCGTAGACGAGGGAATCTTGTGTTAAGTTTCGACATTGTACCCCATTCTTGAGACATTGTGTGTGTTTTTTTTAATTAATGGAACATTGTGTGTTGTGTGGCGGAACTCAACGCCGCGCTTTTTATTATTTTCAGAGCAAGAAAATGAAAATAGATAATAACCCTGAGTGAATCCATAACCGTAGTGCTTAAAGAAACGAATATGGGATTTAAAATAAAGCCACATTACATATATGACAGTTTATTAAAAGAACAGTGTGTTTTTACTTGTTACTTTGAAAAAGATATTAAAATAGACTGAAAAAGTAAAAACTTTTAACAAAAGACAGTGAAAAATGAATGAATATTTAAAACATAGGAGTGTCGACGTTACAAGTGCTGTAGAAAGTTTACTTAAGTTCTTCTATGAACTTTTAGCGCTAGAATTTATAAAAAAAAAAACAGATTCACGCTTTTTCTCGTATTTCAGGATAGGCAAAAGGAAGGTAGCGTTAAGACATTACGTTCTTCACTATACACCCAATTTTCGATACATTGTGTGTTGTGCGGAAATTAACTCTGCAACTTGACTACGACAGCGGAAAAATAAAACTACTTCATTCACCCAAGTCAGGATCGCACCTTGAACAATCATACAACACACGCAGCATTCTATGTATTTGACACTACGTTTAGCCTGTAATGTGCCTGTGCCTGCTGCGGTTAACGTAAAGTTAAAATATCACAAAATATATCGAATCGTCAAAAAAATCAAAAAAGTTTCTGTGTTGTATGATATGTAAAATAACACCTAAAACCAAACGATAGCTCTCAAACCGACTATATATTGTTGTTATTATACAGTAACTTTCTCTTTAATGAACATTTTTCTTTTTAATAAAAAAAAATGGATAAAAGCCATGAATTTGTGCAATAAATTCAAGTTTTTAGGGTACAGTGTACATATTAATGAAACTACAGCTACAGCAAACTACAGCTTATAGCTGTTTTTTTTGATGACAGAAAATAAAACAAAATATAATAATTATATCTACTGTCTTGGAGCAGTCGTCTTGAAATAGGGGCAAAAGTGTGTGACTGTGAACGCGACAGGTTGTGGGTTCGGTTTAATATTTAGTATTATCATTCGGTCGCTCTGGTATTCTCCTTTCGTCGCTCTGGAAAAAACGCGTTATTCCTGCAGAATTAGACAAAAAGTGGAGTAAAGTGTCTTAACACTAGGTTCCCAGGTGCTATCTGCATATCCTACTGAGTGCGGGATACAGCGTAAAACTAAAAAAAACGTGTACAGTAGTAGGTAACACATCGTTTCTACTAAGCCCCCTATAAGATACCAATCTGGAAGCCATTTAGGTGTACTCTTGTAAATTTTTCGTCATAGTTGATACTTACCGTTGTAGTAAAATTTATGAAAATATGTATAATTTATGGCAATTGTGGTTATTCTTTTGTATAAATTAAATTAATGTTAGGTGTAATCTACATTTATTTAGTAGTTTATGCGTAGAAGAATAATAAACATCCATTCATTCTCACGACTTCTTACATGTGTTTATATAAGTTTCATTTTATATGGTGGCACTGAATTTGGCCATAGTGTGTCAAATGGCGGAACTGAGCGCTGCGTTTTTTCATATTATCTTGTTTATTGAACCAACGACTTATTGTATATTAGCGAAAGTTTTTTTTTTGCATTATACGGAATACTGAGTGACCGAGCTTAACACACGTTTGACTGGTATTTCACAAGCTCTTGAAACGACACGCACGCCCCATAAAAAACTTTGTTAAAATATTTTAAATGTCTACATTATTTCATATGAAAAATTGAGAAGCACTTCGAATGTAAAATTAATTGTACTGCCTTAATTTTTATATTGTTTGGATTTTTTTTATTTTGTATAATATTAAATGAATAATATATATAAAATGAATATTTTTAAATACGATATTACAAATATGTGATACTGCTTTCCACTCCATATAAATAAAAATATCCGGAAATCAACCAACGCGCAGCGTTCAGTAAGCACGACGGTTGCGGGTTGAAATCCCAATTGGGGAATGAATTTTCATTTCATTCCCCAATTGGGATAGTGAAGCTGCACGAAGGCCGCTAGTCTACAATAATATCGTTTAATCTCCTGCAGTTTCTATTCATATTTTCATTAAAGCTCGTACACTACTTCCCCAGTACAAACCATCGATACTAGAAAATGTATGCATGCGGGTCATCCTGGTACTCGCTCAATTACCGCTAACGCAAATATTTTGGGTATGGCCTTAATTGGGTACTTAATTGGGTACATCGCTGACAGGGTTGGGATGTATCTAGATTGATTGATATTTGGTTGCGAATGCACTATAGGGTATATATTGGGTATTTACGTCTTTTATTGTCTTTTAAGTATTTATTTGAGGCCAGTCGTAGTGCAAAGGTGGGTTCGATTCCCACTCATTTTCGAGAAAGTGAAATATTTAACATGTTCATTTATTCGATCAGGTGTCAAGGCATACCGTGGCGTTGAGTTCCGCCACTCAAAACTCAAAAACAGAATACAACGTGAAGCTAAAAAAACATATAAAACAACTTTTACACGATCATCGCTTAAAGCAAGAAGTATAACAAACTTGGTATCCTCAGCTCGTATTTTTAGTACCTATCCTGCAAATTCGTCCGAACATCTGGCAGTGCTGGGGGAATTTCCCAACCGTATCGCCCGCCTTGAGTTTCAACAATCCCTACTCCGTATATTCCTACGACTGGAGAAAAATGGCGCGTTACTATCTTAGTTGTGATAGTAATGTTTAAAATGTTGAAATTCGGAGCGTTTTATAAAATTTCTGGTGGAAATTTTGGATTTTTGCGCGCTGGATGTTCTATTAGGAGAACGGTACTGGTGAATGTTTTTATTTTTTTATGGCTTCACGATTTATAACGCACATAACAGGGTAGGTAGATGGAACCTGGGAACCTAGTGTTCCCATGAACCACTTCCATTCCTCACTTTCCGCCAAATTCTGGATGTATCATATATGTCTCCCAGTGTTGGATGGGTGAACTCAACGACACGCTTTGCCTTGTTACTAAAGCGACGTTGAAATGAAAATATAAATAGTATTTTTTCCTTAAATGGAAATCGAACTTGTATGTTTCTGAGCCAGGAATGGTTTCTAAGTTTTCTGGCCTCAAGTTTTGTGATTTTGTTATTTTAATACATATTTAGTTTTATTTGTTATATCTTTACTTATATTTTTATTTTTAAAGCTCAGTACCTCAAAGGTAAAAGGTAACAAAATAATTCTATAAGAGTTTCGTTCCTATAGTATCATTTTATTGTCCCTCTGTCCATCAAGGCATTTATCGGATCACGTAGAGGCAGGAAGCCAATTATAAAATATGGCACAACGCGAGAACTTACAATACAAATAAAGAACATAATCCAAAAAGTGAAACTTTGTAAATGTTCCATAAAAAAACATTACAGAGTTATATTTGTAGTTCGTTTCATACAAAATGACTTATTTTTTTTTTGTTAATTTTTATAGGTGGCACTTCTGGTTGATCTACAATCCTGAAACTTGAACTGAAGCAGAGATCTCTTTCGAGAATCAAAGTCCGACTCACACTTAAATGTTCTTTCTTTTTTTTTCCAAAATATCGTGGCTGCACCTCCTTTAAACTTTAAAAATATATCAAATAACGCTACAAGTTTATATTGAAACAAAACAATCAAATGTTTTACAATTAATAAACCTAAAAAACCTAATACTTCGTCTTCGTCTTCTTTATTATTATTTTCTAATTATTTTCTCTATATTTGAAAATTGCACTGTAATCTTTTTCCGCTGTTGGACAGTCATGTCCACTTCAACTGGTTTGCTGGAAGGATTTTTTCTAGAAATAAGTATACCATTGTGAAGTGTGACCTAATATTTTTTTATTTATATGTTTTTTAAAGTTCATTATTTTTTTAGGCAAAGGAAACCTAGTGTTAAGAAACTCCGTTGCTCAGTTTCCGCCGAGTTCCAGAGGCAATGCGTGTTGAGTGGCGGAACTCAACGCCGCGCTTTGCTCGACACCAGAGCGAAGATCAAAATGTAAATGTTAATAAAATATAAATGTTAATAAATATTTTATTTCCTCGAGTGGGGATCGAACCCACAACAAAAGTCGATTTTACAGTCACACTTTGTGCCCTACGCCACGACTGGTCACGCACATTAAAGAATACATAAAGTACTTAATTTTATTAAGTCTGCTAAAAATAACTTGAAGTGATGCAAAATCTTACACATTTTTATCTTTCAAACTTAAATATGGATACCCTTTTAGTGCTAGCCTCCGGCAAGGACAGGCGAGGCAAGGGTGGATAAATGTTTAAAAAAGTTAAATATAAATTCTTTCCATGTAGGTACTGGCTTGGTACGGCTTTAGTTCATTTTTTATACTTTTTACAACACTGTCGTGGAGGCCGTTGTGGTGCAGGGGTACAAGGGTGTTGCTATAATGTGACGGTTGTGGGTTCGACTCTATTAGAGGGAATGAAATATTTTTTATTAATATTTTCATTCCTTCGCTCTGGCACTAAGGCAAAAAGCCCGGCGTAGAATTCCGTCACTCAACAAGCTATGGGGAAAGAAATGTCTTAACAATAGGTTCCCTCTGCCTACCCTGTTTTGTGCAGGATGAGCGAGAAGATGATTAATTTTATATTTATTTACTTCAAGTCCAATTCCGCAAATAGTAGCCTAACCTAATGTTATGAAATTGCGTTTCCAAAATTCAGTACTGTCACTTTGATAAATTTATCTCATTCCTCCTAGCTTAAATCGAACTCGCAACCGTCGTGCTTCGGACGCCAATCAGACGCTTATTACAGTAAAAACGAATTTGATTAAATGTTATAGTTACAAATTTACATCATTATAAAAAGGAAGTTTGTAATAAAAAAAATACTATAACTTCTGTTCCCTTTCCTGTCCACCGAATTCTCGAGGCTACTTTTTGAATTATGGAACTCAAGACCACGTTTTACCCTTGACTAGAGCATGAATATGAAAGTATTAAATATTATATTCCCCCGAGCGAGAAACAAACCCACAAGCGTCGTATATACATGCATACACACGCCACGACGACCTCAAAATATTCTTCCACCAAAATATTAACCTAAGATCACCATATCCCACATTAAAGTACCCACAATACAATGTAAACCAACAAACACCCTATATAATATATGATTCGACCAGGGCATTACGTAGTGTGAGCTCCGACCGAGTTAGATAACCTAATTACAGGTAATAACCCACATAGTATCTGATCATTATTAATGATGTTCTGTGTTCAGGATGTTTTGGTTATGGTATTGGGATTTATATGAATTGAAGGTTGCAGCTTCAATTTTTTTTATGTAAAATTCTTATTATTTTAATTAATTAATAAAATAAACACACAGTACGATAGGCTTAAGAAACTCAGTTTGATAGTATTAAGAAACTGAGGTACCCATTTTCCGCCAAATTCTGGAGGCATTGCGTGTTGAGCAAATGCCGCGCTTTGCCTCTATAACAGAGCGAAGAAATGGAAATAATAAATATCATGTTCATGTCATCAAGTGTGGATCAAACCCATAAACAGTCACGTGTACAGTCACACACCCTGTGCCACTACTGGCCTCATGGATTTCTTTAATATAGATAGTATCTTTATCGCAGCGTAAAACGCAAAATTTGAAAGGTGCCTTAGAGAGTGTAGGGGATCATTAAGACGGGATCACTGCGGAAGCACTTTACGGGAAAAAAACTAAATTTTAAATCTTAAAATCCAAACGAAAGTTGCGAGTGAAGACCAGTTTTGTATAAAATAATATATTAAATACAAGCACGCTGTATAACAACATAACATATTTTAAATATATAAGCCAATAATTCCTAACGTTACTACAATAAATACTGACTGTATATTAACAATTAAATTAACTAAATTCACAACATACTATTTTCAAATATGAAATAATTGTGTATGTATTTATATACGTATATAGCTATCATATTATTCAGGCCAGTTGTGGCTCAGAGGCAAAAATGTAGGACAGGTTGTGGGTTCGATTGTCACTTTAGGATATAAAATATGTAATGTTTTCATTTCCCCTCTCAACACCCAATTCCTTAAGAGTTCACAGGTAAATAGGGAACGGAAGTGTCTATGATTAGGGATCGCCCTAACACTAGGTTCCCATTGCCTACCCTGCTATCTACTAAAATATTTTTTTTAAGGTTTCACATTCTTTTATCTCAGAATAAGCATATATGTAGTTATATAGTTGTCACCCGAAATAGAAAGGTTCCTAAATCGCAATCGATTAAATAAAATGACTTAATAAACCTAAAAATACATACATACATACATATATTGCATAGACAATTGTGCCATGATTGCCTCCATCCCTCAACACGCTTAGATAAAAACCGGACAAGCGCGAGTCGGGCTCGCCCACCGAGGGTTTCGTACAAAAATTGGAGGTCTCGAGCTTTTGCTGAAATTCAAACTTAACCGAGATAGAGCCTTTTCATCTGATACCTCACTTGAACCAGCGGCTTTAATACCAATTTATATAAATTTTAAGGCTATAATTTTTTTAATTGTAGGTCAGACGGAATTACCAATTATTTTAATTCCCTCTATAGTGTGTCTTACAATACGCGTTTTTTGTGATATAGATAGCATTATATTTTTATAAGTAAATATTTTTTCAGGAAATCAAGGGACCGTTCACTTGAATATATGATTTGAATTTAAATTGGATATATCTAAGCGTTTTTTGAGATAAAGGCCCTTGACAGACAGACAAACAGACCGACGGACAACAAAAATATCTTATAAAAGTTTTTGTTTTTCTTAAGAGGTACGAAACCCTAAAAACATATTAAAAAGGTCAATTTACGCGGAAAGATAATTGGGAAGCTTTGATTGTTTCTTCCGCAATTTTGCACCTAATAAGCAATACAATATAATATAACGAATAATAAAGTCTACATTACAATAAAATAGAATCTACTACCTTCACGACCACTGCCGCTGTGTCAACAGTGAGATCATCAAAAATATAACTTAATAATATTTTATACCAAATGAAATAAAAATGAATCATTTATAGATAGATGTGTATAAAAAATATATTTTCTTCGCTCACAACAAAATTTTACCTCGCCTCAGGGAAAGAAGCTAAAAGGGTCAACAAGACGTTGGGTCGTGTTTTTCTAAAATATTATAATCAAATATATTTATTTTGAGTTTATGAGAGAATTTTATTTTTTCAATTATTATTTTTTTCTTTTCACCAGGTAAACAAATGGAACCTAATATTGATTTAAAACTCGATTCTCGAGTGTGAATGAAAATATTAATTCCTCGACTGGGAATCGAAGCAAGAACCGTTGGTTTGCAGTCATTTGCTGCAGCAGACGCATAGGGAACCTGAGAGCCTAATATTAAGATACTCTGTTCCTATTAAGGCATTTCCGTTCCCCATTTTTCTTAATACTAGGTTCCCTCTGCTTACCCCGCTGTGTGCAGAATACAGCGTGAAGCCGATTTATTTTGATTTTATTTTTTACATTCACCAAGAAAATTCGTACATTTCTAGATACATTTCTAGATAACTAACGTTGACTTCCCAGTTTGCGGCGCTCAGTTCGACATGCATATAATCGCATTACCAAGTACCCAAACACTAGTACTTCTTGTAGCTCTCTAAGTACAGTTGTCTTGGTCTTAACAGAAGCTTAAAGGCTAAATATCCATGTTTTTTATTTTTTTGTTAAAAGTAGTATGCAAAGAGAAGGTGAATAAGATACTCTCGATTCTGTTTTTTGCTTATTTTAGAGAATTGTCTTTAAATATCATATTATACAGTTATATATGTATGTTTTGAGTAAAGACGACGGTTGTCTGTTTGATTCTTACTCGAGTAATTGGTCTGGTAACGAGGCAAAGCGCGGTGTTGAGTTTCGCCCGTCAACAAGCAATGTTCACTTTTTTGCCAACACACATAAGGCAGGATAGGCAAAGAGAATTTGTACTGAAACATTCCTTTCTCCCACTTACACCACAATTTGAGATATTGTGTATTGAGTGACGGAACTTAACTCAGCGCTAATAAAGTTACGGGTATATATTAAAAAGACATTGGAGGGCATTCCTATCTAGACTAGATATATTTAGAATGACATTTCAAGCACTTCGCCCAACTAAACTATGCACACACAAGATGTCTTCTTTCATTAAATAATTTCGGTCGCCTTATAATGTAATAACTAGAAGTCGCAACTTTAATTCTGTTGACTTTTACGTAAATCCCCTTTTTCGTAAGATTTTCGAGAAATCCCCCTCCATAGTGCTCCCCTACACTCCCTAACCTCCACGTCTTATCAAGTTTCCAAGTGAAGTGGTTTCTTCTGTGCATTGTAAGTCACTCAGTTACAAAACAGTTTTACTAGAGACCCGCACGCGGCTTCGCCCGCTTCAACTACATAATTTTTCATTTACTAATCTAATTTATAGCATTTACATTTTAAAGGGAATATCCATACATTTGAAACGTAAAATTTCATATAATTGAATAAACAATTATTTTTAACATTTTTTTCGAATAAAATAATTTATATAACTTTTTTGCTTATAAATTGATTTAATTGAAACAAACGCTAAATATTAAAGGAAATTTGACATATTTTTATATATATATATATATATATATATATATATATATATATACAGACAGCAATCAATGATAGTAGTTATATAATGTATAAATATATAAATAAGAAGCAACATCATAAAATCTTCTGTAAAAAATACAATTAAATAGTAACATATAAAAAAAGGGAAGGGAAAGGGAACGGAGTGTCTTAACACTAGGTTCCCTCTGCCTACTCTGCTGTGTGCGGGATGCAGCGTGGATCAGATTTTTTATTTTATATAAAAAAAATAGAATTTGAATCCTATTTTTAAAATCTCTACGTTTTTGCGACTCGACGCCCAACTAAAATATTCAAATGATAAAAAAACGCAAGTTTACGCTATTCACTAGGTAATATAAAAATATTTAGAAATATATATTTTAAATTTTTAATATTATAAAACTGAAAATTTCATTTGGTTAAACGCACATACGTCAGGAACCTTTAAGTGAATTAAAAAAAACATTTAATTTGTAAAAACCTACTTGTGTTGTTGTGTTTACAAACACACATATTAAATAATATAAAGGCTAAATTTGAACCTTATAGCAGCATAGGCAGTGAGAACCTGGGAATATAGTGTTAAGACAATCACTTGCCATCAGGACGCTTCCGTTCCCCACTTTCTGCCGGGTTGTTGAGGCATTACAGAAAGTGACGGAACTAAACGCCGCGCTTCGCCTCATCACCAGAGCGTGGAAAAGGAAAATTATTAATATTTCACTATGCCCTCACTGTGATCGAACCCAGAGCCGTTGCGTTAAGAGTCGCACCCCTGCGCCAGAACAGCCTCAAAAGTAGTATTTTCTTCAGCTCCACGCTTCAATGTAGCACGATAAGCAGATTTCTGAAGGAATTGCGAATCGAATGGTAATCGAACCCGCAACCGCTTACAGCCTCATGACTGCGCCTCTGCACCGCTACTCCACCTCTTTCTCTATCTCAAATAAATTCTTTAAAATATTATTTTAAAATAATCTCTTTAACGTCAGGCACCATTTAGCTACATCAGTATACAGGCAGACATTTTATAATTATATTTTGCTCTTCTTAAGTGCAGTGGAGTCTCGTTAGTATTCAAAGTACATTTTAACACTTGCTCCTGGACTATAAGTGTATAACTTTTTTTTTTCCTGCTATAATTGCATTTTTCCTACATTAATTGTATGGAGTCGTCGTCGGGGTAGTGGAAAATGATGATTGTGGGTTCGATTTACATGCTGGGAAAAAATATATATTTAAAATTATTTTCAAATTGGCCATGTACAAATAAAAAAAAAAAATAAGCTTTACACATACAGCAGGGTAGGCAGAGAGAACCTAGTGTTAAGACGATCCGTCGCTCACTTTCCGCCGAACTTTTCAAGGTATTGCGTGTCAAGTGGCGATTTCCTTAATGAGCGCAAAAGTTTTAAAATTAAAAACAATAATTCATTCCCTCGATGGGGATCGAATCCACAACCGTCGCGTCACTGTCCCACCCATGTGTCCCTACGCTACGGCGGTCTATGTACACGCAATATCCGCATATCTTTATACATACTCTGCATATCAGGATAGGCAGGGAAGATCTAGTGGTGGCATTCCATTTCCCTAAATTTTGAAATATTCTTATTGTGTGGCAGAGCTCAACGCCGTATTTATGCCTTAACCAGAACCGGAAAACGAACATAATTTAAATATAATCATTTCACATGTAATGTGAACATTTCACAAACACGCGATTCATTCAACCTTAATTTTTCACTTTCGAGAGAACCCAATTCACTTCTTAAACTGCTATATACAATACAAATATAAAGTAAATATATATTATTATAATAACCCAATACACATTAAATACAAGTAAAACCAAGACTACAATACATAAAAAAATTGAATAAAGTCAACGGCTCTATCGAAACTCACCAGCCTCTTAACGATTCCCAATTAACCCGCGCGCTGCCTCTCATCTGCACGCCATTATAGCTGGAAAATATGAAACGAAAGATGGTATATGAGGAAGAGTGCTATTTTTTTAATTGTTACACTTATTTTCGTTGTACAGATTCAAAATATATTTTTTAAGGTTCCGTAGTCAAAGTGTGAAACGGAACCGTATTACTAAGACTCCGCTGTCTGTCGGTCAATCTGTGTGTCACTAGGCAGTCTAATAAATCCTGAATTTCAGTTTAAATTTTCATAGATGTTGTATTTATATTAACGCTATGATAAGAAGACAGAAGGAGGCTGTCTTACAAAAGCAATGTATTTTGGCCGTTTTCTTAGGTGATTTGGAAACTTACGTGCGTGACTGTCTGTCTGACTCGAATTGACCGGTTTTTCATTTTTTTTTTATTTATAACTAGAACGATCCTTATATGAAGACTATCCGTTTCTCAAGCACCGCACAATTTTAAGACATCGCTGGTTGAGTGGCGGAATTCAACGCCGCGCTTTATATTGTAACTAGAGCTACAGAGCTGAAGAGGGGATACATTCCTTGAAATCTCGGCAGGAATTTATCGATCGATACGCAACACAGTTACTTTATAAAGTATTTTTATTTATTTGGAAATAGATACATATTATATTAACAAAAATATACTCGAATAAATCCAATTTTTAAAAGGCTTAAGCTGGCAAAAAACAGGCAGGGCAGAGTGTAAGCCAAAAATCTGATATAAAAAGCATTATTAAGCAAGGAATCTGAAATGATCATTATTTATCGTTACCGCACTGCGTGTGTTGTTTTCATATATAAAATATGTATTGTGTATTGCAATGCTTTTCTCTTGCATATGCTGGGGTTAAGCAGAAAAAAATAGTGTTCAATTATTCCGTCCTCCACATTAAGGAAATTACGTGTTGGATGGCGTAATTGAACCCCCTATTTATTTAAAAATTTACAACAGCAACAACCAGAAGCGTACATATTGACGAACTACATTCATATTATATTTAGATAAATGGTATGTTGTGTTGTGTCGGAATTCAAAAATGATTTTTAGCTTTCATGATTTTTAGGATATATAACGATTTAAATTATTTCAATTAATAAAAGAAAATCGTGATGTAGGCTCCCAAGCGAAGCGTGTGACTGTTAACGTGAAGGGTCGTGGGTTCAATTTCCACTCGAGGAAATTAAATATTTAATATTTTCATTTCCCCGTTCTGGTGTCGAGGTAAAACGCGGTCAGTACTACCACTCAACACGCAATGTCTCCAGAATAAGGCGGGAAATGGGAAACGGTTCCTAGCACTGGGAACCGTTGTGCCATCTCCGGTGAATGTAGGAAATAACGTGAAGCTAAAAAAAAATGAAAGTTATCTATATTTTTATAAAAAAATATATATAAATAATAGTGAACTAATATCACCACGTATAAACGATGAAAGCCACTTTACAAATCACGACCAGCGACTAGCGTGCTTGCACACAATAACCAACTCTTATCAGAACTGCCCCTTGTCATGAACTGTAAAAGCCCTTTAAACATCCATTATGGACTGTATGACGGTGGTACAAGGTTCGATTTTGGATAGGACAAAACAACATTTCAGTGTCAGTTTAGTAGTCAAGTATAGATTTAAGCTAACAAGTCAGTACTTTACCGTTATCTGGTTTTAGTAGATTTTATTAGTGCAATCGTTTTGTTGGACAAGATTGAGAATAGCTGAATGTGATATAAACGTACTAGAATACAGGAGTTTGTGAGACGCCATGATCATCGTATCGTATCGCATCATATAGTGTGTTTGGTTGAACGCGCTAATCTCAGGAACTATTTTTTATATTGCATAATCTATTAATATTGTGAGGCCAGTCGTGGCGCAGTGGTACATCGATCCCCACTCGAGGAGATGAAATATTTACTTAAATTTATTTTTTCATCTCTTCGCTCCTGTATCGAGGCTAAGCGCGGCGTTGAGTTCTGCCACTCAACACGCAATGCCTCCAAAATTCGGCAGAAAGTGGGGAACGGAGCGTCTTAACACTAGGTTCCCTCTGCCTACCCTACCGTGTGCGGGATACAGCGTGAAGCTAATTTAATTTAATTATTATTTTTTTTTAAATTTATAATAAGGCTATTTAGGTTAGATTTAGGCATATTTCATTATATAGTCAGTCAAAGTAACCTCGCGTACAACCTTACACAATTCTTGGTCCTAGTTATTTCCATTTGACCATGCAGATGGAAGTGCAGATAAATGCTGCTTCGTTTCGCTCTGGTGTCTAGGCAAAGAGCAGCGTTGAGTTCCGCTAGTGAACACGCGATGTCTCCGGAATTGGATGGAAAGTGGGAAGTGGAGTGTCTTAACTATTATATAAACCTTAATATTGATGATAATAAAAATTACATTCATTTTCTGCATAGAGTAGGCACAGAGAACTCAGTGTTAAGATACTTCATTCCTCACTTTTTGCCGGATAATGAGACACTTTGTGTTGATTGAAATTCAACACCGTCCTTTGTCTAGAGAGAAAAAAATTATAAATCCTCCCAGTGGGAATCGAATTCATAGCCATCACGTTTACAGCCCGAATAAAAAATGCTATATTGAAGATTATAATAATATACCTAATAAATGAATCCGGAATTTTGATTTCCTAGTGTAATTTAATAATAACACGATGTTATTGTAATGCATTTGTCACACGCGATGGTTCTAAGTTCAATTCCTATTCTTTGGAATGTTTACATTTAAAATATAGGCCATTTCCTGCGGGTGCGTGATAAGGAAATGCACGCGATCTTCGAAAGATTAAATTACTAGAACTAAATAGTGAAAATATTGTTTACATTATAAATGGTTAGCCCGTTTAAGTCGCATAGTGGAGCAGTGTCGGACTGTCTATAATACGCGATGGTTGCAAGTTTGACTCCCATTTGTAAGGAATGGCAAGGTAATAATAATAAATTTAATTCCTCGCTCTGTTCCGCGAGGCAAGGCGGGGCGTTGAGTTACGCCAATCAATAATATGCAGTATTTCAAAAGTGGATAATGGTGTACATATCAATCTACTCTGATCATATGATGAGATAATTATAGTTAAAGAAAGATATTTTTGTAGGATTTTTTTTTCATACCATAAAATAACAATAACAAGCAAGAAAGAGGAAGATGGTGCTTAGAAATTGTACTAGATTCCCTCTGTATAACGTCTTACGTAAGAAAAACAAAAAAAAAAAAAATGTATTAATGCATGAGGCCAGTCGTGGCGCAGTGGCACGAAGTGTGACTGTAAAACCGACTGGTTGTGGGTTCGATCCCCATTCGAGGAGATGAAATATTTACTTAAATTTATATTTCCATTTCTTCGCTCTGGTGTCGAGGCTAAGCGCGGCGTTGAGTTCTGCCACTCAACACGCAATGCCTCCAGAATTCGGCAGAAAGTGGGGAATGGAGTGTCTTAACACTAGGTTCCCTCTGTCTACCCTGCTGTGTGCGGGATACAGCGTCAAGCTGATTTACTTTTTATTTTTTTATAAATCTGCATACTCCGAAAAACGTGAAAAATATATATATTTTTTTCCTATTTTTATCTCTCATTTCAATAAAAGCAACCGAAACAGAAAACTATTCGTATAATAATAATAAATAGATACGTATAGTAAAAATTGGAATTTTTCAATATATAAAAGTCGCTATACGACATAAATCGTGATCGAACTCGTATACGTCACACGAACAGGTAGATTTATCATTTAATGATAAAAATGTTGATGAAATTTATTTTTTAAAAAATTATGTGGAGAAATATGTTCAAATGTTCTTTTTCTCTAGGTAATAAATTATTTAGGCCAGTCGTGACCCAGGGGCACAACAGTTGGACTTGAACGCGACTGATTGTGGGTTCGATTGTTACTTGAGGTAATTAAAAGAATATTTAAATTTATATTTTCATTTTCTTGATCCGGTGCCGAGGCAAAGCGCGGCGTTGAGTTCCGCCATTTAAGACGCAATGCCTCCAGAATTCATCGGGAAATTGGGAACAGAGTGTCTCAGCACAGTCCCTCTAACCACACAGCGTGAATCTGATTTTAATATATATTTTTTTCTATTGAACTTTATTAACCAAAGTAACAATCAACGTCTCTATATATACATATGTATAACCAGAAAATACATTGCGAAATAAAATTTTTGTTACAAGTTTTCTCCACGTAACCTTTTAACTAAAATATATTTTATTTTAATTTCAACTTGTACAGCAGGGTAGGTGATGCTAAAACCCTACACATAGCGCTTTCCGCCCAATTTTCGAGACATTACGTTTTGAGTGGTGGAAATATTATTAATTTCCCCGTATTAGAATCGAACATATAACCGTCAGGATTGCAGAAAGAAGATGTGCTGCTACGCCGAGGACCTCAATAAATATTTTTGAAAAAACAAATTTAAGTCAAAACCAATACATTCCAATAACACGCAAATGATTTAAACGATGGCAATCCTTTGAGTAACCAATACGCTTGTGAACTTAATACCATTTAGTTCTGGTCAACTAAAAGGTAGGGTTTTATCATAACAATAGCAGTTACTACTTACTAAATCAATTTAATGGAAAATTAAATGTTCTAACAAAATTTGAATGCTTTATTATATTAAAAGAGCCACTCCGTTTTCTACTTCTCACCGAATTCTATCTGGCGGAACTCAACGCCGCGCTTTGCATCCACACTGGGGCGAAGAAAATGGAAACATTAAATGTTTTATTTCCTCCAGTTGGGTTTGGACCCACTCGTCCGTCGCGTTTAAAATCATACTTTGTTCTCGTGCGCAAGCGGATAACCACAAACGAATGACCCAAAATTAAAAGGATTAATGTTGAAATAATGGAAATATGTATGAAATCCCCTTATTTAAATAAAATACAATGCAAACACATTTATTAATTCGATTTAATTAGTTATTATATTAGCGTGTTAAACCATATAAACTAAGACAAAAACACTTTAATTTTTTTTTTTAAATGTTATTACATACGTGCTTGTTACAACTTAAATAGATCCCAATGAGAACGTATAGCCCAATGGTTAGAGCGCTTGGACCGTTACCAATAGACGCGAGTTCAAATATCGCTAGGTTCAAATATGTATATGGTTTCTAAAAAGTATTGAAACTGTTCAATTTTATAATATTATTACAGATTTATTCACCAAATTACCCAAATCCATATAAATTATAGTACAACAAACCAGAAATGGCAATTGTAAACAGTTGGATCTAACTTGTTAGAACGTTTAGTTCAGTTGGCCATGTTCAAAGGATCCTGGCTGAGTGTTTACAGCAAATATTACTTTAGACCGACTGTGGGACAAATAGACAAAGCATACCTGGCTTATTGCCTGGATCTAGACCGAATTGCGTCTGGAAATGACTGAGTAAGTGCCTATCTTGAGATATTAAGGGTAAGATGTTATATTGAATGCTATTCGGAATATCTTGTATATCCACTATATACATATAGCTTTACCTTGTGTTACTCGTGTATCAAAGTAGACTGAGGTAACGTAGTGTTGAGACATTCCGTTCTCATTAGGACACGTCCGTTCTTTACTTTCGCCAAATTCTGGAAGCATTGCCTGATGATGATGGCGGAAATCAACACCGCGTTTCGCATTATTTCCAGGGCGATGAAGTGAAAGATTTAAATATTTCGATTCGATTTTGATTTTCCCGAGTGGGAATCAAACCCACAATCATCGCGTTATACGCTTATGCGCCATACATATACGCCACGACGGGCCTGTTTTACATGTATATAGAAGGTACATATAGAATATTATAACAGATTTTTTAAGAAAAAATAAAAAAATATTGCTTTTTGTCTAATAAAAGAATACTACGTATTTAAAATATATGCTCGAAAAAGCAATTATAAGATTTAAAGAATTAGAGGATACGCTCAGTTTTTACCTTTTTAACCTTAATGAATAAAAGTGTTTAGGTTTTAGATTATATATATTATTATTATTTAAGCTGTTTTTGTTATTGAGACCAGTGGCGACCCAAGAGCACAATCGTGAAAAATATCAAGATTGTGGGTTCGATTCCCGCTCTGGAGAGTGAAATATTTAATATTTGCATTTCCTCGTTCAGGTAACAAGGCAAAGCGATGTTAAATTCTGCCAAACATTACGCAATGCGAAAATTCGTGAACGGATGTGTTTTAACGGGAAATGGAGTGTCTCAATACTAGATTTGAACCGTGTAAATTTGATATTAAGGCACTCTACTTCCCTCTCTGCCGATAGGGAGACAACTACACCGTTAAAAATTCTACTATTCTCTTTTAGAAAACATATAAAAAAATACTTATACTATATGTTTCAGAGGGAACCTGACAATTTAGTTAAGTTAAGATACTCCGTTCCAATTAAAACACTTCCATTTCCCACTTTTCTTGTCTTTCGAATTCTAGAAGTATGACGTGAAGAATGACGGAAGTTAACATCCACCAACAGCTTTGCTTCGTTACCAGAACAAAAAAAAAATTAATTTTCCTCGAATGGGAATCAAATCCACGGCATGTCGCACTTACAGTCGTACGCTTGTGCTCATGCATCACGACTGGCCACCGGACTATATCTAATAATACTAATTTATTATTATCAGTTCATATGTTAAGTAAACTAACACGAATTAGTTAAATTGAAATTGTAAGCAACAAATTTATTTACCTTACAAATGTACGTACATTTATGCGAATGCTATGTATAGGTTAAATATTAACTTTAATATATGTTATTATAGAGGCCAGTCGTGGCGCAGTGGCACAAAGTGTGACCGTAAACCGACTGGTTGTGGGTTCGATCCCCACTCGAGGAGATGAAATATTTACTTAAATTAATATTTCCATTTCTTCGCTCTGGTGTCGAGGCTAAGCGCGGCGTTGAGTTCTGCCATTCAACACGCAATACCTCTAGAATTCAGCAGGAAGTGGGGAACGGAGTGTCTTAACACTAGGTTCCCTCTGCCTACCCTGCTGTGTGCGGGATACAGCGTGAAGCTGATTTTATGGCTAAATATATTTATATTGTTAACAAAAGGCAAGATTAAACGTTATAGCACCCCCATACTCTTTTACTTTTAGTTCAAAGGTGTTTAAATACATTGTGAAATAGTATATTCTCACTTTGAGTAACTTTTTAAGAACAATGAAAAAAATATAAACACGGCAACACTTTTGTATAGAAAAGTTATCCAGGATTTTTTTGCCCTCGTTTCAGAGTAGGTAGACGGAGAAAAACCTAATGTTGAGAACTTTCCGACAATTTTTTGGAGAGTCAAGCACTTTGACTACCAAAACCGAAATATAAAAATTATGTTCAATTTGAATATAATTGTTTATAGTGTCGGAATCGAACCCACAACCATCGCATTTTCAGTCAGTTGAGCAGTTGGACAAGAAGCATTAGCGTGCGAGTGTAAACTCGACATGTTGTCCATTCGATTCCGACTCGGGACCACAAAATACTTATAATTTTCATTTTGCCCTGGTAACGAGATAAAGCGCGGCGTTAAGTTCTACCACTTAACAAGCAATGCCTTCAGAATTCGACGGAAAGGACAGAGAGAAATGCGTAATGGAAACGGAGTGTCCCAACACTAGCTGTCCAGTTCTGCTTACCCTTCTACATGCGGAATACAGCGTGAAGCTATAAAGTAAAGTTAACTTAAATATAATTTATAATATAAGAATCCATCTTACTTAGTTACTAAAAATATATTTAAAAGTTCACTACCATCTGGTAGGAAAAGATAAACGTTTTAAAATAAACCCGAGAGACGGTCGCTCGAGGAACTTTGTGATTTTCATAAAAATACAATGGGCGTGCTGTCTCCAAGTAGTTTCCACGAGTGCCGTGGACTTGAGAAAACATTATACTTTTATGTCCAAACTTTGATTGTTAATGCGACGGATGTGGGTTCGATTTCCTCTCTAGTAACAAAGATAAAGCGCTGCGATTACTTCCGCTCACTCACGCAAAGTCCCAAAAATTCTGAGGGAAATAGAATGACTACAACACGGGAACACTAGGTTCCCTCTGCCTATCCTACTACATGTGGTATATTCTAGCTTTGCATATATTGATGGGAAGTACTTAATTAATTTTAGCCTTAATATATTTCTTATAGGGTAAGCAGAAACTAATGCTTAAACAATCGGTTCTTTGCGTTCCGCCTTAATTCGAGATACAATGTGATGAGTGGCGCAACTCTACGCAACGCTCTGTCTTAACCAGAGCGGGAGAATCGCGCGAAAGCGATCTTTTCGAAAATATTATTCGGAAGAAAGAGGGGAACAGGAATGTCTTAATGAAGAACTGAGTATATTAACACTAGGTTATCACGTTCCCTCTGCCCCCTTCCATTTGCAGGTTATGCATGAAACTGAAAATATAAAAAAAGCAGTCCCCAAATGAGAATCAAACCCGCAATCGCGTTTTAAAAGAGACGCTGTCCCACTTCCCCACAATGGTCTCAAGCAGTATCTTTCATACAAAATTGAACTTTTCCTTGGAAATATGTGAGGGCTTAAACAAAATATACGAGAACAATGCTAAGCTCCGTTTTATTGCAATCGAAATGCTATATACTAAAGACTTCGTATACTCTTAAGAGATATCACTTTGGATGAAATTTATTGAGGTTGTCGTGGCACAACGACATAGTGTTTGACTGTAAAAAGCAACGGTTGTGGGTTCGATTCTCATAAGGGTAGAATGAAGATTTTTATTTTTCTCGTTTTTGTAAAAAAATAAAGCGTGGCGTTGAGTTCCGCCTGTCAAATAGTTATGTCTCGAAAATTGGGAAGAAACGAATGTAATTCTGTTGCTACGCTGCATCTCACTTATAACAGCGTATAGAGAGAGAGAATGGCGTATTCTTCGTACGAGAATAGAGGAACGCAACGTCGCGTTTTGTCTTAAAATCAAAGAAGAGAAACTAGAGCAAGGAAATCAACATAATTAATGCCAACGCCCTCAGTGGTCATATCAACGCCATAATGTTCCCTATCATTTTTTTTCACAAATTATTAATAAAACCTATATAATTTGCTATTATCGAATAAAAATAAGTAATCAACAATGATAGGACGATTAACGAGGATTTTATTTACGGTTACGAACGTAAGCTCTCTCTGTAATGAAAGATTTCTCCTTACATTAATAAAGTCCGTACAATCTTTTTAATGGCACCCAGAGAAAAGATCTAATTCTGTTGTTATAATTTTAGGGTTCACTTGTTGTTCCGTTTTGTTAGAAAAAAACCGGAACTGTTGTAGAAACACTTTATTGTCCGTTTATATAAATATATAGAGAAAGAGGACCTCTTTCTTAGAGGTCTTTCTAATTTTAAATTGAATTGAAAAGTCTGATTTCTAAAAAACTTTTTTTTAAGTGCAAACAAACAATTTCCAAATTTTCACCTGTCTTGTTTCTGTAAGGGACTAACACTGAACGTCGTTCTGAGGGGTGTTCTGAAGCCTACAGCTTATCCCGGAATTCCTTTAGGATTGTGATTTATGCAGAAAGAAACGCGATCATATAAATAAATATTATAATTAAATATATTATATATAATAACTAATGATTTCTCTATTACTTTACTTAACGAACAAAATTAAGTTAGTCTCAAAAAATATATATGATTTATTAATTGCCTAACGGTATAGACTAAATATTAAATAAATATTAGGTTAGTTCTAGCAGGCGAAGCCGCGCGACGCCACTAGTTTCATATAAAATGAATGGGTACTCCTACAAACTTTCAAATTGTCAAATTCTATGAGTTGAGCTTTCCATTGACCTACCATTACAAAATTGGTATGGAACCCTCTGTGGGTAAATCCAATTCGCAGGTGCCTGCTTTTTTTATTTTTATTAAGCTTAAAAGCTTTAATATATATGCGTATTGAATGTAAATGTTTATTTACATAAATTACTTCATTCTTGCTTAGTGGAATGGAGTCTACTGTGCGGGGTATAAGCTCCATTCTGAATCCGTTTAATTTTTTTTAATTTTTTTAACAACTGATTGTCTTAATACTAAGTTCTCTCTAACTTCCCTGCTATATGCGGGATTCAGCGTGTAACAAGAAAAACTTAACAATTTAGTATTTTGCTAATTATTGACACTTTGCAATAAAAATAATAAAGGAAGCCAATTGTAAACATCGCAAAAGAAATTTGACGTTGCTCGATTAGAGTATTATCTAGGTTTCCAAAAGGCTCGAGTCTATAAATTTTGGCTGAAAATCTGGTGTTAAGACACTATGTCGCCATTTAGATACTTCGGTTCTCCACTTTCTGCCGAAATCACGAGGCCTTGCGTGTTGCGTTGAACTACCAGAGCGGAGAAATGAATTAAAAAAAATTAAATTAGCTTCACGCTATATCCCACACACAGCAGGGTAGGCAGAGGGAACCTAGTGTGAACACTTCGTTCCCCACTTTCTGCCGAATTTTGGAGGCATTGCGTGTTGAGTGGCAGAACTCAACGCCGCGCTTTGCCTCGACACCAGAGCGAAGAAATGAAAATATAAATTTAAGTAAATATTTCATCTCCTCGAGTGGGGATCGAACCCACAACCAGTCGGTTTTACAGTCACACTTTGTACCACTGCGCCACGACCAGCCTCGAAAATATAAAATATTTCAGTCCATCGAGTTGGGAATCGAACCCACAACTGTGGTGTTTGCAGCCACAGGCTTTTCCAGCTGCGCCACGACGGGCTTTCGGGTGACGATTGGTAAACCAAATGGTATATTTGAAGGTGTAATATAGAGTTCGGCGATATAGATATGCGGGATAAAATGAAGTGAAATTAAATCGAAAAGCTACCATTTGTTATTTATCTGTAATTTATTAAGTTATAACACAGGGTTATTTTAACTTTTCCTTGTGTCCTTCACATAGCAGGGTTCCCCCAGGTTCCATGCTTCATGTTTACCCTGCTACAAAATAATAAAACGTTCAATATCAATTTAAAGACTACACATCAAAAAGAATCCTTTGATAGTATTAGGTATACTTGCGGTATTGTGACTCGAACGAATGCAATAGCGCAATAAATATATAGGTTTCGATTTAACACGATTGTTATATTAGGGACTCTTTACATTAAAATATCTATTTTTTATTGTGGGTTCGATTCTTATTCGAAGTAATGTTTAATTATTTAAAATATTTTAATATTTTTATTTCTCCGTCCTGCTACGGTAAAACGCCAAGATTTGAATGATATGTTGATTTTTTAAATTTAATTTTATATATTTTTTTTCTGAATTATTATTATTATATAATATATTGAGGCCGTCGTGGTGCTTAGGCACAAGCATGCGACTGCAAACGTGACAATTGTGGGTTCGCACCCAACTTGAGAGAATAAATTGTTATTTATTAATATTTTCATTTCTTCGCTCTTTTGGTAAGGTAAAGTGCGGCGTTTAGTTCCGGCACTCAACGCGCAATGCATCCGAAATTCAGCGGAAAGTGCCGAAAAAAGCATCTTCATTCTAAGTTCCCTCTACCTACTCAAATATTTGCATTTGGGATAATGAAAAACCATATCGTAGACGTCATGGCTGCATACCGCAGATCACAAACATGCGAATGACGGTTGTGGGTTTAATTCTCACTCACAGGATTGAAATATCCCCAAAAATTCGGTGGAGAGTTTGAAACGGAAGTGTCTTAAATGGGAACAGAATATCCTAATACTATGTTCCCAGGTTACTCATTCCACGAACGTAGCGTCCAGCTAATAATATTATACAAACCCTAAAAAAATGTTCAACGGCGTTGAGTTCTACCACTCAACAAGCAATGCCCCCAGAATTCAGCAGAAAGTGGGGAACGGAGTGTCTTAGCACTAGGTTCCCTCTGTCTACCCTGCTGTCTGCGGGATACAGCGTGAAGCTGATTTATATTTATTTAAAAAAATGTATGCAGTCTCCTTTACATTTCACGGTAAAACAGCGGTCGAGGCTTACATAGTTTTATAGAGCTAATATGCTTGTGCAGCGAAGCAACTTACTATCATATACGGTTGTATTTTTAGTATAATTTTTATATAATATCAATTTCTTTCAAGAACTTTTATACTAAAGTATATTATTAGATTCTTATTATGTCATAGAAACAGTTTCATATTTTCCTTTTTGATCATCATTTAATTTCTTTATAAAATCTTTCTCATGGAAACCGGGATATTATTTATAAAATATACGTCATGTTTTTTTTGTAAAATCTCTTAGAGTCGTTGTGGTTTTAATTGCTACTGTTGTGGATTCGATTTCCACTTTAATAATATGTTCTGGTAAGACGCGGCATTCAGTTTTGCTATTGAACATTTAATATCTAGATACTCGAGCGGAAACTTGGAGACAAGGTATTTACGTAATAGGTTCCTTCTGTCTTTCCCACTACATGCGGGTTACAACGTGATTCGAATTTGTCTTATAAAACAATTCAATTATTTGAACATGAATACAAATTTCTAACACGTGCTATATGCGAGAATAAGCGTGAAACAGTTATTTTTATTAAAGCCCTTATACAAAAATCTTTTATTTTCCTATAAATTCCGTACAATTTTATACGTTCGCTATTCGCGGTCACGAACGAACATAAAAATTGTATAGATATCCAGCCGAAGGGGGATATGGGAACAAACGAGTGCTTAATTCTCAACGGGTTGTGTTAGCGTTGAACAAATACACGCGAACTGGTCTTGTACAAACAATGAAAAAATTATAAAAAATATAATAAAATAAGATTGAGGCCAGTCGTGGTGAGAGGCATAAGCGTGCAACTGAAACGCGGCAGGTTGTGGGTTCAATTCCCACTCAACACGGAATATTTCTAATATTCGGCGGAAAGTTGGGAACAGAAGTGTCTCTTCGGAAGTCGATAGGATACATCTCATAGTTTGATCGATAGCCCTCTATCCCAATCGATAGAGGGCTATCGATCCAACTATTTGCGGGATAACGCGAAAGCTAAAAAAATATGATAAAAACCGTAGTGGCTCAGCGGAACAGCGTCTGTCTATAAACGCGATAATTATGGGGTATAGATTTAGATCTTATGTATTATTTCTTATATCACAAAAAATCAAATCAGCTTCACGCTGTATCCCGCACACAGCAGGGTAGGCAGAGGGAACCTAGTGTTAAGGCACTCCATTCCCCACTTTCTGCCGAATTCTGGAGGCATTGCGTGTTGAGTGGCAGAACTCAACGCCGCGCTTAGCCTCGACACCAGAGCGAAGAAATGGAAATATAAATTTAAGTAAATATTTCATCTCCTCGAGTGGGGATCGAACCCACAACCAGTCGGTTTTACAGTCACACTTCGTGCCACTGCGCCACGACTGGCCTCAAAAAAATATGATAAAGACCGTAGTGGCTCAGCGGAACAGCGTCTGTCTATAAACGCGATAATTATGGGGTATAGATTTAGATCTTATGTATTATTTCTTATATCACAATTAACGTAAAAGCAAACAAAATAAGTCACTTTTTCAATATATATACACTTCAGTGCGCAATAAATAGACAAGTGTGGAACTCGTCACGTCGTCACGTCCGCTACAGATTGCTTCACGCTGCACGTGTTTAATATATTTATGTATGACACGGCCATCGATTCTGATCGTAAGGATCGTTGTAATAGATAAATCATTTTTAAATATTATAAGAGTTTGATTTCACACTTAAGAAAGAAAAATATTTATTTATGAAACATAAAACTTTGAACGTAGCTGGATTCAAACCCGCTCGTCTTGGAATCCGTTCAAGCACTCGGACCACTAAGTCACACGTTCTAGTCAAGCGTTGAAACTCTTATACGCTTGTTACAACATATTTATGTTGTTAGCATTTCAGTAGGGAGATTTTAACAATTTTTTGTTACCCAAAAATAATTGCTTACTATAATTTTGTTTAAGTGTCAAAATTTGATTGATTTCATTTTACTATCACGTTTTGTGACAAAAGTGTGTCAAATAATAAGTTCAAGAACTCCGCGTAGCACAGCAGAGCACAGCGTTTGACTGTAAACACGACGGTTATGGGTTCGATTCCCATTCGTATGAATCAAACTGCCATTTTCTCGCTCTTGCAACAATAATTGGGCAGAAAGTGGGTAACTGAGTGTCTTAACACTAAGTTCTATTTGCCGAACCTACTATACGAGCTATAAGTATATAGCGTCAAGCTTTAGTACCCAAAGGCAAAAGAAATACAAGGTAGCACACTGTAGTGCTATCTCATAGCGTGACACGAAAACGAAATTAAATTTATTAAATTTAGATATAAACCATCTGAATCAATAATAACAAAATAACTTTTGTTATAATAACAAAATAACTTTTGTAATAACTTACAACTAACTTTACGATCAGTACCGATGGCCGTGTCATACATAAATACATAAATATATTAAACACGCGCAGCGTGAAGCAGTCTGTGGCAGACGTGACGACGTGACGACGTGACGACGTGACGAGCGCCACACTCGTCTACTGAAGTGTAAATATTGATAGAGATAACTTTCAGTTACCTTCATATTTGCTGTATTTGGAAATGTCTTAATGGGAACGGAATGTTTTGGCCCTGTATTCCCAATATCTCCTAATTGACAGGAAGCAGGGAACACGGTGAGTTAGCATTGGGTCCCTCTGTCTACCCTGCTATTAAACGCGGGATTAAACGTGTAGCTGTTAATTTTTTTTTTGTTTATCCAGCACATTATAGGGTTATAACATCTGATAAAATATTTTTTGTACGTTCACGCTGTATTCCACATATAGAAGGCAAAGTTCTCCACTTCCTATCCAAGTTTCGATACTAGATATGTTAACAGGCGAAATTCAACGCCGCGCTTTGTCTTTTAACCAGAGACAAGACGCGAAGCGAAATCATTGATTTCCCTGATAAGATTTGAATACACAGCCTTCGTGATTATAATTGGACATCAAATTCATATAGTTATTATTTTCTTTCAACAAATGTTTGCCATAATATTATTTTTGTTAAAAATAACTGAAAATATCCAACTATCGGACTACTTAAACTAAAAGTTGCGATGCTATCTCTGAAACGACCTAATAGCGATATACATAGTTAAGTTAAGCTAAATTGTTATTTTTATTTAAAATTCCGTACATTTCCCATTTTAAAGTTTTTTGGCACAGCTTGTTTTGTAACCGATTTCAAAAAAGAGGGTACATTCGAATACTTATTTGGTATATACCAATGGAAGTTTTCAATTAATATTTTTTTGCTTTAACTGATGAAGCCATTTAAGGCAATAAAATGGCGGATTTTAAATACTACCACTAATATTAAATGGATATATGTATACGTTCCAATACCCGTGACCAGTTGTGTCGCAGGTACGCAAGCGTATGACTGTAATCGCAAAAGGTTGTGGGTTCAATTCCCAGTCGATGAAATGAAATATTTCGTATGTGATCCTTTTTTTATTATTTGAAAAGAATAGAAAAGTCAAATGCACTCTGTTGCCCTCTTTCCCTCGAATTTTGGAGGCATTGCGTGTTGTGCAGCGAAACTAGACGCCGCGCTTTGTCTGGGCACCAGAGTCGCTTTGTGCCCTGCGCCACTAGCATTTTCGAGACATTGCGTGATGAGTGGCGCGACTGAACGCCGCGCTTCGTCTACCAAAGCGCAATAATTAATGAAATTTAAATGTATATTAATATTTTATACTTGTAATTTAATGGAAATTGACATTTTTAAAAATATATAAACAAAAAATTGAGGTTTATTTGCGCGGCGTTCAGTCGCGCCACTCAATACGCTATGTCTCGAAAATTAAACACAAAGTATGAGAAAGACTGTCTTAACATTAGGTTCCATGTTTTATTGTATATATTTTCACAGGGAACCCTAACATGCAACGATAATACCCAATAGGTAGCTGTTAAAATAATGAGAAGTAATTTGCTCGCTAATGAAGACAATGACTATTAAGATTACGCTGTATTGTGTTTTTCAGCGTGTTTTTTTTTTCAGGCAATATTAACTTTTTTTTGTATGACTAAGTTTTGTTTGGGAATGCTGGAGGTCGTGATTTTTTTGGTTCAGTAAAGGTAGGATAGCGTATTAGTTTACCTTTTTTATATTATTTTATTATATTTTTTTCATATTATCTCTCACAGCAAGATATTGTCTGAGGTAATCATGGCGCAGTGGCACAGTGTCGACTGTAAGCACGACAGTATTTCAGTTCCCACTCACTTCACGGTCGCACGCAAATTTCGAATATTGGCGGAAGTTCCTAGAGTATGAATCGAACCCACAACCATCGCGTTAAAAATTAAATGCGATCCCACTGCACCACGATACATCACTATGTTGTTTGAGCCTAGTTGTGACACAGGTGCACAAGCGTTTGACTGTAAGTGCGACAAGTTGTGGGTTCAATCCTATTTATGTTTGTGCGGTGTTGAGTTCTGACGCTTCTGATTTTATCTGAAAGTGGGAAACGCAAGTGTCTTAATTTAAACAAAGTGTCTCAACACTAGGTTCCCAGGTTCCCTTTGCCTAACTAAAAGCTAAAAATATTTAATTTACTTTATATATAAAATAAAAGTTTTAAAATACCCAATGCTCGTATTACTTAGTTACGCCCAGATCTAAGTTTTAATGACTCGGCAACAACTTTAACGATACTTTTAATGTGCAATTTTATTATAAGTTCACGTTATAGGTGAACACTATAGTAGTGCAGTTTTAGAAACTGACTATACACGCGATGGTTGTGAGTTCGTTTAGGACTGTAAGACTGACATTACTGACATTTTTAGGGTTCCTCACACGGTAAAATATAACCTTTATAGGATAAGTATGGTGTCCGTTTGTCCATCCGTTCAAATACCATTTACTTGCAAATTACATGGATGTAAAAAGCTGAAACTGAAACCAACTATTTAACTCTATAGTCCCTTGAAGTACAGAAAAAAATAAAAAGTTTCTAAATCAACGCAATCACAAGATACGAGCATTTATACATAAATTTTGCTGCATTTCATATGAAATTCGCCGCTTAATTAAAAGCTATGTGATACTTTCAGTGGACCACAGTACCGTTATGAAAATGAGCAAAAAGTGAACTTACAGTACAAATAAATAAAAAATAAATATACATAAGGACAAAATCCAAAAAGTGTTAATTTATAAATATTTCACAGAAAAATATCATTACAATTTTATTATTGTAGTTAATTTTATACAAACTGAGTGTGTACGGGACCCTTGGTAGGCGAGACAGACAGATGGACAACGAAATCTAACTAATAGAATCCTCATTTACCCTTTGGGTACCCAAAGGGTAAAACGGAACCCTAAAAACTGTCGTACCACTCTTATAAATTATATCATTGATGTGCATTATATCGTTAAATTTCTTTGAAAGACTTAAAGTAGTGGTTCCCCCAATAGAAAGTTCAAAAGGGACGGGAAGGGTAACTTTCATATAATGAAACTTTTAACGACAATACTACAAAGATCTCAACATTAAAAACATGGTAGAATATTTTTTGTTTGTCGCATATACCACAAAAGGAAACTGAAGTGTATTGAATTTATCTAATTTATATAAGCCGTCGTGGCGCAGTGGGCCAGTAATTGACTTTAAACGCGACGGTTGCGGATTCGATTCCCACTCGTGGGAATAAACTATTTTCATTTCCTCGCTCTGGAACACCTTCAGTCAGGGAAAAATAATTTATTTTAGGAGCTATCTATTTCATGTTTTAAATTGTACGTGAACGTAGTTGTGAGCGACGGCCAGTACCTACAATAGATCAGTGTCAATTTGTCGTATTACTTACAATGTAGTACTTTGTGAACTTGATACAAATTGAATTGAATACAATCTTCAGACGTTTCAACTGACTTTAGTTAATTTATTCCTGATGAGTGACGATAAATTGAGGCCAATCGTGGCGCAGGGGCACAAGGGTTTGACTGTAAACGCGACTGGTTGTGGGTTTGATTCCCACTCGGGGAAAATGTAATATTTAATATTTTAATTTTTGCGCTTTCGTGTCAAAGCAAAGTGCAGCGTTGAATTCAGCCACTCCATATGCAATGCCTCCAGAATACGGGTGGAAGTGCGGCGGAGTGTCTCGACACTAGATTCTCTTTGCTTGCCCTGCTACGTGTGGGATACAGCGTGAAACAGAAAAAAAACACATAGGCTACAGTTTATGTATAGATATTCTATAATTTTGTTATAATACTACAACAAATTTAAATGAGCGAAGCCGTGTTTGTATCTATAGCTTTTTTTACATAATTTCAATTTCTCTGATTTTATTAGACCAAATATCATCTGATCTTTGTCATTTATGTGTATAAGTAGTATAATATTATTTTAAACTGGAAATTCTCTCTGCTCTCTCTCTATTATAACAATTCTATAAAACAAAAAATATCTTACATGTGCAATAAAATATTTTTTGATGAGAAAAAACATTAAACACATAATTGACGTCCAACTTCGAATCAATTGAGCAACTTTTAATAAACCCTTAACGCTAACAATCGATGTTCTGAATACGTTAGCTTATAAAAGTTTTAGTTAAGGTGAAACTTTTTTCCTTATATCTTTAGTAATGAATTATTAGGGAGGAAGGAAGTGTAATAAAAACTCAGCTCCACGCTGTATCCCGCACACAGCAGGGTAGGCAGAGGGAACCTAGTGTTTTTTTTTAGACACTCCGTTCCCCACTTTCTGCTGAATTCTGGAGGCATTGCGCGTTGAGCGGCAGAACTCAATGCCGCGCTTAGCCTCGACACCAGAGCGAAGTAATGGAAATATAAATTTTAAGTAAATATTTCATCTCCTCGAGTGGGGATCGAACCCACAACCAATCGGTTTACAGTCACACTTTGTGCCGCTGCGCTACGACTGGCCTCCAACAAATTGATTATCCGACAAATTGATTAGTTTAAAAAAAATTAAAAAACATTTTTTTAATGATTATTTTTATTTTGTATTATTGAATCTGTTACGTTCCCACACAACCTGGGAATCGCTGATTTAGGTTTTCCACAACGTTCCCACACTTATTTCCCACACTTAGCATAGAGATCTTAAAAATTAAATTAAATTAAATTAGCTTCACGCTATATCCCGCACACAGCAGGGTAGGCAGAGGGAACCTAGTGTAAGACACTCCGTTCCCCACTTTCTGCCGAATTTTGGAGGCATTGCGTGTTGAGTGGCAGAACTCAACGCCGCGCTTTGCCATAGAGATCTTAGAATTGTAATAATCTATTATTTGAATCCTCGCATCATTTTTCACCCATTGTACTGATTAACATTATTACAAATAAATGTAATAAAATGAATCATTCTTGTCTCCAACTTTGAGTCACCTCTCACCTGTTTAGTAATAAGTTAATTTTAATAAAGTATTTTAGGTAAACTGTTTATTTTTTCGGAACCTACGCTGCCACCGTACTCAATTAATCTAGGTACGGAATACAAGTAAAGGTATAAACATTAAATGGAATATAGCTTAGAGAGTGGAGTTGTTCATTCATTTAAAAACTGTTAATCGCGTGAACAATTTTGTTCAAAGGGAACTTAAATAGATACATTTATGTTATAATAATAATTTAATTTGAACTGTCTGTATGTTCGAGGCCAGTAATCGTGACAGGCTCTAGGTTCGAGCCCGAATAGGGAAATGAAATATTATTTTTCATTTTTTCGCTCTGTTGTCGAGGCGAAGCGCGACGTTGAGTTCCGCCACTCAACAAGCAATGTCTACAGGATTCAACGAAAAGTGTACAGCGTATGTGTCTTAATGGGTACTGAGTGCCCTTACATTATGTTCCCAGGTTCCCTCTGCCTACCCTGCTATGTGCAGGATACAGCGTAAAGCTTCTATAAAGTTTAATGTTTCATCGAAAATAATTCCATATAATCAGACCATGTTAGCGCAGTACAACAGTGTACGACTGTAAACACGAAGGTCGCGAGTTCAATCTCTATACGGGAAAATATTTTTCTGTAATTACGAACTGTGTTAGAAAAAATGCTTTACCTCACGTAACATAATCAGTCTGGAAATTTGAAGGGAAACTAAGGAGCGACATGTCCCAACAACGATATTTAGCTTGCCTATGCTAATCTATAATGGGGAAAAAAGTAATATAATTTAAAAATATATACTTATTGTTATACCAAAGCCAAATATTTTCACATAAATTGTAGGCTATGTATTATTCTTATCATTTTTTTCTGGTTGAGGCCAGTCGTGACGCAGTGGCAGAAACTGTGACTGTAAAACCGACTGGTTGTGGGTTCGATCCCCACTCGAAGAGATGAAATATTTACTTAAAATGATCTTTCTATTGCTTCACTGTGTTGTCGAGGCAAAGCGCGGCGTTGAGTTCTGCCACTTAACACGCAGTGCCTCCAGTATTCGCCAGAAAGAGGGGAACGGAGTGTCTTAACACTAGGTTCCCACTGCCTACCTTGCTGTTTGCGGGATACAACGTGAAACTGATTTATTTTATTTATTTTTATATTATAATCATATTATTCCAATAGAAACGTATATATAGAATGAAAGAATTTCAATACACCAAAGGCACAGAATAAAAATGGAAACATTGTATGTAACATCGAGCTCTAATATTCACCTAAGAAAGGAAATTTCAAAGGAAGATAATCTTCTCTATACAATAATAATATTAAATTTTCAACGTGCCAACTATTTACTGTTCGCGTAATAGAATTTTACATTTCAATGTAAATATATTTAGTTTTGGTGGCGCAGGGGCACAAGGGTGCGACTGGAATCGTGACAGGATGTGGGTTCGATTCCCACTGGGGGCATTGTGACTGATCGCTGTCTGTGCATGCCCGTGTAGGAGGCAAAGGCGCGGCGTTGAGTTCCACCACGCAAAAATGCCTCCAGAATTAAATGGAAAGTGGGGAAGGGTACCGTAATGAGAACGGAGTATCTTATCACTAGGTTCCCACCCTGCTACAAAAAAAAATGTTTTTATAGTTTCTAATGAGACTTTCGTCTTGTTCGAATAGACCGTGGGTTTGAAGTTGTTTACATTTTTTAATACAAAGTTAGAAAAATATTACATTGTGGACACGAAAATACCAATTTTTTTATATAAAAAAGTCGAAGCAGAAGTAATGACGCAATCCTTCCATATTGTCCCAGTGGTGTTGCATGTTTCAACAAAGCTAGCTATCGTTTTAAATTCGATGAAGCGAAATTCTATATTTTTATGAAAACTACTCAATGTAATTATATTAATAGCAATTATTATTTATGAACGAAATCCCAGTCGATAAATATTTTGCTATTTCTAGTACAGTGAATGCAATAAAAACAAAAAAAATCGCAAAAAAGTTTACATTTTGTTAATTTATAAATCTTTACCTGCGACTTTCAACTCAACTTCTTTAACTTAAGTTTTTCTTTTTTTATGGAAAAGAACAAGGGAAACGAGCGTTCGGGTCACCTGATGGTAAGTGATTGCCGCCGCCCTCGGCCCCGTGCAACACCAGAGGAGCTACAGGAGCGTTGCCGGCCTTTAAGGTGGAGATAGACGCGCTTTTTGAAGGTACCCATGTCATATCGACCTGGAAACACTGCCGCGGGTAGGTCATTCCACAGTTCGGTAGCGCGTGGAAGGAAGTTCCTACGAAACCGCACAGTAGTGGATTGCCACGTATCCAGGTGGTGTGGATGAGAGTTTTTAACTTAGAGTTGTGTGTCACATATGTCCCAGATATGTATGTCACACTTGGACCCCCCCCACCACTTTACATCGAAACAATTATAGAGAGGGCAAAACGCGGTTAAGTCCGTCACTTAACCCACAGTGCCTGTATGCCTGTGGAAAGTGTGAAACAAAAGTGTCTTAATGAGAACGGAGTGTATTAACTTTAAGTTCCTAGGTTCCCTATATTTATATCCTGCTGTGTGCGAGATACAGCGTGAAACTAAAAAAGAATTATTATTATTTAAAAAAATCAGCTTCACGCTATATCCCGCATACAGCAAAGTAGGCAGAGGGAACCTTGTGTTAATTATTATTATCGTGATCTAATATAATATATAGCCTTCCTCAGTAAATGGTATCCAATACAAAAATTCCGTTTCAATTCGAACCAGTAGTTCCTAAGATAAACACATTCAACCATACAAACGTTTCAGCTTTATAATATTTGCATGTAAAGAAAAAAGATAGCTTTTTCTTAGCTTCATATGTTAAGAAATCTTCATGTGAAAAGACATAACTCAAGCGGCGATTTTATTTTAAATTGATTAAAAAAAACCGGAAAAGCGCTATTTGGACTTGCCCATCGTGGGTTTCGCAGGAAACTTGGAGTTCTCGAACTTTTTCTGAAATTGAAGATGAGCTTACGCAGACCGATTTCAACTGAGACCTTGAACTTTTGGCTTTAATACCAATTTTTGCCCCCTTTTTTGCTATTATTTTTAACCGAGATTAAAACACAAATGTATAGTTTTCAGATTTTTCCTGAATTCTTCCCGGAATTTTTAGATAGCATCTAAAGGCCAGTCGTGGCGCAGTGGTACAAAGTGTGACTGTAAAACCGACTGGTTGTGGGTTCGATCCCCACTCGAGGAGATAAAATATTTACTTAAATTTATATTTTCATTTCTTCGCTCTGGTGTCGAGGCAAAGCGCGGCGTTGAGTTCTGCCACTCAACACGCAATGCCTCCAAAATTCGGCAGAAAGTGGGGAACGAAGTGTCTTAACACTAGGTTCCCTCTGCCTACCCTGCTGTGTGCGGGATATAGCGTGAAGCTAATTTAAAGGCTGCCAAATTTATATAAAAAATTATATAATTCTAGGTCAACCGGAAGTACACCATTTATTTATTTTATTGATACGGCGGCAATATTTTTTTTTAGACAGACAACAAAGTAATCTTATTAGGCTTCCTTTTTACCTTAAAAGGTATAAATGCCTAAAAGCCGACGAACGTAGTGCCTGAACACTAAATAAATGTCTTAATAAAATAGATAAGGGTTACAGATTCCTTATATCGATATCCCATTAGACCTCCTTTAGATAATTCCGCCTTAATTACAAATGTAATCCGTCACGAAGTTCGCTATTCGCCATCGTATCAGGTAACTTTGATGATTTGATCAGAGATAAAGGCGTCTTCATATTGTATATTTATAAGAAATATATATATTTTTCTTTAAATAAGAAAAATTAATAAAGCTATTGGAGTACAGCATATGTATGTTAATGGTTGTGGAAAATAAGTGGAATAATTACAATGAAATAATTGCATGCCTCCGCCATGGTAGAAAAACCGTGGCGTTGAGTTTTGCCACTCATGAAACATTCAAGATTTTAAGTGGAACGGAGTGTCGCAGCATCAGGTTTCATTTGTTTACCCTTCTAAATGCAGGATTCAGCGTGAAGCTATTAATTATAGACATTGTAAAAAAATGTAATGAGACCATAGCAGCGCAGTAGGATACCGTCTGCCCTTAAAAGTGGCTGTGGGTTCGATTCTCATCCACTAGAATAAATTAATTTCTATCATCACGTAGTAACAGCACATATCTAATACAATTAATCTATTTAGGACATTCTCTCTCAACACTCTCTTTCTCTTCTTTTATATACTAATAACAATAAATTATAAAGAAAAAAATAATAAATTTTCTATTCCAATGTGATCAAACCCCAGCATATTTACCTCGACTTCCATCAATTTGTCCGCCAAAGTTTTAATGAGGCTACACTCCACTCCGCCGTTTGCGCGTTTGGCCTCCTGTCCTGTCTGATAAAACACACGTTCTTATTTGTTACTCCAACTTCACTGTAGACTTCATTTGAAGTTGGCGACTTCATTATGGAATTTTAGTGGAATGTTGACTTCATTATTTTAACATAGAGCTGACAGGAGTTTAATATATAGGCGTAGTTAGTAATAGAGCAAAAAATATTACATTATATTATAGAATTTATATTTTTTTAGCTTTTCGCTTATCCTGCTTATTTCAAGGTCGACAGAGAGAACCTAGTATTAAGACACTCCATTGTCCAAATTTTTAGACATTACATGTAGAATGGCGGAACTCAACGACGCGTTTTTTTAAGTTGTCAGGTAGAGCATATGAAAAAAAAACCGTCGTGGTTTATATTTTATATATACCATATTGTATACTCATAGAGATAATACACGAAACGGCCCAAGGTTTAATTCCCTAATTAAGTTAAATAGCATGACGTCTAACATGCCGGTTAAAATGGCCAAAATATTAAAACCGTCGGTTGTTCTAACGTAATATATTTTATCATAATAGAGATTTATACCGATTTAAAATGCTGAAATTCATAAAGTGGGTTTGTTAGGGAGTATATGCAAGCACTAAGAAAGATATCTCAAAATTACCTGCACATAGTAAGGTAGAGGGAATATGGGAACCTAATGTTAAGAGCTCCGTTCCCACGTAAACTCGTGTCCTCCACTTTCCAACGAATTTTGAGGTATGGCGTGTTGAGTGGCGGAACTCAACATCACGCTTGGCCTCGTAACTAGAGCAAGAAAATGACAATTTTTTTTTCGTGACGCGCCACGACTGGCTTAGTTTTCTCCCTCTCTCTCTTTACTTATTTATTATCCATTAGGCCACGAAAACAAAACTACAGGTCAAAATCTAGATTTAAATAAACAAACTACACATTCAATAAACTTAAAAATAAAAACAATATGCATAAGAAAGCGCTAACTCCAATCAATTACTCTTGCGCTACTGAGAGCCGACAAATGAAGATAAATCGTTACAGGTTCTATTCCCGACGGTGCATTACAAATGGTTTTCACTTCAAATACGCTTGATTTCTTGAATGGTGTAGCGGAAAGAATAAATTTATGGATCGGTTAGGGACAGTTTATATGATAGTTAAATATGTATGTAACGTTGCATTGCATTCTGCCACTCTATTCACAATGCCTCGAAACGGAGAGAAAGTAGGAAAAAGGAGTGTTTTAACACTAGGTTCACTCTGACTGCACTGCTGTTTGCGGAAAGTAACGTGAAGACTAAACCATACTAATATTATTCTTCTAATCAATGTTAACAACATTATTATTCTATTGTTCTCTCCGTACTTTTTGCGCTCAATATGAAAAACGTGTAAATAAAAATTAGAATAACTCCTTTTTTCTCTTTAAATAATAAAAAAAACTTGAGGACCTCGTTGTATCAATTCTTAAAGAGAGGAATGAAATATTAAATACTTTCATTTCCTCGCTGTGGTTAGGAGCGAAAAGTGCGGAGTTATGTTCTGCTACTCAACCCGCAATGCTTAAAAAATTTGGCGAAAAGTAAAATGAAGTGTCATAACACCTTAACTAAACTTCCCAGTCAGCTTAATTAAACTTAACTTTCTGCTGTATCCCTATGGTGTAGTCAGAGAGAATAGAGCGCCAAACGCTACAGGCTCTGCATAGCACTTTTACCTCGTCCTCATTAACCTTTTCATACATGCCTGCCGGGGGATGTCTTATGCTTTTTACGTGATTTTCTTCCAGTATCTTTGATACTTTGTTTTCGAGGGTCATCCAAGGTAACCTTTTTCCTCTCTAACTGCTTAATTTTCCTTTATAAATATTTTTTGCCATTCTTTCATCATTCATTCATTTGACATGCCCAAGCCAACTGGTAGCCAAAGCACGTTCTTCTTTATTCTCACCGTAACATCCTCGCTGCCTGCCGTTCTGTGTAATTTCTTTCAAATACCACAACCTTTGTCTTACTCGCATTCAGACTAAGACCATTATGTTCACATCACATTCTGATGATGCAATAAACTGCATCATCTGCGTACAGCAGGTAATTCACATTCAAGTCACCACGTTGACTTTCATGTCTCTTTGTTCCACAAATACAAATTGAACAACTAAGCTGACATTGCACATCCTTGTTTATTACCCGATTTGATGTCAAACCAAGGCGAGAGATGCCAGCTCCTACCCGCACACAGGCCAGAGTGATCTCTGTAAAGACTTTACAGCCTGCAGCAAAGTTCCAGTCACATTGTACCAGAATATTATCTCCCACTATTTCATTTTCATATCTCTGTCACAAGAAAAACAACATCTTTTTCTTTTAGTTTTTTGTTCTTTTGTGGAAGGTCCACAAAAGAAGCTTTTTGTGTAACCGCTAATAATATCTAAGTGATCATGCAGATGGAAAGATCTGATATATAAAGCCTCCTTGATCCTCCCACATCTGGCTTTCGAATCTCTCTTGCTTTCTTCTCGCTAATACTTTAGCATAATCTTTACTACCCAAGCTAAACACAGCCCTATGGCTTGTACAGTCTACTCGGGAACCTTTGCCTTTATACAAAAGAACAATTATTGCACCTCCCCAATCGTCTGGGACCTCAAAATAAGAACAAATCCAAGAAGCATGACCCACCATATTTAATAATCTCGGTAGTAACCATCCGCTCTCGCAGCCTTACCACATTTCAGATTTCGTATTGCACTCTCAACTTCTTTTACACTGATTTTGTCGTCAGCCACATCAAGACGAAACGGCAATATAACGGCGTTATATTGAGACTGAGGCGTCATTGCATTCATCCCTATCCTTGTAAAATTCCACACATCATCATACTGCATTCCTGCCATGCTTTCTTCTTTCTTTTAACTGTATCTTGCACTTCATCCCACCATTTTTCATTCTTTGCTAAAGCCTTTATTACCTTTAACACATCATTCCATCCCTGTTTCCTTTCATACAATTCCTAAGGCTCTGCCAGCACTTTTCAATATTTCTATTTCCAGATTCACTGATGTATAGCATCTTGGAAACTCTTTCTTGATACTTTTCTCTTAGTAGTGGATGTTCTCCTGTAGGTGCACCAACATGCGAACAGACCCATTATTCTAGCAACAACTATATAATGGTTTGTTTCCAGCTCATTGCTGGTTTGTTCAGACCCCCTAAACACTCGTGTATCCTACACCTTCTCTCTTCCTTCGGGCTTCGATCATCCTGATCCACTAGGAATAAATCAACCATACCTTATCCTTCCGTTCGCTCACTATTTACTTGTAAATTTGTCTGTAGTCAAACATAACTATATCTTGAGACATGTTAAAATTAATTATATAAACAAAGAATTAATAATAAAAATTATACATTCGGGCAAAATAAGAACCTAATGCACAATCATCGTATTAACAGCCACACTCTCTCACTGCACCACGAGAGTCTCAAATGAAATATAAAAGATGATAAGTAAAGACAAAGTTACATAATTGCTCAGCGCTATTAGCCTAATTGCTCTAGTATGGCAAGTTTGTATAGAGTTCACGAAGCGTCATATGAAACACTTAAGAGACTCAACAGTTCAAAATGTCTTAATATTTGATTATTATAATGTATATTACGTGTTTAAGTGAGTTGGCGTGTGAGCCCGTGGTGGCACGAAGTGGCAAGCGTGCGACTGTAAGCGTGACGGTTGTGAGTTCGATTGCCATTCGGGGGAATGAAATATTTAATATTCTTATTTTTTCGCACTGGTAATGAGACAAAAGGTCTCACCTTTTGCACGGCGTTGAATGTGTCCCAAAAGAAAATGGAGAATGGAAATAAACCTAAGCTCCTAGGCCCCTCTACCTTTCTATGTACGGTATATAGTGTGAAGCAAAAAAATAATAAATAAAGATAAAACATTAAGGTTTATAATCCACCACTATTGTAGAAATACAATTAGATAAGAGACAGAGTAAGAGTGCAACTGAATGAGAGGTTGTGGATTCGATCCCCAATACAGGAAATTATGTATTTATTTAAATGTATATTTCCATTTCTTTGCTCTGGTGTCGAGGCAAAGCTCGGCTTTGAGTTTTGTCAATTAACACACATTGTCTCCAGAATTTGGCGGAAAGTGGGAAACGGAGTGTTTAACTTTAACTTAACACTAGGTTCCCTCTGCCTAACCTGCTGTATGCGAACCCGATTTTTTTTGGCATTTATATAATCGCTCAATGTGCCAGGAAGGCTTCAATATTATTATTTTTTTTTTATCATCACGCTGTAACAGAGTAGTCCGAGGGAACAAAATGTTAATGCACTGCCTTCCCAGTTCAACCTCGCGACGTTACCAGAGAAAAAAATGTATATTTCAATCAATCAATCAATCAGCTTCACGCTGTATCCCGCACACAGCAGGGTAGGCAGAGGGAAACTAGTGTTAAGACACTCCGTTCCCCACTTTCTGCCGAATTCTGGAGGCATTGCGTGTTGAGTGGCAGAACTCAACGCCGCCCTTAACCTCGACACCAGCGCGAAGAAATGGAAATATAAATTTAAGTAAATATTTCATCTCCTCGAGTGGGGATCGAACCCACAACCAGTCGGTTTTACAGTCACACCTCGTGCCACTGCGCCACGACTGGCCTCAATATGTATATTTCCATATAATAATATAGCCTATCGGGTTATAAACGGGAAACTGATAAATAAATATTACAAATAATTCAATAATGAACTTACGAGTATGCCTAACACATTTTCCTAAAACTAAACAAGATTTTAATTTACAAAAATGGGTCATGCTCAAGAAATACTTCATTTGGACATGGAAAATGCTTTTTTTTGTGTTTCCATCCACTTGGGCACGCGTGCTTATGAAAATGGTAGCAGGTCGTCTCAGGTCAACACTATGGTAGGTAGCTAAGACTGCGAAGTATTTTGTTAACCGACTTTGAAATTATAATATTTTTTTGGGAAAAAAATCATATAAAATAACATATGACAGGGTAGGAAGAGGAAATCTAGTGTTCAGACTCTCCATCCGAAACGGACTTTCATATAATATTAGTCCTTAAACAAATTAAACATTAATTGAGAACAGCAGTGCAGTGGATTTTTTTAAATTAGCTATTTTTTGGGCAGAAAATGGAGGACATAGCTTCATTAATATTATATAACTAAAGAATGTGTTTGGTTGGACACGCTAATCTCGGGAACCATACTGGCTTGAATTAAAAAAATCTTTTTGTATTGGACAGTCTATTTATCGAAGAAGGTCACATTAAATAACATAAATCAATTTTCGTTTCAAACACAGGTAGCAAAAAAATCTATTAATGTGTAATTCAAGATTCGAACCCGTACTTCCGTCTCGTATCACCTATTCAACGCCATCTTATACTCATAATTATGAACAATACTATTGCCCTAAGAAAAGAGTCTTAACCTAAAAACGCATCTTACTTCACAAAGCTGAGGATTTCTTTTGAAAATTATAGCGTACCACAACAATTCTCATTATAACTTACGTGTGGGAAATAAAAATATATGTTTTTTGTATGTTTTTCTGTTTCACGTATATGTTGCATATAGCAAAGTAGATCTGAATATTTGGTGTTAAGACTCTCCGCTCAATATCTGAAATATTTAGTGTCGAATGGCGGAATTTCACTCTGCGCTTTGTCTTCATACTATAGCAAATACAAACAATTTACTACCCTGAAAGATAATCGACATAGTGTCAATCTCACTCGAAGAATATATATAAAATAAATTATTTTATTACGAGGCCAGTCGCGGCGCAGCGGCACGAAGTGTAACTGTAAAACTGACTGGTTGTGGGTTCGATCCCCACTCGAGGAGATGAAATATTTACTTAAATTTATATTTCCATTTCTTTGCTCTGGTATCGAGACTAAGCGCAGCGTTAAGTTCTGCCACACAACACGCAATGCCTCCAGAATCCGGCAGAAACACACACACCACACACACATCAGACCACACACACACCACACCACACCACACCGTTTAATAAAGAGAAAGTTATGAGAAAAACACATATATTCTTAGTATCTATAAATAAGTTCGATGTTTACTCTCAGGAATACATTATTTAAAAATTAGATGCGTGACTAACAGTATGTATTAACTACGTTCCCTATGCTTATCATAGTATGCGGAATACAGCGTTAAACTCTCCGTAACGTAAGTACAAGAAACCTCGTAAATTTAATTTTAATTTAAAATTGAAAAAGTTATAGATAGTTTGTATGGATTTAGTTTTTAAAATTTTTGAACTGAAACTAAGAAGCCACTTCAATGCAAAAGCTGAAAATATACATATAAAATTATGTATGTGGAAATACAATAGTCTACTATATAGATTTACGTATCATGCATCTACAAAACATAACTGCTATGGGTTCGACTCCTGCCTCATACTACTACTGCATTAACCACAATGATGAGTTCTGCCATCCAACACATAGTATTTCAAAAATTTGACGTCATTTTACGCCATTTTTGGCAAGGAGTGTCCTATCATCAAGTTTTCTATCCTCCCTGTTATAATAGGGGGTATATAGTAACTTAAATAAATTATTTCCTACGTATACTCAAATATAAAGTCTTCGAGTGGAGAGTAGAAAGCAAAGTGTTCAAGCTCTAGGTTCTCTTTCCCTATCGTACATTATGCGGGATATAGCGTGAATCTATAAAAAAATCAAGTCTACAGCCAATTACATCACGATGACATCAACTCAATTATTATTACAGTACTTACCTGCTTTTGATTTATCCAATTTATGATTTTCATATTTTTCTTTTTTAAAACAGAATTTTAATAATATTTTGGCGAATATTTCGTCAAAGAGCTTGCCTGTGGAGTAGTAAAAATTTTATGTAAAAATAAAAAAAAAACAACCACCAGCCCACTTTGTAGATACTAATTTCATTTTCTATAAATTTCAAGTCACTTCTCGAATTTGCTGGTTAGTGTAAGAGCACTTCTGCTACTGTAAGTATAATTAAAGCTTTGTATTACGTTTATGTGTTTTTGTTGTATTAGTTACAAAATAATGAGGAAGTTACCTTGTGACGCTTAGTGGTGTGGGGACTGTAAACGTGACAGTCGTGGGTTCGATTACCATTCGGAGTAATGAATTATAATATTTTTAATTCCTAGCTCTGGTGACGAGGCTAAAAGCGGAGTTGATTTTCACTACTTCATACGCAATCCCACGAGAATTTGGCGGAAAGTGAAGAACAGAAGTGTCTTAACATTACGTTTCCAGGTTCCCTCTACCTACCTGCTATGTGCGGGATACATTAGGTAACAAAAAAATAAAAAGTTATCTGAAATCGTTTGACATTTTTGTCGCTTCGATTCCCACTCGAAGGAATAAATGATTTTCTCTTTATTTGTTTTGAAAACCACACCTCAACACGAAATATCTCAAAAACTGTGATAAAAGTTGAGACTGGAGTGTCTTAAGATCATTTTCCCTTTGTATATATATAATATTTTTGTATATTATATGTTATATCAACAATAATTTTTAAACTTCATGTTGTTAATTAAAACAATTGCTTACTTGCTACTTATATTACTTTTTGTCCTTAAATTACATAACTATAACATATACAGATAATCCACACACGTGGATCTTGACGGACGCCATCTTACCCCCCACCGTCACTCAGATTGACACAGATTAATATTATTTATTACTCGTGTTCCCAGTATCTCTACATCATCTTATTAATGCTTATTTCATACGACGCTTATTAAAAAGACAATAATATTTGCATTAAAACATTAAATTTGAGAACTATACCGATATCGGTATATGGACGATGATCGACACTCAGCCGCCATTTTGACGGACGCCATCTTGCCTTCCCCCCATCACTCAGATCGGCACACGCTATTACTCATAGTGCCACAACGAAACGAAACGTCGAACGTCGAAATGCATACTTTTTGGTTCTCTTTGTAGGAACATTGCCAAGTATTTTTATGCTCTGTATGGTCAAGGTTGCAGTTGTCGTTATTTAAAAATCTTCTACCGCAGCGGGACTATGTCTGATTGTAAACGCAATGGCTGTAGATTTGATTTCCAGTTCGAGATCCATTTAATGATTATCATTTCGTCACTCTGGTAACAAGACAAGGCACACCCAAGTTGGACTACGATTTACAAATGTAGGTTCCGTCTAAAAAATGTTGAAAATAATTTAAATAAATCTATTTTCGTTAGCGTTAACGTTAAAAAAATCATAGAAAATATTATGATTAATTGTTTAACTTAATGTATAATTTTTTTTTAATATTTTAAGGAGTTTTGTCTCTTTCTTTCTTCTTCCCGGAGTTGTTCTGATTTGAAACCGCATTAATTCTTAGGGTTCCATACTCACAAGGTAAAACGGTACCCGCTATATATTACTAATAAGCCACTGTCTACCAGGATGTATCTCACAAGCCGTGATATTTTATGAGTTGATATTTCCACAGTTTATTTATTTTTGTCGCCTCTATAATAACAAAAACGAAAAATCTCAATCAAATAAATATTTACTACCATACAAGAAATGTGATTTCTTTAATATGGTACATATCGTATCATATTCAAGACTGACTCCTTAAAAAACCCAGTGCACGTGACTGCAACCAATCTTGTTAAAATTTAGCTAAGCCACATTATTCATGACAGAAAAATAAAAAGATTTCTTCTATTTATGCACAGTAAATATAATTTTGATCCTATACAAATACCATTCCTTTTTTTGTGTAACATTTTATTTTCTATCCTAGTGCATCCCTATGTTAGAAAGGGTGATTGTATCTACAGTGGCTATAGGTTCAATTATTTTGTTTTTAGCCTTACGATTTTTCTATTGCCAAACAATAAGATCTCTGCATACCTCTTTCGCCTCGTCGACTCTGTCATCAACCTCCTTATAAATTACCTCTTAGTTGAAAACTATAGTTTATATGAGTAGTCCGAAGTAATATAAAATCATACTTAATTACGAGAAACCTAACCTAAAGCTATCCGTATAGAATAATTAAATCTCCCGATAAAGGTCAGAGAATTACAAAATCCCTGGTCACGCTAGAGGAGAATAAAATATATAAAATTATATTAAAATTAAATTAGCTTCACGCTAAATCCCGCACACAGCAGGGTAGGCAGAGGGAACCTAGTGTTAAGACACTCCGTTCCCCACTTTCTGCCGAATTTTTGGAGGCATTGCGTGTTGAGTGGCAGAGCTCAACGCCGCGCTTTGCCTCGACACCAGAGCGAAGAAATGAAATATAAATTTAAGTAAGTATTTCATCTCCTCGAGTGGGGACCGAACCCACAACCAGTCGGTTTTACAGTCACACTTTGTGCCACTGCGCCACGACTGGCCTCATAAAATATATGGAACCATTATAAATAATAACAAGCGTAAGTCGGGTTCACCCACCGAGGGTTCACTACAAAATTAAAGGTTTCAAGCTTTTTATATTTAACCTTTGCAGAGCCACAGCCCTTTACCACCTATTAAGGTTGACCCTATTAATGTTGATTCCTCTTATAAAGTCGAAATTCGTTATTTGCGATACAAACGGCCATTTTATTTAAGTAAATGTACATATAGGATTTTTTCAGGAAATCGTGGGACCTTAGATCTGAGTAGTGGTTTGAGTTTCAACTAGATATGGCCAAGCGATTCTGAGATAAAGACTTTTGAAAGACACAGAAACATAGAAAGGCAGACGGACGGACAGATAGACAGACGAACGGACGGACAACAAAGTTATCTAATAAAGATTCCTTCTTTCCTTAAGAGATACGGAACCCTAAACAACGGTTAAGTGTCAGTCAGGATCGCCCACCGCGGCTTCCGTACCAATGTCAGTCTTGAAACTACAAATATAAGATTATAATTGATTTTTTTTTCTGGTAAATACCTATAATTCAATTTCCAGATTTTCCCTTTAATTGTGTTGTAAGTTCTCAGCTCGTGCCAAGTTCATAACTGGAAGTCCACGGGAAGTACCTAATAATGGTTCTTACGTCACGCATTATCATATTAGTAGCTTCATCTTCCGCTTCTCTACATCGTAGTTTTTCAGTTATCATTAGATAAAAAAATAAAATAAATAAATTAGCTTCACGCTGTATCCCGCACACAGCAGACAGGGGGAACGAAGTGTCAAGACACTTCGTTCCCCACTTTCTGCGGAATTTTAGGAGGCATTGCGTATTGAGTGACAGAACTCAACGCCGCGCTTTGCCTCGACACCAGAGCGAAGAAATGGAAATATAAATTTAAGTAAATATTTCATCTCCTCGAGTGGGGATCGAATCCACAGCCAGTCAGTTTTACAGTCACACATTGTGCCACTGCGCCACGACTGGCCAGATCATTAGATGAAATGTTTTTATTCAAAACTAGTGGCCGCCCGAAAGTTCGTTTGTGTGGACTTATAACTCTCTGATTCCCCGCTAGGGATAATGTGAACCGTAATGACCATTTTCATACTACTTCCATTTATTTTAATGAAATTTAAAGTCAAAATGTCGAGATAGTGCTTATTAGTTGCAAAACTCAAAGCTGTGCTTTGGTATACCACGTTAGGTATGTGGGATCGATTTCCACTCGATGAACTTGAGCGAAATTCCCGTTCGGGTAGTGCGGCGTTGATTTCTGCTATAAAACACGCGGTACCATATCAATTAAGCGAAAAGTGAAGAACGGAACGGAACGAAATTCTTTATTGAGGAACAGAGTATCGTATTTCTAGGTCCCCAGTTTAACTCTGCCTACCTTTTTATATACCTACGAGAAGTAAAAAAAAGCGAACAAGAAAAGTAAACAATTTGATAATAATCAATCATTACCTCGAGTGAAAATCGAACTTACAACCTTCTTGGAAGTGACAGGCTTCTACTTTTAATAGTTTTTATTAAATAAAGAAAATGACATTTCCTTATTTCTTAAATTTTTCCTGGTCAATTATTCATATATCATCAGATTTTTCAGGCGTTTAATTTTTAGATGTCAATAAAAAATAGCTATCACGCTGAACAACAACTTTCGTTAAGACATTTCTTATAATTCAGCTGTATTATTTTATTTCTTCATTAGATTTTCCAAATCTTCAAATTTCATATGGTTTCAATTCTTGCTTGAAATATTAAAAATAAGTTTTCCTTTCAACTTTTCTCTTCAACTTTTATTTTGCCGAATATATTAGGGTAGGTAGAGAGAACTACTAATTTCCACACAACTTTATGTGCTGAGTGGTGAAACTCAACACCGTGCTATGTCTTGTTATTAGACCTAAGGAATGTAACTACTGTATGTCCTAGAATGGAATTCGAACTAAAAAGCGTTTGCTGCTGTACCACGACAGTCTTAAAATATTTTAAATGAATACTATCTATATATTTTCAGATTACATTTTTATCTCCAATACTACGTATCACGGCTTAAAACGGTGCACCTTATCGTTGACCACAAATACATGATGCATCCTCTTAATGGCGCTCTCAAAGTAATGAGAAAACCTAGATTTTAAAAAAATATGCTATTAAATACTGTTTTTACTTTAAAAAGCTGTTTTACGTTTTATCGCGCATAGCAGCTTAATAACTATTTCGAGACATAACTTTTAGAGTAGCAGAACTCAACGCCACGTTCTGTCTAACAGAACTAAAATAAATTAAATAAAGTATTATAAATTTATATTTACCAAAAACAACAAACATCCTATTAATATTACATATGTGAAAGTGAGGATCGGTGTTTGTTCCAGTTTCACGTGAAAACTACTAAACAGATTTAGATAAAACTTTACAGAAATATAGCCTATACATTAGAATAATACATAGACTACAATTTATTTAAATATTATGTATAATTTGGTCACAACGTAAAAAATAAATTTAAGCGGGCGAAGCCGCGTATGGGTCGCTAGCATTATAATAAACTGAATCAAACATATTTCCATTTCATAAAACAAACTAGCCAATAAAATTTAAGGCTTAGTGACTTAGTTCATACGAATTTATTCTTATTACAGCGTTTGGTTTCCTCTAACAGTAAATCAATGTTAAATGTAGGAGAAAATATCGATGAGGATACGCACGAGTGGGTACAAGGTGAATGTGCTTGTACTTACAGAATGATAGATAAAAACCTCAATTTCTAAGTTATTTTTGAGACTAGTCGTGGCGCAGCGGCACATAGTGTGACTGTAAAACCGACTGGTTGTGGGTTCGATCCCCACTAGAGGAGATAAAATATTTACTTAAATTTATATTTCCATTTCTTCGCTATAAAATAGAGGCAAAGCGCAGCGATGAGTTTTGCGCCTCCAGAATTCGGCAGAAAGTTGGGAACGGAGTGTCTTAACACTAGGTTCCCTCTGCCTACCCTGCTGTGTGCGGGATACAGCGTGAAGCTGATTAAAAAAAATATTTAAAATTAAATTCAACAAAATCACACGCAGAGGAATCCGTTCTCCACTTTCTATCGAATTCTGGTGGCATTGCGTGTTGAGTGCCTGAAGTCAACACTACGCCTTGTCTCGACACCAGAGCGAACAAATGGCGACATACTGTAATAATTTTATATTTTTAAGTATTAATATTCACAATTATTTATTATAAAAATGTAAATAAACCTCTTTGTTTAAAAAAAAGATTTTTTTAAAATAAGTTCATAGAATTATCACCAGAGAACACTAATAAAATGACGCTTTATATGATCGGAAAATTCGAGATATACTTTTAGACTTGGAGCGGAAGAAAAAAGAGATCTTCCAGAATATCATATTGTATTAGAATTTAAGATAGACATTGTACTAAGCTTTAAATAGTATTTTACTCTGGAAGAAATATAAGTTCTGTAAAAGCCACTTGGTGTTTAATTACGTTACAATACATTAAAATAAATATCCCATTTCCTCGAGCGTTTACAGTCGCACCTTGTGCCCATACGTCACGACGGGCACCAACTGGACATTATAGATCATAATTTATAATTCATACATACATAACATACAAAATTACAAATAAAATAATCACTCCGCATAACTGTGTGACAAAACTACACGCTTCACAATGAATGCAGTTAAAATTCTGCGTCTGTATGGCCGTATAGGAGCACTCGTTAAAACTTTAAACAACCATATGCATAGGCGTTAGTTAGTAGTTGGGAAAAGTTAAATAAAATCCAATGGAGTTGCTTGAATTGGTTATTTTTAGCGCTGTTAAGTTACGTTTTTGTTGCCATAATCTCTTTATTGTTGTGAGTGATGATATTTTTTTTTTGTTTTATTTTGTTTTAGCTTCGAGGCCAGTTGTTGCGCGGTGGACGCAAAGTGTGCTTGTTAACGCGACTGGTTGTGGATCACCAATCCAGGAAATTAAATATTTATTTACATTTATATTTTCATTTCATCGCTCTGATGTAGAAGCAAAGCGCGGCGTTGAGTTCCGCCAGTGTACACGCAATGCTTCCCGAATTCAGCGGAAAGTGAGAAACGGAGTGTATTAACACCAGGTTCCCTCTGCCTCCCTAGCTATAGCGGGATACAACGTGAAACTGATTCAAATTTTGATTTAATTTTAACGCTGTATCCCGCCGCCATAATTGCCAAATACTGAAGCTGCTTAAAAAAAAATCACGACTCATATTTTGTATATTAATCAATATATAACGTATGCAACCCTCCATAACAACTTAACGGTACATTAATGCCATGATGAAGCGAAAAACAAATGTAACACCATAGATTTTATTTTTTCATCAAACACGAGATGTTGTACGTCGAGTGCTAATGTCTATAGAAAACCTAATTTTGAATAAAATGTCGATTTATTATATTTTTTTTGAAGCAGAATTGGGAGGTTTCTTTTCATGAAACTCCAGTTCCGTCCAATTTTGGAATCATTGTGAGTTGAGTAGCAGAACTCAAAGTCGAGCTATCTTATTAACAGAGCGAGAAAATGAAAATTATTTTTTACCCCAAATAGAAATTGAATTCACAACCCTCACTTTTACAGTCATAAGCTTTGCCGCTGCGTCACTACGGTCTCAATGAACTTAATGCTGTCTTAATACCTACAACTAACATTTTTAGTAGTGGCGACTTGCAACTTCATTATATTCACGCTGTATCCCGCACACAGCAGGGTAGGCAGAGAGTACCTAGTTTTAAGACACTCCGTTCCCAACTTTCTGCCGAATTCTGGAAGCATTGCGTGTTGAGTGACAGAAAAATAAGAAAGATAAAAGAAATAAAAGAAAGAGATAAATGAAATATAAATTTTAGTAAATATTTCATCTTGTCAAGTGGAGATCGAACCCCACAACCAGTCGGTTTTACAGTCACATTTCGTGCCACTGCGCCACGACTGGCCTCGTGACCTCGAGGCAGCGGAAAGTGGACAAGGGAGTATTTTCTTCTTTATAATATATAAAATGACATTCCGTGTTGACTGGGGAAACCAAACGCTGTGCTTTGTGTTGGTACCAAAACGAAGAAAGTGAAATAATGTATTCCTCCGAGTGAGAATCGAACCCACAACCAGCGTGTTTACAGTTAGATACTGTGGCGTAATTTCCGTAATATATACTACAAATACGTCGAAGAATCCTTTCAAGGCATTTCCCGTTGCATCAGAATTGCAAATGATAATACCCTTACAGGCTTACTTAAATAATACATTATGAGGGTAGTTTGAACTCTTCCAAATTTACATGAGTATAATTAATGATGTAAATGTATGGAAAACGCGATGGAATGGCGCATAGGAATTGGGTCAATGCGTTTTATCTTAATTTAGAGTAGACAGAGATAACGTAGTGTCGAGACACTCCGTTGAACGATTATTCTCCGATCATTGCATTTAGCTGGGAAATAAGGAAAGGAAAATATAATTCATTTTGGAAGTTGTCAAAGCCCCAATCATATCAATTATAAAAATAAAATATAAGCAGCATTTCTCCAAAAAAAAATTCCATCAACTATAACATACATTAAGGTTTTCACGACTCTATGAGCAGCTTCACGCTTTTTGAACACAGCGGGGGAGGCAGAGAGAATCTAGTGTTAAGACACTTCGTTTACCATTTTCACGCAAATATTAGAGAGATTGCGTGTTAAGTTGCGGAGTCTAACTCCAACTCATTGTTTTCCAAACGTGTTTTGTCTAGACAGAAAGAACTAAGTAAGTTATTGGCCTTTTTCAGCCTAATATACGAAACATTGCGTGTTAAGCAGCGGAACTCAACGCCGCGCACTGTAAACTCCACAATAGTTTTACTCTAACCACAATAATTATCAAGTTAGAACATCTCGTTTATATTTAACCAGCCAGCTTTCCATTTAATTTCCACTGCCGCCTAGAATTTACTGAAACCGATGGAGTTCCGCTGTTTGAACTGTGTTAACGTTCCGAGACCGAGTTTGAAATGAACAGCTTTTTTTTTACTTTTGTTACAGTGTTGCTGTTTTAAACCTAATGGTAATTTTTAAATACTTTCAATTTATCTCTTATTATTTTTTTCTAGTAAGAATTAAGCGTACAAGAGAGGAAATGGTTTCAAATTTCACAAAAGAGGAAATGGTTCCAAATTTTTGTACGTTTAAACTTTATATTAAAGATTGTTTTGGAAAATATATTTTTTTAAATCAGACGTCTCGTGGTGCAGCGATAAAATATTTCATCATAAACGCTACGGTAGTGAGTTCAATTTCCACACGGGAAGATGAATTATTTTGCTTTGATAACAAGACAAAGCGTTAAGTTCTATTAACAAGCAATTTCTCAAGAAATTACCCAAACGTGTTAAACAAAGAGTCTTAACACTCATTTCTCTCTGCCCACCCTGCTATACGTAATACAACGTGAAGTAAAAAAAATATTAACCAAGCATCCATTGCTCTATACATTTAACTAACAAATATAACCTAATTCAAACAATCTAGCTTTCTAAGTTGAAGCCGGTCATGGCGCAAGGCACAAAGCGTGACTGTAAAATTACTGGTTGTAGTAGGTTCGATCCCCACTCGAGGAAGTGAAAAATTTATTTACATTTATATTTTCATTTCGTCGCTCTGGTGTCGAGACAAAGCGCGGCGTTGAGTTCCGCCAATCAGCACGCTGGAGGCTATCTCCAGTTTTTGGCGGAAAGGGGGGAATGGAGTGTCTAAACAATAGGTTCCCTCTGCCTACCCTGCTGTGTGCGGGATATAGCGTTAAGCTGATTTAATTTTAACTTTCTAACGTTAAACGCTAACCATAGATAAGAATAAACCCACTTTGTCGAGACTTATTCAACATTCAAATTGATAAAACATCTAACGCAGTACAACTTCTAGAAGATTAAAGAACTTCAAATCCAATTTACTTGTTCACTTACCTACCTGGATGGAATAAACGAGCTCGTTACGATAGATGTACACTGGGTTTTATTTAACTAGTTAGTTTTATAGATGAATGTAGCAATTCTTCGCTCTGGTGTTAAAGCAAAGTGCGGCGTTAAGTTCCGCCACTCCACCTACAGTGCCTCCAGAATTTAGTTGAAAATGAGGAACAAATTGTCATAATACTAGGTTCCTCTGCCTACTCCGCTGCCCAACGTGAAGCTTCACGCTGTATCCCACACACACACCCTTTGCCTACCCTGCTATTTGCGGGATACAGAGTGAAATTGAAAAAAGAGAAGTCTAAATAGTTATTTATAACTACCGAAAAAATAGAGCAGTCTTATACTCGTAAGATAAACTTAAATGTGTATGTGTATATCTGTATGTCTGCTGTAGCATCATAGCTCCTTAACCGATAAGACGACTTACATTCAGTTTTTTTTATTAAAAGAGAACTTAATTGAGAGTGCTTTAAGCTACCAATCTTTACCATACATCTCTATATGGGTGAACATTTAATATTTTCGCATTGAATACCGCATTTATCATGGAAGATGGTGGCAAACTTACATAAGTTTAAGTACTTCGATGTAACTCACTACACCTACGGTCAGAGTTACATCGGGCACTTAAAATAAGACGAAAATAAGAACATCTTTAAAATACAGTTCAACAGTAAGAACAGAAGAAAAATATTTAAAAAAAAAATGCCAATGCAAATTTGCAATTTGACTGTTGCCAATTGGCGCAGGTTCGATTCTTCGTTTGCATTTTAATACATTGCCTAAAAATTTTTAATTAGGTATTGTTTTCTAATTATGTTCTCTCAGTGTACCCCCATACAAAGAACACATATAAGTCACCGATTACGTCTCACAGCCGCCAAGTTGTTCGTAATGAAATACCAGATTACACGAAACTCGTATTGCCTTTGATAGAATGGGTGTAAAAGTTAGGAGACAATGGAACGGATTTTTTTTTTCATTAATATTAAACAGCAAAATTTTGAATTATTCGATGTAAATTTATTAACGATAAGAGAGGTAGAGACCTTGTTGACCGTCAAAAATACAGTATCAAACATACTGGAAGGTCACGTAAACAGCATGAGGATCCGCCGTAAGCCATGTTTGAGGAGGTTGATAATAGTAGACGAGGGGAAAGAGATATGTAGCGACCGTAGCGTTTGGCACTCCGTTGTTTCGGACTACCCCGCTAGGAATACAGGGTGTAGCTGGATTAGATTAGATTGGTATAATTTTGTGAAAAAGAATATAGTGTTAAGTTGTCAACTGTGCATAGAGTGACAACAAAATTAAATTCCAGTTAAATTAAGACATTACATCTATAGTATTAATAATGTTTTTTTTTAATTTAACCACAAAGCTCATTATATAATATATTTGTAATAAAAAATGGCGAAATATTAAAAATAGAGTATCTTAAAACTAACTTCCCTCTGCCTACACAAGTGCAACTTGGAATACAGCGCAAAGTTAAAAAAATAAATTTATTTTGTATATGAACATTGTCATGCCCCATTTCCGTGACATTGTCTACTGTTTAGTCTTTAACACAACGCTTCGTTGTTCACCAGTGCAAGAAAATAAAAACAATTCATTCCCCTAAGTGGGAATCGAACCTTCAACAACTTCACGGTTCTGTTCTGTGCTGTTACCAGCACATAGCGGGGTAGGCAGTGAGGACACAAAACCTAATGCTAAGATACTTCATTCCCATTAAAATACTTACGTTCCCCAGTTGACTCCAAATTAGCAATAGCATGTTGAATGGCGGAACTCGTAACTAGAGTTCATTCCCCCAAGTGAGAATCGAATTCACAGCTGTCGCGTTTACAGTTGCACACTCGTGATCCTGCACCACGATTGCCTCAATACCAAACAATTTTAAATATAATATATATTTCTCTTAAACTAAGTTCGATCCACGACAATAACAGAATACCGTAAAGCTTTAAGTTAAACCTCAGTTAACACTATTCACTCTTATCACATACTGAAGAGTTCAAAACTAATCTACTTCATTAACCAAATAGTACAATTTTGTGTTAAATCTACGTTTAATTAGTGGAGCAATGGAAACTTGGTGAAATAATCAAGAGGATATATGGAGGAAGTTCATATGGAGGAGTTCGTGGGAATAACTGTTAAGTTTTATTGCGACGTCTTGTTTCATTATGATAGTTAGTGAATTTTCAAAACCGTCGTAGCGCAGTGGGACAGTTTTCAACAGTGTAGGTTCGATCTCTGCTCGGGGAATACATACAATACATTTGTTTTTATTTTCTTGCTCTGGTGGACGAGGTGAAGCGTAGAGTCACGCAAATCACCACGAAATGCCTTGAAAAAATGTGGGGGATGTTCGTCTTAGTACTGGGTTCTTTCTACCTATTTTGGTATATCATTTGTACGATGAATGAGGGAAATGTATTTTTTAAGGGTTCCGATCCGTAAAGGGAAAAATGTTCGACTGTCAAGATCATTTACGATATTTCAAGATCGTGTAGAGTAGAGATATTAAGAGGAAATTATTATCAAAGGTCAATAAATATATAGGGTCATTTAATGAAAAAATCGCACTTATAAGTCAACACAATCGAAATATACAAAGCGCTTAGTCAAAACCTTTATAATACTTTCGTTGAGCAAACTGTTATGAAAAGTCAGTAATAACTAACAATATAAATATAGTAAAAAATCTGAAGATTGAAAATTTAAAGATATATTTCCCACCAATTATGAAATTTCAACAACTAATTAAATTTAATACAATAAGCACTTTCTAAGCAAAAAATCCATATTGTCTTTTAATGTCAAAAAGTATATCTATAAATAAAATTGCATTCTTTTACTGAATGATCGACCGAAGTAAATTAAAATTTGATATGTAGGTAGTATAGAAAGTTTAGGCAAACACTAAGAAAAGATTTCTCGTAGTAACTATGAAAACAGAAAAAAACAGATTTTTCATTGTACATCATCAAGTCCACTCAAACAAAATTTAGGCCGGCGACGTCGAATTTTTTTTTATTATTTTTTTAATAGGCAGAGGGAACCTAGTATTAAGACACTCCGTTCCCCACTTTCATTCAACGCCGCGCTCTGCCTCGACACCAGAGCGAAGAAAATGGAAATATAAATTTAAGTAAACATTTCATCTCCTCTAGTGGGGATCGAACCCACAACCAGTCGGTTTTACAGTCACACTTCGTGCCGCTGCACCACGACTGGCCTCGACGTCGAGTTTAATGCAAAAATATAAAAAAATACTTTCTTTTAATATAAAGCAGTTAATAACAATTTCTGTCAGAGTCCAAACCCACGACCGTATGTCATCCAAAAGCACAACTCGACAAATGTCTATAAAATCGGGTCACCTTGCCGTCTCCGCAGCGAAGTCATCTCGGAAAGCGAGAGCTCATTTCCTACGAACTTTGATGCCAAAATTTGAAGTTTTTTTCTTGTTGTTTTTGTTACATTCAAATTTGTTGGTAAGTTATGTATAGGTACGTTCCCTTTTTTTGTTTATCCTGCAAATAGCAGAGGGAACTGGGAACCTAGTATTAATTAAGATACACTGTTCCCATTAAGACATTATCGTTCTCCACTTTCCACTGAATTCTGGAGACAATGCGTGTTGAGAAGCAAAACTCAACCCTTTTCCTCGTTGCCAGAGCGAAGGAATGAAAATATTAAATATCTAATTTTCTTAGATGGGAATTGAACCTACGACTTATCACGTTTACTGTTGCACCTGCCACAACTTTTCTTTTTTCAATTTTACTTTCTTCCTTAAAGTTACACAAGCGTTCGACTACAAACGTTACAGATTGTGGATTCGGCTTCCCTCGATTAAATCAAATATTTGATATTTTCATTGCCCAACTCTGGTAAAGAGGCAAGACGCGGTGTTCAGTTCCGCCACTCAATACCTCCGGAATTCAGCGTAAAGTGAGGGACGTAAGTGTCTTCATGGGAACGGAGTGTCTTACCACTCGATCCCTACGTACCCTCTGCTTACCTTGCTTTGTGTGGGATACATGTTAAAGCAAAAAAAAATACAATTTTAGCAATTCCCATTAAATTTTCTGTATGAAAAGTATACAGCACAAGAGGAAGGGTGTGAAGCAAACCATATAGATGCCTACATTAATTTAAAAGTTATTTTTAACCGCAAGTCATGGTACGTTTTAACCCACATTTGCTCCCTCGACAACTGTCCTCTCGCCTGGAACAGGGTCACCTCTCGTACTACAGTGTATGTATGTAATATTTGCCTTATAAAATGTTTCTTTTTGAATTTTCTATGTGATGAGTATGATATAAGTTTTTGTTGAGCTTTACGTTGTGTTGTGTATAGCAGTTAAGGTAAAAGGAACCTGGGAACCTAGTGATAAGACCTTCAGAACCTATTAACTCACTTCTGTTCACCATTTTCTGACTAATTCTGGAAGTATTGCGTGTGGCAGTGGCGGAAGTAAACGCCGAGCTTTTTTCTATAAGGGTGAGGAAATGAAAATAGTTTAAACTCCCCTAAGTGAAAACTGAACTCACTATCATTAAATTAACAATCAGACGTTGTACTAGTGCCTTAAAGATATTTTTTTATTTAGAAACTTTATAAGAAACAAATAAGTTTAAAATCCACTATAGCATGACGCTGTATCCCGCACATAGCAGGATAAGCAGAGGGAACCTGGGAACATAGTGTTAGCCCATTTCATTCTCATTAAGACATTTTCGTTCCCCACTAGGCTTCCTCTACTACACCTACTTGCGGGTTACAGCGTGAATGAATATTGTAATCTTCTATTTCAATTGCCGTTAAATAAAATATTAGATTATTCATTCAGTTTCAGAATGTCTCCAAAATTATGTAATAAATGGGTACAAGGTTCCCTCTACATGCTTTAATACAGTGTAAACATTAATAAGTGAGATATTAATAATTGAATGATATTTTTATAGTTTCACTCATCTCTCGCACATTGTAAGGCAGAAAGAGATAATCAATTGTTAATTTACTCTGTTCTCCACTCTCCGCTAATTTCAAGACGTTTTCAGTCAGATAATGTCTAACACAATAATTATGAAAATATTTTTTATGTAATTATTATTTTATGTTTTGTTTTAAGTTGTTTTATAAGTTTTATAATAACAGTGATCCACTGAACGAACAAAGGAAGCGATAGCTGGATGTCGATGAAGACAATGGACTTATCACCAGGGATGTTGAAGGCCGTATAACAAGGTTAATTTGGAATGCAGACCCTAGCAAAAATACTATTTTTTTTTATGTTCACGCTGTATCTGCACTTAGCGGGATAGGAAGAAGGAACCTAGTGTAAGGATTCTGTTTTTAGAATTTTCAAGACGATGATGAATCGTTGAGCTCAACGCCGCTTTGTGTTGTAACCAGATCAATATTAAACAATTAATTTCTCGATTAGAATCGACTCCACAACCATCATCTTTACATTCATACGCTTCGTCCTCGCTCCGCCACGACGACCTGAAGAATAAGACAGAAAGTGACAACAAAAGTCAATACATACAAACGAAAATACGTACAAACATTTCATTACAGTGCTTTTTGGTTCCAAAAACTAATTTTTTTTTTGTCATTCCGAAAGCTAGTTAGTAGTTCCGTATCGCAGTGCACTTTGAAGTTTTAACGAGTGTCTCCTGAATACGGCCAAATTGGTTTCGAACACGCATGGAATTTTAACATGAGATTGAATTTTTATTTTTTGTTGTACTTAAATTGAAATATTTTTGTATGTTAAAATAAAGTATAATATTTTAATGTATTTGTCAATGTCATTCGTGTATTTAGTTTTTGTAGATTCACGCTGTAGGCAGAAAGAGAGGGGGACCTACCCGACCCTGTTCCCCACTTAACGCTGAATTTTGGGAGCAATGCGTGTTGAGTTACGTAACTCTACGCCGCGCTTTGCAGCGACTCCAGAACAAAGAAATGGAAATATAAATTTATACAAATATTTCATTTCCTCAAGCAGGAGTCGAACCCACAATCACAGCCGCATAATCCTATGTATAAAACAGGGAAGTCAATAAATCACTAAAACACAGAATATGCTGGAAAGACCCTAAAAATCCACATACTTTTCCCTAAATCAATTACAATAACTTAATCTTATTTTGTTATCCATCCAGGAACAGCAGTAACAACAGATTTTGCCCTAAATATAGAACTAACTTGGCTCATATATACATCATGGTGATTATTTCGATAAGTTTTCATTGCTTTCTACTACGGTGAATATGAATTATTGTTAAAGCTTGAGCGGCTTAGCCGTTAATTTGAATTGACAATTGAAGTTTATTTTTACCTTCACGCTGTATCACGCAAGAGCGTGGTAGAGGGAACTCAGTTTTAAGATACTGCGTTTCAAGTAACAGAATTCAGGGTCGCGTCTCCAGAGTTCGACGGAAGTAACCACATTTGAAAACATGATTAATTTCATTGTACAAATTGTTCCAAGTAGGAATCAAACCCACAGCCATTGCTGTTTACCGCCGTCGTTTACCCTATTCCACGATGGCTTGAATTCTTAAAGGTGAAAAGTGAAAAACTAATTTAGGCAAAGTACGTCATTGGGATCCACCAATCAACGCTTCCAGAATTAGGCGGCATATGGAGTACGAAAGTGTATTAATGGAAACGATGTTTCGTCGTAACTCCAGGTTTCCCAGGTTCCCTTTCTCTACCCAGTTATCTACAGGACACAGTGAGAAGCTATAAATGTAAGTAAATTAATTGAAGGTAATTTATGAGTATTATCAAGTTGGCGAAGTTTTTACAAAGTGAACTTGGTGAGAACTCGTCGAGAGCGGTGCGAGTCCTTATCTCGAAACGTTTGTATCAAGCTGTGATTTAAGACGCAAGTAACTTTGGCCCGCGGTTTCTTTACTTTAGAAACGTGGTGAAATTTTACATTTCTTAAGCTTGTGAAGCTGTATGTCGCATTTAGTCGTACTTCCCAAGACGGAACCTTGTGTTCAGACACTCTGCTTCCCTCGCCTAATTTTCTTAGCATAGCGTATTACTTTGTTACCAAAACGATTAATTAAAATATTAATAAATAATAATTAATTCCCACGAGTGGGCATCGAATCTTACGCTATTCACGTTTGTTAGCCAAACCCTATTGTTAAGAATTATTATTTGGCAGAGATAAATGGCTTTTTTACTTTGCAATAAAATATATGAAGTTCGATTGCCGGTAACTTTGAACTTTTTAAACTATAGAATAATATTTGAAATTAATATAAAATATAAACAGAACCTAAATAACTGAATTGTTTTGACCCACGCCTAACCCTAAGTGACTTTGTCCATTACCCTTACGAGAATTGAACTCACGACCGTCGCAAGTCTAAGACACCCCTCGAGTGTAATATAAGTTTTCAACTTTATATAATTTAAGACAAACACTTAGGTAAATTGCTCTATTAGAGTTTACGGCACTACTTTCATTATGTTACAAAATGTTCCGTTCGTGTGTTTTAAATTGCTACGTAAAAAGGACAAGATATAAAGAGATTAAATAAAGAAAAAATAAGGATAAATAAAAAAATATATAGAAAATTAAATCGATTTGAACCTGTACCCATTTGTCGTGAAATATATTTGTAACTTCACATTATATCCTGCATACAGCAATGTAAACAGAAAAAATCTGGTGTTACGACTTCTCAAAATACTTGCCAATTTTTGCATCATTAAGTCTTATGTAACGTAACTCAACGCCGCGCTGCGTCCTATTTTCCGAGCAAGAAAACAAAAATATTTCATGCCAAAAAAGTGGAAATCGAACCCACAAACATCTCCGTACACACGAAAACTTTCACCATTCCACAACAGCCACAACTAAACTGGTGTCCTAAGCTTATAACTCCTATACAGTCCATTTCGTTTAATCAAGAGGTTCTCCAGCTCCTAATATTTGCTCCGCGCTGGAAATTTATAGGTTTGCGGTCCACACCGGCGACCGTTGGGACGGTGTTCCTTGTAATACTGGCTGAGTTACCTGTCTTTTAATGTTGTAAATTTATATATTAAAAATTAGCTTCACGCTATATCCCGCACACAGCAAGGTAGGCAGAGGGAACCTAGTGCAAGACACTCCGTTCCCCACTTTCTGCCGAATTTTGGAGGCATTGCGTGTTGAGGCACCTTTTGCCCGATGTATTGTATAAACCCTATCATTGGTTTAATGGACAATAGTCTAACAGAAAAATATTTTAAACTCGAATATGCAGTTCCTGAGATCAGTGCCCTTAGCCAAACAAACCCATTTAAGGATCTACATACAACTACTTCAAAGATTAGTTGCCAGGTTCTAGTACCAAGGAACTAAAGTAACTAAATTCTCCAAATTTAATACAAGCCGTGGAATGCAATCTTGTTGTCTTACAATTTGTTAGTTTCATAATAAAGACGTGGTGAAAATTTAAAACTTCTAATGCAAATTAAACCTTAACTTTTAAGTTATAGAGCACATTTTTCAATATTTTACAGTAATGTTAACTGAGATAAGTTAGGGTAAAGCGTGGTGGTAAATGAACATACGAGGATTTCTTACTAGGAGTTTCAGCTTCTCATACACGATTGCTGATTTCTTTATGTCTAGCTTAATGCCACTCAGAGTTATCTGTTTACATTTAAATACAATTAAATCGATACAAATGTACGTAGGCTTCTTATGAGACATGACAATGGCTCCAGATTCGGAAGAAGATGAGAAATGGAAGTATCTTGATGGGACTGGAATGTCTCAATATAACACTAGGTTCCCAGGTTTCTTCTGCCTACTGTCATTTTTTCCGCATATCACGGTATGTAAAGAGACCCAGTGTTAAGGCACTCCGTTTTCCCGTGCACCGCTCAATTTTATTTTATTAAATTATCTTATCTTATCTTATTCTCCCGATTGGAAATCGACGGCCACTACGACGGCCTACGACTACCAAAACTATTTTTGTTTAGTAGTAATAAGGTAATCCTTACTTAGTAACGGAAGTTAACGTACGCATTGTCCCGTTACCATAGCGAAGAAATAAAAATATTAAATATTTAACTTTCTCGAGTGAGGATCGAACCTAAAACGCGTTCAGTCACAAGCTTATGCTCCTGCGCCATATTCTGTAGTTTATAATAGAAATAACGGCATCACTACCTCGCTCGCTTAAAAAAATAAATAAAAACATATACAAAATTTATTTCTCTATATCTATAGATAAATGGTTTCAACAGTATTTACCTCTACACGATTAGATAACATCGACCACCCCGTATATAGTAGAGCCATTTAAAATATATTTGCACTTAATTAAAAATGAATATTTACGCTTATTAATTGGTTGTAGATGAGTTTGTTTGTTTGAATGCACTAACCTCGGGAAGTATTGGTTCGAATTGATATACATTTTTTTGTGTTTATATAGTCTATTTATTTACAAAGGTTATAAGCTATAGTATGTAACGTTATCCGTTGCGTTGTTATTATTTTAATGAAAATAAATAAAATTAATCAGTATCACGCTGTATCCCGCATACAGCAGAGTAAGCAGCCCTCTGCTGTGTAGAGACACTCCGTTCCCCACCTTTAGCCGTATTCCGGAGACGTTGCTTTTTGAGTCACGGAACTCAACGCCGCGTTTTGCCTCGATACTAGAGCCAAGACATTGAAATATAAATTTTAACATATACTACTACTAGTCTACTAGTCGAGTTTATAGTCTCACTTTGTGCTCTTGCGCCACGACTGGTCTATTATTACTATTATTATAATCATTGCATTCAAATGTCAAAGATTTTTTTTATCTTCACGTTGTTTCCCTCATTTAACACGATAAGTTGAGAGAAGACTACTATTAAGACTCCGTTACCCACGATTTGCACAAATTTTGTGTTATCAGCGTAATGAAATAATACAACTAATTTTCCCCAGTGTGAATCGAACCCACAACCGTCGCCTTAGGTTTTAGTCGCACGCTGAGCCACAATGGCCAAAGTTACGAAACCTATTATAAAATATGCAACTATAAGCTTATTAGGAAAAAGTTTCTCACAAACTGCTGGACGTTAAGTTGCAGCTTGAGCTTACTGACTTTACTGACAATCACGACGTTTGACAGCGAGTATTTGATAGTCTTATAAATGCTTGGGTTTATTGGTCCTGAATTCATATCCAATTTTTGGGTAGCTGCCTGTAAAGTTGACACTATTGATGTAACTGTACGATTCAAAAGTCAGTTAGAACAGGCCAGTCATGGCGCAGAGGTATAAGCGTTTGACTGTAAACCCAACAGGTTGTGTGTTCGATTGCTGCTCGAGGACATGAAATATTTAATACTTAATTAGAAAACGTATAAAATTTCGACGTAGCATGGCGAGAACGCATGGCTTAGTGGTCAGAGCGCCTGGTCGGTTTCCAGGAGGCGCGGGTTCGAGTCCCGCTGCGTTCAAATTTTTATACGTTTTCTAAATAAGTATTTTTCTTTCCTAAGTGTGGTACAACACTTTAAAAAATGTTTAAAAAAAATGAAATATTTAATATTTAACTGTATCAGCCAGTCAAAACGCTATACCTCCATCCTTCGTGTTGGCGCGAATACAGTTAGTTGTGGAATCGATCACACCTCGGAAGAATGACTATTTTCATTTTATCGCTCTGGTAACAAGACATAGCGCAACGTTAAATTCGCCTCGCCTGGGGCATGGAGTTACTTAACACTAGGTTCCCTCTCCCTACTCTGCGGTTATAAGAAAGTAGTATGTAAGTGTTTGTTTTAAATCGAAATATATAGTATATTTCGATTTTTAATATCCTTTTATTTTTTTTTGAGGCCATTTAGTTGTCGGTTCGATCGCCACTCGAGGAAAGGTAAAAAATGTAAATATTTGTTTACATCGAGGCAAAGAGAGGCGTTAAGTTCCGCAACTCAACACGCAATGCCTTCAGAACTCGACGAAAACTGGAAGTTTTAACACTAGGTTCCCTCTGATTAAATATTTTTTTTTTTCTTTTATTTTATACAAACCACTACAATACTCTATTTACATATAGTTATTCAAGCGGATGCTAAACCAGTGACCATATCATTTGTTACATAAGTACTCGATAAATTATCCGGCGGGTTTTCATAAAGCGACATACGGGTGCTTAATAATTTCTAAGCTAAAGTTTCATAAGCGATATTATAGTTCAAGTTCCGCTTATATACTAGTATTATTAAGTAGAGTAAGGCGACAGTTGTGGGTTCGATTCTCATTCGAAGAAAGTGGGGGTTGAAAATGTCCTTTCTTGCTATATTGCTACAAAATGTAAACAAAATTAAAAGTCATCAATAAAATAGCAAACACGATATCAATCTCAGGTACACCCCGTATAAAACCAATTTCTCATATATTGGAGAAAAACGGGTTAATTAAATAACATTTTACCATCAATTTAATCACGCTGTATAAAGAATGCTCCATTATAATTTCTTTCTATTTTATTTTCATATCCTTTGACGGTTGAAAATCGATGCTTCGGTTATTAGTGTCGTCGGTTAGTAAAACCGCTGTTCATTTTTGTAAGAATTTTTAAAAGAAATTTTAATGTTCTTATGTTTAAGGAGTTAAGATTGCCTGAAAATAATATAACTGAAAACATATTTTTTAATTGTATTAGGCTTTTATAGAGAAGTTAAAACTGTGGTTTCATTTAAAGTGGTGCTGACAAAAACACTCTGTATAACCATGAAATGAAAGCTCAACGCGTGAAAGCTCAAATAAACACTTTTCTTATTTTTATTTTTTACTTTAATACTATATTTCACAAAAGGATAAAAAAAGCAAATACAAGGTAAGCTGAGGGAACCTGAAAACCGAATGTTAAGTCACTTAGTACCCATGAGAACACTCCCGGTGAAAGGTATTGCGTGTTGAGTGGTGGAACTCAACGCCGCGCTCGTTACCACGGCGAGGAAAAAAAAATATTTTTATTCCTCGACTGACTTCAAAGAATCTTTTAAATAATAACAAAGTTCAACTTAGAAGTACTAACAAGATTATTTCTATTTGTCGAAAGCTTAAAAGTTAGGATCTTGAAAAATGTTCGTGCGAACTTTTAAAACCATAAAACTGGATACAAAGTGCATTTGAGTTGGTATGTTTAGTTGCAAGAGTGATATATTATGTTATAATGTTTTTGACGTGTTTGGTTTTTAGGGTTCCGTAGGTCAAAAAACAACGGAACCCTTATAGAATCATTTTGTTGTTCTTCTGTCCGTACGTCTGTACGCGTGAGTTTATCAATTTAAATATAAAATTAAATTAAAAATATTAGCTTCACGCTATATCCCGCACACAGCAGGGTAGGCAGAGGGAACCTAGTGTAAGACACTCCGTTCCCCACTTTCTGCTGAATTTTTGGAGGCATTGCGTGTTGAGTGGCAGAGCTCAACGCCGCGCTTTGCTTCGACACCAGAGCGAAGAAATGGAAATATAAATTTAAGTAAGTATTTCATCTCCTCCAGTGGGGACCGAACCCACAACCAGTCGGTTTTACAGTCACACTTTGTGCCACTGCGCCACGACTGGCCTCAATTAAATTAATTATAAATATCTAGTATTCTGTCTTTTAGAGAACAAACAAATCAAGCGCAGTCTCAATCAGCACAATCAAAGATAAGAGCTTTTATGCATCGTTTTTGATGCAATTTGTATGTAACTAGCTACGTAATCAAAACCTATGAGGCGTGCCTTTCTACTGTCTGTGGAACTAGAGTTGTAAAAAAAATCTGCAAAATGAATATTTAAATATTATTTTATAGATGAAAAATGTGAAAATTTATAAGTATTTCATAGACAAAAAAACGTTACAAATTTATATTTATAGTTCATATCATAGAAAATGAGTGAATATACATAAGTTTGTCTACTTTTGTAGGTTGTACCTTCCTTGGATCCTGAAATGGTACGGAAGACTCGGTAAGCGAATTCTCTATATCCTTCTGATACTCTAAATGTGAAAGCTTGTAAGGAAGGAGGGTTTTCTTTCTTTCTTTCTTTTTGAAACTTTCAAGCAAACTCATTACCGAACTGATTTAAATGAAACGCTAACTGGAACTCTACCACTACTGCCGCTGGAGAACATCACTCTATTCCCCTCTTTCAACCCAAAAAATTGCGTGTCCAGTGGCTTTACTCAGCATCATGCTTGTCTATTAGTGCCCTAGAGTCACTAGAGCGCGAAAATTGAAAACAACTCATCATTCAACTTGGAATCGAATCCAAACCCGTCCCATAAACAGTCAAAGTCCGTGCCGATGTTCCACCACAACCTCGACCAAAAGTTAAAATTAATCTTTGGTTTGAATTTGATACCTCCTGATAGAAAATCATTTTATTATTCACCAAACCATCCAGATATCACTATTAAGATGTAAATTTAAAGAGACGTCAAACTTCACTGCCCTTTATCTCCGAGTAAAGGATCAAGGTGCTAACCACTGGGCCTTTGAATAAGCCTGATTTATCACTCCCATAGAACAAGTTTCAGTTTAATTAAGGTTTTAGACGGTCGCTTTATGACCTGCCTTCAGAAACACTTAGATTTATATGTATATTATTATGTAGGGGTATTTGGGACCCCTCTGATAAAATCTGAATTTGTCGTGGCGTGCTGCTTTCGAACGGAATTGTTGTAGGTTCGATTCCTATACTGAGGAATCCAGTTCCAGCTTTACGCTGTATCCCGCTCAAACTAGGTTTTTTTAAGCCTAGTGTTAAAACACACCGCTCGCCACTTTCCACTGAATTCTAAAGGCAATACGTAAGTGGCGGAAATCAACGCCGCGCTTTGCGTCAATTTCATAACGAAGATATGAAAATATAGAAAAAAAAATTCTCGTGGGGTAATGGGAATCACAACTTGTCGCGTTTACAGCCACACACTTTTCCCCCTGCGCGATATTTGAATGATTTTCGTTTTTCAGCTCTTATAAACAATTCTCAAAGTTGAGTTTCATAAAAAATCCTAAAATTAAGCCTTTTCTCTCCTGCTGAAATTGCTTAAATATATATAAATTAATATAAATTTCAAGTCATATAACACAATAAGAATTTATAATTTGCTAAACAAGGAAATTGGTTGGTATTTTTTTTTGTGCTCTATGCCCGGGAGCAATTTAACTTTTATCATTAAAGTTTTATTCCAGCGGAATTACTTCTTTCCGGCATTAATAGTATAGAGCTTGTGCACTCGAGGATATTATTCTTTTTAATTCTTCTAGAGCTAACTAGTTCGAGGTGGAATGAAATTAGTTTCTATTAAAGTTTTTTTTTTTCCTTTGGTGAGAAAAGTTGGTGACGTATCACATGGTTCTTTACATTCTGGTTATTTGAAGGAACATCGGTGGTGTAACTTAACACTGTAATATGACTGGTCAAACAAGTGCAACGATGTCTAGGATTTAAGCTGCCGTATATGGATATCTGCTATACATTTTTTTTTCTTTTTTTCATATCTTCAAGCTGTACATAGCAGAGTAGGTAGGTAGGTAGTAGAGTAGGCAGGGGTAACTTGGGAACCTAATGCCTGCATACGTTTGTAATACTGTATTAGCATTCTGGAATGTATTTCCAAAATGTGTTCAGTACAGCTGTCCCCGTAATGAGCTGACGGTTGATATTTGGTATAGATTAAATTATCTGGTATAATATAAACTTTATTCACTCGGAAAAAATATTCTTTTGTTTTTAATTGTTCAATAAAATATGCTGATTGCTGAAATTATATTAATTATTACTTAGTTATTGAGGCCAGTCGTAGCGCAGCGGCACGAAGTGTGACTGTAAAACCGACTGGTTGTGGGTTCGATCCCCACTCGAGGAGATGAAATATTTACTTAAATTTATATTTCCATGTCTTCGCTCTGGTGTCGAGGCAAAGCGCGGCGTTGAGTTTTGCCACTCAACACGCAATGCCTCCAAAAATTCGGCAGAAAGTGGGGAACGGAGTGTCTTACACTAGGTTCCCTCTGCCTACCCTGCTGTGTGCGGGATATAGCGTGAAGCTAATTTAATTTATTTTTTTTTAATTTACTTAATATTTATTTTACTTATCTCGGTCATCATGTGGAGTTGGATTACACTAAACTGATTTCTCCAAGAATAATGGAATGAATATAAAACCGTTGCCCTAAGGCAAAATTAGATGCTATAAATTGTTTAGCAAAGAGGTTAAAACCAAAATTTAAAATATAAGAAAATACAAAGAACTATTTAACCAACAACCACTGACACTTGCGCCAAGAGAAGAATTTTCTTTAGCATATCATGGCTTTATTGCGTTATCGAGAGCAGTAATTGGTACTTGTGACCCAAATTTGGGCATAAGCAGGACTATAACCTTAACCTCAACCGAATTTAGAAAAATTACAATAGCCGTCTTTGAAGTACGTTCTATAAACTGATAACAAAAGGTAAATTGAGATCTTTTAATAGCTTATAGGAAGATTTCGCTGTTATAGTACCCTACATATTTATATATATGCCTACTCCTATAACTTACAAATTATTTAGCTTCACGCTGTACTCCGCATGTAGCCGCAGAACTCAACGCTGCGCCTTGTCTTGTTACCGAAACGACGAGATGAAAATAATCAATTCCTCAACCTAATAGGAATCTAACAACACAGCGTGTTCAAAATTAGACACTGAATGAAACACATTTTGAAATATAATTTCAATAATTATGTTTATAATTGATACTATTCATGCAGTATGCTAATAGCAGTGATCGCTGGTAACCACTGAATATAAGCTACGTCATAGATATATCATGTGAAACGTTATATAAATGTTGCATCATTTTATGCTGGTGTTAAATTAGGTTAATAATTAAGGACGTGGTGGCGCAGAGCACAGGCGTGTGATTGTTAACGCGACGGTTGTGGGTTTTATTCCCACTCGGGGGAATGAAATATTTAATATTTTCATTTTTTCGATGTGATAATGAGGCAAACCGCAAATCTGCCATTGTTCGTCGTGCCGAAAAGAAGCTGTGGCGTGGCATAATAGTCTTTCTCTATACGTGACATTTGTGGTTTCGATTCATATTCCGGGAAAGTCTACTCTACAAATTCTATTTTACTCTTGCAAACTCAATTTGACCCATTTCTCAGTGTCCGATTGAGCGCAAATTAGAATCAAGACTTCAATTCTTGTGACAATAAAATTACATATAATCAATATTGTTGTTGTGGCCAATCATAGCGCAGAGGAATAAGCTAACGCTAGTGGCTTCGATCCCCACTCGAGGAAATGATATATTTATATAAATTTATATTGTCATTCCTTCACTCTGGTGACAAGGCAAACCGCGGCGTTGAGTTCCACCACTTAACACACAATACCTTACCTTTCTTAATACTACCACTCCACACGGATGAGTAGAGCTCCAGAATTCGCAGGAAAATGGGAAACGAAATGTGTTACATTATATTTCCTCTGCTTACCCTGCAATGTATGTTGTAAGATGGTGATTTGATATTATTGTTAATCCAAAATGGCCGCAACAACAAAATGGTGGATTATAAGTTTGAAGCAATTTTTTTCATTTGTAAAATATAATACATTATGAAAAAAAAAACACCAAGAAAGATTTTTTTAAAAAATGGATATTTTATTAAATACGTTTATTTTTACCGACCTTAATTGACGTGGACAGATCGACGATAAATATGCATAAAACCAACAACCGGCGATAACTCACGGCTATTTAAACTTGATGACAACATGTAACACGATTAACTGAGCAAAATCATTTTAGTTTCAATATTTATATAGAATATTAATAATTTTTCAATTAATATATGATATATTGTAGATGAATATAATGTACGGTTATAAAAGTTTGAGTTTAGCTTCGCTTTTTGTTTTTTTAACGTTTTTTTTTTTTATAATATTATTATTAAGGCAGGATGGCGATAAGTGCGGTGTTGAGTTCTGTCACTCAGTTTTGAATGTCTCAATAATTAGACAGAAAGTGAAAATGTGAAATACTCAACAAGATTTCCAGTTTAGCAGGGTACTAGCAGGCTACTACCTACTACGTGCAAAATTATATAAAGTAGAACTATAAAAAAATATAAAAAATTACATCAGAACTTTAAATAAATATTTATAATAATGAAAAAAAAAATAATAATTTCTTTTTTTTTTTAATAATGAAATAAAATAAAAAAAAATAAAAATAATGTTAAACAAAAAAAAAACCTTTTTCAATTTCAAGCGGATCCCATAATCAGAATCTAACCAATTCCAATAAAAAAATAATCATTGAAATCGGTTGGCGGCTTCCTTTTTTTACAGTAGTCGGAAAAAAGACACTTAAATGTTTACATATATTTTTAAAGCATACACTACACTTTTGCCCTACTCTACATCGGTCTCTATAATTATATTTTAGTGCCCATAACATTTATAGAACCCATAGTGTCCCTATATAAGCTAAAAGCACAATGGCTAATTTCTTTTATTTTCGCTTAATATAAATAAAAGAAAAGAAACATCTACGCTCAACATACAATAAAAATTCCGCGGAGAGTCAGAAACGGAGTGCCTTAACACTAGGTTTCTTCTGCCTACCTTGCTATATATGGGACACATCGTGGCAAAACTAAATCACAAAGTTGCAATATACTAACAAATCAACCAAAACAAACTTTTAACATATATCCAAAATTTTTTTTTTGAATTTGGTAAGCAGTTCATTCTACATGGATGGGTGGAGCTCACAGTGTCGTGAACTTCGTGAGACGTACTCGCCTCTTGACAGGAACAAACGGTGGTTGAAATTAGAGGAGCTATCGTTTGAATACTAATATCTACTAAGCACTTGATGAGCGCGTTTAATGTACTCCAACGTGGAGTAACCTTGGGTGGTTCCTCTGATTTTCGAGTTTTTAGTTAAGTTTATTTACAATACTGGTTTTAGGCATTTAAATCACGAACTAGGCTTAAAGCACTGAACGGTATTTATTTTATAACATTTTTTACGTTTTTTCCATAATTTACGAAACAAAAATATCATTGTTAATGTAATTTATATATTAGTATAGGTATGCTAGTGGTGACACGAACAAACTTCGCCGGGTGATATTACGTTTTGTTGGAAGCTCATTATTTTGTCATTTTCGCTATATTGAGTAGTCATTGTGGTATTTAAAATTTAAATTTATTATATTATTTCGTTTTCTTGTAAATAAATATTCTTCTTTGGTTAGGGCTTGCGAAAAATAAACTTATATTTATTTAGGTTATTTAGAAGAATAAACATTTTGTGTAACCCACTCCCAACTGCGCTCCGAGTTACCGTGGATATTTTATAGATTCACACTGTATCCCGTCCACTTGGTAGACAGAGGGAACCTAGACACAACCATTCTACACTTACCTCCTAATTTCAGAAGCATTCTTCGGGAGAAGTCATGTAGCAGGGACACAAGCGAGTGAATATAAACGCGACAGGTTGTGGGTTCAATTTCCACTCGAGGAAATTTAATATTTTCATTTCTTCGCTCTGGTGCGAGGCGTTGAGTTCCGCCACTCAACACTCAATCCCTCCAGAATTCTGCGGAAAATGGGGCACGAAATATCTTAAGACAACTTTCCTGTGGCGGTGGCGCCTACCTGTACTGTGTGTGGAATACAGCGTAAAGCTAAAAACAATAACAGACATGTGAAAATCAACTAAGAAAACGAGGAACGTAAGAAATAATTAACAAAAAATATCTTAACTGAGAGTAGATTTAATTACATAAGAACTTGGCATCCACACTACTTCACCTCCGCTGTCGACACACGAGTACAAAGTGACTCGTTTTACAGATGGTTGTGGGTTCTTGTTGTTGTTAACTTAGGGGGAACCTAGCGTCAGACGTTCGTTGGCAGTTCTGACGTTCAGTTTTGGATCGTGGAAACTAATTTCCCTTTTTACACAATACACAGTAATATTTCTTCGCCCTATTTAAACAACATAAAGTGTTATGTGCGGACATAGATAGAATATTTTTTCTTTTTACCTTTAGTGACCTAAACACGGGGTTGGGTTGGTTTGGGTTTGTGCCATGCAATATCTTGAAATTAGGCACAAAAATATGGAACGAAGTGTCTGAACACTAGGTTACTCGGGCTTAATGCAAAGAATGCGTAATAATACTTTCGAGGTCAGTTTTAAGCGTGTGACTGTAATCACGTCAGGTTGTAGATTCGATTCCCACTTGAGGAAATTAAATATATAATATTTTTATTAAAGTGCGGCATTGAGTTCCATTATTCAACACGCAATGCCTCCAAACTCCGGCGAAAATGGGAGAACGAGGGTGTCGTAATGAAAATGAACTTTCTTAAAGTACGGTTCCCAGGTTCCCTCTGGCTACCCTACCCTACTGCTATGTGTAGGATACAGCGTGAAACTAAAAAATATTTACTTTTTAATGCAATTACAAAGCTCCTTACTTGAAAACAGAATTAATTATTAAACAAAGAACTTTGTAAGCTCCCTATTTACCGCAACCAGCTGTCGACGTACGAATACGAACTGATTCATTAAAGAGTTTATAATATGTTAGAAGAGATTCATTTTCCAAAAAATATATACTTGTTTAAGATATATTATAATATATAGAGGCCAGTCGTGGCGCAGCGGCACAAAGTGTGACTGTAAACCGACTGGTTGTGGGTTCGATCCCCACTCGAGGAGATGAAATATTTACTTAAATTTATATTTCCATTTCTTCGCTCTGATGTCGAGGCTAAGCGCGGCGTTGAGTTCTGCCACTCAACACGCAATGCCTCCAGAATTCGGCAGAAAGTGGGGAACGTAGTGTCTAAAACACTAGGTTCCCTCTGCCTACCCTGCTGTGTGCGGGATACAGCGTGAAGCTGATTTATTTATTTATTTTAAGATATATTTGTTGGAAAGTTGATCTCTTCTAACAACAAATAGAGAGTTCCAGTCACCATGTCCCGAAAATAATGTCCTAACAATAAATTCCTTTTCTTTAACCTGTAATAATGTAATGATTTATATATTATAATTTTTAATATTGGCAATAATTTATTGTTTATTATAGAAATGTAAATCTACCTCTTTGTTTAATAAAAAGATGTTTTTGAAATAGGTTAATAGAATTAGCACCAGAGGATACTATTACAAATGACGCTTTATATGATCGGAAAATTCGAGATATACTTTTAGACTTGGAGCGGAAGAAGAGGATCTCTAGAATATCATATTGTATTAGAATTTAAGATAGACATTGTACTAAGCTTTTCATAGTATTTTACTCTGGGAGGTTCGAGGCCAGTCGTGGCGCAGTGGTACAACGTGTGACTGTAAAACCGACTGGTTGTGGGTTCGATCCCCACTCGAGGAGATGAAATATTTCCTTAAATTTATATTTTCATTTCTTCGCGCTAGTGTCGAGGCAAAGCGCGGCGGTGAGTTCTGCCACTCAACACGCACTGCCTCCAAAATTCGGCAGAAAGTAGGGAACGGAGTGTCTTAACACTAGGTTCCTCTGCCTACCCTTCTGTGTGCGGGATATAGCGTGAAGCTAGTTTAATTTTTACTCTGGAAGAAATATAAGTTCTGTAAAAGTCTCGAGGTGTTTGATTTCGTTACATCAGTAATAACCCCAATTATATCTACTAAGCATACCGCTTAAAACAAACATTTAAATTTTTTTTTTCAATGTTCCAGTAGCAAATTTCAGTGAGATTTCCATTTAAATGAGCGTTCCAATGAAAATGTGACCAAAAGTAATGAAATTCCAGAAATGGCGGGGACTTTTTCCCTTAAATCCTTTGAGCCAAAGGCGAAACGTTGTACAGTTCAAGAGGAAGATGTATCTTGTATTTAAGATGGCCTTGCTGCTACTTATTTGAGATTTTTTTGTTTTATATGCAGTTAATATAGAATGACGTTAGAATACATCAAAAATCAAATCAGCTTCACGCTGTATCCCGCACACAGCAGGTTAGGCAGAGGGAACCTAGTGTTAAGACACTCCGTTCCCCACTTTCTGCCAAATAAATAAGAATACATGCAAAGAATCTTAACTCAAAATTTAAACATAATAATAATTAATTTAATTAATTTTTAATTTAATTTATAGGACTGAAAAACACATATACATCATACTACATATATCGTTTTGTGGCGAACTTTCCAAATTTCTATCATTTCATCCATTATCCATACTAATAATCTCGTAGTAAACGATTGTGACATTTGGACAAACAGGTGGACATACATGATGTTCCGTTTCTTTTTATATAGCTACGGAATCCTAAAAAGAGTGATCTTATTTTCTCCTATAGATATTTTTTATTTCATCTCCGTCGACTCGTAATCTGCCATAAATATTAAGTAAGTCAACGGAAAAACAACGAAATGGAAAGAGTCCAAAATGAGTTATGAACAATCTAATTTCGGGGAAGTAAGTTAGGCAGCCTTTGAACAGAAGTGAATGTTACCATTGTTTATAGCTACATATAGTATTATCTTTCTATATTTATAAGATTGAGGCCAGTCGTGGCGCAGTGGCACGAAGTGTGACTGTAAAACGGACTGGTTGTGGGTTCGATCCCCACTCGAGGAGATGAAATATTTACTTAAATTTATATTTCCATTTCTTCGCTCTGGTGTCGAGGCTAAGCGCGGCGTTGAGTTCTGCCACTCAACACGCAATGCCTCCAGAATTGGGCAGAAAGTGGGGAACGGAGTGTCTTAACACTAGGTTCCCTCTGCCTACCCTGCTGTGTGCGGGATATAGCGTGAAGCTAATTTAATTTTTAATTTTTTAATTTATAAGATCTGTGGGAAACTGCAGATTTAGTTTGTACACTTTTATTATAAATTCAAATATAAATATGGTAACCCTGACACAAGAGCGTGTGTGACTGTAACACGACGGTTTTTGGTTCTAGTCTCGTACTAGAGAATGTTGCTCTAGTATCAAAGTAAAAGCACGGCCTTAATTTCCGCCACTCAACTACGAATGTGAAAATTTGGCAGGAAGTGGAGAAAAGAGTATCTTAACATTAGGGTCCCTCTGCCTTCTCTGCTATATGCGACATATATCGTGAAGCTTGAAAAAAATATGAACAGTAATGCTATTAATCTTGGAGCAGTTCCTGGGACTTGAGGCCACAAGTGAGGCCACAAGGCTTCAGGGGTTCCTTTTCATTAAACTGTATCAGCTCACTACAATAAATTATATCAAAGGAAATGACTACCGCCTTTCATTTAATTCAGTTATAACCATGGCTGCCTATCAAAGAACAATGTTGCCATACCATATTTGCTATAGCATATTACAGATATTTTTTTTTAAAGTACATTTTAGTATTTCTAAATATTTATAAGGTGGTAAAAAATAGTGACTTATCACTATGTTTCTTCCTTAATATGAAAAATGCTTTAGATACATGAACATAATAATCTCTTAATGGCAGCATAATGTTACATTACCATACGTTGCGAGCGATCGCGCTATATATTGTACACATTCCATCAGAATACCGTAGTTAAATAATATTACATTACAGGCTCAGTTTCGTGGAGCTAGATTGTTCTAGTAGTGGAATAGTGTAAACGTGACGGTTATGGGTTAGGTTCCCACTCGGAGACATACAGAGGTTTTATGAACAAAACTTGGGCAAAAATTTGGGAAAGGATTGCCTTGAACAGATGTCGCATGCACATATGAGGGATACAGAGTAAAGCTAAAAAAAACTTTATGTGTGACGGTCGTGAGTTCTATTTCCACTCAGGGGAATGGTTATCATCATCGCCGGCTAATAATCTCCAATTGGGAACCTAAATTATATATTAAACGTTGATGTTAAAGACCGGCTCTGCTAACACTAACAGCGGCATTGATCTTCATCATTAATTAAACATGAAGTACCGGAAATAGTGGCGGTGGGCGTAGATGGGAGTGCCTTGACACTAGGTTCTCTCCATAAAAAATAATTCTATTCTATAAGTATTTCGATCCCACAACCATCGCATTTAGAGCGGTACGCTATTCTACTGCGCTATCAATGCCCTGTAATTTTCTTTCTCTACTCTGTTATAAGCGAAAAAAGCTAAACCGGGTTTGAGGCTATCCGGCACAATGACAAAGGGGTGTCATAATTAAAGAGAACTAAAGCGTAGCTGTAAAACTGACTGGTTGTGGGTTCGATTTTACCATAAACAGTCCGTTTTATACATATATTTTCATTTTTTCGCCCTGGTGTCGAGGCAAAGCGCTGCGTTGTGTTTCGCCAATCAACACGCAACGCCTCCAGAACTCGGCGGAAAGCGGGGAACGGAGTGTCTTATTACTAGATTCCCTCTGCATACTCTGCTGGTTGCGGCACACAGCGTGAAGTTGATAAAGCGTAGCAATACAGTTAAAATAAGGTTAAAAAAAATCGTACCCAGTATAATGGTACCTATTATTGTTCAATTCCCAAAGTTCACCGCCGCGCGATGTTCAAACGCAGCGCAAAGTTCAAGCAGATCTTCCAACTTAGCTCTCAACTATAACGGGCGCTTGTATTTAATTAAACGCGTTACACGCCATCAATACATCGACTGGATGATCTTGTTTTGATTATGTGTTTTAGTTATGGTTTTGTTTCACAATTTCTAGCCTCTGCGACTTTCTACGCGGCTGTGGTGAGTTTTATTCCTACTTGAGGGAACGCAAATATTTAATATTTTGAATTTTCTCGCTCTGGCGATGAGGCGAAGAGTGGCGAGTTCCGTGACTCACCACATATTTGAAAAAGGAGGCTATAATGGCGCAGCAGAGTAGTCTCTCTATATACCTGACATTTATGGGTACATTTCTAATTCGGAGAAACTATTAGAATGAAAGAGGCCGGTCGTGGCGCAGCGGCACGAGGTGTGACTGTAAAACCGACTGGTTGTGGGTTCGATCCCCACTCGAGGAGATGAAATATTTACTTAAATTTATATTTCCATTTCTTCGCTCTGGTGTCGAGGTTAAGAGCGGCGTTGAGTTCTGCCACTCAACACGCAATGCCTCCAGAATTTGGCAGAAAGTGGGGAATGGAGTGTCTTAACACTGGGTTCCCTCTGCCTACCCTGCTGTGTGCGGGATACAGCGTGAAGCTGATTTTTATTAGAATGAAATTATTCTCATTTGCCCGATCTCAGTTCCAAAGTTCTACATGTGAGTATAAATTATTGGGTGGTTACGGTTACATTACGCTATAGAAACATAAAGAATATTCCAGAAGGTATCAAAGTTTTGTAAAAATTATACCAGAACTAAAATAGTGACTATCAACCTAGTATTAGTTTTGGACTAAATAATAATTTGGATTATTTTTTTGTTTGACTTACTGTGTTGTTGTGTTAGTGTATGTGAAGTGTTCAAAGTTCAATTTGATCCACTTCCAGTGCCCGATTGACCTGAAATTTGGATGACTACTTCAGTTCTGGTGACAAATGAAATTGCATATAATCAATATTGTTGTTAATACACAACGGCTTATTGATGTTTACAATACCCACCTTTTTTAACGCTAGGAAATGCATTTAAAAAGACCGCCCGTACGAAAGGCATTTGCCTTCAATACGAACGGTATTGTGGCATTTTAGTTTCTATATTTATATAGAATATTATTTTTTTTTAATTAATTTATGATAAACTATAGGCAAATATAATGTAGAGTTCAACGTTTTTTTAAATATATTATTTGATGTGAAGATAAAAGTGATTAATCACTCTAGCTTCAAATTATATAATATGTGATTTTTTATGTTATCTTCACATAACATAGAGAGAGAGATAAAGATTTATGATTTAAATCACGAACACGTCCTTATATAGGGACTTTGAGTTTGGAAAGTGACAGCTGTACGACTTGAATCTTATGGAAGAAGGCTTTCCTTAGTGGATTTTCTAAAATTATCCAAAACTAATCACCATTCACCACTCACCAAGGGATAACCACTCTCCAATTCTATCACAACAACACAACAACAAAAAAATGGTAAAATATTATACGAAACTTACAAATGTCTTTAGTTTTACGCTGTCAGGTCAGGAAAAAGGAACTTGCGAACCCAGTGCTAAGGCACTCTGTTCTGTGTTCTTTCTGTTTTTGTGTATTTAGTGGATGAACTTCGCGACGTGCCTTGCGTAACCCGTGGCGTTTAGTCACGCTTGTGCCCTGCGCCATGGTTGGCTTTTGATAAACAATTATATATGATACATGACATAATGTAAATGGAAAAAGAATAATTATATAATTACAATTATAATAAACAACTATATATTATTTTATAAACATTGAAATAAAATAATTTAAAAATATTGAGGCCAATGGCGCATGGGGCAAAAAGTGTGGCTGTAAAATCGACTGGTTGTGAGTTCGATCCCCACTCGAGGATATGAAATAGTTATTTACATTTATATTTTCATTTCTTCGCCGTGGTGTCGAGGTAAAGCGCGGCGTAGAGTTCCACCACTCAACTTTGTGCCACTGCGCCACGACTGTTTTTTTTAAAGTTCCTTTTTTTTTATACACCTGAACAAAAGAAGAATTTCAGAAGAATTCATTGTTTATAAGATTATAATACGTTATTTGGAAATAAAATTTATTGATACAAGGTAATGACGTCATAAATTTAAATCATAATTATCACAATGACTACTCAATATAGCGGAAATGACAAAATAATGAGTTTCCAACAAAACGTAATATTACCCGGCGAAGTTTGTTCGTGTCAACACTACCATTAACACAAATATTATAAATTTAAAAAATTTATGAACAATGAAATTAAATATTTAATATATTTAAGATTTCAGTTTCACCACTCAACACACAATGCCTCTAGAATTCGGTGGAAAGTGGTAAAGGGAAGTGTCTTTATGGGAACACTGTCTCGGTTCCCATCCTCTCCTATGCTATGTACACTCTGCTATGTACAGCATATATATTTAAGCTAAAAACAAATGATATCCGTTTCACTACAAGAGCGAAATGGCAGGAGGAGGACGTTTGTCTCTAATGAGACTGTATATAGAGACGTAAAGTGTGAAAATTTTTGAATGTCAAGAACCTCCATAATCACGAGGAGGTCTTAGAGAATATTTTCTCAAGATTGGCATGGATATGCACAAGTATGTGGTAACAGTTGACAAAAACCTAACTTTTTGGGCAAAGAGAAATGGCGTAGGCCTATAGTGTTTACTATTTTTCACCGCATGGCTGTGTGGAAGAGCAAGGAGCTGCATGGACTCCATAGAGCCCTTGTGCACTCGGACGTGGATACTGATGCTGCTGCAAAAAGCCTCCACCAATGTCTTCAGAGCTTATCGCTCAGCTGTTAGGTCCAGAACCGGATGCAGAAAACGGTTTTACTTAAGACGGCACGTATTGTGAGGAGGTTCCTCTTTCGAGCCCTTACCACCGATGGCTTGAACACTTGTCCTAGCGTCGGAAAAGTATATTTTTATATATTTTTAAATATATTATTTATAACCATTTATATATAAAAATGTAAAATCTTGTATAATAAAATTACATATAGTAAATACTCTTTATATATAACAAAACCACAGCAACAGTACACAGCAGCGATAATAATGACAATGCATCAAACATAAAACACATGTTAAAACCAACTCAGCGAGCGGGAAACTTAACAACTAAGCAAGAGAAAAGATCTTAAATGAAAATAGATTTGATTTCATAAGAACTTGGCAACCACACTACTTACTTCACCTCCGCTTACGACACACGAGAACAAAGTGATTCGTTTTACAGATGGTTGCGGGTTCTTAACTTGTTGTTGTTAACTTAGGGAGAACCTACCGTCATACATCGTTCGTTCCATTCTTCACAATATACAAAAGTATTTCTCCACTCTTTTTAAATAAAATGCAACGTTTAGTTACGCCCTGTGTATTATTTTCTTGTTGTTGTTTTAAAGACCAAAATGCGGAGTTGTTTTCCGGTATACATGACATACAATATCTCGAAATTGAAATGTACAACGTGTGAAGTATCGTAACACTACAAAAAACCTAGCTATATTCGAGACAAGTTGTGGCGCAGTAGCGTTTGAAGTCAGCAAACTCGACTGCAAAGGTTATGAGTGCAATTCCCACTCAAGGAAGCAAAATATTTAATATTTTTATAAATCAAAGCGCAGTGTTTATTTCTCCAACTCCACACGGCCACTTTCCGAATTCGGCGAAAATTGGGGAATAGTCTTAACACTAGGTCCCATATTCCCTCTGCCTACTTTAAAATAAGCGGTATACAGAGTGAAACAAAAAAAAAATATTTATAAAAATAAATCAGCTTCACGCTGTATCCCGCACACAGCAGGGTAGGCAGAGGGAACCTAGTGTTTTTAGACACTTCGTTCCCCACTTTCTGCCGAATTCTGGAGGCATTGCGTGTTGAGTGGCAGAACTCAGCGCCGCGCTTAGCCTCGACACCAGAGCGAAGAAATGGAAATATAAATTTAAGTAAATATTTCATCTCCTCGAGTGGGGATCGAACCCACAACCAGTCGGTTTACAGTCACACTTTGTGCCGCTGCACCACGACTGGCCTCAAAAAAAATATTTACTTTGATAAATCGCTACGATCTCAAACTAACCTTGCACTTTCCATCCCAACACATAAGTCTGGTTTCATGTCTGATGCGTTTGTGGTCACTGGAATCAGACTTTGGAACAACTTACCCGAATCTATTAGGAGAGCTCCCTTTCGAGAGCCATTTAAACGTCAAGTCAAAAAATTATTCTTGTAAATTCATAGTAATTCATTTTATATATATTTATATATTAAATATGTATAAAATTAATTACTATGAATTTACAAGAATGAGGCCAGTCGTGGCGCAGCGGCACGAAGTGTGACTGTAAAAACGAAATATTTACTTAAATTTATATTTTCATTTTCTTCGCTCTCGAGTCTGTCGAGGTTAAGCGCGGCGTTGAGTTCTGCCACTCAACACGCAATGCCTCCAGAATTCGGCAGAAAGTGGCTAACGGAGTGTCTTAACACTAGGTTCCCTCTGCCTACCCTGCTGTGTGCGGGATACAGCGTGAAGCTGATTAATTTTTTTATATATTAAATATTTATACAGTTTCAGAATGTTCTAATTATATATTTATAAGCATATATACTATTTGTGTAGTTTATTTTATTATAGTTTATATATTTGTGTATGTGTTTTGTAGGGTATTGTATTTTGTGTATATCATATTGTATTGTATTGTTATTATTATTATTTTTTTTTGTTTAAACAGTTTAGTGTTAAGCTAAATAATTGAGCACCTACACAATTATCTCCCACACAACAAGGTTGGCTGGTAGAGAATGCTTTTTAGCGTTAAGCCCGCCTTTTGTACATGTATTTTTTAATTTTTTAAAATGTGTGCAATAAAGAATAAATAAATAAATACTTTCTTATGCAATGATAAAGCCGCTTAGTTATAAATAGATTAAAATATCACACAAGAACTTGGTAAACTCCTTATTTACCGCAACCAGCTGTCGTCGTACAAATACGAACTGATTCCTTAAAGAGTTTATAACTACGTTTGTATGTAACATGAACAGAATACTTGTTGTAGATAGTGTTGGAAAGTCGATCTCTTGTAACAACAGGCAGCGAGTTCGATGCCGTAAAATGGCAATTCTGACGAAAGATTTCAGCGGGAAATGGGAAACGAAAGTGTCTTAATGGGAACAGAGTGTCTCAACACTAGCTACCCCTGCTGTGTGCGGGATAATACGTGAAGCTAAAAAACAACATATGCTACATGAACATAATAATCTCTTAATGGCAGCATAATGTTACATTACCATACGTTGCGAGCGATCGCGCTGTATATTGTACACATTCCATCAGAATACCGTAGTTAAATAATATTACATTACAGGCTCAGTTTCGTGGAGTTGGATTGATCTAACAGTGGAATAGTGTAAACGTGACGGTTATGGGTTAGGTTCCCGGTTTGAACCGGTGACAAGGAGTTTATATTCCGCCGTTAAAAACGCAATATTTTGAAAATTGGGCAGAAACTGAGAAATGAAATGTGTTTTCACTGAGTTATTTCGCACGCATCCGCATCAACAGCGCGAATCTAAAAACAAACTTTAAAAGCGATAGTCACGGGTTCCATCCCCGGGGAGGCGTCGAACATAGAACCTCCACGTTATTTAAAGTCAATTAGAAATTAACGCACTTTTATGAAAAAAAATTGATAAAAAAAAGAATGTCATCATTTAAATTGCATGATGAAATAAAAAAAAATATGTGAAAATCGACATCGACGAGTTAATAATAAAAAAGGTATAGGTATTACGTACATATTTTACCTAAACTTATTTTCGTTTAAAATATGAACCTGCTATTACCCTTACCCACTCTGCTGTCCTCCTAGAATGTACTAAAATTAACAAAAGTGAATTTCCGAAACGAATTTCCGCTACAACGTATACACGGCTCGATGGAAGAGTCCTGTATGTAGTATGTAATCAAAATAGCAAAGGCTACTGATGAGAGACATCAAAGCACATTCGGAACTTTATTACCTCGCGTCCGCTCATAAAGGGGGCTTGGTAATGAATAGAGGTGGGTTGCAGTTCAATTTTATTTGATGCCAGTCGTGGCGCAGCGGCACGAAGTGTCACTGTTAAATCTGTCCACTGGTTGTGGGTTCGATCCACACTCGAGGAGATGAAATATTTATTTAAATTTATATTTTCACACAACACGCAATGCCTCCAGAATTTGGCAAAAAGTGGGGAATGGATTGTCTTAACACTAGGTTCCCTCTGCCTACCCTGCTGTGTGCGGGATACACCGTGAAGCTAATTTATTTTATTTTTTATTTTTTGTGTCTTTCACTTAGAATTGATAAATCTAAAGAACTAAAACATTCCACTTTCTATTTTATATTTATTTAACTTATAATTCAGGGCAAAGAGGTTTAAGGTCTGGTCTGAACGATCATACAGCGTTAGATATTATAAAAGCAAAAATTCAGTCATTATATAACAAGAAATTAACTCAAATAACAAGAAGCAGATGTGGCACAGTGTGACAGCGTTTGGCTATAAGCCGCAACGGTTATGGGTTCCATTCCCACTCGGGAAATGAATTATATTCCTTTAACCGCTCCGTTTGCAAGACAAGTGAGGTGCCACTCAACATGAGTGGCAGAACTCAACGCAATACCTGGTACATTGGTCTGTGTTTGTGGAAAAGAGTGTATCCCTAGGTTCCCACTGCCCCCCCTGCTCTATGCGCGCTATCAGGATTCAGTGCGAAGCAAAAATAAACATATGACTATAGTCTAAGAAAAATGACTTATAACTTAAACAACCTTTGATCTAAACATGTCCAAATATTGGTAGCCGGATAAATAAAATTAGTGACAAATTATAAAGCCGTCCAAAATCGTTACATTCAACGCTCCTAACATAACTTTTTAGGCAAAATGTTCTTTCTTCGTGCCCATTCAGTTCACCCAATCCGTTGACCCGGAAAGGGGATATTTTGAACGGGACCCTTTGACCGGATTTTTTTTAAATCGACACCTGGTAACCGGATAAGGCTTAACTCGGTTAAATGGTTTTTTTATTTTTATTTTAACGTATATCATGCGATTTTCAGAGAGGATTTCCAGTGTCATCCGCTACGTAGTATGTTTCTTGTAATGGATGAAACTTAACGCTGCATTACGATTTTGCATTTTTTGTTTCAAATTAAGGCCAAAATAGCCATTATTTTTTTGGCTTTATACTTTTGTATTTTTTTATACTGCATAAAAAAACCTTATTTTAGGACACTCCGGTGGCCACCATACCTCGCTCAAGACATTGCGCATTGACCGACGGAACTCAACACCACACTTTGACTTATCACCAGACCGAACAAATGAAAGTATAAAATATTTAATTTCCCGCATGAGAATCAAACCCACAACCCTCTTCCTCAATCGCCTATTTTATGCAGGCAATGCAAATTCTTAGTTTAATTGGCTCGACCATCGCGTTCTATTTGTATAAACTCAGGCGCTTCAGTCTTTTAAACTAACTAACCCGTATACTGGCCCTGATTGAATTGGTGTTTGAACCCAGAATAAACTGTAGGTAGTTTGACCATTTGCTTTGGATAATTAGAAAAAGGATAGCTGACGCTGTGTGCTATCTATCTTTTTCTAATTAAAAAAAAATGAGTTTTATTTAATAAAAATATATGATTTTCTTTGTGTTTGTCAATATTAGATTTTATAACAAGAAAAGAAATAGGCACTGTACTGTGATTTACTTGAATCAGTGGATTTGTGAACCAAATGTAGGTTTAAGAGGACTTTTTAAATGGACATTAACGCTCATCTCTGTTGTACGAGCTCTTCTCAGAGCTCACACTGCGCGCTTTGTTTTGTCACCATAAAGAAAGAAAAGGAGGAAGAAAGAAGGGTTAGGAATTGATAATAATACATTCCATCGAGAGAGAATCGAACTCACAAACGTCGCGTTTACAGTCGCCTGTGCCGCTGCGCCACGATGAACACAAATCAAATAGTTATTAATTATTAATGCCTAATTTCTCTACTACCTATAGGTAGTAGGGAGATAATGTCACTATAGTTCCAAATTCAATTATCTTGGAAACATAAATCAAGAACTCTTGATAGCGCTCGCCTAATCTACCTGCTGTTACGGTTATGTCGTTACATTCGATATTCTGTTGTTCAGTTTTCAATGGTTTCCCTCAGTTCGGTTCATCTAAATGTGCCGTATGATCGTTTAAAATGGATGCACCATATTCCGATGATAAAATTTTTTATTAAATAAAAATATTTGTTTTTTTTTGTCACACTGTTTCTGGTCTGTCTAGATGTAAAGAAAGTTACTGTTAATTATATAATATACCGCTCCGGAGGCATTTAAAAAAATTAAATACAATATTGAGGAATTATTAAATACAACAAATATTGAGGCCAGTCGTGGCGCAGCGGCACGAAGTATGACTGTAAAACCGACTGGTTTCGATCCCCACTCGATAAGATGAAATATTTACTTAAATTTATATTTCCATTTCTTCGCTCTAGTGTCGAGGCTAAGCGCGCACACTGTATCCCGCACACAGCGGGGTAGGCAGAGTAAACCTAGTGTTAAGACACTCCGTTCCTGACTTTCTAACGGATTCTGGAGGCATTGCGTGTTGAGTGTCAGAACTCAACGCCGCGCTTTGCCTCGACACCAGAGCGAAGAAATGAAAATATAAATTTAAGTAAATATTTCATCTCCTCGAGTGGGGATCGAACCCACAATCAGTCGGTTTTACAGTCACACTTTGTACCACTGTGCCACGACTGGCCTCGAAATAACAATATATGATGTAATAAAATTTTCAGTTTAAATAAACTGTGCGTAAAGAGAGTAACAGCTACAGGTCCTTGAGCACTGGCCAGTGGACGGAGGAAGTTTATACATGAAGGCGCAAATTACCTTCATTAATTCTAATTTTAGTTACAAACACCTTATCTGGTTGGTGACTGTTGTAACATCAGTGGTCGCGTATTCGAAATATCGCAATCGGGTGAAAAGAGAGTTTTAATTAAATTTAATGGCTGAATGATGAAATGAAATGTATTTTATGTGATTTTTTTAGCATCACCCTGTATCCTGCACATAACAGAGTAGGTAAAGGGAACCAAATAACCTAGTGTTACGACATTCCACTCCCCATTAAAACACTTTCATTCCCCAGTTTCCCCCAATTATGTGTGATATGATGGAATTAAATAATATTTAAGAATAAATAGGTTTCCTTAGTGTTTACATGAGTGCCCATAATTTTTTCGGAAACTATTTTCTTCTCAGCAACACATAGCAGGATAGACCGTGGGGACCTAAGAAACTACTGTTAAGCAGTTAACAAAATATAGCGATAAATATATAGTCCAAAAACATAAATAATACGAATTCGAACGGAAAGCAGGGAAAAGAATCTTTAAACTAGGTTCTCTAGGTCTATCCCGCCAAATGCGTGATAAAGCGTGAAACTCCAGCTGAACAGCCACTTTAAACTGAACACCACGTGAAATCGAAGAAAAGTGATAAAAATAAATCCTAACAACATGGTATTATCTTCTATAAAGATCAAACGTTGCCGCTGCATCACCGATAGTACAAGATTTAACACTAGATAACTTACATTAGCTATTTACCATGCTTTGAATTGTAATACCATGATGTTGGGAACCTGCTGAAAAATCAATAATTCAATTTTAAACCGGAAAGGGAACCTACTGTTCCTAAAGGCACAAATGCACGTTCGATGCTCACTTGCGGTATTTTTTTTTCAGCTTCACATTGTAATTCTAAATGTTGCAGGATAGGCAAAGGGAATTCAGTGCCAAGACACTCCGCTCCACTCTTTCCGCCTTAACTGAACGCCGCGCCTTGCCTCGACACCAGAGCGAAGAAATGAAAATTATTCACAACAATTTTTTATTTCACATCAAATGATTGTCACCCTATTTATAAGTACCTATCGCGTGTGCCCTCATTGCAGTAGCCCCCAGCCGTAGATTGAATAGATACACCACTGGGGCTGTAATTAATTCGTTCATTTTAAACTACTACGACCTATCAAGTTAGATGCCTAAATCAATAAATCAGCTTCACGCTATATTCCGCACACAGTAGGGTAGGTAGTGTTAAGACACTCCACTTCCCCACTTACCACCAAATTTTGATCTAAATTAAGATATTTTATGTTGTATTGAAAACCATTCAGAATGTTAGTTTCCTTAAAACATACAAATTTAGGTGTTTTCTTTCATTTCGTTAGTTGAATGCAAGCACTGATTAATTAGTAAGCTTTTAGGATTCGCTTAATCAGTTAATAGCTATGTTTGCTAATACTATTTATCAGTTTCACGCTGTATCCCGCACACAGCAGGGTAGGCAGAGGGAACATAGTATTAAGACACTCCGTTCCCTACTTTCTGCCAAATTCTGGAAGCATTGCGGAGCTCCACGCCGCACTTTGCTTCGAGACCGGAGCGAAGAAATAGAAATATAAATTTAATTAATAAGAAATATAAATATAATAAATTTCAGTTAAATACTTAATAATTGAATATACGTTACCTTTAGACAAATTTAAAGATTTCTCAAATGTAATCTTATTAGAGGCCATTCGTGGCACAGGGGAACAAGGTGTGACTGTAAAATTGACCGGTTGTGGGTTCGATCTTAAATACGTAGAGTATCAAATTAGGAAGTCGGAATCGGAGTGTTTTAACACTATACAAAAGAAAATATACAAATTATTAGAAAATCCAAAAAAAAAAAAAAATCCTTACAAAAAAATATACAAATTATTAGAAAATCCAAAGGTCATTACAAAACTACTTAAAACTACGTATCACATATTTTATAAGCCCCAGTTCAAAATCCTGACCTTTCCGGCGTAAGTTACTTATATAATATAGAGTTGGCGAGGCCGCGTATCATTTAAGCTCACCTTTACCTGAGTATTGGATTAACTAAATTGTCCATCGTTAATTTTGTGTAACATTAGACAGACGGATGATTATTATGACATTATATAGTTTATGGGCCAGTAGTGGCGCAGCGGCACGAGGTGTAACTGTAAAACGGACTGGTTGTGGGTTCGAGCGCCATTCGAGGAGATGAAATATTTACTTAAATTTATATTTCCATTTCTTCCCTCTGGTGTCGGGGCAAAGCGCGGCGTTGAGTTCTGACACTTAACAAGCAATGCCTCCAGAATCCGTTAGAAAGTGAGGAACGGAGACACTCCGTTCCTCACTATGTTCTCTCTGCCTACCCTGCTGTATGCGGGATACAGCGTGAAGCTGCGATATAGTTTATATTTTGCCATTGTGGCGCAGCGACGGCGTTAAGAAAATTATTTTTATTTACTCACTCTGGTAATAGCGCGGTGTTGGGTTCCGCCGCTCAACAACGATACAGAAAATGAAAATATAATTATATCGGCATGGATGACAAACGATATATTTTTAAACTTGAGATAACTCTGATCGCAGTTTAAGTGCCTTAACATACACATTACATAATAAGTTTACCGCGAAACGATTTTATCTTCAACAAAAAGCCTAGCCTTCACAAAAATATGTTTTTCAATTCGAACCAGTAGTTCTTGAGAAAAGCGCGCTCAACCAAACAAACGCTTGATCCTTTTAGTTTTAATATTAAGTTTTGTGTGGAAATGATCAAGTTACAAATATTTTGTTAGCAAAAGCCTATCTCGGCAGTATCTAATAGGATATATGACTATACATTCTATAATACAACTTTGTTACAGGAAAAGTCACGATTCATAAAAGTCGTAATCCGTTTCCCTTTTCGAACTAATACATTCCGACAGCTTTCCTCGCTATATATCGTTTGTTGGATCTCGGAGATACAGCCTTTGTCATATTTTCTTAACATTCCATACAATTGTATTACTCAAAATAATTTGATTTTTCTTATTTGTCTCGGTATTAGGCTGTGGATGCACTATCAGATAGTATTGTCTGTAACTAAATTTCGCTCCGATAGCGCGGCGTTAAATTCCGCCTGTCAGTATGCAAAAAAATTACATAAGACACGAAAACCGAAAAATTTATTTACTACTTCTTCAAGCAAGCTCTAACTAACATTTTAGTAGAATTGGACTACAGATTAAATAAATATTTAGTATATATATATATATATATATATATATATATATATATATATATATATATATATATATATATATATATATATATATATATATATATATATATATATATATATATATATTATCTATTTTTTAATTGAACCTGTGATATTCGACCTCGTGGAAACAACCACGACAGTCGTCACGCCGCTCAGCCCCTTACTCCAAACAGTAGCTGGAAGGTAAACAAATAAACATCAATAATATTAGATTATCAAATGAGCGGTGTTTTCGTCAAATAATTACGGAATTTTGGTCCGGGATTGAACGCGGAGTAGGCTTAGCTGCCCCATACTGGGTGTTTAATGAGGACTCCCTTTCAATTTCTATGTTTGTTTGAAGAAGAAAAGATTATTCGTTTAATGGGTTTTTCTTTTTTCTTATTAGTTGATCATTTGGAAAATATTTTTTGTTTTAACTTCTTTTATAACCTTAGTAATTGTTATTTCCATAATTGGGAATAAGATTTAACTTAATTTTAAAGTAATTAACATGTTCTACACATACACTATACATTGATACAGCGTGAAGCTTAAGAAATAAAGGAATTGAAAGTCTTTTTTTTAGCTTCACGCTGTATCCCACACATAGCAAGACGGAGGGCACCTGGGAACCAAGTGATGACAATCCGTTCCCATTGAGACACTTCCTTTTCCCACTTCCCAACGAATTCTAGATATATTTCGTATAACAATAGTGAAATACTTAACACAGTCAAGCACAATAACTACAAATGTTATTTACTGGCAAACAGTTAACTTAATGAAGGTACAACAACCCGCGTTTAGCACGAAGTTACCAACTCTCATTCTATGTGTACAAGGATATACTCATATAGTTCTTCAAGTTCAGTACATTGTAACAGCAACTTTACCACTAAGTCCTCACTATCTCGCTGTTTCCGGGATGTCGTGCTCCGGGAGCCAGGATTTCCTAATTCCCTAGTACTAGACTTATCTGGAGGTAAGTTTCAGCAATACAATTAATTTCTCGAGTAAAATCGTTACGGTTGTTGGTAGTGCCGCTTGTTTGTTTGTTTGTTTGTTTGTATGACTTTGTCGCGTCGTTGGATTCAATTATATCGGGTTGAGGTTTGTTAGTTACTAAATAGTTGTATGAAAAGAATTTGTAAACAAGTTTGCTTCCTTACTTTCTTTTTTACTATGACTTTATGGAGGCCAGTCGTGGCGCGGCGGCACGAAGTGTGACTGGCTGTGGGTTCGATCCCCACTCGAGGAGATGAAGTATTTACTTAAATTTATATTTCCATTTCTTCGCTCTGGTGTCGAGGCTAGGCGCGGCGTTGAGATCTGCCACTCAACACGCAATGCTTCCAGAATTCGGCAGAAAGTGGGGAACGGAGTGTCTTCACACTAGGTTCCCTCTGCCTACCCTGCTGTGTACGGGATACAGCGTGAAACTTCCAGCTTGTGAGGTTTCCAAAAATGTAAAAACTAAATATACGCGATTAATCCGGTTAAAATAGTTTTATTTAAAAAAGCGTGAAGCTGATTTATTTATTTATTTTACTTTAGGGTTCCTTACCTTTAAGTAAAAAATGAACCCTTATAAGATCACTTCGTTGTCCGTCCGTCTGTCTGTATGTCTAGCAAGAACCTTTATCTCAGGAACGCTTGAAAATATCGAGCTTGGGAACAATTCAAACCATATACTCAGATTTGCGGCCCCAAAAAAAATATATTCCTAAATTTGACTCAATATTACAATATGGTACTAAATTACAATAGCAAAATAGACAGTGGGAACCTCATGTCAATGTTAACCGCATATAAATAAATAATTTCCATACTATGTTCCCAAAACGCAAAGAGTGCCTACAATTCTAACGCGTACTTTAACCACGGGAAATCAAAATTCACAATAGATTACAAATACACAGGTACGTGCAATCTGTCCTTAACGACTGTAGTAAAAGGAATTCAATTTTAAGATGTGAACGTTTGGTTTCGTACCACTTGGCGCTAACATTTTTTTAATGTATATTAATTTTGATTCCCATTCGAGGAAATTAAATTATCATTTTTATTACCAGTTTCTCGCTGTATCCCGCAAACAGCAGGGTAGGCAGAGGGAACCTAGTGTTAAGACACTCTGTTCCCCTCATTTTCATTTCCTCGCTCTATTAAGGAAACAAAACGCGGCTTTAAGTTCCGCCGCTCAACACGCAATGTCTTCATAATTCGGCGGAAACTGCTTTTTTTTCGAGGGTGCTTTCTCTGCATGAGAAAATTTCTCGGCAATAAAAATAAGCAGAGGGAACCCAGTTGTATGACACTCAATTCTCCACTTTCCCGACAAATTACGAGACATTGCAGGTTCAATGGTGGAACTGAACGCCGTGTTTTATAAAGCTTAGCTGAATAAAGAAAAAACAATAATAATATAACCAATGAAATTTATTTAAACTACAAAATACAGGTAGTTTATAAGAAAAAATCCTAACTTAATTACAGGGTTGGTACGCTCCAATTAACAGGTGAATTTGTAAACCAAGCTCTCGCTCCCTTTGTTTGCGCTAGTTTCAATATTTATTGATTTTGAATATTTATTTCGAAATGGTTATGTGAATAAGTAATTTTTTTTATTTTCATTTGAAAATAAAATTTTGTTTGTACTTTTGCCATTTTTACCTGCAAACGTATAGCAATAGCGTTTGGCATTTTGGTAAAATTTAATTGTAATTAATGCTGATCTATGTTAATATTATCAGGTTATTTGCTTGGTTGAGTGCACTTATCTCAAAAAGTACTGGTTTTCGGTCACGTCACATATTTTAATATGGGTGACACTGTATCTGTAGTCAGAGACACCTCGCCCACTCAGGATGTGTCATAGTCAAACATATGACTCAAATCTTAGTTATTTCTTTGTGACCATACACACAAAACTGCAAGCAAAAGTAATTGATACCTAAAGGAGAATATTTTTTTTTAGCTTTTAGTATCACATCTAGCAGGATAGGCAGAGGGAGACTAGTGTTAAGACATTCCACTCTCAACTTTTTTATAACGTACATGAGTATCTTTATCACTTTGAGGTAAACTCGATCTTAAGGCAGCTTAAAAGTAAATTTTGGGCCAAATTCAAGCTTCTCTCAGAATCCAACAAACAGCAACCTAATGATAAAACACTGTTCCCATTAAAACATTTCCGTTCCAAACTTTACACCGATTTCTGGTGAGGAAAGAAGAAGAGCGAAGAAATGTAAATATTTCACTACTCGAATGGAAATCAAACCCACAACGGTCACGCTTATAGTCGCACTCTCGAGCCCCGACGGTCGTAACAGCTATGTGCGGGATACAACAAAAAAAATTTAGTGTGCTTGAATGAAATGTAATGCATTTCGTTCAATCACACTAGGTGTTTGTATTTTTTTTTATATAATTTACTTAGTATTAAGCACATAAATTGTGTCTTAGAGTTGATAACACAGAACTAAACCATTAATCACTAAGCTCTCGACCCGATTCATTAGATTTTCTACCACAATAAAAAATATTACAAAAAAATATATAAAGAAGCATTATTAGGAAGCTGTCGCCTTTCGATTCCCACTCGAAAAAATGAATCATTTAAAATTTTTAATTCCTCATTCTCTTGACAAGACAAGCGCAGCGTTAAGTTCCACCACTCAACAAGCGTGCTCGAAAATTTAGCAAAAAGTAGGAAACGAAGAGTCTTGACACTAGCTTGCCAATGCCTACACTACTATATGCAGAAAATATATTTTTTGTATATATTACACAAAAAGGGTCAAAGTTGAACAAACCCTCTAAACCATATCATCCCTCATTACAATATAATTGAAATAATCATAAATTAAATAAACTGCTTTTGCGGAACATAAAAGGTTTGGATGTGAATTGAAAACCATTTTCATTAGACTAATGCTATGCGACCTTTAGTCTGATAATCCACTGGGGTTAATATGTATATATTTAACTTTTGTTGACTGTAAACGAGACAAGTTATGGATTCCATTTTCACTTGAGGAAATGAAATATTTAATGTTTTCTTATTCCCTCTCTGGTAACAAAGCGTAGAGCGGCGTTGTATTACGCCAATCATCACACAACGGAGTGTCTTAACACTAGATTCCCTCTGTCTACCCTATAAAGCTATTGTAAAATTGAAATTTATAAAGCTATTGTAAATAATATAGTTTACTGCTACTACATATTTTTGTTTTTGTAGCTTCAAACTGCATACCGCCCATAGCAATGTAGGCACTCGCTGCTTATACACCCCGTTCCCACTAAAACACTTCGGTTTTCCACTTTCCGCCGAATTCCGGCGGCATTGCGTGTTGAATGATGGAACTCAATACCACGTTTTGCGTCTTTACTAGAGCCTGGAAATTATACTATCAAATATTTCATTTCCTCCAGTTGAAATCGAATCTACGTCCTATCGAGTTAAGAGTCACTCACTTATGCCCCTGCGCCGCTAGTAGCCACAAATATACCATTACTTTTAATATTATTATAGCGCGATAAATCCACTGGCCATCAAGCCCAAATAGAAGTTTTATAAAGGCCGCAAATGTCGAGAGGAAATAGAATGGATTTTAAACGAGATTCTGTGAAATCGTTCGCATTCAACTCAATGGAAACGAATTTGTGATGTCGAACGTTTATTGCTACGTTTGTACATAAAGTTGCATGGGCTTGTAACTATCTGCACTTCTTTCTCGTGTTTGTTGTTGACATGGGCGTAGAGATATTTGGGAGACGTGCCCACCCCAGATTAGTCTTGTGTCCATCACAGAAATTTTGGTAACAGAAAATTTGCACAAATTTACACATCCCAGATAATATCTGGAGATGGTTATAAAGAAAAAGAAAAAAAAACCTATACCTATAGTTAAAAACAAAGGAAACAAAAAACTAAATCTAAAGCGTGTCTTTAAATTTTCTTAAATTTCCTCAAATGTGAGTCGAACTCTCAATCACTCGCGTTTACAGCTGCACGCTAGTATCCCAGTGCTGTAACTAACCTCAAAATATTTCTTAAATTTCCTGGTTTGAAAATATAATCACTCAATCAATATAAGCCAGTATTTGAAGCCAGTCGTAGCGCAGCGGCACGAAGTGTGACTGTAAAATCGACTGGTTGTGGGTTCGATCCCCACTCGAGGAGATGAAATATTTACTTAAATTTATATTTCCATTTCTTCGCTCTGGTGTCGAGGCTAAGCGCGGCGTTGAATTCTGCCACTCAACACGCAACGCCTCCAGAATTCGGCAGAAAGTGGGGTACGGAGTGTCTTAACACTAGGTTCCCTCTGCCTACCCTGCTGTGTGCGGGATACAGCGTGAAGCTGATTTATTTATTTTCAATCAATATAAGTAATACAATCACGTAATAAGTTGTATTTAGACTATCGCGGCATTGTAAACGCGTCGCTTCGCTTAGCTGTTGTGGGTTTGAATCCCACTCGTAGAATTAATTATATATTTTCATTTCCTCCATATATGAAATACAGCGCAAAATATTAATATTCTTATTATAATAAAACATAAGGTTTATTCATTAGTATGAAATAGTATTAAAAGGAACTATTTTCTTTGTCGCCATACTTCTATAAATATTAGATGCTCTATATATTCATATAAAAAATTCACTTGTTATAAATTCAATGTGACCGCTGCAGTTCCCAAAGTTTTTTCATAGTTGAGCATCAGAGTTCCGCGTCAAAAATGTTAATAAAAATATTTTACTAAGTGCCGTCACGGTCCATCCCATGTAGCAGGATAGGAGAGGATACACGCATGTAATATCTCGAACGCTATTGACGTTCGAACGTGCGTTTTGAGTGATGGAGCTCAACGCCGCCTTTTGTCTTACCAAACCGGGAAAATGGCAACAAATATTTGCTTATAGGTATAATAAGACTTTTAACAATTCGCTTTCGACGTACAAAAGACAACTATACTTTTTTTACTATGAGGGGTTTCCGTGATTTTAACAACCTGTCCTTTTTATTAACGTATGTTCTAAACTCTATAAAAATATGTTTTTCTAAACTAAATTCCACAAATGCTATATAGAAAGTGCTCGAAGACAGACAAATTCAATTTTCTTAGATTTATTACAGTCGCAAGTCATAATAAAGAAAACATATAAAAATATATATTTGAAATATTTGATATTATATAATTATATATTTATATACATATAATTGTATTTTATTTAATTTTCGCATTTTATATGTACAGAACTCTTTATTAGAAATTTCACTCGAACTTTACCAATTTTCAAAACTTACTTCGTACTTAGACGTAGGAGGTATGAGATAATTAAGATAAGTAGATTAGCCCTAAACCTTATTAGAATTTCTTGAGAGAAAGCAGACTTTATATTACGGGATTTTTGTATATATATTTAGTATGAGCCGGTTAAATAAACTTCGGCGTTGAGTTATACCACATAAATCTCTAAAATAGACAGAAAATGAGAAACAGAGTGTCCTAATACTAACTTTTAGTCACCCAAAGTCCTACCAATCGATCAGCCGCCTCTCAGCTTTTGGTAAAAATGTAGAGAAATGAAATGACGGCCGTCTTTAATGACACATATTCCCCAAACTCAACAAAATGCAATACGGCATTGTATCACAACGCAGTATGGAATATACCTTAAGTGACCTCGTAGACAGAAGTGGGGTAACTGGCGGACCTTGACCATCATCAAATCTCAGGGACTTACATACGAGTCAGTAGTAATCATCCACATTAAGGCTTTTAAGAATGCCCTACACGATAAGATCATAAATGTGTGTAACCTTCACGAGACGCACAAAAGGATACATCTGCTACACTAACACACACGCACAACACAACATCAAAATTTCCTACAGCGATGAGGAGGCAATAATAATATTATCAAAAACCACATAACGCAGAACTCAAAGCAGCAGAATTCCATACCAATATAAATGTTCATTTTACATTTAAAAAAAAACCAAACAACAACAACTTTAATGACCAATCAAGAATAAAAAAAGCACGGACGACAAAAGTATGTGTCGCCTAACAATTCATAAATAAAAAAAATACTAACTTATTTTCATTAATAAAGATAGAAAAAAATATATCACGAACTGAAGTCTTTCAGACTTGAGTCTTTAATTCGTTCACCAATTTACGTGAAGTCGGCTAACTCTGCCTAACTTTGAATTTTCAACAAGAGATCTCGATATTGCAGAATCACGCATTATTTTTTTTTAATCCAGTGTCTTGAGAGATTAAGGGAAACGGGATCTATGAAATAGTTGAAACTAGAAAGAAGTATGTACGTAAAAATCCATAATTCACTACTTTATAACAAATTCTGTTTATTTTATCGTTAGATCGTAATAAAAAGTAGTTCTTATTGTATTTATATTAATAATATTTTGAGATATTTTGTTTCTTTTTAGGCAGAAATGCCATAAATAAACTAATAACAATTATTTATTTATTAACGATAAACAAATTCGCAAATTTTGTATTTTATAAATATAACATGGCTTAGAGTAGGGTTTATCTCTTTCATCTGATAGCCAGTCTCTTTCAACTGTTCAGTCAAGTTCATAGCAAGAAACAAAAATAATTTACACTTTTTTATATAATCTTAAAGTGGGAATCGAACCAGCATTTATCGCATTCAAACGTTTTAAGAACCTGTAGAAATGAATTTACAGCGTAGGTACAAAGCTTAATCAGAACTTAGAATGATGAACGCAATCCCCGGTATTGAAGCCACTAATCAATTCTCAATACCCATTACCGGATGAGTAGCTCTCTACGTACATATAGACGTACTTACATACATTATACACATATAGTATAAATGCTTGAATTACTTGAAGTTTAATAAATTTTAAATCAATACAATGTTGTTTACTTAAGGAGGCTTGATTAAGTTTAAGCTTGCAGAATTTGGCGGAAATTATCTTAACCATAGAGTCCCAGGGATCAGATTCCCAAGTAAATTGGTAAATTCCAGTTTTTCCCGTTCCCGCCGGAATTATATAATAATCCTCTCTTGGCGCTCCCGTGTCCTGGAAGCCTAGTGTTAAGACACACCGTTCAAATTAATACACGATTCCTCACTTTCGGTATTTTCTTTTTTTTGTGGGAAATGATGAATGGTGTATTAGGTGTTGAGTGGCGAAAATGAAAATATTAAATATTTTATATCGTCGAGTGAGAATCGAACCCAGAACCTGTTGCGTTTGCAGTCGCAAACAAAAATTTAATAAATAAAAAAAAAACTTTTATTTAATTGCCTTTTTTATTTTTGATAGATTCAGTAATAAAATTTATAAAGAAACAGTACAAAAATATCAAATAAATCATACATTAATATTTTAAAACAATAAAAGCTATAAAACTATACAAGCCGACTATATGTTAAAGGCTTTCAACAAAATGTACGCATTAAACGCCAATCAGCATCATCAATCTGTTAGGCGTATTACAAACTAACGACAGAAATGAGACAATATTATATCATTTATGAAAATATCACATTTTTGTGATAGCATCCTCGTCATCAGAATACTAAGGTACAATGTACGCTCGTTGAGCTGGATTTCCGTTCGAGGGAATAAATTATTTTATATTTTTATTTCCTCGGTGGTAACACAGACAAAGCGCAACAGGTGGTTTTGAGGTCCACCAGTTGATACAATCAAAATCTTGGGAATTAGGTAAAAGTTAGGGAAAGGAGTTTCTAAACACTAGGATTCCTTTGTCTTAGCGCTGTGTGCTATATCCCGCTTAAAGCAGAATAAGCAGAGAAATCTGGCACCAAGACACTTCGTTCCCCACATGCAGCAAAATGATCAAGACATCACGTGTCGACTGGCAAAACTCAACACCACGCTTTGTCTTATCACCAGAACGGAGAAATAACAAGTCATTCCCTTATTTGGAAATTAAATCTGCAATCTCCAAAATAAATATATTTTTGGAAGTCTAATATTTGCAGGCACCCTATAAAGTAATTGGCAAAGGCGCGCTGACCGCGGCGCGGGCGTTCGTTAGCGAATCCGTGCCAATGACTGGCGCCATTAGCTTGAGGTTTCTCCACCCATTTCCCTGTTCGCCACTACTCAAAATCATTACAGGAGCGTCATTTTGTATGGAGTTTCCCGTTGAAAAGCTTACGAATTGAATGGTTATTGATTTTTAATATGATGCATTTATTTTAAATTCTTTCCCGAGTTTGAGTTCTGTCACAGCAGACAATGGCTTCAAAATTTGTTGGAAAGTGAGGAACGCAGTGTCTTAACACGGTTCCCTCTGCCTACACTTCTATGTGCGGGATAAAGCGTGAAGCTGGTTTATTTAAAATTCTTAAAAAAATAAAGTGTTTGTATTGTTTTTTCTTTGTATTAAATATTTTTAAATACTTAGGAAAGAAAAATACTTATTAAATACTATCAAACGTATGGCTTAGTTGGTCAGAGTGCTTGGACGGTATTCAAAGAGGCGCAGGTTCAAATATCGCTACGTAAAAACTTTTATACGTTGTCTCAATAAGTATAACTCTTCTAAAATTATATACAGTAACTTAAAAATTGCCTTTAAGCTACAATTACTATCGACAGATAATATTTACCTACATATATATAAACATACAAATATATGATATTATATGTACATACGTAAAATACCATCTAATTATTATCATTCGAAGTGCTCACAGAGCTAACTCATTGGAATCGGAATTCTCGTCTAAATTTGTGCTTCTATTAAGCTGGAATACCTATCTAGTACCGAGATGAGTTCAACATTTTAATTATATGGTAGTCGTGGATTCAAAACTATTATGCTTATTTTTAGACTTTCTTATACGATCCCTTTTTTGTCCGTCTATCTTTCTGTCTCTCTTTTTGTCGTAAAGATATGAAATTAATATCAATTATCCAGGTCCAAAAGTTTACCACTGTATATTTTGTGTAGAGAAGCGGAACTCAACTCCACGCTTTAACCATGTAAATGAAAATAAATTAAATATTCAAGAACTTAATGAAAAATATATAACAGAGGCAGTCGTCGCGCAGGGGCACGTGTGTCTGCAAGCGCGATGGTTAGTGGGTTCTATTCCGTCTTAGAGGAATTAAATATTTAAGTTTCATTTCCTCGTTCTGGTAATGTTGAGTTCCGCCACTCAATATGCAACGCCTCAAGAACTCGACGGAAAGTGGTGAACGGAAATATCTTAAAAGGAACGGAGTGTCTTAGCACTAGGTTTTCTCTGCCTAGTCTGCTAATTGCAGGGAGCAGCTGCAAGCTAAAAAAAATCTTTGTGATAAAGGAAAGACAGTTTGAAAGAAGAAAACGAGATAAGCAATAACCGTAGCGTTTGTTGTTCTATCCTCTACGGTTACCCCACTAGGGATAAAAACGTAACTTTTCAAAACGTGGGCCAAAAAGAATCATTCTCCCGAGTGGAGGTTGAAGCACACAACCGTTGCACGTTCGCTATCAGATAATGAAGACTCGCACTGCACCATTAAGACCTCAACAAAAACTCCGCGCTTTGCCTCAATAATAGAGCAAGGAAATAAAAATATAAAAATAAAATTATTTCCAAGAGGCCAGTCGTGGCGCAGCGGCACAAAGTGTGACTGTAAAACCGACTGGTTGTGGGTTCGATCCCCACTCGAGGAGATGAAATATTTACTTAAATTTATATTTCCATTTTCTTCACTCTGGTGTCGAGGAAAAGCGCGGCGTTGAGTTCTGCCACTCAACACGCAATGCCTCCAGAATTCGGCAGAAAGTGGGGAACGGAGTGCCTTATGACTAGGTTCCCGCCGCCTACCCTGCTGTGTGCGGGATACAGCGTGAAGCTGATTTATTTTTTTTAAATTATTTCATTCCCCGAGTGGAAATATAACCCACAACCGCCACCTACGGACTCACCATCAAAAACAATTAGCAAATTGTTAATTACAATTAAATACTAGCAAGAGAAGTAATTAGTATATTTCTTAAAATTCTTTTTAAAAATTAAAAATGACAAGATTTTAATTTACATGGAGTCAGCACGTTGCACTAACAAGCGCAACTAAGAGTTACGGTACCACCCTCGCCCCGCTCTGACAACTAACTTCATTAACTGTTGGAAATTGCTTAATTTTTTTTTTCATATTTTTAAGGAGCATAAGACGTGGAATAGGGATATGAAATTTTAAAATAAGAAAAAATCGGTTAAGTGCGAGTCGGACTCGCCCACTGAGGCTTCCGTAGCTATTTTAGGCTTGGAAGTAAAAGTATAAAAGTTTACAAACTTAAGTTTCGCGGGCATATGCAATCATTTTATATAAAATAAGCTACATAATTAACATCGTAGATAAAAGTTAAATATTTTTTTATACGTTTTCTAAATAAATAAATAAATCAGCTTCACGCTGTATCCCGCACACAACAGGATAGGCAGAGAGAATCTAGTGCTTAGACACTCCGTTCCGCACTTTCCGTCAAATTCTGGAGTCATTGCGTGCTAAGTGGTGGAACTTAACGCCGCGCTTTGATCCGACACCAGAGCGAAAAAATAAAAATAAAAATGTAAATAAATATTCCACTTCCTCGAGTGGGCATCTAACCCACAACCAGTCGATTTTACAGTCACACTTTGGGCCTCTGTGCCAAGACCAGCTTAAAATTAACATCGTAATTTATTAAAATATCACGTATGTTAAAAAAATATTCTTAATTTAATACTTTATTTATATTAGAAACTATAGAAATCTTTAAAAAAATACAGCACGTCGCGCTAACAAGACCCTCCCTCTAAGTATTACGGAGCGGCCGCCATGACACCGCACTTCATTAGACTGCATTATACCGTTTCAAAGAATTACCTTAAAATAGCAAAAATGTGGAAACTCAAAGGTAAAATAGATCTTGACAGAAATGTGATAGTTTTGTCTGGAATACTTTATTTTTTCTTCGTAGTCGAAGTCTAATTTACTGAGAATGGCACAGCGTTTGAGTGTGACGTGACGGTACTGGATTCGATTCGTAATCATAAATTTCTCCTCTCGACACGCAATGTCTCAAATATTGAAAAGACACATTTAACGTACGAGTACACTAAAGTGCTAGGGAAATGGGGAAATCTTATCTATGGAACCTCCATTTGCCTATCCTGCTGTATGTGGATTAGAGAAATAAAAAACCTGATAATCGCGAGTCGGGCTCGCCTACCGAGGGTTCCGTACAAAAATTGGAGGTCTAGAGAAAGAGACTCGATATTAGTGTACAAATAGGCGTTTTTTGCTATCGCAACGGCCATATTTTTTGTTAAGTAAATGAAAATAGGTTTTTTTTAGAGAATCTTAAAATACCGTAAGTCTAAAGGGCGTAAATGCCATATATGGCATGAATTTCAACTCGATATCTCCAAGCGTTCCTGAGATAGAGGCTCTTGACTGACAAAGAAAAAGACAGACAGACGGACAACAAAGTGATCTTATAAGTTCCTTTTTTCCGTAAAAAAATACGGAGCCCTAAAAAATCGAACATCGAATATACATTTCTCCTGTTTCCATCCAATTTAGGAGATCTCATTGGTAGTTGAAATTCGAAGGTTACGTCGAGTTTAATGTAATTAAGAACTATATTGAGCGGAATAGAAATCCAATCAAAGTAGACCAACGCCTGCTTAAAAAAAGCCGACTTTAAGTAATTAACAGTATTAAAAACCTATAATGTATGGTAATTATGGTTCGCCAGTCAAAATTTGTGTTTATATAAGTTTAACAGATTTTTAAAAAACTCATTTTTATGAACAGCGGCAGAAATGCCAGCCCTATTTTGGGGAAAACTGAGAACGACAACGTAATAAATATAAATCAAAATAATTAAGATTTTCAAAATTTAGTTTTTGTATTTTTGATTTTGTATTTTATCACTAAGAATTTGATTATTTTTTTGTTTTTTCAGCTTCAGCACTTAAGTAAATATTTCATGTCTTCAAGTGGGGATCGAATCCACAACCAGTCGGCTTTACAGTCACACTTTGTGCCACTGGGCCACGACAGGCCTCAAATAATTAATTTGGTAATAATTATATTTTTTCTAAAAAATTACATTCACTTCCAAAATGAGGAGGTTCTAATTCCGACAACTAGTTCTTTTTTTATGTATGTGCCAATTTCTCCTTATTATAAAAATAAATTTTAAAATATATGATGACTGATGATGAAATGCCAGAAATATTAAGGAAAAATTAAAATATATATATATTTGCTGCGTAGTTCATATTTAACATATGTGCGTGCTTCTTGTAGTACCACTAGGTTCCCTAACCTGCTATATTCTGCTTACGGGATACAGCGCAAAGGTAACAAAATCGTAACAAAATAGTTAATCTACTGAAATTAAAGATTCAATCCACTTGGAGACGGTATAATTATTACAAAACCCGACCTTTTTGTACTCCAAAATTTTCTCAGAAACTATTTTTATAATTTCACTATTATATTTTATTGGCTTACTTCAACAATATTTGTAAATATTTTTTAAAGTTATTATTTCACACTTAGAAAAGAAAAACACGTTTGAAGGAAAAAAAAACTATAAATTCTCCCTACGGAGATGCTAGCAACAATATGTTGTAACAAGCATAATAAAATTTCGACGTAGCCGGATGAGAACTTATGACGTAGTTGGTCAGAGCGCTAGACGGTATCCAAGAGGCGCCGGTTCAAATCCCGCTACGTTCAAGTTTTTATGTTTTCTAAAATTTATAAATATTTGTAAATTGTAAATTTCGGCGATACAAAAAAATATATGGATGTTTTTTTTCATTACTATATGAGAACTTTTTTTATGTATATATAGTTTATTTATCTTTTAAGTACTGTCGCATTGTGACGCAGTGGATCAGCATCTGACGATTATGAGTTCTTAACCCCCACTCGGAAATGAAATCGTTATACTTAACTTATAGTTCGCTCTGGTAGACGAATCGCGGCGTTGAGTTCCAATCTTCAACAGGAAAATCTCAAATATTACGCGGAAAGTGGAGAACGGATTGTGTTAACACTAGATGCCTACTTCTAAGTGACAAAAAAAATTCTCGGTTATAAAACCCCAAATTCACGTCATAACTCAACTTATAGCGGGAGAACCGTGAAATGTACAGTATGCAGTTGTATGTACCCAATCAAGCCGGAATGTTTGCGAGCTGGCAACACTGTGTTATTTATCGCCGTCGAATATCGATGCATATTTCTGGAATATGCCAACACTCCGTGATTTGTGGTCCGGTGACGGTTAAGGCGTGGGTAGAGCGCACGGGAAATATTTAAAATGTTATTTCAATAGTAGTCCGCTAAATTTCTTTCATCTGATCAAAGTTTCCTACCTTAAAAGAAAAAAACAGACTTCCCATACGATCACTTTATTGTTTCTCTGTCTGTCGGTCTGTTAAGATCTTTTTTCTGAAGAGCACGATAAAGCTGAAATGAATATCAAATGTCCATCCAAGTCTACAATTCTTGAGAGCTCAGAAAAAACCAAGTTTCTAAGTCAATGCAATCAAAAGATATACATTTAAACGAAGTTGACCTAATAAGTTCTTTGATTTTCACGATTATTACACATTTTAAATAAAACTATTTTAACCGGATTAATCGCGTATATTTAGTTTTGTTGTACATTTTTGGAAACCCGACGTTTCGAACACTTTGCAGTAGTCCGTAGTCGCGGGTAGACTGAGGTGGCATTCGTCTGTCAGTTGACATAATTACTATATCAAACTACCGCCAACGATTTCTTACTGGCAAAGTGTTCGAAACGTCGGGTTTCCAAAAATGTAGAACAAAACTAAATATACGCGATTAATCCGGTTAAAATAGTTTTATTTAAGAAGTTGACCTAGAATTATGAACACATAAGAATTACATTAAAATGTTTTAATTTTTAAAAAGGTGGATTGTGAAAGCCTAATGGGAAAATAGTAACTTGTTTTCATTAATTTAATAAAAAAAATAGGATAATCCAACAAAAATCTTTTTATTTTTGCCATTTCTCGATAGTTTTTCTATGTGAATCGACGACTTTCACCGTCAAAGCGACAACAAGTCTATGGAATCTTGAATATACTATAGGATGATGGTCGATTGATTGTATTTGCTATTTATACCACACTGGAAAAACTATGAAAAGCATTGGTTTAAGGAGCAAGAAAGAGGAATGACATCATCTATTCTAGTATAGAAGTCAGGTCGACATACAATGGGCTTGTTACATTGCAACTCAATTCATCGAATTCTGAGGAAATATGTTCTATTTATATAGTACATATATTTTAGAGGAACAAATTTGCTTTTTTATAGTAGCATCCCGCACATAGTAAGATAGGCAGAGGGGTACCGGGAACCTAGGGGTAAAACACTCCGTTTTCCATTAAGAAACTTCTGTCCTCCACTTTTCCGCCGAAATCTGGACGAATTGCGTGTTGAGTAGCAAAATGCAACGCTGCTCTTTGCATCTTTACCAAAAATGGGAATCGAATTCACGACCTATTAAGTTCACAGTCCAAAGCTTGTACCCCTGCACCACGACTGGCCTTGTATTATGAAGATTCTCTTTGTATTTCATAGTACCGAAAAACCTTGTCACGATTACTCGTCACCGTCAAATACAATACACTAGTGTGTATAGGGCTTTATGTAGGCTAGAAACATATCACACCTCACAGCTATATTTGTCACTCGCGTGTCCATTAACGTATTGTTTTTTTACTCGAATCATGTGCGGCATGAAAATTATTATTTTAAACTTTTATATATAACTTTTTGGTCTTTTGATTTAGATTTTATCTGCCTTTTAGTTTGTTTGTTTTTTTTTGTTATAATATATTTGTTTATAGTTTCACTCTGTATCCCTCGTGTAGAAGGGTAGGCATTTTAATAAATTCGTGCTTTGTTTTGTTATGTAATCGAGGAACTGTACAACTTTCCTAAACGTTGAATGGAAATCGATCCCGCGACAATCGTCGTGTCAGTCCTCTGTACTACTGCGTCGCAATGGCCTTGAACCTATCAATATCCAATACTAACTTGGCATAAGTTAGGAAAGGATGATCTGGTTTTTTTAAATAAATTGTCTGTTTTTCAGTTTGTATTTTATCCAGCTTCCCTTAATATTCAGTGTTGTTTTTATTTCAATCGGTTTATAAGTAAAAAGTATCAATATTGAGGCCAGTCGTGGCGCAGTGGTACAAAGTGTGACTGTAAAACCGACTGGTTGTGGGTTCGATTCCCACTCGAGGAGATGAAATATTTTCTTAAAATTATATTTTCATTTCTTCGCTCTGGCGTCGAGGCAAAGCGCGGCTTTGAGTTCTGCCACTCAATACGCAATGCCTCTCGAATTCGGCAGAAAGTGGGGAACGGAGTGTCTTAACACTAGGTTCCCTCTGCCTACCCTGCTGAGTGCGGGATATAGCGTGAAGCTAAAAAAAAAAAAGTAGTAACAATATCACGTAATTTGTTTCGACAAAATTGCTAGAATTAATTATTGGATAGATTTGGTTGAATCTTTAGTGTTTAATGTGAAGAAATTGTCTGTAATATGATAACGCTATTAGAATAAGGGACCAATTCAGATTAAGATTATTATTAGTTTACGTTCACCCTGTATCCCGTATATAGCAGGGTAGGCAGTATAGAGGGAATCTAGTGTTTAAGCACTCTGTTCCCCATTTTCCGAATTTTCGAGACTTTGTATGTTGATTAGCGTAACTCAACGCTGCGTTCTTGGCTTGGTACCAGAGCGGAAAAAAGGAAAATATCCAATATTGCAATAATCATTTATTCTCCCAAGTAGGAATCAAATCCACGACCGCCACCGCTTGTACCCATGAGCCACGACGGCCTAAAAAAAATATGTAATTTATAATAAAGAAAGATTAAAAACAACTCTTGGTACAGCATTCAGGAAAACTGCCTTCAAATTCAATTGTAGCCCCTGGGATTGATAATACTGGACCCTTTGTACAATCAACGAATACAAAGTTTGCTTAAATAAAGAACGTTTTGAGACAGCATTGTGAACTGAGAGGTGTATGTAATGCCCACGATTGATATAGGTTCGGTTCCCAGTCGAGCGAAAATTGACATCTATAAGTGCCATCTAACCAACATTGTGCCAAAACGACAGATTGCGTGTTGGTGGCGGAGTTTAACGCCACGCTTTGTCGACTAAACCGGTAAAATGAAAAAAAAAATATAATCATTATTTTCATTTTATTATTGGTCACCTCACGCTTTACCTCACATACAGCAGGTTAGGCGGAGGAAACCTAGTGTCAAGACACTCCGTTCACCATTGTCCCCCAATTTTTTTGAGCCACTGCGTGTTGTAACGAACTCAACCCTACGCTTTGCCGCAACACAATACAGAATGCCCACTCTCGAGTGGGCATCTACAGTTCGCGTTACAGTCCCACCCATGTGCCTCTGCGCTACGACGGTCTCTCTAATAATATATATCTATACATTATACATTTATATATTGTTCATTACTTTATAAAACGTCAAAAGATGACGTAATCTCCGCCATCGCCTCTCGTCGTTAATTCAGTTATCGGATTCCGGCAACTGAAGTCGTATAATATACAAAATGCTGATTTATTATTGAGGAAAAACTAGTAAATAGGCCAAGGACTAACGTATTTTTAAGTATCCATTACTACATTTTTATAGGCCAGGGCGTAAATTGGAAACGAATGATGTTTTTAATGTTAATGTAAATGTATTGAATTCTATTTGATAGTTATATTAAAACATCGCTCTGATAACTAGGCAAAGCGCGGCGTTGAGTTTCGCCGCTCAACAAGCTAGCCTGCAGAATGGGAACAGGAGTTTATTAATAGGAATAGTTCTCAGCACTAGGTTCCGATGAACCTTTTATCTACTCTGCTTTACGCGGGATACGGCGTGACGCAGAAAAGAGAATAAAAGTAGCGTTCTAACACTATATTATAACTGTCAACTTAAGAATTAATCTTGTTTTCCTACTTTGAGGAAACAGTTGCTTATATTATAAATATAAATGACTTAGCAATTTTTCTAAAACAGCATTTAAACAAAGAGAGGAACTATTTTTAAATATTTTTTAAACATTTTTTAAAGTGTTATTCCACACTTCGGAAAAAAAAATACTTATTTAGAAAACGTATAAAAATAAACGATAATTCTTATTAATTAATTATCTTTGGGTAGCGGAAATTTGTAAAAATCTCCCTACAGAGATACTAACAACATAAATAAGTTGTAACAAGCGTATAAAAATTTCGACGTAGCTTGACGAGAACGTATGGCTTAGTGGTCAAAGCGCCTGGTCCGTTTCCAGGAGGCGCGGGTTCGAGTCCCGCTGCGTTCAAATTTTTATACGTTTTCTAAATAAGTATTTTTCTTTCCTAAGTGTGGAATAACACTTTCAAAAAATTTTTAAAAAAGTGTTTAAACAGTTTATTTGCAGCGTTGAGCTCTGCCACTCAACACGTATGACTTATTGCCCTAAAAATGTGGTGAACAGAGTATCTGAACGCTTGGTCCACTCTGAGTATCTACTACATGTGGAAAGGATACTACCTTTGAAGCTGCCATTGTAGAATTCCGTCTAAACTGCTGCTGTAGGGAACGGATTGTCTTAACTCTAGGTTCCCTCTGCCTACCCTGCTGTGTGCGGGATAAAACGTAAAGCTGATTTAAACTGCTCAAAAAAATGGAACTCTTATGAGATCACTTCATTGTCCGTCTGTCGAGGCCAATTAATTATCTAGAGATCGCGTGGAAATATTAGGCTGAAGTTAATATCAAATATCTAGGTCTACGGTCGGTTTTACACCGAATAAAAGAGGATTTAAGGTTAACGGAATCAAAAGATTATAGGGAACTTTCAGTTATGAAATTTGGCAAAATACAAATGCAAATAAAGGAAAAAATTTACAAAGTAAGAATTTTCCGTAAAAGAAAAATTATACAAACTTATATTTGTGAACTATAAATATAAGTTTATAGTTTCATACAAAATGAGCGCTACTTACAAATGTTGGTAAATTGTAGTTTGTCAGATTTTATAAGTTATAAAACTTTTCGATACTACTAACCGGAAATTGGTACGGAGACTTAGTGAACGAGTCTGATTCGCGTTTGACTACATTTCTTTAATATAATCACTCAACCAAATGGGAATCGAATCCACAACCCTTACGTTTACACCCAAAACACGGTCCTACAGTGGAAAAATCGGCATTCGTTATTAAAAATTAATATTTAATTTTAACTCACTGATGTCCGAGTAGGTGTGTCAATTAAGATTTATTATTTCACGGTTGCTTACGCGGCGACATTTTGATTAATGCCGCGCGCGGCTGACGTTTGACTGGATAATATTTTAAATACGCATATTATTTTGCTTCATCACAAGCTATTATGTCAAAATTTTGAATATATTGTCCAGGATTCTTTTATTTTTATCCACTTTGGAAACTTAACATGGCGCTTTTCGCCGCTTTGCAGGATAGTCATATTTAAAAAAAAAACAGCTTCACGCTGTATCCCACACATAGCAGGGTAGGCAGAGGGAACCTTGTGTTAAGACACTCCATTCCCCACTTTCTGCCGAATTCTGAAGGCATTGCATGTTGAATGGCGGAACTCAACGCCGCGCTTTGCCTCGACACCAGAGCGAAGAAATGGAAGTATAAATTTAAGTTCAAGTCCAGTACTAGTCAGTTTCACAGTCACACTTTGTGCTGCTGCGCCACGACTGACCTCAAAGTCGTAGTCCTAGTATTAAGTCACTCCCTCTCCTCTCCAAAGTAAATTGTAAATTGTTGTAATTTCTCCGCTCTGGTAGAAAAAGCGTGGCATCGAGGACCCACTCGCTACATGCTATGTCTTTCTAGCAGTTTTTCAAAATTATGCGACCTTATAGAGCAAACCATCACTGCCCTGTGTTATCTCTAACTACCTTATTATTTGCGGAAATTTTAAAAAAAGATAATATTATATTTATATAAAATTTTATCCAATTCTTCGACATAAATAGATATCCAATATATAAGAGCAATCAATGACCGCAGGTACAGTAGACTAAAACGATATCATATGGCGTATAGCCCAATAGGCCTAGGAAAAACATGGTATAATGTTCCCTATAGCCTTCTCCGGTGAACGGAGAGTAGTTAGAGGCCAGTCGTGGCGCAGTGGCACGAAGTGTGACTAAGACCGGCTGGTTATCGGTTCGATCCCCACTCGAGGAGATGAAATATTTACTTAAATTTATTTTCCATTTCTTCGCTCTGGTGTAGAGGCTAAGCGCGGCGTTGAGTTCTGCCAATCAACACGCAATGCCTCCAGAATTCGGCAGAAAGTGGGGAATGGAGTGTCTTAACACTAGGTTCCCTCTGCCTACCCTGCTGTGTGCAGGATACAGCGTGAAACTGATTTACGAGTAGTTCTTGAGATAACCGTGATTAACCAAACAAAATCTTCAGATGTTTTAAAATTAATATAGATATATTATGCTTATAATAAACTTGGATCGCCATCGTTGAAAATGTGAATATTATTTAAATTACATGGATATTTTATTTTTCAATATTGCTTTATACAATTTTAAATATTTGCCTATTATCGTCCTCTGAATGTATCGCGCTGGAGCCTTAACGCCTTACATTGGATTTTATTATTGAACTATTTTATACTACATAAGATTAGGGGTTCTCAAACCAGAGGATGTAAGGGTTTTTATTTTCTTTTAAAGGATAAAAACGTTCATTTATGATTCCAAACTTAAAACACTTCGTTCTCCATGCGAATTTTCTAGTGACGGAACTCTACGCGAAACATGAAACAATTTAACGCTGAGTAATATTAGATAAAATTTTGATTTTTCTAGGGGACTATAGTTTGAGAATCCCCACTTTAGAGAATTTTATAAGTTTGAAAAATGCCACAAATGTGGAACTTTAATATGAAGGTAACGTCGCCGTGACGCCTTAGAAGAGTTTATTACGTTCTCAAATATATTTGTATGTATCTCACTCTGCGAAATGTGTGCTAAAATATATGTAAACTTATATTAGACGTACATAAAAATAAATAAATAAATCAGCTTCACGCTGTATCCCGCACACAGCAGGGTAGGCAGAGGGAACCTAGTGTTAAGACACTCCATTCCCCACTTTCTGCCGAATTCTGGAGGTATTGCGTGTTGAGTGGCAGAACTCAACGCCGCGCTTAGCCTCGACACCAAAGCGAAGCAATGGAAATATAAAGTTAAGTAAATATTTCATCTCCTCGAGTGGGGATCGAACCCACAACCAGTCGGTTTTACAGTCACACTTCGTGCCACTGCGCCACGACTGGCCTCTATATTAGAGGAACATTTTTAAAATATATAATAAATATTTAATTCTGAGCTTTACAGCAATCTCTTCTAAGTTTCTATATATAATTAGTCAATTATACAAAGTACTATTAAAGTAAAAAACAAATTTATAGACTATTCTGTAGCACATCACCAAATATATTGTTATTTACGTATCGTAGCTTGCTTTTTATGATGGTTTTTTTTTGTTTATTTATTGTATTAAAAGAATGGCAATTTTCTTTTTCATGCTTTTACCATAATTTATCTTTAGCCCGGTATCTTTTTCACATTAAAAAATAATGTTTTTTTTATTATTTTTCTTAAAAGAAAACATTTTCTTTATAATCCGATATGAATAATTACGCGGGTATTGCGTTCTGAGATCCGACTCTAAGGGATGAATTAAAAATTAACAACCCTTTTGAAGATTTTACTTATTGTACAATGACACCTCTTGCCTTTAATATTTATTCCTTTATGAAACGTTGTTTGGGAGCTGTTTCCATACATTTTGAATATCGTCATTATATCTTTTGCTTTTTCCTTTTTTTCCAGCTTCACGTTGTGTCTCGTGTTTAGTGGGGTAAGTAGAAATAACCTGGTGTTAAGACAATATTCCGTTCTCCATCTCTCTCTCTGACTAACGTACCCATGTATTAAAATAAGGAATATTTTTAAAACCAGTAAATGGTACCAGAAATGAAAAAAAATGTTTTGTACGGTTAAGTTTTTGTTTAATTTTGTGTAATATAATAATTAAAAAAATATTCACTTACACCTAAAGTGAATTGCTTTTTATTATTCTATTATACTTTTTTTAAACTTCAAATTTTCCACGTATTCACTAATATTAATGCCCGTGTAAAATTATCTCGTATTTACCTTACATTCTCCTTGTGTCTCTCCAATCAACGTGACATTGGCGAAGTGACAAGTGCTTAACTGGCACGCTCGGAACGCCATAAACAAAGAACAGTCGTGGCGCAGCGGCACAAAGTGTGACTGTAAACCGACTGGTTGTGGGTTCGATCCCCACTCGAGGAGATGAAATATTTACTTAAATTTATATTTCCATTTCTTCGCTCTGGTGTCGAGGCTAAGCGCGGCGTTGAGTTCTGCCACTCAACACGCAATGCCTCCAGAATTCGGCAGAAAGTGGGGAACGGAGTGTCTAAAAACACTAGGTTCCCTCTGCCTACCCTGCTGTGTGCGGGATACAGCGTGAAGCTGATTTGATTTTATCAACAAAATTAATGCGAAAAACCTGCGCAAGAAACTTAGCGGGACTTTTTTATTAAAATCAATTATTTACAGATTTGCACTTATAAGTGACAATGATACTTTTAAAGTAGACCGAAGCGAGCCTTTTATTATCGTCGTCTTCAACTTTTTAAGAAATTCCTTTCTTTTTTTTTAACTTCACGCTTTATCCCGAATATAGCGGGTTAGACCGAGGTAGCCTAGTATTAGAACTCTTAACTTTTCGCCGTATTCTGAAGGTATTGCATGTTGAAGGACGGAACTCAACGCCGCGCTTCGTCTCGATACCAGAGCAAAGAAATGAAAATATTAAATATTTCATGTTCTCAAGCAGGTATCGAACACAAACCTGTTGATATCACAACCGCATGGTTGTGCCTCTAAACCACGAGTGACCTCAAAGATTTTTTAAATTTTAAGTAAAAATTTACAAAATCTAAATCGTACTCACACTTAAATAATATGTAAACATATGAATATACTAATCCGTATGCATTTCAATGAACGTGCACCGTCTGTAGAGACGCGTAATACAATTTGCGGGGTGTTCGCTTAGAAACGATTTGTCACTTAGCCGACTGTCAAATAGACAGGTAACTGAGGCGGTGAGCGAGTGCCGGGTTTATGTTACCGTTTTGAGTTTTTAGGTGAAGAAATCCAAATTGTAATTGGAAGGGAATGAAAGGAAAATGAGATAAGAAAAGAAAATATAGAGGCAAGTGGTGATGCAAGGGCACAAAGTGTGACTGTAAAATCGACTGGTTGTGGGTTCGATCCCCACTCGAAGAGATGAAATATTAACTTAAATTTATATATCCATTTCTTCGCTCTGGTGTAGAGGCAAAGCGCGGCCAGAATTCGACAGGACGTGGAAAATGAAATATCTTTACACTAGGTTCCCTTTGCCTACCCTGCTGTGTGTGGGATTCAGCGTGAATCTCATTTTTATTCTAATATATACTAATGAGGGAGCGTACCCAATGTTAAAAAAAATAATCTGTTGTCCACTTCCTTCCAAACTTCGATATACTGTGAGTTGCATTGCGTATATATATTGTTTGAAATTGGAAACGGTTAATGTTATTTAAAAGCACATATAAAATACAATAAAAACACATATCGTCTATAAGTTTTTCGAAAAGAGATTATACGTAATTGCAATTAGTGATATGTTTCACCTAATAACAATACTTCACACGAGTTTCCTTCCAATAAGGGCCGTTGCCTACAAGCAACTGCTCCCAATTGACTTTAGTAGCTCGCCCCTGAAGAAGAGTACGAGCTTTGATGGAGGCGCGTGAAGAGTTGGTAATCGCTGGAATCACTGCTCCCAATTGACACAATTACATAGCTTTTACAGTCTTTTTCACCTATATCTACTCTCTTTTACATTATTTTGCTAACAATATTTTTAATTCATTTTAAGCATACACGAACATGGAAAGCGCACATATGTAAATGCAGTAATCTGAATGCATTTCAATGAGCGTGTACCGTCTGTAATAACGCGAAATAACATTCGCGTGGCGTTCGTTTGAAATAATTTGTCACTTAGTCGACTGTCAAATAGACAGGTAACTGAGGTGGGGTGTGAGTGCGGGATTTGGCTTTTACCTATATCCTATTCATTTTGGCGTGAGACAAAATGGAAAAAACAGAAATAATGTTTCTATTTTTTTTATTTCCATTTAATTTAGTCTAGGTTTATTCTTGTTTTAAAATATAAAAAAACAAAATAATCAACACTTAAAAAAGCAAGAAACTTAATAAAAACAACAAAAATAAGAACGGAATCACAACACTACTGTCTTATGGACAGGTTGGCAGATAGTAAAAATGGTGGATATAATCTGATCAATGACAATACATCACATTTTAATGTGAAATTATGTCCGTAGTACCATATATAGACATCGTTCAATTACTTACTTTACATACTTTTTTTACTAAATATGATATATTAAACTCCATTAATTATGAACTACAAAATAACCTTTTTTTAATTTGTTTACCTTTTATCTCATGCCTTCGTGAATAGGATATAAACTTTGCTTTCAAAATGAAAATAGCAGGTAAATGAGTTATCGGGTTGAACGCGCTAATCTCAGGAACTACGTAGTATGTACGCATTATATACATATGTCGATACTTACATACATACGTATTTACAGATGTACACACTCGTATACCAACAAAGCACTAATTGCTAAATGCTAGCAAAAAGGTGAACAATCGACTTAAAACCACTTTTTTCCAACAACTTTTTACTCATTAAGAGCAGAGTTCATTTCTTCCGGAATGTAAATCGCTGGCCTCCCGAAGAGCAATTAACTAAGACAAATACTGCTGGCGCTACACTGTAGAAAAACAGAGCTAAAGAAGTAAAAAAAAAAATTAAATTAGCTTCACGCTTTATATCCCGCACACAGCAGGGTAGGCAGAGGGAACCTAGAGTAAGACACTCCGTTCCCCACTTTCTGCCGACTTTTGGAGGCATTGCGTGTTGAGTGGCAGAACTCAACGCCGCGCTTTGCCTCGACACCAGAGCGAAGAAATGGAAACATAAATTTAAGTAAATATTTCATCTCCTCGAGTGGGGATCGAACCCACAACCAGTCGGTTTTACAGTCACACTTTGTGCCACTGCGCCACGACTGGCCAAAGAAGTATATTACTAAAATTATAAAACGTTTACACATTTGTTTTTAAAATTGGACTGTTATATTCTATTGTATTTTCACGTGATTAATTTTGATTTTGATATTTAATGGAAGTTCACTTTTTTAACAATTGGTTTTATTTAAATTTAAGTTTTATTTAAATTGGTTTTATTTAAATTTAAATTTAAGGGTAAATTTTCACAATTGGTTCTCATGATCTCCGAGTCTCCTGATGGTAATCCGAGAGCGAAGTGTTTTAAGTTTTAACACCAGGTTCTCTTTGCTGAGATACTAGATTGAAATACTAGATTGCAAATTTATGGTGAAATTGAGATGCACGTTGAATAATGTGTTGGTACGTAACCGTAACCGAAATTATTATCTATCACATACCCGAAATAAAATGTTCGATATAAAAGTTTCAAATAATTTCTAATACAGGTGGAGTCTAAGTGACATATATTATGAGAAGTCGATCCGACACACTGGCTATAAGAGAGTTGAAGTGATATACACTAAAAAAAAATTATACTGGAAAGAGATCAACGACAAATATAACAACTTTTTAAAAATTAATTGTTGATTTTTAAATATGAATATCAAATATTTAATTGTGGTATATTTGGAAAGTACGGGTAAAGGTTAACGGAGCCTTAGCTTCATTGATGAGACGGCGAAACGTCAGCACAGCTGCACGTTTGGCCGTACACAATCCAGTATTGGTACCGACGCTGTTATACGGCATCGAAACGAAGGTATTGATAAAATAATAAATAAATCAGCTTCACGCTGTATCCCGCACACAGCAGGGTAGGCAGAGGGAACCTTGTGTTAAGACACTCCATTCCCCACTTTCTGCCGAATTCTGGAGGCATTGCGTGTTAAGTGGCAGAACTCAACGCCGCGCTTAGAAAGGTATTGATGGAATGGTATTATTGGAAGAAGGAATATGGAAGGAAGGAAAATGGTATTAATGGAAGTGAGAATGAAGAAGAGGTTCTTCTTCAGAGGCTCAGCTGTTTTGGATACGTCGAACGAATGAGTGATAGAAGAATGTCAAAAAAGTTTGATGATGGAAAAGTAAGCGGTAAGAAAGGTAGAGGGAGGCTTGGTTGAACTTCAAAAACACAGTATCAAAGATATGGGAGGAAGTTCACGTAAAAAGAATGAGGATCCCCAGAGGGCATGTATGAAGAGGTTGATGACAGTGGGCGAGGCGAAAGAGGTTTGTAGAGATCGTAGCGTTTGGCGCTCCGTTCTGACTGACTAGCCCGCTAGGGATACAGAATGAAACTAAGTAAAGTTAAATATTTAATTTCCTCGAGTGAGAATCGAAGTCACAACCTACCACATTTACTCAGTCACACGCTTTTGGCCATGTGTCACGTCTGGCTTCAATAATACATATAATGATTAAAAGTTCAATGTAGAATCGAAACAATATTTGTATTTAAAACGTTTGTTAATTAATTCACCCCTGGTACAGTGGTAAAGTCCGCTTCGGTATTTAGTCCAAATCATTTTCAGGTATTAAAGTTTGATAAGGAAAGTTTCAAATTATAAAAAATAAATTAAATTAATAATTAAATTAGCTTCACGCTGTATTCCGCACACAGTAGGGTAGACAGAGGGAACCTAGTGTCAAGACACTTCGCTCCCCACTTTCTGCCGAATTTTTGGAGGCATTGCGTATTGAGTGGCAACGTCGCGCTTTGCCTCAATACCAGAGCGAAGAAATGGAAAAATAAATTTAAGTAAATATTTCATCTCCTCGAGTGGGGATCGAACCCACAACCAATCGGTTTTACAGTCACACTTTGTACCACTGCGCCACGGCTGGACTGGTTTTAAATTATATCTCATTTATTATAAATAATACCTCACGATTGATTTAAAAAACTTCACACTCTGCCATACTAGGTAGAAGGGAAGTAGTGTTAAGACACATTTCCCCATTGCGTGTTGAGTGACGGCACTCTACCCACACAATGCTTCCAGAAGTCGTGGAACATTGAGAAACGGAGTGTCTTAATGTTAGCTGCCCTCTGCCCTAACTATGTGCGGGATACAGCGTGAAGCTAAAAATAGAGATCTCATTAAAAGTTTACAACATGAGTAAATACGTTCATACATATGTAATATGTACGAAGTTGAATGTTTACTATTTACTTTTCAACTTCAACACAAATACACGAACAGTGAAAATAGGAAATGGAATTTACAATTCATGATGTATACTGTATAGGGCTATGAATCTTAATCCATCGTTTTCAGTTTCACGCTATATCCCACATATAACAGGATAGGTAGAAGGAACCTAGTGTTGTTGAAAACCATTCAATAAGTTCGTAACTTTCGTCCAATTTTCGAGATATTACGTATTGATTGCCGGAACATAAATGTCAGACCCGGACCGGAACGATTATGAGGAAGAAACACAAAATGATTCATTCCCTCGAGTGGAATCAATCCCACTACCTGGGCGATTCTTATTTTCTTAATTAATCTCTATATGATATTAAGACAAATTCTTGACGCATCTTCCGCACGTTAAGTTGCACCACGCGACTGTGGAAATGGCCTGCCTGCGGCAGTGTTTTCAGGTATATACGACATGGGTATCTTCAAAATGCGCGTCTAATATCTCCATATTAAAGGTAGTACTCTGGTGTTGCACGGGGCCGACGGGGGTGGTGATCACTTACCATCAGATGGCCCATCTCTGAATTAACATGATGTAATTTTTTCAATGAAAATCAATAATTTCTGAGGCCAGCCGTGGCGCTGGTCTCAACTCGACTGGTTGTAGATTCGATCCCTGCTCAATTAAATGAAATACTTATTTAAATTTATATTTCCATTTCTTTGCTCTGGTGTCGAGGCAAAGCGCGGCGTAGAGTTCCGCCACTCAACACGCAATGCCCACAGAATTCTACGGAAAGTGGGGAACGGAGTGTTTTAACACTAGGTTCCTAGGTTAGGTAGAAGCCTACCCTGCTGTATGCGGGATATAGCGTAAAGTCAAAGTCATTTTTTTTTTTCAAAATAAGAATTTTCATACTTAATTTTTTGAAAGTCAAATAATTAACCACCAGTTCACTAAAGTTAGTGCCTCAGACCTGAGAAGAACCGTCGCAAGAAACTCAGCGGGACTTATTTTTTTAAATCAATTACACAGAATCACATTTTAGGTTTCTGACAATGGTACTTTGAAACAGACTGGTGCGAGCATTTCATTCCCAAGGCGTATTATCATTTATATAATCATTAATTTGTATTATTTGTACGATCAACCAAACAAACTCTACGGCGTTACATTACTAGTCTAGATTCCCTACTCTTTGCTACTACATTTTGGAGACAATACATTGGATGGCGTAACTCAAAACAGTAATAAGTTTAACAATAACGCAAAAATATATAACTTATACTTCTATTATGATACGTGAGCATTCTCTTGAGGGAAAATCGAACCCACAATCATCGTTTCTATTTACAACTATTATAGACAACTATATCGTATTTTTTTTACAGTACGATATACGCCAGCGTAATTTTTTTCAATACAAAATAAAGAGATTTGATTGATTTATGTTTGATTGGTTTTTCCAATTGAGCTCGTATAATAATTAAACGTGTCCATAGTTTAACTAGACACGTGCCACATGTGTTTTTTTTCTATCCGGTGTGATGAAACTCTATAGGAAGACTAGTGGGCGAGCGCAGCTTCGCCTGCTTATTTGCCCTTAGGGGTGAATTCTTAAATCATGAAACACGTGTTCAATGAAATATTTTTAAAAGTCTGGATTTCAAATTTTATTAAAATCAATGCCGATTTAATTTCTCTTCCATATAAACTTTCAACCCCTATTTCATCCCTTTAGGGTAAAAAAATTTAAATATCCCTTCTTAGCGGATGTCCAGATTATGAAAATCAACGTCTGTCCAAATTTCACGTTTTTACGCACAGCGGTTACGGCTGTGCGTGCGTCAGTCAGAACATGTCCTTTTATATATATATATAGATATACCTATTATAGGTCTACAATAAAAATGGGTTCAAATCAAATTATAAATATGATGAATAAATAATAAATAAAACTAAACAAAGCCAAACGAGGTGTCAAGTCCCTTCACTCAAGATGATACCTCAAAAATTAGGCGGAAAGTGAGAATGGAGTGTCAAAACACTAAGTTCGCTCTGCCTACCCTGCTATATGCGGGATACATTTTGATGCTGAAAATATTGTATACTAATATAATAAAGAATTTGTTTGTTTGTTTGTTTGTTTGTTTGTTAAACGCTAAGATCTCTTGATCTACTGGACCGATTTACTCTTTTTTGTTTTGTATGAAAACTAGGCTACGCTGCTGTTCTTCAGTTATAGGCTATATAACATTATTTTGGAAGTCTTAGTTAGCCGTAAATAACGAAATATCAATAGTATTCATCGAATTACTAGAAGCGCGTGCGCAGCAGAGATAGATAAAAATATGTCAATACATTATTAACATATTTTTATCTATTATTTTTTGTTACAAAATGCTTTATTGTGACTTTTTAATAAGAGAATGCGGTATTGTGGACTTTTTTTTACAACTAGAAAAATATGTCAATACATTATTGACATATTTTTATCTATCTCTGCTGTATGGCAGAAATATTCTATTTTATTAGTTCTAAAAAAAAGTCCACAATACCGCATTCTCTTATTAAAAAGTCACAATAAAGCATTTTGTAACAAAAAATAATAAAAAATTGCAAGGTGATAGTTCACCGCCTTTTACTTGATATGCATATTGAAAGTTATGAGCGAAATCTATTCAATCAATTTTATGGCGATTAGCTTCAACTTTTATAGTATGTAGTTTGGGCGAATACTCTTCGAGAAAATATAAAATTAAAATAATTCCACGCTCTGGACGCCACAGGGCGCCCTTGCCGCTGATCACATCCTCTCAAGCAGCCACCTCGTGCTTACTTAAAAATAATATAATCAATGTTTGCGTGTCAAAAAGGTTTAGGTAAAATGTGTCAAAAAGATTTAGTTAAAATAAAATAAATTTTGTTGTCAAAATAAAATAATTTTTGTCGTTGTTGAACGTAATGAAGCGAAATAAAATTCTCGATGAATTTTATCAAAAAACTTTAAAATATATTGACGCCGCCGTGGCGCAGTAACACAAGCGTGTTACTGTAAATGCGACGATTGTGGGTTAAATTCCCATTCGTGAGAATGAAGTATTTCATATTTTTATTTCCTCGTTCTAGTAAATACTAGCAAGTAGCATGGCGAAGCGCGGGGTTGAGTTCCGCCGGTGAAAAGTGGGGAGCGAAAAACAACCTACTGAGAACAGAGTATCTTGCTAGGTCACCTGAAAATCTTTTAAAATTTGTGCTGTTTTCTTATTAATTTACAATGTTTTCAAAAAATATTACAACGCCACCTATTAAAGGTAACTGAAACTTTGTAGTGATAAAGAATATAAACTTCTCAAGAGCTATATAAAACTGGCTACAGATGACACTTTATATTATTTTCACACATACAAGTAAATTATTTTTGTTACGCAATTTGTTTAAAATTAAATTAATTTAATATTTTTTTTAGTATCACACTGTATCCCGCACATAGAAGAGTGGGCAGAGGAGACCTGGAACTTAGTGGTAAGACACTCCATTATTTATTGAGATAATTCTGTTCCCTTTCTGTCGAAATTTTGACGCATTGTATGTTGAGATAAAATAGAAAAAAGCTTATACAAATATTATTCATAACTTAATAAATATTTTTTTTTAAATAGCTTACAGCGTCATCTATAAGAAATAAGTAAAAGTTATATTTTTAAATACTTAAGAGTTTATTTAGTCCATTGAAAGAAAGATGGCAGTTGTAACAGAAATAAAATATGAATGTAAAAATTTATATTGGACAAAAGTTGGTTAAACGAGTTTTGTCTATTATAAATTGCATTAAAAAAATATATTTTTTATTACAAGAAAAACTGTAGTTACTATAAGTTATAAGACCATCGTGGCGCATAAGACCAACTGTAAACTCGTCGGCTGTGGGTTCGATTCCACTTGAGAAAATTAAATATACTTTTATTTTCATTTACTTGTGTGTCCGATACTAGTATAACATAAACGAAGATATAAAATTTAACAATAAAAAAGATTTAATAGATAATATCATTACACCATTTTTCTGACGTTTTGAAATAATATGACGTAGGTAAATATTATTATAATTATTTTAGTATTAGGCACTCTGTTTTATTTCTATTTATAATTACTACACCTCGTGTCAACACGTCGATACGTGCGATAGTTGTGGGTTCGATTCCCTATTCAAGGAAATGCAATATTTCAAATTTTCATAAGTTTCTATAGTCCCAGATAGAAAAAAAATCTTCGATACTTAGTGACTGACAGAAAACACACCCGCGAAATTACTAGACTTGGAAAGTTGTTTGCTATGTAGCTAGCCTAGACAGTGTAAGGGACTACTCTAACAGATATTTTCTACAAAAACCTACGGAACCGGTATTTTCGGCGTTTAACTCTGCCACTCAACATGAAATGGATCCAGAATTCGAGGAAAGATGGACAAGGTAAGTCTTAGAGAATGTCTTAACACTAGGTTCTCAGGTTCCCTGTGTCTGCCCTGCTTCCGGCATCTCAAGATCAACTTCAGAGTTGACAGTGGTTTATAAATACGGGCATAATAGTGTACGCGAGCAAACTAGCGGGTGACAACTAGTTATAAAATACTATGCAAATGAATGAAAAGAAAGAGAAAAGTACCGTACGCCCGTGACTATCAGATGTCTTCTTCGGTTTTATTGCTTATATATCATAATCTATTTCACTCGGTCAACGCACGACCTGTTAACCTAGCCAGTGGGGCGGAACATGTTTTGTAATGTTTATTATTTTTAAATTAAATTAAAATTAAATAAATTAAATTAGCTTCACGCTATATCCCGCACACAGCAGGGTAGGCAGAGGGAACCTAGTGTTAAGACACTTCGTTCCCCACTTTCTGCCGAATTTTGGAGGCATTGCGTGTTGAGTGGCAGAACTCAACGCCGCGCTTTGCCTCGACACCAGAGCGAAGAAATGAAAATATAAATTTAAGTAAATATTTCATCTCCTCGAGTGGGGATCGAACCCACAACCAGTCGGTTTTACAGTCACACTTTGTACCACTGCGCCACGACTGGCCTCTATTATATATTTTTAAAAAATGTTAGTTTTTAACTTTTTAGCTTACTATGTGAGTTATTGATATATGTAAATACTCGTTCGAGTTAATAAAATATGTTTGTACTTTATAGTACTGAGAAAGAATATTTCACGTTAATTGTTTTAAATATAATGTACATCACACACACATGTATCTCAGTCAGGGTACTTCAGGAGCTTAGAATTTGTCATACAATGTCATACAAGATTCTTAGTTATTTTCTGGTTAGAGGTAAAATAGTCTTCCTAGAAATATAAAATAGTTATTATATCTTTTGCATATTTTAAAAAAATATAGAATGATAAAGTAAAATTACCGTTCTAAATGTTTAAACAAACTTAAAAAAAAAAAGAAAAAAAACATTTAATTTTTTTAAAAAAAATACGAAATGTTTACAACTTACAATGCTGAAACGATGAAAACAAAAAAAATGGAAAATATTTAGCCATTTAATTATTTTTTCAAATATTTTTTGCACACACAAATTAAGTAAATTACAGTATTTCAAATTCAAAATATTCTTTATTCCAATAAACTCTCAAAAGTGCTTATTAGAATTTATTTGAATAAAGAATATTTTGAATTTGAATTTGAAATACTGTAATTTACTGTAGTTTCTAAGATAGCATGTTCAACCCAACAAACTGTTCAGTTGTTGTATTATTGACACATTTTAATGTGTCAATAATAGAATGCATTCCAATATTCTTCTTTATCAGATTCGTCAATTTAACTGTTTACATATTACAAGTTTCGTCTGGTACAAAAAATTACCGCTACTTAACTCACATTTCATATACCTTAAGAGGAAAACATCAACAAAAAAACTGTTTATTATTATGCCTCCTCTAAAAGCCCTTTGAATTTAATCACTGTCATATTTACAAATACGAAATATTGGTTTTAACAAAGCTTTTTCGCGCTCTTTCCGGCATAGTATAGTTGACAAGGAAACCTATTGCTTAGACACTAGTGTTCGAGACATTGCGTGTTGATTGGCGAAATTGAACGCCGTATTTCATCTTATGCCCAATTTTCTACGGCTTTAATTTTATTATTAAAAAACCATCTACGAGTATACTAATATATTAAAGCGGAAGAAACGATTGTTTGTTTGTTCAAACGCTAAGATCTCTGGAACTACTGGTCGGATTTACCTTTTTCTTTGTATGTAAGCTACATTCCTCAGAGGTGCTATAGGTACGAGTTTAATTCTTAGTTAGTCTCAAAAAACTAAATAACAATAACTAAGAACGCCATCGTATTACTTTAACCGCATGCGCTGCAGGTACAGTTACATATGTAAGTAAGTACATTGTATTACAAAAATACTCAGATGAAACAAAACGATGAAAAATGATTAAACGTATAAATTATTAAACATACAATCTGTTGGCAAATGCAGTATAATAATTAAAATAGGAGAAAAGCGGGCAAAGCCACGAGTGGACCGCTAGTGTAAGTATCAATTCGTATATAAGTAAAACATAGATATTAATAGCATATAATGCAATTATGTGTTGGGAACTTAATACAACTTTTAACTTACAGCTATATCCCACACATGGCGACGTTACCAGAGGGGACCTGGGAGCCTAATTTTAAAATACTCCGCTCCCCTTATGACACTTCCGTTCCTTAATTACCACAGAAATCTAAAGGCATTGCATGTAAATTCTCTATCATTTATGCTATTTAAAAAAACTACAAATTGTAAAAAGCAATTTATCTAAATGAATTAAAAAATCACTTGCAGATCTCTAAAAGCTGTCAATACGAATAGTGGCTGTTCAGACTTTATTGGCTCATCGATAATGTGCTGCATCTCGCTAACAATATAAAACGGTACTTAAAGGAGGTCGCAGGCAAAAAGTTATAACTGTATAATATTTATTATAAATTATAATTCCAATAAACGCAATTATGATCTTTGTTAAATTATTAAATAATTCTTGTTTTGTACATGTTGTTTTCTTGTTTTGCACGAGGCCAGTTGTGGCGCAGTGGCACAAAGTGTGACTGTAAAACCGACTGGTTGTGGGTTCGATCCCCACTCGAGGAGATGAAATATTTACTTAAATTTATATTTCCATTTCTTTGCTCTGGTGTCGAGGCAAAGCGCGGCGTTGAGTTCTGCCACTCTACACGCAATGCCTCCAAAATTCGGCAGAAAGTGGGGAACGAAGTGTCTTAACACTAGGTTCCCTCTGCCTACCTTGCAGTGTGTGCGGGATAAAGCGTGAAGCTAATTTAATTATTTTTTTTATTTTTGTACATGATGTCTTTTGTCATAATAAGTAATATATTTAAAAATAAAAGCAACAATAACATGAGGCCAGTCGTGGCGCAGGGGCAGAGAGTGTGACTGTAAAATTGACTGGGTTTGGGTTCGATCCTCACTCGAGGAGATGAAATATTTATTCCTATTTATATTTATGCATTTCTTCGCTCTGGTGTTGAGACAAAGCGCGGCGTTGAGTTCTGTCCCTCAAAACGCAATGCCTCCAGAATTCGGCAGAAAGTGGGGAACGGAGTGTCTTTTATTAGGTTCATTAGGAACATTAGGTTCCCTCTGCCTACCCTGTTGTGTGAATAGGGTAGGATACAGCGTAAAGCTGGTTTATTTATTTTTAAATTTAACAGTAACATATAAATATATGTTATAATGTCAAGTATCACTAACAATTATTTAAAACATTATTTATTCTACTTGTTTGTTTTTATAATATATTTATTTTGCAATATTAATCAAATTCATATATACTTATTTAGAAAACGTATAATTAACAATATTTTCAATTCAAAACATAATGATGCTGACACTATTCAAAATAACACTATTCAAACACTATTAACACTTTTCAAAATAATTATTTTTAAAATAAGCATTAAAAAAAAACGTTTTCAACATCTGCCCATACGCATTCGCGAGTGCGCGAGCGCCGGTCAACTAGTCGAGCGCATCTCTCTTACAGACACAGATCTTTTTCCTTTTACGATTTATTATTATAAATTATTATAATCAAATATATTAATTATAATTACGTGTGAAACAACAGTTATTTTTTAAAGATTTATTTAATTTTTATTTATTAGGCTGTACATTAAATTATCTATTTCAAAGTTTGACAAGTTTAGCTTTCGCGCCAAAATTGTTTCGTCAGTTATGAAATGTGAATAGTGTTTTTATTTTTATTTATAAAAGAAAACCTTAATTTATAATATTCAAAATTAATAATTTACAATAAAAACAAAATATATGTATATGCGTAAATTTAAAATGTAATCTGAAAATAAAACAAAGAATTACAAAACTTAGCGTCGATTGTGTGTTATATCGAGTGTTTATAAAACAAATGTAAACAATACGTGACTATGAAGTGGTTTCTTATTTTGTTTATAATTCCTGCGCAGGCGTTGGTCGAGACACCGCTAAATATTACAAGGTTAGTTAATTTAAAGTAAGTAATTGGATAAAAGTGAGTGAGTTTTATTTGAAGAAAGTAGTTGATTATTGACATAGTTGACAGTATTTGAGTTCAGTTACTGTGGGAATTTTTTATTGTTCATATACGTAGTGATACTATTTTTTTTATTATTTAGTCATAATATTGCTTATAGTATAAATAAACCTATTATGGCGCAGTGATAGAGGGTGTGGATGTGGATATCAATGTACCGAGATGTTCCGTTTTTACGATATGTGTTTATGTTTTTATTTTATAGCTTAAAATTAGATCGGGCGCTTTTCGTAGATTCTTTGACGCATTAAATGCACTTAAAGTTAACTTAAAGTCCTAACTAAAAGTCTAACTTAAAGCCTTAGACACGGAGTAAACTAAACCGTTATTGTTATAAGTATCGTGACGTTTTTCTATTAAGAAAATATTTTTTATTTGCTATCTATCATACAATAAATGGATGACTAATAAAATGTTTTGTTGTTCATTATTCATAAATACCGTGCTTCCTTATTTATGCCAATAAAAAAAATGTATAGTAAAATCAGGCAACGCTGCGGAGACACGTCAAATTATAAGATTTCTTTAACAAATATGGATATATTTGTTTGGAAAGTTTGGATTTTTGCGTCGATAGTTAAAAATATGCCTAGTTATAAAGGTGTAAAGCAATGATTAATTTACTTACTCATATTAATACTCGGTACTTTTTCTTTGTTTATAAATAAGTATATCAAATCTGCAGCTTATATGGGACACAAGCTGTACAAATAATATTAGAAAATTTAAATTTGTCCCAAAACAAAACGCTATCCAGTACGTCGTTTCTGTATTGAATGTTGAGAATGAAAAACTAATAATCAATTAGAAAACATATTAGAATTGTACCCGCACCCCTAGAAAACTATCCAGGAACGTCCTTGTTTTCCATGAGGTGCGGCTTCAAAGCCCGATCGAAATCGAAATCTACTAATCGAATTGCTTATACGTTTCCTAATTAATTGTTATGCACTATAAAAATGTGAATTTAATTCACATTGAGATATCATAACCGAGTCAGCCAACTTAAAAAGCTTTTAACATAAAATGCATAAAGACATTTTTAATCATCAACATGCCTTTGCCTCCGGCTTCGCCCGCAAGTTTCACATATAAATAACTGAACTGACTACTACCTACTCAACAGGAATTAAAAAAACCTATTTTTGCATCGTCGCGTTTATGTACAAACGTACAAAAACACGCTTGTGTTCCTGCACCACGACTGGCCTCAATAACTCAATAACTTTTTTAAATATAAGCTATAAAGAAGTTATTAGCAAACAAAAAATATTGCCACGACTGAAATTCGAACCCCCTACCACGTAGCCTGTCTCAAGTACCTATCTACACAACAAAATTTCAATATTATACACAATACAAATAAGTACCTATTGTATAATAATAGATAACACGTGGTCGTGCTTACATTACTCGGTCGCCACACAACATGCACAAGAACTTGATACTGTGCCAGTCGTGGCGCAGGAGAACAAGTGTGTGACTGTAAAACCGACTGGTTGTGGGTTCGATCCCCACTCGAGGAAATTAAATATTTATTTTAAATGTATATTTCCAAAATGTTAGGAAATGAAATATTTATTAAAATTTTTATTTTCATTTCTTCGCTCTGGGCTCGAGGCAAAACGCGGCCTTGAGTTTCGCCACTCAACACACAAAGCCTCCAAATTTTAGCGGAAAATGGGGAACGGAGTGTCTTAACATTAGGTTCCCCTCTGCCTAACCTGCTGTGTGCGGGATACAGCGTCAAGCTGATTTTAACTTGATACTGGTAAACAAAGCGAAGAGTATTCAATCAAGCAAGGTGTAATACGATACAATACCAAAACATACTTCAGTGTTGATATCCGATATACGAGTGTGTATGAGCGATGGGACCGTGGTGGACGTGTGAGTCATGTGAGAAAATGGAGGTTTTATGAGGCAGATAAAAACAATTGGTAAAATCTACATTATATATAAATTTTTCGCCGTGTGATCCCGGCTAAGAATAGGATCATCCTGGTACTGGTGGTGTCGTAAAAGGCGACTGAAGTACGTGTGGTAGAGTCACGTCGCCAGCAATGGCAACACGCATGGGCAGACTCGACCGGATCATACCACCCCCGGCATTTAATACCGGCGTTAAGTAGTGGCTTTATGCCACTGCGTTTCGCACTAGGTAATGCCGGGCTCCGGAGCCCAACCCCCCACCCCTCCCTGGAATATGATAGCGGCACTCAAAGAGAAACTACCCCAGGAGGGTACCAGCACCTTCGGTGCTGGAGAATCCCTCCCTGAGTCTCCAAACTCAGGCTGCCCTTCGAATTCTGGGGAGGGCAAAGTTCCGCGCTATAGACAGGGCAAACGAGACGTACGCTCCACGGCAACCCCTTCCACACTCAACGTGGACTTTTGCAATATCAGGGGTCTACATTCCAACTTAAATGCCGTCCACCACCACCTCGAGACGGCACGGCCGGCTTTGTTATTCCTGACGGAGACTCAAATTGCCCGACCGAGCGACACAGCCTATCTCCAATACCCCGGCTACAAAATAGAACATAACTTTATGCCTCATGCCGGGGTCGCTGTGTTCGTAAGGGAGGACCTAAGTTTCCGTCGTCTTGCCCATTTTGAAGGTCGGGACCTGTCTAACATCTGGCTCCGTGTTGACTCGGACGATCGTGCCCGAGTCTACGCATGCCTTTACAGGTCCCACAGTGGTAATGCAGAAACGGATCGGCTCATGGAGCACATTCAATCGGCTATCGACGATATGCTCTCACAGATTCCCTCCGCTGAGGTCGTGATACTTGGCGATTTTAATGCGCACAATGCCAGCTGGCTTGGATCACGCACCACCGACCACGCGGGGAGGGCTGCATTTGACCTTGCTGTGGCAAACGGGTTGTCCCAATTGGTTGAGTCGCCTACGCGACTCCCGGACGTGGACAACCACAATGCCTCTTTATTGGACCTTCTGCTGACTTCACATCCAGAGCAGTACCAGGTTGTCGTCGATGCCCCCTTGGGGTCCTCTGACCACTGCCTGGTGCGGAGTGTCGTGCCCATTAAGCGCGACAGCTGCAGATCACCCGCAACTCGTCGCGTCTGGCACTACAAGTCAGCAGATTGGGATGGGATGCGTACATTTTACTCATCTTATCCCTGGGGGCAGGTTTGCTTCTCTTCTGATGATCCTAGTACCTGTGCCGCTGCTGTTGCCGACGTGGTCCTACAGGGCATGGAACTTTATATTCCTAGTGCTGTAGTGCCAATCGGTGGCAAGTCACAGCCTTGGTTTGATACGTCTTGCAAGCTTGCTGCCTCTAGCAAACGCGAGGCATATCAAATCTGGGCTGAGGCACTGGTTACTAAGGATCCGGAGGTGAAAACCTCAAAAAGGAAGTATAACCGAGCCTCCAGGTTCTTTAAGCGGCAAATTGCCAGAGCAAGGTCCGAGCATATCGCCAAAATTGGCGAGAAGCTTGAGAGCTATCCGTCCGGAACTCATCAGTTCTGGGCGCTCTCAAAGGCGGCACTTGGCAACTTTAGCCAGCCTTCGCTTCCGCCATTACGCACGGGAAATGACATTTTGGTCCACACGGCAAAAGAGAAAGCCGATCTCCTGGGCGCTCTCTTTGCCTCAAACTCGACTTTGGATGACCAAGGATCAACGCCGCCGACCATCCCGCGGTGCCAGAGCTCAATGCCTGAGGTTAAGTTTAACCAAACAGCTGTTAGGCGAGCTCTGTCCTCTTTGGACATCCACAAGTCGAGCGGGCCAGATGGCATTTCTCCCTTAGTGCTCCGTTCTTGTGCTCCTGAGCTGACACCGGTGCTAACGCGTTTGTTTCGGCACTCTTACTCAGTCGGCGTAGTCCCAGACTCATGGAAGAGCGCTCTTATCCACCCGATCCCAAAGAAAGGCGATGGGTCCGATCCATCTAACTACAGGCCTATTGCCATCACCTCCCTGCTCTCTAAAGTCATGGAGAGCATCATCAATAGCCAGCTCTTGGTTTATCTAGAGGATCACCGATTGATTAATGACCGACAATATGGCTTCCGCCATGGTCGCTCAACCGGTGATCTTCTGGTTTACCTTACCCACCGCTGGGCAGCGGCTATTGAAAGCAAGGGAGAGGGCCTGGCAGTTGGTTTGGACATGGCGAAGGCCTTTGATCGAGTTTGGCATAAGGCGCTCCTGGCTAAACTTCCATCCTATGGGCTTTCCGAGAATTTATGCAAATGGATCGCCAGCTTTCTCACTGGGCGCAGCATCAAGGTCGCTGTCGACGGTTTTTGCTCTAAACATATGCCCGTGAACGCTGGCGTTCCCCAAGGCTGCGTGCTGTCCCCTACGCTGTTTCTTTTGCATATCAATGACATGTTAGAGGATTCTGGCATTCATTGCTATGCAGATGATAGCACAGTGGACGCTGTTTACTGCAGCCGAGCAAGTCTTTCTCGGGAAAACGCTGAACAGTGCCGAAATAAACTTGTGTCTTCTATTGAGGCATCCCTCATCAATGTCTCCTCATGGGGTGAAAGGAACTTAGTTCAGTTCAACCCCCTGAAGACACAAGTTTGCGCGTTAACCACAAAAAAAATCCCATTTATCATATCGCCAGTCTTTCAAAACACTCCTCTTACAGCCGCGCCCAGTATCAGTATATTGGGCCTTAATGTTTCGAGTGACTGCCAGTATCGCGATCATCTGGAAAGCAAGGCCAAGTTGGCCTCGAAGAAACTGGGGGTCATCAACAGAGCGAGACGGTACTTCACGCCAAAACACCGTTTGGCCCTATATAGGGCCCAGGTTCGGCCTCATATGGAGTACTGTTCTCACCTCTGGGCTGGTGCACCCCAGTATCAGCTTGAACCATTTGATCGCATACAACGTAGAGCCACTCGAATCATTGGGGACCCAATGATCTGTGAAAGGCTTGATACTTTGGCTTTGCGTAGAGACGTCTCCTCGCTTTGCGTTCTCTATCGCATTTACCACGGGGAGTGTTCTGAAGAACTGTTTGACCTGTTACCTGCCGCCGAATTTTCTAACCGCACAGCACGTCATAAGCTAAAATATCATCCACACCACCTGGATACGTGGCAATCCACTACTGTGCGGTTTCGTAGGAACTTCCTTCCACGCGCCACGGAACTGTGGAATGACCTACCCGCGGCAGTGTTTCCAGGTCGATATGACATGGGTACCTTCAAAAAGCGCGTCTATCTCCACCTTAAAGGCCGGCAACGCACCTGTAGCTCCTCTGGTGTTGCACGGGGCCGTGGGCGGCGGCAATCACTTACCATCAGGTGACCCGAACGCTCGTTTGCCTTGTCCTTTTCCATAAAAAAAAAAAAAAAAAAAAAAAAAAAAAAAAAAAAAAAAAAAAAAAATACTTATACAATACTCTTTATTGCTTTGAGGCCAGGCACAGGTGCACAAGAAATAACAAAGAAAAATTTAATATTTTCATTTCCTCGCTCTGGTATCGAGGCAAAGCGCCGCATATTTTCCTAAGCTCAACACAGAATACCTGAAGAATTCGGCTCAAAAATGGGAAACCGAAGTGTTAAGTGCAAAGCAGTGTCTTACCATTAAGTTCCCTGGTTCCATCTACCTACCCTACTATATAAGAGATACAGCGTGAAACAAAACAAATTGAATCAGCTCATCTCTTTGAAATCACATCATAATACAAAAGATGTTTTATCTCACGACCGAACAATCGCTAACGGGTCGCTGGCAATAAATAATTACATACCCTCTTAATGGAACAAAAAAGTTAATTATTATCACATTGTAAAACAATGGATGATTCTAAAGATCCGGTTTAGTGGATTTTAAGATTTATAAATATTTATTGTTATTTTGGTATTTGTTTATTGTTAGTTTGGTAATTATACTTATTTTTTGAACGATTTAATTTTAAATGCGACGACGTTGCGCTAGTTTTCAAGATTGTGACTGCAAACGCCATAGTTGTGGATTCGATTCCCACTTGGGGTAATGACATATTTAATAATTTTTCTGCTCTCGTTCTGGTTGCACGGCAAGTCGGCGTGTTGAGCCTAGCTAGATCTTGAAGTAGACGGACAGGCCAGTGGCGGTGTCGCGGATAGTGTATGCATTGCGACGTACGTCATAGGGAATAGATATTTCCCCAAGTGGAATTTAAAACCATGACCATTACGTCCAATTACTATAACGTCAACTTAGTCATAATAGCGGCTTAACACTAGATTCCATGAAATTAGCTGTGGATTGTTACGCAGATTTGATTGTACCATTTTTCTTATTTTTGATTATTGTCGAGTGAATATTGTGCAAGAATGCAGAAAATCTATGTTAAAAAAATAAAATAAAATGGCAAAAAACAAAATAATAGCCTACCTCATCTTGGCAAAGCGCCTGTAGATATTGGTAATCCGATTTTCATAAAACCTAGTTAAGAACCAACACGACAGACAAGGCTTCCGATAAAAAAAACCGCACTCAAATCGGTTCATCTATTCAGGAGTTACGGTGCCACATACATATACAGACAAATAAGTCAACTAAGAGGGATATTATATCCATTTTTTTTAAACTAATAAAGAATCAAAACCCGGCTTAAATTATCAGTGGACCAAGAAATGGCATTTACGGTAAAACATTGTCGATCATTTCGTATTTCCTTAATTAAAACCAACCTGTTTTAATATAAGGACGTTGATAAGAAAGTATGTTTCAAAGACGACTTTCTCGTCGTATCCATTGGTGTTCGGTACATATGTGGGTAAAATTTATCTGTGCCACTTTAGTCGTCACTTTTAGTCATTAATTATATTATTGAAGCCATTGTGGTACGGTGACGGGTGTCGGTTCGATTTTCAATCGGGGAAATTTAATATTTAATATTTCGATTTCTCGCTCTGGTAACGAGACAACGCGACGTTGAGTTGCTTCGCTCACACGTATATAATACTTCGAGAATTCGGCAGAAAAGGAAGTGTCTTAATGGGAGCGGAATGTCTTCAAACTAGGCTTTATTTATATATATTTCAATGTATACATCTTATAATTACATTGTATTTCTTTTACATATATTTTTTACTTAGAATCTATTTATAATTAAAGAAATAATATATTATAAAAATATTCCAAATAACCTTGGGGATTGTATGTCAAATAGCATTGATGCAATTTTTATTACCTGCTGTAAAACTAATATATATATTTAAATATTATATTGACATCATCGTGGTGCACTTACGAAGTATAATAGAGACGGGAGCTGTGGATACAATGCCCTCTCGAGGCAATGAAATATTTAATATTTTCACATCTTCGCTGTGGTGTCGGAGCAAAATACGTACGAAAAGGTTGATGGTTGGTATATATTACCTATATACCACGAGTAGGAATCGAACCCACAGCCTCAACGATCGCGTTTTCAGTCGTACATTGTGCCACTGCTCCTCTTCAATCATTTAAATTTTAAGGAAAACCACATTAAAATGTACAATTATGTCAACATTTTTCGTATTACCAATTCATATAACTTTAAAAACCTGTCAAGAGAGAGCTGGACTCGCCCACCGAGGGTCCCGAAGAATACTCGAGTGTAGGTCAACGAGTGGTACAATTGATAAAAGTTGACTAACTTGATACTTCCACGCGATCTTGGAAAAAAAGACACATTGACAGATGGACATATAAATAACAAAGTCGTCTTGATTTTAGATACTGAACTCTAAAAAAATTACTTACCGTTGACCTCCAATCTGTCGCTTTGGAGATCCTCATCCTCAATTTCGTTCGTGACCTCCAAAACGAGGGTACAGTAAACATACGAGACCTTGTTTAACATTTGCATGTCGACTTTGACCCACAAATAAATAAAGATTTATTTTATTTTCTTATTTAAAATAAAATCAGCTTCACGCTGTATCCCGCACACAGCAGGGTAGGCAGAGGGAACCTAGTGTTTTAGACACTCCGTTCCCCACTTTCTGCCGAATTCTGGAGGCATTGCGTGTTGAGTGGCAGAACTCAACGCCGCACTTTTGCCTCGACACCAGAGCGAAGAAATGGAAATATAAATTTAAGTAAATATTTCATCTCCTCGAGTGGGGATCGAACCCACAACCAGTCGATTTACAGTCACACTTTGTGCCGCTGCGCCACGACCGGCCTCAGACCGGCCTTAAAATAAAATAAATAAATAAATCAGCTTCACGCTGTATCCCGCACACAGCAGGGTAGGCGGCGGGAACCTAGTGTTTCTAGACACTCCATTCCCCACTTTTTTCACATTTTCTTATTTACACATGGTAAAATCTAATTATGTAATTTATGTTACAAATTATTATTAATTTTAAAAAAATATTTCTACACAAGTATAAAATGGTACTCCCAATTATATCACCGATACGTATTAAGCATTATTTGCCATTGACCGCTTATTAACATAGTTTTTGAGGTAAAAGCGCGACGTTGAGTTACGCCAATGCCTTATTAAAGAATTCCGCGGAAAATGGGGAACAAAAGTGTCCTAACGTGTATCGGTGAATCATTACAGTAGGTTCCCAGGGTTCCCTCTACCTACCCCGATAGAGTTAGAGCGTAAACCTTATATATTTTCATTTCTTTTCAGCACACCATGTACAGACAGCAATCATATATTTCTGGCACCCGGCATCCTAACAGCGGGAGGTACAGCCAGGTCTTGTGTATCCAGGTTCTTCACAGATGGGCCAGCTAATGTGGTCCTCACGCTGGTGACTGACGGTGGAGTAGTTACTGCGATGAGGGATTTAGCGGCAGGTCAGTAAAAAATAGATTTTATTTTACTAATATGTTATACTTTATATGAGGCCAGTCGTGGCGCAGTGGTACAAAGTGTGACTGTACAAACAGACTGGTTGTGGGTTCGATCCCCACTCGAAGAGATGAAATACTTACTTAAATTTATATTTTCATTTCTTCGCTCTGGTGTCGCAGGCAAAGCGCGGCGTTGAGTTCTGCCACTCAACACGCAATGCCTCCAAAGATTCGGCAGAAAGTGGGGAACGGAGTGTCTTAACACTAGGTTCCCTCTGCCTACCCTGCTGTGTGCGGGATATAGCGTGAAGCTAATTCATTATACTTTATATATAACGGAATAGAATGTATCAATCTCTTTGATTACAATAAAGAAATTAAATGCTTATAAATTAAAAGCAAACCAACAAAGTACAGAGGCCAGTCAAGGCACGAGCGTGTGTTTATGAGCAAGACAAGAAGTAACTAAATATTTTATATTTTATATATATATATATATATATATATATATATATATAGTGGTAACGAGGCAAAGAAAAATCGGCGGAAAGCGTAAGACGTAGCGTAGTCTAATCTTAATGGGAACGGAGTGTTTTAACACTAGGTTCCTTCTGACTACTCTGTCTGCAAAAAGAAAATTAAATAAAATAATATATGTTTTTTTTTTCTTTCAGGTGACGGAGGCTGTATAGATATATCAGTTCCGCAATTACCAAATACGAGAGCAGATCTTACAGTTAATATAAGGTTAGTTTGATATAGTTTAAAATATAGCTTTCTAAAATTATTTTGTAATTTAATGATAAAATTGGAAAATGTCCCGGTATTGTGGATTCGATTCTCACAAATAGTAAAAGTTGCTTAAAATCTTCACTAGCTCGTTTTAGTGGCAAGACAAAACGCGGCGTTGAGTTTTGCCACTCAATGCGATGCCTCTAGGATTCGGCAATGGGTGAAAAACAGAATATCTTAACACTACGTTCTCTTTGCCCTCTGCTTGAAACAAAAAAAAAACATTTCTAACCTCAGGTATCCAGAAGCCCATTGCACCTGGGAACGCCACATTTCCTTACGGATAGCGAGTGGCAGGATAATAGCTATCCATACGGAGAGAGCTAAATACAAGCCGGGAGACGTAGTACGGATACGAGCGATCGCTTTAAAAGCGGACCTTACTCCTACGCCGTCTAATGTAAGTATTATAGTTGATAACATTTTAGATCTTGATGTTTATCTTTTAAATAAAAAATAAATTAAATTAGCTTCACGCTATATCCCGCACACAGCAGGGTAGGCAGAGGGAACCTAGTGTTAAGACACTCCGTTCCCCACTTTCTGCCGAATTTTGGAGGCATTGCGTGTTGAGTGGCAGAACTCAACGCCGCGCTTTGCCTCGACACCAGAGCGAAGAAATGGAAATATAAATTTAAGTAAATATTTCATATCCTCGAGTGCATGCATGATATTAGACTGAAACTTCTCTTGAATAGGGCGCGGCAAGTAGGTATTAAATTTAATCGCGATAAATGTGAATTCGGGGTGGAGGAAGTTATTTATTTAGGTCATATGTTTAATTCTGATGGTATGCATATAGATAAAAATAAGTTGAGGGCTATAAAAGAAATGCCTAGTCCGGCCGACAGAGAATCATTGGAAAGATTTCTTGGAATGACGAATTATTTGTCTAAGTTTATCTCTGGGTATGCTAATATAGTAACTCCTTTAAGAAATTTATTAAAAAAAGGTGTTGCGTGGTGTTGGAATAGCACATACGAGTCTATCATATTAGAATTAAAAGACGCAATATGTCAAGCGCCTGTGCTTGTATTGTATGAACCTACTGAGCCCATAACCTTAACGGTGGATGCAAGCTCAAGAGCCTTAGGTGCTGCGCTATTGCAAAATGGTAGGCCAGTTGAATATGCTTCACTTACATTAACAGAAACTCAGTCAAGATATGCACAAATCGAAAAAGAAATGCTTGCTATTGTTTTTGCACTTGAAAGGTTTCATCAGTATGTATATGGACATGGTAATGTAACAATTGAAACTGATCATAAGCCTCTTGAAGCTTTGTTTAAAAAATCGTTGCATTTAGTACCAGCGCGGTTACAGCGTATGATGTTGCGTATCCAAAGTTATACTTTTAATGTTATTTATAAACCTGGAAAATATATGTATGTTGCTGACACTCTGTCTAGAGCCCCCCTTACCGATATAATGGATAGTAAGTATTCAATTGAACTTGAAGCTCAAGAGTGTTTCCTTATTTCCAATATACAGTTTAGTGACGAAAAAATTAAATGTGTTAAAAATGCAACTAGCACGGATTTAGAATGTAAAATCTTAATTAAATACATTCTATATGGATGGCCGCGTTATAGAACTCACGTGGATAAGGCAGTTAGTGTCCATTGGCCGTATAAGACATCTTTTGAATATATTGATGGTGTAATATTTAAAGATAATTTAGTTTTTATTCCTCGCGAATTACGGATGACAATGTTACAATGTGTACACGAAGGTCATTTAGGCATTGATAAGTGTAAAAGACGCGCGCGCGATGTAATGTTTTGGAATGGCATGTCGCGAGATGTTGAGCGTGCAGTTCGGGCGTGTGCTGTATGTGCTGATCTTGCTGCATCACCCTGCAAGGAGCCGATGATACCGCATGAAGTACCAAGTCTGCCTTGGAGGAAAATCGGCTCAGATATTTTTGTTTGCTATAGAAAATATTATTTAATATTAGTTGATTATTTTTCGAATTTTATTGAAGTAAGTCTGTTGAACAACATCGGCTCGAGAGCTGTAATAAACGCAATGAAAGATCAATTTGCTCGACATGGAATACCTGCTGAATTAGTAACAGATAATGGTCCAGCGTATATATCTAAAGAATTTAAACAATTTTCAGTGGATTGGTGTTTTAAACACACAACAACTTCGCCTTATTATGCTCAGGCTAATGGGTTAAGTGAACGAGCTGTGCGGACTGTTAAAAATATTATAAAAAAATCGGTTATTTCGGGGACAGATTTGCATTTAGGTCTTCTTAATATGCGAGTTACTCCTCGTAATGGAGTGAGCTCGCCAGCGCAATTATTGATGGGTAGACGTTTAAACACAAAGCTTCCTATACACGTTAATAAATTACAACCTGATCGTAACAATAGCGATGATTATCTAAATATAGTGAAAAATCGTTCATATACTAAAAAATACTACGATAGGTCGTCGCGAAAGTTACCGCAATTAAATTCTGGTGAAGAAGTAATAGTTGTTGATGGTAAATTAAGAAAACGTATGATTGTTCGCGATCCTGCTCCGCAGCCACGGTCCTATTTTCTTACGGACAACACGGGCAGGTTACATAGACGAAATCGTCGTCATCTTATTAGGGCACAACCCAGCACGTCTTTGCAAAATACATCTTCTGCAATCTTAGGAGAAAAGGTGATGTATCATGATAACACAGAGAATGAAGTGGATGTTGAACAATTTTTAGCTAATGCGTCGCCCAGTGAGATGGATGATAAACAAACTAGGTTAGCCGGGTTTAAAGCACGCGAGAAAATATCATTGTTATTTAAAAATAAGAAAAATAAATAAATCGTTTTTTAGCATATATATAATATTTTAAGTGAAAGTTCTGTTTAAGTCTATAAATTTTGTAAATTTTTATATAAATCTAGATATTGGTGATGGTATATTTTTTTTTTGTAAGGGGAAGATGTTATATAATAATAAATGTGAGGTAGAATGTAAAATCATGTTACGTAAAATAAATCAGTTTTGGTCGTGAGCTTGTTGTTTTACTAAAAACTTACTTTTCTTAATTTACCATCAACAACTATTACTTCTTCACCAGAATTTAATTGCGGTAACTTTCGCGACGACCTATCGTAGTATTTTTTAGTATATGAACGATTTTTCACTATATTTAGATAATCATCGCTATTGTTACGATCAGGTTGTAATTTATTAACGTGTATAGGAAGCTTTGTGTTTAAACGTCTACCCATCAATAATTGCGCTGGCGAGCTCACTCCATTACGAGGAGTAACTCGCATATTAAGAAGACCTAAATGCAAATCTGTCCCCGAAATAACCGATTTTTTTATAATATTTTTAACAGTCCGCACAGCTCGTTCACTTAACCCATTAGCCTGAGCATAATAAGGCGAAGTTGTTGTGTGTTTAAAACACCAATCCACTGAAAATTGTTTAAATTCTTTAGATATATACGCTGGACCATTATCTGTTACTAATTCAGCAGGTATTCCATGTCGAGCAAATTGATCTTTCATTGCGTTTATTACAGCTCTCGAGCCGATGTTGTTCAACAGACTTACTTCAATAAAATTCGAAAAATAATCAACTAATATTAAATAATATTTTCTATAGCAAACAAAAATATCTGAGCCGATTTTCCTCCAAGGCAGACTTGGTACTTCATGCGGTATCATCGGCTCCTTGCAGGGTGATGCAGCAAGATCAGCACATACAGCACACGCCCGAACTGCACGCTCAACATCTCGCGACATGCCATTCCAAAACATTACATCGCGCGCGCGTCTTTTACACTTATCAATGCCTAAATGACCTTCGTGTACACATTGTAACATTGTCATCCGTAATTCGCGAGGAATAAAAACTAAATTATCTTTAAATATTACACCATCAATATATTCAAAAGATGTCTTATACGGCCAATGGACACTAACTGCCTTATCCACGTGAGTTCTATAACGCGGCCATCCATATAGAATGTATTTAATTAAGATTTTACACTCTAAATCCGTGCTAGTTGCATTTTTAACACATTTAATTTTTTCGTCACTAAACTGTATATTGGAAATAAGGAAACACTCTTGAGCTTCAAGTTCAATTGAATACTTACTATCCATTATATCGGTAAGGGGGGCTCTAGACAGAGTGTCAGCAACATACATATATTTTCCAGGTTTATAAATAACATTAAAAGTATAACTTTGGATACGCAACATCATACGCTGTAACCGCGCTGGTACTAAATGCAACGATTTTTTAAACAAAGCTTCAAGAGGCTTATGATCAGTTTCAATTGTTACATTACCATGTCCATATACATATTGATGAAACCTTTCAAGTGCAAAAACAATAGCAAGCATTTCTTTTTCGATTTGTGCATATCTTGACTGAGTTTCTGTTAATGTAAGTGAAGCATATTCAACTGGCCTACCATTTTGCAATAGCGCAGCACCTAAGGCTCTTGAGCTTGCATCCACCGTTAAGGTTATGGGCTCAGTAGGTTCATACAATACAAGCACAGGCGCTTGACATATTGCGTCTTTTAATTCTAATATGATAGACTCGTATGTGCTATTCCAACACCACGTGTTTACACTAACAGAAGCGTCGAACTTTTGTACTAAAGTACCACTGAACTTGAAGGGAATTTAAATAAAACAACTATATTGACCTATCCAATTTGAACTCAATTTATTTAAGATTTTGCTTATTATATACGTTTGCCGTGAACTAAACGTTATCGCGATTCAGAAACGGTCAACGCCATCTCTTTAGCTTAAGGACAATTACTTACAACAAACGCACAGCATGTTATATTTAACGGTCGTTAACATACCGCCCACCAAGGACATTTAGTGATGAAATGTCCTTCATATTTTTCTTTCAACAGTAACAGATTTATGTCTTAAATCTAAATGCTAAATTAACAATGTTACAATAGGTTGTACTATAGCTTCCTACAAGAGTTAGGTAAAGCTTGAACTCATTGATCTTAAGATTAAAATTAGTTAAAGGAAAGTATACAACAAAAAATGTCTTAACAAAAAATATCACTCAAAAATCTACAATTGCAATGCAAAATATACAACAAAAAATGTCTGAACAAAAATATCGCATAAGAATCTCCAATTACCATAACAAAACAATGAAACCCTTTAACTTCTAATAAAATTTGTAACAACAAATTATTCCTTATGTATATAAAACAAACATGAAGTAAACAAACATGAGTATTAATAAAATTAAAGAAACGGCTTAATTACATTAATCCGCTATGGGCAAAATACACAATTTATTGGTTGGCCTTTTTATCGTACTATTTTTAGTGCGTAGAGTGACAACGCGGGTGACTTTATCATCACCTGGATGTTTTTCTAAAACCCGTCCTAGCATCCAGCGGCTAGGTGGTAAGTCGTCTTCCTTAATGAGAACAACGTCTCCTATATTGGGTTCAGGGATCTTGGAAGCCCATTTATATCTGTTCATGAGACCAGCCAAGTATTCCTGCGACCATCTCTTCCAAAAGGATTGCACCATCCTTTGGACAAATTGCCAACGTGTAAGAGAACTAACCGATGAACTTTTGACATTATAATCGGGTACAGAGATTACCGGTTCGCCTATTAAAAAGTGCCCGGGAGTTAAAGGAGTTGGCTCCCCTGGATCCTCTACGTTAATAAGGCTCATAGGCCTTGAGTTCAAGCATGCCTCTACTTGACTAAGCAGCGTACTTAGTTCCTCATATGTGAGAGTCGACTCGCCTATAACGCGCTTTAGGTGGAACTTTGTGGACTTTATTCCCGCTTCCCACAGACCTCCAAAATTGGGAGCGTGAGGGGGAATGAAGTGCCATTCGGTACAACTAACTTCTAAGTTACTTGCGATAGAAGATTGTAATTGCTTTAACTGTTGTAACTCCTTGGACGCCCCTACAAATGTAGTGCCATTATCGCTCCATATTTTGGCGCAGTGACCTCGTCTAGAAACAAACCGTTTAAACGCAGCTAAAAATGACTGAGTTGTCATATCACTTACAACTTCAAGGTGTAGCGCGCGAGTGGACATGCATACAAATAAGCATATGTAGCCCTTGTATGAATGATGACCACGACCTTTTGTTGTTCTTATATTTATGGGCCCAGCATAGTCCACCCCACTATGAAGGAATGGTCTAGTTGGTGAGCATCGAATCGATGGAAGCGAACCCATGAACTGACTTTTGATTGTGGCCTTGTGTTTGGCACACGTAACACATTTACGAACGCATTGTTTCGTAAGATTCCTCACACCTATGATCCAATAAGCGGTCCTCAAATAATTGATCATCATTTGCGGGCCTCCGTGAAGGGTCTTCTTATGAGCATCTGCTACTACTAGGTGAGTAAAGTGCGAGTCATTGGGTAAAACTATGGGATATTTCATCTGTGCATCAAATGATGCCTTATGAAGTCTACCCTGAAGTCTCATGATACCCTTATCATCAATAAAAGGGCATAAAGATTTAAGCTTACTACTTCTTAAATCTATGTGACCTTTAGTTTGTAATTGTGCGTACTCTAATGTGAAATTTTCTCCTTGTACTTTCTTTATGCAACAATTTAGTGCCTCATCTATTTCCTTCTTCTGCAGGTAAGTTTTACGATTTGTATTTCTATTTAAAACTCTTCGACAATATGCTACTACTCTTAATAATTTTGATAATGATGAAAATCTATCTAATATGTTGTAACTATCAGAACCGACAACAACGTGCGCTTTAACTGATTGCTCTAGCTCTATCCTTAAATCATTTGGCCTTTTGTAAGTAATTGTCTTTGCCTTCAGGAACTGTGGTCCAGAAAACCATGTGGTAGATTTTAAGAACAAACTTGGCAACATACCTCGTGATGCACAATCTGCAGGATTCTCCTTTGTTGCGACATGGAACCATTGCGAAGAATTTATAAATGTTAATATTTCCGATGTGCGATTGGCAACAAATGTTTTCCACCTGCTAGGATGGCTATTTAACCAAGCTAGCACCACGGTAGAATCCGTCCATGCATAGATTCTGTCCTTACCTATATTTAAGACCTCTGAAGTTTCAATCAGCAATTTGGACAGCAGTACTGCCCCACATAACTCTAAACGTGGTATACTGACTTGTTTTATAGGTGCTACTCTAGTCTTTGACACTAGCAATGACACATTGACCTCACCCATACCATCTATCAGACGTAAGTATACTACAGCGGCATATGCTACCTTCGAGGCGTCACAGAAACCATGAAGCTCTAGCTTACTCTCGGGCGTTGTACCCAGCCAACGAGGTATATGGATATTGGTGAGAAGCGCCAATTCTTCACGGTATGTATGCCATTCTTTTATTAATTCTATATTTAGTTGTTCATCCCATCCCATACCAGCTAACCATAACTTTTGTATAAAGATTTTGGCTAGTACAATGGTAGGTGCTAACCAACCCAAGGGGTCGAACAATCTAGCTATATCTGATATTACAGTTCTTTTTGTTACAGGTTCACTATTCAGCGGCGGAAGGTTCACCGTGTACCGGAAGGAATCTTTTAGGCGATTCCAGGTAAGTCCCAGTATTTTCATTGTTTCATCTAATTTGATCTCAACCTTTTGATTATCTTTATTAATCCTTTTGTCCTTTAGTATATGTTGTCCTTTGTCCTTTTCCTCCAGTATTTTAATTTTCTCCAATATTTCTTTATTGTTGCTATTCCATTTTTGTAACTTAAACCCCCCTTTACCCAACATTTCTTTTATTTGTTTATACATTTCAATCCCACTGGTTACTTCAAAACATCCAGCCATTAAATCATCCATATAAAATGAATTTAATACTTGCTCAGCAGCCATTGGGTACATATCTCCCTCATCGTATGCAACCTGATGAAGAGTTCTTACAGCTTGATATGGTGCTGATGCCGTTCCAAAGGTAACTGTAACCAGCTCATAGTCTTGAATTTCATCGGTGGGGCTGTTTCGCCATAGGATTCTTTGAAACATCGCATCGCCATCGGAGACTCCAATCTGCCGATACATTTTAACGATATCTGCTACTAGGGCAATAGAATATCTTCTCCATCTTAAAACGGTATGTCTCAGATCCGCTTGTAAGGTGGGCCCAATCATCAGAGTATCGTTAAGCGATACTCCTCTGCTGTTCTTTTGGGATGCGTTGAACACAACCCTGACTTTTGTAGTCGTTTTGTCCTCTCTTAAAACGGCATGATGAGGTAAGTATACCGCTAAATGTTTTTTATCGTCTTCTTCCTTTACAGATCTCAGGTGTCCTAACTGTAAGTATTCATTTATTACTTCTGTGTACTTATGTTTTAAGTCTGGATTCCTTGCTAATCGTTTCTCTAAAAATTGCAATCGTTTTTCAGCTATGGCACGAGAATCGCCTGATGTGCACTGAGGATCTTTGTCCTTGAAAGGCAATCTTACCTCGTATCTACCATCCCGTCTTCTCTTTGTAGTGGCCTTATAAAACTCTTCACATTTCTCTTCCTCTGGTGAAAGAATTTTATTTGTACTAATTTGGTCTTCAATTTCCCAGAATCGTCTGAGAATTTGATCTGTGTTGAACTGTGCGTGCATTACAGCCACGTTGGGACTTACGTAGTTTGCTCTACTAAGGGTTGAACTATTTACTAAACCCGTAAGTATCCAACCTAAGGTGGTACTTTGGGCGATAAGCGTAGACGATGGACTCTTTACTATGCCTGTTTTTATTATACAGCCATATACATCTGCACCCAACAAAATATCAATTTTGTTTGGATGATTGAACTCTGGATCTGCCAACTCTAGATTGGTGATATCAATGCAGTTAAAGGCATTACTATATATTTTCTGTTCTGGTAAATATGAAGTAATTTTACTTATAACATAAGCGTTTAAATTTAGTTCAAAATTTGGATCCACGCGCGATTGTAGCTTAATATTTACCATATATTTTGCTGTTGTGGACTTTTCACCTAAGCCTGTAACCACACCCTGAACGGGAATTTTTGGCAGTCTAAGAAATTGTGCTGTAGCTTCGGTAATAAAACAAGCCTGTGAGCCTTGATCTAACAAGGCTCTTATTGTTTGGTATTTACCGATTTTTGACTCGGCATTTACTAGAGCAGTGGCTAGTAAAACCTGTCGCGGAATCTGAACTTGATTTGTAGATAAACAAGAAACCAAAGGACTTGAACTAGTGGAAGGAATAGGGCTAACAGCTGATTTGTCAGTTTGAGGTTCCACCACCCAGTTTGTGTGCAATAAAGAGTGGTGGCGTTTTTTACAAAGTTTACAACTCGTTTTATTTTTACAACTTCCTACTGTATGGTTGCCACCTAAACAGTTGAAACATATTTTATGTTTCGCTACGAAATCGCGTCTGTTCTCGAGGGATTGTTTAGCAAATTCTTTGCAAAAGCATAATTTATGAGGCTCGCTACAAAATTCACAACGTATTCTACTACTTGAACTCAAGACTAATGCCTTTGGATTATGTTGGTTATTAGCATTATTATTTATATTAATATTCCTTTTAGGCTCTGTAAATTCTAAGGCGCGAAAACGATTTTCTATAAACGCGGCAAATTCTCCAAAGGTCGGCAATTCATTGAAATCGTGACTACTAACACTAAATTCCCACTGCTTACGCGTCTCTGAATCTAACTTAAATGAAACTATATGGATAATAATGACATCCCAAGTTGTCACATCTATGTTTAAATTTTTTAAGGCATTAAGACAATCGTTTGTGGTGTCAAGTAACTCCTTTAAAGAGGTTGCTGACTCAACTTGCATACGCTTTTGTGCGAAGAGTCGTTTTAATATACAATTAATTAAATATTTTTTATTATTATATCTTTTTTCTAATTGAGACCAACACTGTTCGTAGTTTAACTCGCTTACCGGAGTTTGCCTTACTAATTGCTCTGCCTCGCCACTAAGATGACTTTTCAAATAATGCATTTTTTGCACTTTATCTAATGTTTCATTTTTGTGTACTAATGATAAAAATAAATCTCTGAAAGTTATCCATTCTGAATATCTGCCACTAAAAATTGGAATGGCTATTTTTGGTAACGTTACGAATGAACTTTGCTTATTAGCACTATTAGATGTGGACTCTTTAGTGATTGTGTACCTACTAAGTATTGACTTTATTGTGCATTTATACGTGATATAGGTATCTTCTGTATTTTCATATAAATCAATCAACTTAGAGTTGTCTTTAACCGAATACATTTCATGAAGTTTCGCATGATTAGAACAAAATAAGCTCCAATCTCTTTCTAATAACTCCTGCTTCGTCTCAACATATTCCTTGCTTAGTCTATCCTTTGGACTTTTCTTAAAGTTAACTAAGCTACGTTGTATTATTTTTTGCTGTTCATTCAAAACGTTAATTAATCCCTCCATTTTATTTTAAATAACTTAGACAATCCAAAGTAAAATACGAATTAAAAAAAAAGAGTTCTAAGTGTGTATAGACTACCAGTTAAATTAAAAACAAATTACAAGTGTTTTTTAACATTAATTTAGGTGGGGCCTAAATTGGACATAGGTTCCCCGTAACTCCGTTTTTTATACAATTATTCTAAGTCTAGAATGCACCCTTTATAACTACTTAAAATAATAAACCGAAATATTACAAGTGTTTAGCAACATTTTATGTGGGGCCTGAATGGGACATAGGTTCCCCGTTCCCTCGTTTTTACTAAAACTATTCTAAGTCTACTATAACACACAACTTAAAATTTACAAGTCTTTTTAAATCTACGTTAACTGTCTTTTAAAATTTGATTCACTTTTAATGCACTTTGAGAAATAATAATCACAATTGTACTCACAGTTTTAACTCCACATATACAAACACTTGTGGGTGGCGCGCCTTGTAGCAACTCGCTGAACTGACAGTGACCAACACTGAACTGCGCCTGGCGACGGCTGCGACTGCGGTGGGCTTCTTGATTATGCTGTCTGGATTTGTCCCCGGAACAGCGGCACTCATTGCACTCTGGTCAGCCTTTGCTACTTCTGAGCAAGGCAACCAGTGCTACTTGCGAACGTCGACGGTGGTGGAGCGAGCGTAATTAAATGCGTCGCGTTACTTTCGCGGAACCCTTACTGCGGGAACCGAGTGCGGGCCAATCAAGGCTCACGCTGATGCAAAAATCGTCCGAACGATCCGGCTCGAAGGACCAATGTTTACACTAACAGAAGCGTCGAACTTTTGTACTAAAGTACCACTGAACTTGAAGGGAATTTAAATAAAACAACTATATTGACCTATCCAATTTGAACTCAATTTATTTAAGATTTTGCTTATTATATACGTTTGCCGTGAACTAAACGTTATCGCGATTCAGAAACGGTCAACGCCATCTCTTTAGCTTAAGGACAATTACTTACAACAAACGCACAGCATGTTATATTTAACGGTCGTTAACACCACGCAACACCTTTTTTTAATAAATTTCTTAAAGGAGTTACTATATTAGCATACCCAGAGATAAACTTAGACAAATAATTCGTCATTCCAAGAAATCTTTCCAATGATTCTCTGTCGGCCGGACTAGGTATTTCTTTTATAGCCCTCAACTTATTTTTATCTATATGCATACCATCAGAATTAAACATATGACCTAAATAAATAACTTCCTCCACCCCGAATTCACATTTATCGCGATTAAATTTAATACCTACTTGCCGCGCCCTATTCAAGAGAAGTTTCAGTCTAATATCATGCTCTTCCATAGTACGCCCGTGAACTATTATGTCATCAACAAACGAATGAACTCCTTCTAAGCCCTCCAGCAACTGACAAATTTTTGCATGAAACACTTCACTAGCACAACTAATACCATACGGCAGCCTTAAAAATTGATAACGACCAAAGGGAGTACCAAAAGTGCATAAATCAGCGCTTTCATCATCTAATTCAATCATCCAAAAGCCGGACCGCGCATCTAATTTACTAAAATATTTGGCACCGCGCAGCGCAGACGCAATATCAGCAACAGTAGGTAGCGGATAATGAGCACGACGTATCGCACGATTAAGAGGTCGCGGATCGAGACAGATACGAACGCTGCCATCCTTTTTTGCTGGCAATACAATAGCATTGACCCAGGGAGTCGGATGTGATACTTTTCTTATAATGCCTATTTCTTCCATATTATTTAATTGAAACTTTAATTTATCTCTTATACCGAATGGAATTTTTCGAACTGGACATACTGACGGACATACATTTTTATCAATCATAATTTTATATTTACCCGGTAGTTTACCTATACCCTGAAATAAATCAGCATATGTTTCTATATTTAAAGAATATATACGCTTAATAACGCCCAACTTTTCACAAGTATCTTGACCTAAAACACTCTGACAGTTATCATTACATATTACAAAATCAATTTTATAAATATTATTATTATATATCCAAGACATCTCAATAGAACCAAGTATAGGTAAGTAATTCCCACAAAAAGATTGTGCTTTTATGTTACATTTTTTTAAATCATCTAAACAATATCCTAATTTTGTATAAGTTAAAAATGATAAAACATTTAGATCCGATCCCGAATCCAGTTTAAAATTTATGGGCACACCAGTACTATATAAATATAATGTTTCAAACCATTTGCTATTTTTATTACAATAATCATTTACAGTCGACACAAGAAACAGGTCATTGTTACTAACACTTTTACGAAGCTCATACACTTGTTTTTTACCTTTCACCGGACACATCTTTCTATAATGTCCTTTGTTATTACACAAGAAACACTGCACATACCTGGCCGGACATCGATGATAGTTATCTATCTTATACGAATTACCACACGCGACACAAAACTTAGTCGGGACGCACTCCTCGCTGTTGAAAGCAATACCCAAGCGACGATCTGCATTCCCGCTGTCCAGTGCGGCCCGCTCGCGCACGTGCCCGCGGCCCGCAGTCGGTGCCGCCGCTGATGCCGCGCCGCCGTCGCCGCGCCTCGGTGCACGCGCACCGAACAACGCGTCCACTGTTCGAAACGCCGCCGATGATTTCGCACCATTACATATTTCGATTTGCTTATTCTCTGCAATTGATATTTCGTTTGCCTGACAAATTTTTATAGTTTTTTCTAAGGTCAATTCCTCTGTCCTTAATAATCTGTCACGAACTGTAATATCGGATATGCCACAAACGATCCGATCTCGTATTAAACCATCCTCTAAATGCTCAAACTCACAGTAATGACTCAACAGACGCAACGCAGTTACGTAAGCGTCAATGGTTTCGCCTAGTTCCTGAGCACGTGTAAAAAACCGGAACCTCGCCATTGTTGTATTATGTTTCGATACAAAATATTCATTAAATTTTTTAACGAGCAAGTCAAAATCATCCTGGCTTTCATCCTTTGTAAGCTTGAAGGTTGAAAATATGTCGTATCCGTCAGGTCCGATCAAATTAATAAGTAGACTCGCTTGTACTTCTTTCGTTTCTCTGTACACTCCCGATGCTTTTAAAAACACTTGAAATTGAGTATACCATTTGCGCCACGCGTCCGCCCGATTTGCGGGGCCACCTTCCAATATTAATTCCGTTGGAGGTCTAGCGTGTTCCATATTTACTAATAAACAATTAATTCATTTGTTTAAATTTAACACCGCTGTCACCATGTAGTAAAACAACAAGCTCACGACCAAAACTGATTTATTTTACGTAACATGATTTTACATTCTACCTCACATTTATTATTATATAACAGGGATCGAACCCACAACCAGTCGGTTTACAGTCACACTTTGTACCACTGCGCCACGACTGGCCTCATGTTTATCTTTTGTGCTATATAAAGCACGGTGTTAAGATACGCCACTCAATATACAACGTTTCCAAAATTAGACGAACTGCGGGGACGTCGTCTTAATACAAGGAAATCTAGTGTTAAAAAGGCAATCACCTCAGTTCAGTATTCCAGACAGACCGCCTTCTCAAATCTTATTACCAGAACGAGGAAATAAAAATAATTAATTCCCATCATTGGATTCGATTCCACAACCCTCGCCTCTAAAATGATAATAGTTAGATAGTACTCTATGAACTAGACGGCACATATTCGTAATGCATTGCCCGAAACACTCGACCGCGCTTTCAAGAGACACTCCGCATATCCTACTGGAACACGCTGTATACTTGTGCTTTGTTTGTATTGTCATTTTATGTTATAAAGAAGTGCATTATTTTTTTTGTTATTTATATCATAATATGACATTCTTGTAAATTTTAAGTGTAAGTAAAATGTTATTCCATACTTAGAAAAGAAAAATGCGTTTTTTAGAAATGTATAAAAAGTGAGGCCAGTCGTGGCGCAGTGGTATATAGTGTGACTGTAAAACCGACTGGTTGTGGGTTCGATCCCCACTCGAGGAGATGAAATATTTACTTAAATTTATATTTTCATTTCTTCGCTCTGGTGTCGAGGCAAAGCGCGGCGTTGAGTTCTGCCACTCAACACGCAATGCCTCCAAAATTCGGCAGAAAGTGGGGAACGGAGTGTCTTAACACTAGGTTCCCTCTGCCTACCCTGCTGTGTTCGGGATATAGCGTGAAGCTAATTTAATTTTTTTTTATAAAAAATTGAACGTAACGGGATTTGAACCCGCGCCACGTAACTCATTCTCATGCTCTAGCAGCTGAAATGCCTTCCGAACCAGTGGTAGCTTTTTGTTTATATGTTCATTCGACGATTTAAAAGTGCTGCTTATAAGAGTTTATTTGAATAAAGAATATTTCGAATTTAAAATTTGAATTCAGCGGGATATAGCACGGTGTTGAGTTCCGACTTAATTCTCAATTACTCGAATTCGGGAAAGAAAATGGAGAACCGAGTCTCTAAATATAAAGGTTCCATATATACCTAAAAAACCATAAAATAACTGCAAATTTTAGTCTAATAAAACTCACATACTACTTCCTAAGTGGAAACTATAAACACAGTTAACCAAAAGGTACTCGACACAACGATCCTCGTTAACCTAACGCTTGGTTTCACGTTATCTATCAATCAACAGCTGAAAATTTAATAAAAAAATATGGGAGTTATGTTAAAAATAATAAAATAGGAGAAAAGAGATGTATATTCTTTAAAAGATATAAAAAATATATTCTTCTTCTTTTAACTACTCTATAAGTAAACTAGACAGATAAAAAAATAAAAAGAAAATCAAAATATAACATAATGGTAATATAGTTTAGAGCGCGGCGTTGAGTTTCGGCACTCAACACGCAAAGCCTCCAGGATTCGGTGGCGATATATAATGATATAATAAATATGGCTCGAAGAATCACGCGGTAGAAACGACATGGTTAAAATAGCTAAAAAATTATTAAAAATGCACTAGCGACTAGACTTAAATTGGCGTAGGTCCAGTATAATTTGAATATTTTTCTCATGATCAAAGTGTTATTCCATATAATTATTTGGTTAATTTTTTGTTAATTACAAAATGAAATGTACAATTTTTGGATTCAACCTCTCAAAGAAGATTTGAAAAACAGAAATATTCCTCAATTAAATTAGAAAAAGTTAATTAAGTTTTTGTACGTAAAAGAAAATGAAAAACATAGTGTTTTAAATCAATTTTCACAACTACCACGTTAATTATCTATTAGTAAAAATTCATAAAAAAACCAAACTTATATTAAAATACAGATAGAAGAAATTTGGCTCGAAGGACCACGCGGTACTTACGATGGCATCAAAATGGCACAGTGGTTAAAAGTCCGCACTAGGCTCGGATTAGCACAGGTTCAACATAATTTGGATGAATCACCACCGATTGGGAAATGGACAGTTAGGGCCAAATTGGCTGATGGGTCGCAGGTGAGTTGTTTCTTTTTATTTGTGAAAATTTCAGGAAATCCTATACTAGTACTTCTTGATTATTTCTAAGGAAATAACATGCCAAGTTTCAGCGTTCTACGCCGCACAGTTTCGGTTGTTGCTTGTTAGTTATTGGATAACGGAATAGTTTCATATATACTAGTAGATATTTTAGATGAGCAAATTTATAATTTATGTGCTTGATATTTGAAAGTTATAATTTTGTATTCATTTATGTATATTTAAAATTGAATAGTTCAATAAAAGGAATAAATAATCTTAAAATATGTTTACTTGTATTTTTATTATCATTTGACATGAAATCGTTCGGTTGAGGAGTGACCATTAATTGATTTATTTAACACATTGATTTATTCAAATTTAACCACAATTTTGGTAATAATTTTTGCTTTAAAATGTCAAATTATTATTAGTGTTTTTTTTTGTTTCCAGGGTGCTGCAGCATTTTGGGTGGGTAATTATGAAATACCGCCATTTCAATTGACAGTGCGACATTCACCTCGCATTCTGAGGACGAGTGAAAGACTAGTCTGGACCGTGTGTGTCAGGTATTTTTGTAGAAGTATATCATTACATACTGAATAAAAGAAATAATTTTCATATGTATATTTTTACATTACTCCTTTATGCCTAGCGGAGTAGCCCGACGGAGTACATAGAGCATGACGTGTAGTATGACAGGAGCAGGTTCTAGTGGCAGAGGGGTTAATGACTGTATATAAGTAACAGCTCTATGTTCCACAGGTACCCGTGGTCGGAGGCGGTGGAGGGCATGCTGGTGATGCGTCTGCGCGGCGCGGGCGCGGGCGCGGGAGTGCGCACGGCGGTGCGGCTGCGCGCGCGCGCCTGCCACCGGCACGCGGCGGCGGCGCGGCGCGTGGGGCTGCGCGGGCCGCGCGCGCCCGACGTTATTATTGCCGACTTCTCCTTCCAGGTGGGGCCATTATGGTATCTTGTATTTATTGTATGTTGACTATTTACGTGTTCTTAAAACTACATTATTACTATGCAAGGAGGCCGGTCACGGCGTAGAGGCATAAAATGAGACGCGACTGGTTGTGGGTTCCATCCCCACTCCCGGAAATGAAATATTTATTTTAATATATATTACCATTTCTTCGCTGTAGTGTCGAGGCAAAGCGCGACGTTGAGTTCCGCCACTCAACACGCAATGCCTACCGGAATTCGGCGGAAAGTGGAAAACGGAATTTCTTATTACTAGGTTTTCTTTGCCTACCCTGCTGTGTGCGGGATACAGCGTGAAGCTGATTTGTCGACAAGGTAAATGAACCTTACCAATTACTATTTTTGTTATAACTTTGTTCCGTATTCTCTACAACAGGAGGAAGGTACAAGAGTATGGCAGAACACCACAGTTGTGTCTCAAGTGGTAAATGAACCTGTTACCATAGAATTCCTTACTCGTAACTTTGCTGTCGTGTCACCCGGTTTGCCGTATCGAATTAAGGTAAGAAATAAAAGCATGGTATATTTTTTTATAGGAATAAATAGAATAAACAATATTAAATTAAAATATATTTTTATATTCACAGATAAAAGCAACAAAATGGGATGATAAGCCAGCCTCCAATGAAACGATTACCGTGTGTCGATACAAATCGTACACCTTAAATTCCACTTCTTCCGATCTAACTTCCAATACTTCTTATACTTCCAATCTTACCTCCAAATCCTCTGACTATGCTTCCTTCTAAATCTACTAACTCTTCTGATTCTCTTTGTGTCAAAGCTGTGACCGATGAAAAAGGATTAGCTAGGGTTATGTTCAGTGCTGATAACGATCCGAGTCCATTTTATAGTTTTAAGGTTAGTTTTTATTAATATGTTTTATAGATTTTTTTTTCTTTTATAAATATCTATATTATTTAAATATATTAAATATTTTCGTTTTGTATGTCCGTGTAAACAAAGCATAATATCATTTAATAAAAACAGAGAAAAGAAGTTCTCATTCTCCGTGCTTCATACACTATAAAAAAAAGCATATATTTTGACTATTGTACCTAAATAAGAACATAAGCCTCATTGGGTAAATAGCACTTAGAGGCATTATAAGTTATAAATAGTGCGGTTTTAAATCCTAGTTCATTAAAATTACAGGCCGTTCTCCAGAACTCTACAGCAACCATGCAAGCATGGAGTACTCGGACAAGGGTCACTGGGGACACAGGGACTAATGGGGACAATGGTATCAATGGGGTCGCAGCAGCAGCTTTGGGGGCGTTGAAGGCGGAACCAAGAACGTTGTTACCATTGTATTTGTCACTGCCGGGAACAGATTATAGTGCGATTACTGTGCATTTTGTGGTTAGTATTTAATTTGAATTTAAGGAGTTATAATTTTATTGAGTTACATTGACTTAAATATGGATGTATTTTGATTTTTGAGTTGTAAGTGATGTCATAAGTTACTAAAATCTAAATTATACTCTTATGTATAATTTTGTATGAAAAATCTCTAGTAATAATATTTTAATAATGTTTATTTTTTATTTCTTTTACACCAATGTAATTTTTTTTTAACACTATGGTTATGTGTTCATAAAATAAATCAAATCAGCTTCACGCTGTATCCCGCACACAGCAGGGTAGGCAGAGGGAACCTAGTGTTAAGACACTCCGTTCCCCACTTTCTGCCGAATTCTGGAGGCATTGCGTGTTGAGTGGCAGAACTCAACGCCGCGCTTAACCTCGACCCCAGAGCGAAGAAAATGGAAATATAAATTTATATGTGTTCATAATAATTATAATTATAATCTCTTCGGTTAGACAAAGTTTATAAAAAAACATTTCAAAGTCAATACACCATTAGACTTAAACAAAAGAAAATCAAACTTACTAACCATTTGATTACTATATTATCAGATAATAACCCGAGGTGGTACAATATACCGTTGGGGCGCCACCACTCAATGCCCCACTACCACTGACAAAGTACACTTATCTCAACGTGACATGCCCTGTCCGAAAATCGAACCTGTGACCAATGGAGAACTTTCTGGACTCTCTAGAGTATTGTTGCCCGTTAAGATGACACATCAGATGTGCCCGGACAGCCATCTTGTTGTTTATTTTAAATTTAAAGATGAAATTGTTACCGCTAGCAAGCATTTTATGATGGACGATTGTTTTGTTAATAAGGTAAGTTTTGCTAATGTTGTATTTTTTTCAGCTTCTCGTTATATCCCGATAATATGAAAATTGTATGTATTTTTAAGCAAACGATATTTCTAAATGTGTCTATGATTACGTGTTACGGTAATACAATTAGCCTATGTACATAATAGACTAGATTCCAAGGCCTACCTCATTTTAGCAAAACTGATATTTTGAGAACTATTAGTTTAATATGTAGTTAAAACAGTATGCGTACTCACTAACTTGGAAGTGGGACACTTTCATGATGTCGCGCCAAATTAGGGCACCTCACTAGGAGGATGACCGAACCATTGGATTAGTCTGGGTGCTTATAAGGAAACTTGGAATAGTCCGTAAATAACATATGTAATATTAAAGCTAGCTAGCGTAACGCAGTTAGTGCCTATTTTAAACAACCTTTAGGACGTCTAGCAAAAGTAAAGTCCCACGTAAAGGAGATTCGTAATCTCAACAACATATCGATCTTCGACTATTGCGCTATAGATATCACGTACAAGTGGCACATACACTTACAAAGTATTCTTTATTGAATTGTTTGTTTTTTTTATGCGATAGACATAAAAAAACGCGTACAGCTAATTAGCTACTTAAAATGTATTAATTAGCCATACAGACTTTATTTGATAATAAAACGGAAGATTACTATAATGAATGATAGGAAATAGGATATTTTAAAATATTAAACAATATTTTATAATCATTTTAATTTTCATAATTTCTTTCACTAAAAAAATGTGTTCATTACTATATTCACATTTTTTGACATATCCACCATTTAATCTCATATACTACCTACAACATATACACTTAAATATGTATAGTATAACAAAAACAAACTTTTAGGTGCAATTAAAATGGGCATCGCGTCAAACCCCGCCTGGTACTACGGCAGAATTACATATAAACACCCCAGGCCCAGCACTATGCGCTCTGAGCGTGCTGGACACCGCCACCCGAGCACCGAACCCCAACCCCACCCCGAATCCCCAAAACCCCGACCTCTCGACCCCTAACCCCGCGGATGGAGTGCTGTATGCATTACGGAATCTTGTACACGCGTATAGGAATCTTACGTTGTATGATGCGGCGGGAGATTGTTTTTTAAGTAAGTACTTATTGGCTTTTACCCATTTTACCATTTTATCCTTTTTTACCCATTTTATCGTCTAATCTTCCGAGTGCTCTGACCACTAATCACTCTATACGTATACTTTCAATTTTTAAACCCCTATCTTCTAAAAATCCCTCTCCTAATCATTTTGGAAAGATTGGTAAGCCATTAGTTTTTACCACTCGCCCCATGTATTGGTTATGGGGCGAGTTGTAAAAACCCTAATCTTTCTTTCCGACCCCTTACCCTATGCTTAACCTACAAATACAAAATCATTGATAATTTTAAAAAGCGTCTTAATATGCTATGATTTGTTCCAATAGATAATGAAAATATTTATCCCGCAACCTGTATTACATTTTGTCATTTACGAAAATACAACTAAAACAATAACTACTATAACCTTTTATAAATAAATTACTCTACACTAATCCCGCGTACCCCTTTTCTCTGAATTCGCGCGGGATTGGATACGTGATCCCGCTATATTGAGATCTCGATAATGTGACATTGGAAGCCCACTACCACAGTGCACCAATTACATATTTGACAACTCCACAACCGTGATATTTATTGTAATTGTATTTCTATTAAAAGATTTGCTTATTGATTATTTTCCAATCTCATAGCATCAGACACACCAGACTTACCCACATCGGGAATTGAACTGATGTCCTTCTGGCTAGCGTCAGCCGGTGTCAGACTACTAACAACGGAAAACCGAAAACGATGTTCTTCAACACCAAGTTACCTTATGAATGATGAGGCACAGGTTCCCAGGAGTGATTTTTCTGAAGTAAGTATTTAAATGGGGTGATTTTGAACGATACGCTAGTCTATTTATTGTATTATCGACTGTTCAAGTTTTATTTTAAATATTTAAATAGAAATAAATTTATATTTTTAAACGCAGTCGTGGCTCTGGCGGTTAGTGGGTATAGGTCAGGACAATCAACAAGGCAAGTCGGTGCAGGCTCGAGTCCCGGATTCTATAACGCGCTACGAGGCGAGCGCCATTTGTGTTTCACGTACGGGAATATCTGTTACTAGTGGAGCTGTTTTACAGGTATTTAGTATTATTTATTTATTTATTACTTTTTTTATTTTTATTTCTTAAATATATTAATCAGAGTAAGGAAGGACCTAACGTAGAGATACCGTTAGCTACTGTCCACCACAGTTCGATTCTTTTTTTCATTGTCGATAAACCTGGAAAGTTAGTATTGCTGCAGTGGGGCCGTTCAAGTATTACGTAAGCAATTTTTTTGCAATTATTGAAACTATGTCATCAAAAATAAGCAATCCTCCAAGAAATATTTCATTGAACACGTCAAAAATAAGCAAACCTAAGACTCCCCGCCCCGCTACAGTGCTTACGTAATACTGGAACGGCCCCAGTGGAGAAATAGAACTAAATTGAATATAATCACAACGCGAACAGAACCCGAACTTGCACAGTATGTTCCACTGCGCCGCTGTTCATTGCTATTCCTGTTCCAGGTGTTTCGTGAGTTTTTCATCCACGCGAGTGGTCCTCGGAGCTTGCAGCGCGGCGACGTCACTATTATACCTTATAGGATATTCAACTACTTATACCAACCGTTGAACGTAAGTTACAGTTTAGTTGTTCACTTTCACGCTGCATCCCGCACATAGGAAGGTAGGCAGATTAGGACACTTCCGCTTCTCACTTGCCACCGAATTCTATAGGTATTGCATATTGAGTGGCGAAACTCAACGCCGTGCGTTGCCTACTTACCAAAAGGAGAACATTAAAATAATAAATAATTAAATGGTAAATTAATCATTTACAGTCGCCCACTGTGCCAAAATGTGCATATAATTCAAATCTAACAATAATAAACGAAACAGGTAAAAATAACAATATCAAGTGAACTACAATCTACCAACGTTTGTATCGCCGCCCGATCGTCAGCCGCGCGGAGAGTCGAGGTGACAGCGGAGAGAGTGGGCACTATGAGGGTCAGGATACGAGCGGAGTCACTACCTGACTTCAAATGTTCTACACATAATGGGAGTGCTAGGTATGCTACTTACTTAACTGACATTACGAGTACTCATGATACTTTTACTGACACGGTTTATATTAGTATTATTTTTTATTAGAATTATTTATTTTGATAGAAATTTAAATAATAATTGAAATACATAAAATCAAAACATCACATGTACCGATAGCCTTGAAAGATTTTTATGGTAAAATTGTGGTCGCCACGTTAAATATAACTGGTATTACTCCTATTACTGACATTACTTACAAAAATGTCATAACTTACATTAATGACACAACTAACTTTATAACATTACTGACGTTCAGTAGACCAACTGACATTGACCTCTGACTGACTAAAAGTGTTAAAATGATTTTAAAACGAAAATTAAATTAATTTATAATATTAAATTTATTAATAATCCTTTGAAAAGTTTATTAAATAAAAAGAAGTATTAGTAAATGATACAATACATGTACTGAAGTGCTTTGTTATTGTATTGTAATTCCAAATTTCGTTTACGAATCACTAACTCTGAATATAACGTTGAAGAGGAAGTATTCATTTCTTATTTTAATAAAGAATATTACATTTCAGTGACGAAGTGATGATAGAAATAAAAGTGGAACCTGAAGGAGTTCCTATACAAGAGCACAAATCGGCGTGGTTATGTGGACCAGGTATTCTATGATCTACGTCTATACTTATAATAAAATCGGAACGGATCTGTGTTTGTACGTCTGTTATACATTTGTAAAATCCTTACAGTTGTGATAAGTTATATAAGTTCAAATAATAAATTTCACCATCTTCATCATCATCATCAACTTGAAATCAGTACACTGCATGTTGAGAGAGAGAAGTCAATGTGACATAAACACCAAAAATCTCACCACAATTAAGAAATCAAAATAATTCAATTTTCTATCTTCTAAATATTAATTTATAAAAATGAATATCATCAGAATTTTACAATATAATACATCTATATATAATATAATGCTTTAATTACTTCACAGATTCTCAAAGATCGGACATGTCCACAATATCGTGGACGTGGCCGGAAATAACACCAACAGATACAGAAATAGTATCTCTGTGGGCATCTGGAAATGTATTGGGACCTTTACTTTATGTAAGTAATTAATTTTTTATATCACCATTTCTATTTCTCACTATTTCTCACCACGATGTTTGATGTACTTGTAAATGTGATGTGTGTATACGTGGGAGCAAACTGAGGGAAATTAAAGTATGATTATTTTCATAGTGGATAGCGTATTTGAAGCTGTTTTATTTACGCGAATATTTAGGAGAGCTGACCTCAGAACAGACGACTATCTAGTCATTGCTGACGTTCCCGTACGAGGTGTCCAAACATGTAGAAGAAATGTCGCATAAGAAGCTGGAAACTTGAAGACTTGATTGACTTGATCAGCGAGGTATATGATAAAAGAGTTTTGAAGAAGCTAGATAATTGTGAATCTGTAATTGGAACTGTTGGAGTACTCTTCTATTGGTAGAACCATAAGAATTGTTTGGTGGAAGTAGCGACAATGGTATGTGGAAAAGAGTAAAGAGGTTTTAATAAAAAGCGCGACGAAAGGTGAAATGATGAAGATCCTGTAGAAAGAAACTACATAGCATGGCAAGATATAAAGCGTCGGGTAAGAATGGTCATCGTGCCTTTGTATAAAGGCAAATTGACAGATAGACCGCGCAAGCCATAGGGCTATCTGTTTTATTAGATTCAGTAACTGAAGTTAATGCTAAAATATTAGTCAAAATAATTCAGAAAGCGATCGGAAAGGATGTTGTTGTAGAAATCGAAGGAGGCCTTAGGTCTGTAAAAGGATGTAAGAATCAGATCTTTTTCTTTTGGCAATAGACAAAAAAAATTTGTGGACTTAGAAAAGTTATTTGACATATTTGGGTTTTCTTTATATTAGAAATATAGATTGATATTAGAAGAATTCTTTATATTAGAAGTATAGATAGATAGTGCAGTGGCACAAGAGTGTGACTGGAATAAATAAACGATCATTTATTTATATTTTCATTTCTTCCCTCTGGAACCAAAGCAAAAGCCGTTGAATTGAAAAATTTCGTTAAGTTCCGCCACTCAGCACGTTATGCCTAGAAAAATTCGGCGGAAAGTGAGGGTCAAAGAGTCTTAACACTAGATTCCCTCTGCCTACCTTGCTGTGCGTGAAGCTCATTTATTTTTGATTTACTTATTTATACATGAATAATATTACTAAGTTTTCTTATGGCATACCTCCTCCAGGACGCTGACGCCCTGGTGCAGCTGCCGCGCGGCTGCGGGGAACAGAACATGGCACGCCTCGCCACCAACCTGCTGGCTCTGCGCCTGTTGGACAAGCACTCGGTGGCGTATCTCACCGCCAAGGACCATGTCGCTAGAGGTATACAAGTAGACTCGCTCCTTCCACACCTCCTCCAAGACGCTGTCGCCCTGGTACAGCTGCAATTTCTTTTTCTCTGTTTGGATTCACGATGTATCCCGCACACAGCAGATTAGGTAGAAGGAACAAAGGAACCTTGTGTTAAAACATTATTCCCATTAAGACACTGCGTTCCTTACTTTATGTCGAGTTTTCGAGGCATTGCGTGTTAAGTGGCGAAACTCAACACCGCGCTTTGCCGACAATGAAATGAAATTATTGAAGAAATGGCAATATGAAATATTTCATTCCCTGAGTGAAAATCGAACCCACAACATGCGCCATACACGGAGGCCTCAATAATATGTATAATAATATAGTACACTCAAATAATATCCAAAAGCTATAATAATGTTAAACCCTCGTGACTTAGGTTTCGTCCGCCAGCTGCAACACGTGCACCCGTCGGGGGGGTTCAGTGCGTTCGGCGCGTCCGACGCGAGTGCCTCAACATGGCTGACAGCCTTCTGCGTCAGATATATGAGGGAGGCTTATCAGGTTCGTTGTTGTACATTTTTTTTCTTATAAAATTTAATTTAGTGATTTTATTTTTATTTAAGTTATACTGTTCATCTTTGATATTATTTGATATCTTTTCTTTTCTAAAATTTAAAACAAATTTTATCAGACACGGAAACTATCTAAAGAAAATGCATGTGTTAGCTAATAATATATTTTCTTATAATATGTATATTTTTTTCATAATAACAAAATAACATGATTGAGGCCAGTCATGGCGTAGTGGTACAAAGTGTGACTGTAAAACCAACTGGTTGTGGGTTCGATCCCCACTCGAGGAGTTTAAATATTTACTTAAAATTTATATTTTGATTTCTTCGCTCTGGTGTCGAGGTAAAGCGCGGCGTTGAGTTCTGCCACACAACACGCAATACCTTCAAATTTCGGCGGAAAGTGGGGAACGGAGTGTCTTAACACTAGGTTCCCTCTGCCTGCCCTGCTATGTGCGGGATATAGCGTGAAGCTAATTTAATTTAATTTTTTTTTAACATGATTATATTAATATAGTAGTTAATAAAGTAAAACTTAAATCCGAAGAATAATATAAACTTTTATATATAATTATGAACTAACTGAAACAGAATAAATTTAAAACTTGAAAAACTTGAAACTGTATGTAACTCATCAGTCAATTATCTCTGCATTACCGAAATCCTAATGTCCTACAATAAACAATAAAATATATTTATTTTAAATAATATATATAAAAAATACTATTATTTCTAAAATCAGGTTATGTCAGGATCATCAGAACCGCCAGCAGTTTTAATAAAAGCTGAAAATTGGTTAAAAGACCAACAAATGGAAAATGGCTGCTTCCGCAATCATGGACATGTGTTCCATACTGAACTCAAGGTTAGTTCTACTTAATTAAATAAAAAACAACATGTTTAACCTATAATATAATGTTTTATATTTTTTTAATTGTTTTTTAAGTACCACGCGATGGACAGAATAAAAAAATATAGTTTACTGATATATATTCATTGTTTATAAAGTTAGGTACATTTAATATGCTGAAAATATTTTTATTTATTATAAACTAGCGGCCCGCCCACGGCTTCGCCCGCTGAAAGTGCATTGATCTAATAAACAGAATTGACTGACAATTATATTAACTTCTAATAATAATATGATTTTTTTACTACATTATCGTAATTTCTATTAGGACATTTAATTATTTTGAAATATAAAAATATATATAAAGCTAATTATTTCTTATACTTATATTTTTTTGTAATATTACGTTCGTTTTACCTTTGTAATGTAAGTTTCATCATACTTTTAAAACTCTGTTAAATTTGCTGATGTCACTGAATTTTTTAATTTACCTTTTCAGAAAAAGCCTTACATGTTAAATTATTGATTTAAAGAATTCATAATATTCTGTAAAATAACTGTAATGATTGTACATTATTTGTTGCTATACAGTTTTTAAATTAGTTACATATATTATTAGCTAAATGTACAATTGGTAAATATGTAGTTATTACAAAGTACACGTAGAAAAAATGTTTTTAGACATTTTTATATAGATTTATTTCAAACAAACAAACGACTATGTAATTACTTAATATTTCTTTGAAGATCAAATCGGTCTTTATCTATCTGTTGAATTAATTACGACTAAAACTTAACTGTTATGATTTATGAACGTAACCTTCTCTAACAATTCAATTTTGTTTACTTTACTTTATTGTTTGTACTCTGAACGATAGTGCTTTAAAAATAAATATTTTTATCAACAGTCATATAACCCAGACACATTCGAATCGAATGTCATTCTTTAGCCAAGAATCTTACCAGCGCGATTGCTATATAATACTCGCAGGCAAACTAATGCCTTAAGTTCATTCAAATGACGATAACTTTTTTTTAATGAACCGATTTTGATGAACTAAACTTTAGTTAAAACAAAGCAATTGGTGAATTTTCAAGTAAATCGGTTCAGTACTTTTAGAGAAAAATGCGGACAATAATCGACAGACAGACAGACAGACAGACAAGAAATTCAAAAAAAAATATTTTTGCTTCTATTATTCTTTTTAAGTATCCCTCTATCCATTTCAGTCAAAATTACTAAATGTACAGACAAAATATTTTTACTGTCTTATTATATATAGAGATAAAATAAAAAAAAACGTATTGCCATTTTTGATGAACCTATAAATTTTACAAAAAAGTTTTATTTGAACCGATTCTAAAGAACTGGTAAATGTTTTAAGCGAATAATTTATAATTATCATCATTAGATAACAATATAAATATTTTTATTTTATTCAGTAACTACAAACCAATTTAGAAAAAAAATTAATTTTTTTTTTATTATTTTTTTTCAATAGGGAGGTTTAAATGAAGATGGCGACATATCAAGCGTAGCACTGACAGCTTACGTATTAACATCTCTCTTAAACACTCCGCTCTCTAACAAAATAATTGAAAACACTCTCTCCTGTCTCCACGCTTTTCCTACAAAATCTAAAAATGTATACGCATTATCTCTATTAACTTACGCGTACAGTAAGTTGAGGGAGTTTGAGGAAAAAAGTGGGGAGAAGTGGAAATTTTTTGGGGACAACGGTCAAAGGGATTTTGCGGAGGAAATGGTCGTGTTGCAGTTTATGCAAATGGCGACGTCGCGAGATGGTTATATGTGGTGGGATACTGGTAAGTTGCTTTTTGTATTTTTTTTTCAAAATATTTTTATATAAGTTCATATTATTATTATAAAAGTGCGGCGTTGAGTTCTGTTAATTTAAAATGATAATTTCGAGCTTGAGTGGAAAGTTGAAAATGTGAAACTGGAGACAGTAGTATATCAGTCAGTTTTTTTTTAATATTAGATTTATTTTTGTTTAAAACTGTAAAGTTCGTATAGCAGAGTCGGTAGAACTGGGAATCGAATCCACAATTGTTACGTTATATGTTGTGTTATTGCACTATGATAGATATTATTGATATTAAAATAAACAAAAAAAATGAGACTAACTGTTACGCAGCACAAGAGAGCGAATGTCAATGCAACAGGTTGTGGGTGGGAAATAGAAAAACAATTGGAAATAGAAAATTCGTTGGAAAAGTTGGGAAGTGTTAGTACTCCAGGTTCCCGGATTCCCGGGTTGCCTCTGCTTACCTTGCTATGTGTGTGATATTTCGCAGGTAACCTGGCCACCTCGATAGAGGCGACGGCGTACGCGCTGCAGGCGCTGGCGGGGGACGCGGGGCGCGCGGGGGACGCGTCGGGCGCCGCGTCGGGCGCCGCGTCGGGCGCCGCGTCGGGCGCCGCGTCGGGCGCCGCGCGCTGGCTGTGCGCGCACCGCGACGGCGCCGGCGCGCTCCTGTCCGCGCAGGTCGGTGTCTGACTGGTGAACTTGAACCTAGAACCATTGCGTGTAGGCACTATCTTAATGTGATACTAATTATTTTTTTAAAAAAATATAACACATTTAAGTTACTATGAAATATAAAACGAAAAGACGAGTCACTAAGCTCTCTCCGACGGTTCCAGGACACTCTAATAGCGCTAGAAGCGCTGTCGACGTGGGCGCGCACGGCGCACGCGCACGGGGACGCGACGGTCTCCATACGGAGCGGGCAGGACTCCCGCACGCTGCACCTCAGCGACAACGACAAACTCACTAGAATACCGTTTTTGGGAGATTATATGAATGTTTCTAAAGGATTGAATGTCACCGTGGAAGGTATGTCATTTTTATAATTTGAACGTGACAGAATGTGGGTTCGATTTCTACTCGTAGAAATGATACTATTAAACAGGACTTTAAACAACATACAGTACCGTAACGTAGATTTACTTTTAAGATTTTTCTTACTTTTGAATTGTTTTCTCCTGTGAGAGTGCAGAGTACACATTGTCCTTAAAGTAAATTCCCTCTGTCTACCGTGTTGTGTGCGGGATACAGCGTGAAGTTGATTAAGCAATACTGTGGGTTCAATCCCCGGTGGATCTGATAACGAGGCAAAGGGTGTTGAGATTTACGTCAGCGCAATGCGTCGAGATTGGCTGGAAGTGTCTTAATGAATACAAAGTATCTTAACATTAGGTTCCTTGGTTCCTTTCGTTTACCTTACTATTTGTGGGATACAGTGTGAAACAAAAAAAAAATAAACAGTAAATATATAATAATAAGTTCTTTGATTTTCACGATTATTACACATTTTAAATAAAACTATTTTAACCGGATTAATCGCGTATATTGTCCGTGGTCACGGACTACTACAAAGTGTTCGAAACGTCGGGTTTCCAAAAATGTACAACAAAACTAAATATACGCGATTAATCCAGTTAAAATAGTTTTATTTAAAATATATAATACGTTTATGTCTCACAGGTTCAGGCTGCGCCCTAGTACAGGTAACGCGATCATATTACTCATTAAATGGCGAAACCAACGACAACGGAAATAACGGAACGTTGTCAGTGCGAGTCCGCGTCAAGACGCAGGGCGCCTTCAACTGCGATGGGGACATGTGTATGTGTGCTGTCGTTATAGAGGTGTGTGTAAATCTTACAGTAATACTTTATATTATATTTTTTTAGCTTCATGCTGTAAGCAGTTGGTAGATAGATGAAACTTGGGAACCTAATGTTGGGACACTTCGTTATCATTAAAGCACTTTGGTACCCTCACTTTGTGTCGACTGTTAAATAGAATGTACTTATTTAATACCGAACTCCTGTGCCGCAGCTGTGCTGCGCGTGGTGGCGGCGCGCGGCGCTGGCGCGGCTGCAGCTGTGGCTGCCGGGCGGCTACGAGCTGCGCGCGCGCGACCTCTACACGCAGCTGCGCGCGCGCCCGCAGCGTGAGTGCTGTTACACCTTAGCTTTAAACGAAAATATCATTCTTTTATAGGAAATTGTTGAAAATATAAAATAAATAAATGCATTTCCATTTCTGTACTTAGTGCATTTATTAGGCGAATTTTAAAATGAAAATATTAAGTTAGCTGGAGTAATATTTTTTATCTTTGAACACAGAAAGGACCATTCATAAAAAGGTAATTAAAATTATTCTTCGTATTAATATAATAAACGTTGTTTCATGTCTTTATGAAACTTTTGCAGTGTCGGTGGTAGATTTTTTATATGTTCAAAAGTGATTACACTAGTCTATTTGAATAACGAATATTTTAAATTTGAATATTAAACGTAGCGGGATTTGAACCCACATCTCTTGGGAAAAGATATTTTTTCTAAAAATAAAACCTATACTGGTACTATAACTGGTTGTTAAGTATCTATAGTTCACGATGCTCGCAATAAAACTGTTTACTGCGTACAGCAAAGTGCACGTCAAAGGAATCCGGTCGGAATTGTATAAAGCGGCCATACGCGATACGATTGGGTGTAACGAAATAAGGAAACTTTTAATAATATTAATCTAAGTATCATTAATTTAAAAATTAAGTTAAATTTATTGTTGTATTTGCAACGTATATATTTTTAAATTTCTCTTTTTTTTTTATTGAATTTAAAATTAAATGAAACGAATATATTTAAATCTGACGCCAAATATTTGACATACTTCGTCGTACGTACGTTCGTAATCGAGAGCACAATGCCAGTCTTTGCGCAGGGTATAAACGCGATAGATTGTGGGTTTGGCTCTAATAAAATGGTAAAGCGCGCCGCTTAGCTCCAGAATTCGGTTATGTATGTTTTAACGTTAGGTTCCTCTGCTACACAAGTGATAAGAAAATATTCACAGCCGCCTCATTAACAAAAACAACATGTACAATGTTGTTTTTATTTTTTATTTTGTATATAAATAGTGTAAATTTAATGTGTATTGCACATACCTATATTGAATAAATATACTGCAATTAAACAGATATAGATTTTACTTTAAGATGCAAGCAATAAAACAGTGCCCTATGCACATCAAAGCGGACGTCAAAGGAACTCGGTCAAACATACTCCAAAGCTGCTGTACACGATACGATAATGTCTTGTTTGAAATGAGCGCCAGTACAAATACCGCTAGGTTGGAAATTGTTTATTTTTAGCTTCAGTATTAGTATAGACGGATAAGCAGAAGGAATCTAGTGCCAAGACACTCTGTTATCAAGTTTTCGCCGAATTTTCTTTTTCTCTCTTCCGTCTTAAAACACATAATTTATAATATGCTGTTTTATCTTACAATTAAATGCAAACTGCGACATAACGATAGGATTTATTTTGATTCATAACATTTTTAAACAAGAACCATTCATAGCCCGTAACCTCGTGAACTGTAAAATACCTCTTCTTTCCATAAAAAAAAAACGAATAATCTTCTTTTATACTCTCCAAGGATCCTTTTTGCTGAATTTCAGCATTCTACGCCGCGTAGCTCTGCTCTACTTTGTACAATGTCTGATTGTAAATAGTCGACGGTTTGAATTACCATTCGAAGAAATAAATTGTTTTTATTTTCTCGCACTGGTAACAAGACGCAGCATGGAAATCCCGCACCGCGCAGTCTGTTCGACAATCGACAAACCGTCTTGAAAATTTAGGCATTAGAGCCAGTGGATGTATAGGGATAGGGAACTGAGTGTCTTAACACTAAGCTTGTGCCTACCCTGTATAAGGAGGAAAAGTCCAAAGCTGCTTTTGTCTCTACATTCTGACACTACAGCAATAATAAAAATACCCTTTTTTAGTTTTTTTATATAAATTTAAAAGCAATTCACTTTAACTGCCACCCAACATGTTATGTCTCTAAAATTGTCTTCCAGAATAGAAATGAAAATGTCTTAATGGGAACATGTCTTAACACGAGGTTCCCATTGCCTACCCTGATATAAGCGTGGTACAGCGTGACGCTAAAAAAAAGACTTATAACTGTTTACAAACAAAACGTCAATACTACGAGCTACGAGGGTAGGGGTGAGTCCATCAGCGCGTATCTCGGTCGCAGGTCAAGGACGTCGCCTTTGAAACCCGCGCTTCGATTAAATAACACACTTATTTACTATATTTAGATTATATAATATACATATTTTTCTAAAGGGAACCTTTTAGTTGTAGGCCATTTAAATTAATGTTGCGTTTTTTTTGTTAAAAATTATTAATTAAATATAGGCTACTTGTCATTCTCGGGTAGGAGAAAAAATATATAAATATTATAAACATAAAAAAAAACATCCATTTCTATTTTCTATTTATTTACATTAAATTATTTTTTTATGGTGTCGCGGCAAAGCGCGGCGTTGAGTTCCTCCACTCAACACGCAATGCCTCCAGAACTTGGCGGAAAGTGGGGAACGGAGTTTCTTAATACAAGGTTCCCTCTTCCTACCCTGCTGTGTGCGGGATAAGGCGTAAAACAGATTTTTTTAATTTTTTCTTATAAAAAATACCTAACTTAAACACGCCTCATTTTATCATTACATCATAATTAAAACAAAGTGACTCCATTAGAGTCGAGCCCAACTTCCATCCAAATAGAGCGATGTTGCCAGTAACTGGGTCAAGGATAATGAAAATCCTACTTCGTTCGTATTTGCTGGGGAAATTTAAATTCAATATTTTCGGTATGCAAATGTTAATTTAATGTAATGGCGCAGTGGTGCAGTGTCTGGCTGCCTACAGCCACTGCGACAGTTGTCGGTTCGATTAAGAATCAGTCAAATACCTACTTGCGCTTAAATTATTATTTTGGATTCTTTGCTCTGGTAAAACAAGGTAACATAAGATTCTGCTATTCGACATGGATGTATCGGAAAAATCCGCCCTGAAAAATTTTAAAATCCTTTACACGAACAGCTTCACGCTGTATCCCGCACACAGCAGGGTAGGCAGAGGGAACCTATTGTTAAGACACTCCGTTTCCCCATTTTTGCCGTAAATATCTCATCTCCTCGAGTGGGGATCGAACTCACAACCAGTCGGTCGGCGCCACGACTGGCCTCACGAACATATCTGTTCAAAGCTAGATTAGCACAAATCGAACCCACATTCAACACACTCTAAAAGAAACACAACATTTTAAATAGAAAACCCTCATTCCACAGAAATGTGGCCTACATTACCGCAGGTCAAGGGCGGCTTATTAAACGCACCTAGCAACGAGCGGGTCGCTGTGTAAATATTGCCTCGCTTTGTACCTGTAAATAGGTGGAATGAATGCACTACTTCCCATATACACAAATGTTGTGTAGGTTCCTTTATGTAGATATAGATTTTAGAGTGGATTTTAATTTTAATCCTGAACTGACCATTAAGACACTTCCGTTGACCAATTTTCGCAGCATTCCAGAAGTATTGTGTGTTGAGGAGCGAAACTCAACGCCGCGCTTAACATCGTTAAGAGAGTAAGAAAATAAAAATATATTTTTTTCTACACGCTTGTGCTCTTGAGCCACAACTGGCCTCAGAGACTAACATAAAATGAAATGCACTCACTCTCTTATTCCACTACATATAACATAGGACCTTGCTACCGCGACATTGTTCGTAATCGTTTTTCATCTGATACTTCAGTATAGACTTCTTTCTATTAAATAATATTGTAGATTCGACTCCCGGCTGGAGTAAATCTCGTATTCAATTTACTCCTATTTCATTTAACTTATATATGTTCAGTCACAATTTTATATGTTCAGTCAAGCTTACTTTCTTCAAACTAAAAAGCCTATAAAATCACCTACAAACAAACCCCTTCTATGAAATTTTTTAAACCCCTTTTATACGAAAAGTAAAATGTTCGTACCAAAATAAAATGAGGCGCACTCTCATTCCGCCACGTGGAGTGCTGCCTTGTTACTGCGACATACGTAATTGCTTTTATGTGATACTTTACAATCTTACACTCGTATGAAAGCGGCGGTTTTTTTATATTTTTTCTTTGAATACTAGTTAAATTGTATGGTTTTACGTTATTTAATATATGTTCATATTGAGTACATCGTGGCTCAGCGTCACAATTCAGACTATTGTAAGTTCGATTCTTGCTCAGGGCAACGTATTATTTTCGTTTCTTCGTTCGTTATTCGTTGTATAACACCATGAACAAAATATTTTTCTTTTTATAAATATTAACTTTTTTGTTCATGAACCAGAGGACTTTCTCTTACGTATAGCGTATAACACATAGTTTATTATCAGATCAGATCAGCTTTGCGCTGTATCCCGCACGCAGCAGTGTAGGCAGAGGAAACCTAGTCTTAAGACACTCCGCTCGCCGCGCTTTGCCTCGACGATAGAGTAAAGAAATTAAAATACAAATAAATATTTTATTAAATATTTTATTTTCTCGAGTGGGAATCGAACCCATAACCAGTCGATTTTACAATCACACCTTGTGGCCCTGCGCCACGTCTGCTCTTGAGTGTATTATAAAGACTCTAAATGGGAACGGAGGGCCTTAACACTAGATTCGCAGGTTCGGGATAATATAAAAAAAAAAATCAATTATATATATTAGGTAAATGTAGTGTAACGCTCTTAAAAATAATTAAATTAATGGAAGTATAGCACGTAATTTATTGATTATTTTATATATGTGGTGTGGTGTGTGCTTGTCAGCTATAATTCACAAGGTAAACAGTAATCCTATAAAGAAAGATCCAGTCTTATAACTATTAATCCAGTCTCCAGTCTTTTAAAGATCCAGTCACCAAACATTGCATCATTATTAAAAAATCCTTTAACTCTCTTTTTTGGTTCACATGTTGCCGTCGGAGGCACCCAGTGTTGAGACACTCCATTTTCCACTTACTGTAATTTTTTTTAACATTGTGTTGTGAATGACGGAACAAAGCTTTTGTGGTTTTGTCGTGCTGAGCGTAGAAGTAAAAATAATTAATTTCCTCCAATAGAAATCAAACTCAGAACCGTTAAATCACAAACCACGATGGCCCTATATCATAAAAAAAATTTAATCAGCTTCACGCTGTATCTCGCGCACAGCAAGGTAGGCAGGGGGAACCTAGTGTTGAGAGTTCTGGAAGCATCTCGTGTTGAGTGGCGGAATACAACGCCGCAAGTAAATATTTATATCAATTCCTCGAGTGGGAACCGAACTTAACGTAAATAAATATTCCATTTCCTTAAGTGGGGATCGAACCCAAAACCAGTCAATTTTTTAGGCACACTTTGTGCCCCTGCGTCACGACTGGTCTCATCTCAGATGTTTATATTTATTTCTTCGGAACGAATTTGAATCTTCTAATATCACGTTTTTATTATGTTTAAACCAAATGTAAATGGATGCAATTTATAGAAAATTTCAACTTTTAAAGCAGCAATTTTAAAAACAACAATTTTAACTCCAACTCGTTTCGTACTGAGATTCGTTCTGTAATTATAATTGAGCTCCGTCAAATAAAACCATTACCGTGACATACCTATAGGTTCACAGAGTACGACCGATGACTCGTGGCCTAAAGATAGCTGTGAATGGCTGCGCAGATGTGATTTTAGAATATTTTCTTCTATTTGGTTATTTATTTCCCTACTGTACAAGGCGCAGAAAATCAGAAAGCCTAATTTTGAGGTGGCCACAACTCGTCAACCGTACTGTACATAACGCATATTCTGTATGAAACGCCCTACATACATGACGACCGTGTCACGTTTACATTGATTCTGTGAATTGATAACTTTTAAAAAACAAAGCGACAAACAATAATTTATTTCATTAATTAAAACCAGTTGTGACGCAGGTGTACAGTCGTGACATTGTAAATGCGACGGGTTGTAGATTCGATTCCCACTCAAGGAAATGCAATATTTATTATTTTCATTTCCTCACTCTGGTAACGAGGTACACCTGCGGGCGTTGAGCGGGGGGCACTCAACACACATTGCCTCCAGTTGCCTCCAATACGGATGGAGTGTCGTAACACTACATTCCCAGGTTCTCTCTGCATACTCTGCTATATGCAGGATACAGCGTGAAGCAAAAAAAGTATATCAATTTCCAACAGAAGTGGTCCCAGTGTTCCTCAAACGATGCCTATATTTATGCCATGAAGATTTTGGAGGATAGTGTTCACGCTTTTTCCCGCATAGACGTAGTAGTGCCAAGTTATTCCATTCTGCCCATATTGGAGACATTGCGAGTTGATTGCTAGACCGGCAATTAAACCAATCATTTTATAATCAGGCCAGTCGTGGCGCAGGGGCACGAAGTGTGACTGTAAACTCGAATGGTTGTGGTTTCGATCTCCTCTCGAGAAGATTAAGACTTATTTAAATTAATATTTTCATTGGTTCGCTCTGGTGTCGAGGCACTTGCAATGCCTGCAGAATTCGGCGAAAAATGGGAAACGTAGTGTGTTAACACTAGGTTCCCTCTGCCACCCTGCTGTGCGGGGATACAGCGGGATGAAGCTGATTATTATATAATCATATAGCTTTCAAAAATAAATAATAATATAGTACAAAGTTTTGAGGAAATATAGATTAAGGCCAGTCGTGGCGCAGTGGCACGAAGTGTGATTGTAAAACCGACTGGTTGTGGGTTCGATCCCCGCTCGAGGAGATGAAATATTTACTTAATTTATATTTCCATTTCTTCGCTCTGGTGTCGTGGCTAAGCGCGGCGTTGAGTTCTGCCACTCAACACGCAATGCCTCCAGAATTCGGCAGAAAGCGGGGAATGGAGTGTCTTATCACTAGGTTCCCTCTGTCTACCCTGCTGTGTGCGGGATACAGCGTGAATCTGATTCTATATAGATTAGTGTGAGATGACCCAGAATTGCATGTTAAACTAATAACACGTGTGTCCCAAAATATCTGCTTTCTAGCGCACGTTCGGTTTCAAAGACATATTTACTGGCTGACATCAGCTTTGGGAACTAATCTTGTAGACTTTTAATTTAATCTGTATATCAGCGCCATTTAAATAATGTAATATAAGAAATTCCGAACCGTTTCGACTTTAAATATTTTTTTAATATAAAAAAATTAGTCAAATTAAAAGAAAAAAGCTACCATGATCCTTTTCAATATATTTTATAGATAAGTGGTGGTGGCGTAGGGGCATTGTAAACGCGATAGGCTGCGGGTTCGATTTCCACTCGAAGGAATGACATATTTAATATTTTAATTTTATCACTCTGGTAACGAGGCAAAAGCGCGGGGTTGAGTTCCGATACTCAACACGCAATGCTTCCAGAATTCGACGGAAAATGGGTAATGGAAGTTTCCTAATAGGAACGGAATATCTTAACAATGGGTTCCCAGATTCCCTCTGAATCAAAAATGTATATGTTAATGGGTAACTTTTAATTTGACAAAGCTTTTAATATTTCACATTTTTTTACTTTTTTTGCTAGATAGGCAAAGGGAGACTCTTTTATTTCTGTCCTCTACAACAGTGCTACACAATCTATATCACCTTTAGTGAACATACTACTACCACATAAAATAATTCAATTGAATCCCAAGCGAGTATAATACTGTAAAGTGGAAAAACATAGCTAAATATATTTTAAAAATTATTTTTCCGTTCGCTCATATACAAATAGAGGTCACTACATTCCTATAGAACAATGGTTGTCTATGAAACGTCTGGGTTTTCTTTTTTCCATTTCATACAGTATGCGAGCCGTACCGTGCTCTCTTTTATAACAATATACATATGTATGTACATTTAATGGATATGATTGTATTTAAATATGTTTGTACGTTTCAGTTTGTTAGTTTTTTTTTTACAATTGGTCAGTTTCACGCTGTATCCCGCACTGTCGCTAAGTAGGCAGAGGTAACTTAGGAACTTTCGTTTCTCAGTTTTTGCGGAATTTTGAGCGGCAGAACTTTAATGCGGTATAATATTTTAATTTCTTCGATTTAGTGGATGGACACCACATCGAAAAGCCTAAAATATTAAATATTTCATTTTCTCGAATAGAAGTCGAACCCACATCCTGTTGGGTTTACAGTTGCCCATATGACTAATGTGCCCCTACATATGACTGGTCTCACCAGGCTTTGTAATATTTTTTCCACTCGTTCCAGTTTATACAAATTCATAGATAGAATGAATGAACATAAAGGGAAGATTATTTAAATAAAATCAGCAATAAAATTAAGTGATCGTCGATCTCATTCACAATTAGGTGTAGTGTTAAATGATCGTACACAAAACTAGATTTTTTTTAGTTTTTAGTTAATAACGTACATTGAATATGTGCACAGTGCTGCGCGTGGAGGTGTCGCCGGGCGGCGCGCGCGCGAGCCTGTTCGTGCGCGCGCGCGGCGGCGCGGGGCACGCGTGCTACGCCGTGCGCGCCGCCGGCCCGCGCACGCGCACGCGCGCCGCCCGCGCCGCCGTGGCGGACGTCTACCGCCCGCACCTCGCCGACGTGCAGGTACACACACTTTGTACATTAGATCAGTACATTATATTTATAAAAATTTAATAATCAATCTACCAACAGATGTACACAATCCCAGAAGACTGTCCATCTCCAATAGCTGAGGAAGTGAACGAATATAACGCAACCGATAATCTTTTTAACAAGGCGCGATCACTAACAGAGAGCGGAGAAATTATTATTTCTCACGAATATACCTCAGACGATATACCGGAAGGCATTCCTTTAGAGGATCCCATATACGATAATCTCACTAAACGCGATAATGAAGTAAATAATGATAATACAGATAAAAATTATGATGAAAATAATATTTATTACAAAATAAATGAAAACAATTTGAGAGATGAAAATGATATATTGTTAGAAAATTCAGTTACAGAATCTCCTAATATAAATATAAGTAGTGATAAAAGTGACTTGAACAATATTATAGTTAATAATAAACAAGAATCGAATTATGAAAATTTAATCGTTATTAATAGTAAACAAACGTTAAAAACAAAAACAAACTTTAATGAGGCTGGAAGTGAAATAAATGCTCCCCCAAATATAGAAACTAAAACTTCAATGGAGCAAGTTAATGAAAAAGAAGAAACGATCAATTTAGCTCCTACAATAAACAAAAATGAAAGTGCTCTTGTATTTAAAAATACTGAACAAACAGATTATGAAATAATTAATAATAATAACGAAAGTAATGAAATAAAACATAAAATTCACGTCAGAGATGATTCTGAAGAACTTAACAAAACAAAACAAAAAGAAATAAAGGAAATACATAAAGAGAAAGATAGAGAAGCTATCAATCATTTCTCTTCATTCCATATAATAGATTCGGAGAGAGATTTAGAAGTGCCGTCGGGAGTTGAAGGCCCGATACCCGCGGTGGTGATGCCGCCTAAAAATTATGTTATACCTAGAGATATAGGTGAGTCTGTTTACTTATAGAATTAAATCAAAAATTATAAAATTAAATCAGCTTCACGCTGTATCCCGCAAACAGCAGGCTAGGCAGTGGGAACTTAGTGCTAAGACACTCCATTCCCCACTTTCCACCAAGTTCTGGATGCATTGCGTGCTGAGTGGCGGAACTTAACGCCGCGCTTTGCTTTGACACCATAGCGTAGAAATGAAAATATAAATATTAACCTTAAATATATATATATATTATAAATAGAATATTATATTATTATGTAAAGATATATTGTTATAAAATATTAAATTTATCAATATTGACATTTATATGTTGTATCATAATGTTTGGTACATTTGCCCAAACATTACATGAAAGAAAATAAGAACTATATAGGAAACAATATATTTATTATTGTATTAATTACTACACACTGACAATGTGACAAATTAAATATTAGTATACTTATTTAGAAAACGTACAAAAACTTGAACGTAACGGAACTGGAACCCGCGCCTCCTGGAAACCGACCAGGCGCTCTGACCACTAAGCCATACGTTCTCTCGCTACGTCGAAATTTTTGTACGCTTGTAAATTAATTTATTTTCATTTCTTCGTTCGGGCTTATGAATCGATATTTAAAGCGCGGCGTTGAGTTTCGCTACTCAACACGCAATGCCTACAGGGTTAAGCTGAAAGTGGGGGACGAAAGGGTTCCCAGTCCCACTATACCTCCATTAACATTTTTGTTTTATATTTCAGAAACACCACAATATTCGCAGTTGTGGCGTTCATTTCCAAACCAATACTATCAGCCCGTATATTATAAAGATTATCTTTATACTAGAAATAAACATATAAATATACCAATTTCATAGTTAAAATAATATTTAAAGAAGTGTGAAGTAAAAATACTGTCCGTACACACGACGGTTGCCGAGTTCGATTCTCAATCAGGGGTGTGTTTTTTAAAATTAACTTAAAGTATAGAACGAAGTGACATAACACTGTACATATTTTGAAAAAAAAAATAAATGGGTGAAAATTAAAAAAAAATCTCTAAAAATATTGACAATCTTTTTTTCCCTTTATACTTTAGTGTTTTTTAATTATGGCAGACATTTCTTTAGAAGATTGTAATAAATATTATATTTAGAATTTATTTTAATTTAATTTTAATTGCATTTTAAGAGATTTAAAGACTGTATTATATACATCCATAAAATTGCCAAGTTAGTAGCTAAATCGGGACCCTTAAGGTTCCGTTCATGAGTTGCACTTATATAAATAAAAAAATAGTTTAAGTATCTCCAATATTTTTAGCCACTATTTTTTTTTTATAGATTTATATTAACTTGTGCGTAATTCTGAATATCTGTAAATAGTTATAATTTTATTTAGTTTTTATAGAATTTAGATCAATTCAGCTTCCCGCTGTATCCCGCATACAGCAGGGAAGGCAGAAGGAACCTAGTGTTAAGACACTCCGTTCCCCACTTTCCGCCAAATTCTGGAGGCATTGCATGCTGAGTGGCAGAACTCAACACCGCGAATAGCAAATAGAATTTTGATATTTGTACTTTTTATCTATATACTGCATAAAATTACTGAACAGAAGGCTAGTCGTGGCGCAATAGCGAAAGCGTGCAACTGTAAACGCGGCAGATTGTGGGTTCGAATCCCATTCGAGAAAATTAATGTTTAATATTTTCATGGTTAATGGAACTATCTTAATAGGGACGGAGTGCTTTAAAACTAGGTTCCAAGGTTCCTATCCTGCTATGTACGGGATACAGTATGAAGCTAAATAAATGTATAGTACTTTTCCGTTACTAAGTGACTGACAGACAACGCACAGATGCGGCGTAGAACGCTGTTACTTGTTATTTCGGGAAAAAAGGTTTTTTCCGTATTATAGTCCACCCAATTGAAGTAGCAGGCTACATACAACTGGATTTAAAATTATTTAATTTTACTATTAAAAAGATTTCAAATTTGTAATTTGTATATTTTTTTAAATTATTTATTATTTATGTAAAGTTATAGTATGTGGATTTAATAAAAAAAGTTTTTGAAATAAGTATGTTTTTTATTTCACGAAGCCGTGATGATGCAGTGGGACAGCATCTATCTGTTAACGTTATAGTTGTGGGTCGATGCTCACTTGGGGGAGTAAAATATTTTTATCTTCCCACACTTTACAGCTTAGACAAAGCGCGGCGTTAATGTCCGCCACTCACCACGCAACGTTTCGAAATTTTAGTTTTGCTCCCTCGCTGTACCGGATACGTCGCGAAGCTAAATAAAAGTAAATATAACCGTATGAAATGCTGAGATTCAGAATTTAAACACGTATCTTACGAAGAAATAACAAAATGAACAAAAGAACAGAACGGAAGTCATATATCGTAAAATATATAAACATTACAGTTGGACGGAAGTGTTTGATAAGAGAACTGGAATTGGTACATTTTATTTCATACTTTAATTGCTACAGAGAATTTGATAAGAGGACAAAAAAAAATTAAATCAGCTTCACGCTATATCCCGCACACAGCAGGATAGGCAGTTCCCCTCTTTCTGCCGAATTCTGGAGGCATTGCGTATTGAGTGGCAGAACTCAACGCCGCGCTAATAAGAGGACAACACAAGGATTAAATGATAAATGCAAATTTTACTTCAGTTTTTGTAAGTACCCCGCTTACTTGGTACCTCGCTTCTTACTATGATATTGTATTTACTACTATAGTGAATAGACTTCACAAATGACTGATTGATGAATGATTTAAATTGTAATAAAATGGAGAGTGGAGAAATTATTATTTCTCACGAATATACCTCAGACGATATACTTTTTTAGTTTTGTTTAGTATGTATGATAATCTTACTAAACGTGATGATAAAAGTGATGCTGGTGTTGATGAAACTAATGATAGCAATGATATTTGTTAAACATGTATGTGAGGCATGTCGTGGCGCTAGGGCATAAAGTGTGACTGTTGTTCATCAACTAGTTGTGGATTCGATCCCCACTCGAGGAGATGAAATATTTACTTAAATTTATATTTTCGTTTATTCGCTCTGGTGTCGGTGCAAAGGGCGGGGTTGAGTTCTGCCACTCAACACGCAATGCCTCCAGAATTCGGCTGAAAGTGGAAACGGGAAAAAAACGGAGTGTCTGAACACTAGGTTCCTTTTGCCTATCCTGCTGTGTATGGGATACAGTTTGAAGCTGATATCTGGGAACAGAAGGACAAACAGACGGACAAACAATAGAATGTTTGTAATAGAGCCCCTTATATGCCATTTAGGTATTAAAAATGTATATATAATAACCATTTTTAGAACGTACAAAATACACCACGACATCGCATCTTGTTTTAGTAATTATAAAACAACTAACATTTCTAATACATATATATTACAAATCGGTATAAGCATACCGATTAAATCTGACTTAAACGGTAATTAAGGTCTCTGAGTGCACCATTAAGTGCAATTTTCCGGTTTTAGCACTGCCTATTTAGATTCACTCTTCTGATAAATCATTATTTATAACGCCCAAGTTTCTTGACATCATTCTTTAAATAACTTTTCCACTTTAGTTTGAGGAATGTTCGAGTTGGAGTTGTTTTGCTGAACGATTGTAGTATGGCTATATATGTGGCTTCAATTCTTAGTTTCACATAGAAGACGGTTATGGATTCGATTCTCACTTGGGGAAATAAATTATTAAATTAAAAAATGCCTCGAAAATTCGGCGGAAATGCGGACCGGAGTACCTAACTAACACTTGGTTCACTCTGCCTACCCTGTTATATGCAGGATAGAGCGTGAAGGTGAAAAAGAAAATTGTATCAAGAATACAAGAGAAATTGGATGCAGACAGCACATGTGGAAAGTACGATAATTGATAATTACATAATAGTTGTCTAATCGTATGAAGTATTTTAAGCTTGACACTCTCTCTTGCCTAGCCTGGAATTCTGAGGACATTGAATGTAGAGTGGCGGAACTCAACGCCGCTCTTTGCCTCTGCATCAGAGCGAAGAAATGAAAATATTACCGCCGCTGCACCACGACTGGCCTCAATGCAAGATACAACATGTAATTTAAGAAAAAAACACCGTTATCGTTTTTATTATTACTTGAATAAAAAAAACGGAAAAGCTCTAACCTATGTACGTATATTACTTATTTTGTAAAATCGAAAAGAAAAATTTGACCAAAATTATAAAAAATATTTAATACAAAAACAGCTTTTCGAATACGGCTTTGTAGATTCAACGCTGTATAAACGTTTGTGGTCTCCAGTAGATTGGATTGTACGTTTTTTTAGTTATACGTTCCATTGTTAAATATCCATTTTTGTTATTTTCACGTATTTTATTTGCTTCAAGCTGTATCCCGCATATAGCAGGTTGGGCAGATTGGCACTGCGAGTGCTGTTGAATGGCAGTTTAGGGAATCGAACCTACAACCTGCGAAAAAATATATATGAAATATTAGATTTTATTCATTTCATCAATGAGTTCCGCCATTCAATACACATTGTCCCCAAACATGGCCATGTCGAGAATGCAGCGAAAAGTGGGAAAAGGAAGTGTCTTAACGGGAACAATCAACAAACTGTCTTAACACCAGGTTCCCTATGCCTACATAAAAAATTAAACATTTCCTCCATTCATTAGAACAGAAGTAACAAACGTCACAAGAATCACCAGAAACCCATTACAAGTACGAAGTGAATATAGAATACAAATTCGATAACACATTAAGGTGCCGTGACTCATCCCGCTCGGACGACGGACACGTCATTCGGTGATGCGTTTTCCTTTAATTTTTTTTTTTTAAACCTTTTTTTCTTTATGTAAGAGACCGTTGCGGTGCAAGGTTTCACTTCCGCCATTCAACACACAATGCATCGATAATTCGGCGGGAAGTGGGTGACGGAAGTGTCTTAACATTAGGTTCCCAGGTTCCCACTGCCTATATCGCTATGTAAGGGATACAGCGTGAAGTTAAAAAACCTACGTATAAGAAAGTATTTTCTTTATAATTTTTATCAAACTTAAAAAAGAAAAGCTTAACCCTCAGGATTATTTGGTAGCAGTTCATTGCTTATTTCCGCATACGAGATCGAACACTTTATTTCACCCAATTTTCGAGACATTTTATGTTCAACGCCAAATTGTCTTGTTCCCTGAGCGAGAATATTAAAATTTCATGGCCGCGGGAGTGGAAATCAAACTCACATCCGTTGCATTTGCAGTCACTGCGCCACTGTGCCACGACGACCTCGATATTGTAAATTAATATTATAAACAATATCATATTTTAAGAGGAAATCTATTATTATATGACGACTTGCAATATTTTTATATTTTTTACCTCTAACTTATCTAAAATTTAATGCGCTTTAATTTTCCATGAAAATGTATAAACCAACCCTACATAAGTTATTTATGTCTTATCATTTACTGAAATTATCAACTATAGTTAATATATTTATCAAGAAATTGATAAATGCCCCACCCACTGCTTGTAATGAGTCAAACTGTCAACAAATAAATGAAATTAAACAATATTCAAAATACTTTAAAGTTCCCTAAAGGGGAATTGAACCCACAACTGCCTTACTCTAATAGAAGTTAAAGCTTGAGGTAACTGGCATTGAAAACAGTGAGTTGCATTGATTAAATTAAGATTTAATATAGCCAATAGTCTATTTCAAGATAAATCCAATATAAAAAAAACTATTTTAATCAATAGTTCTCGAGATTATCTTGTTCACTCATACAAACACTTCAGCTGTATAATTCATTATAATATAGATAAGATGTTAAATAATAGAGTAGGAAACAAGTATAAATATAAAATGTCCTTGCAACACCATTCCATATTACCATTATCCCTACATTATATAAAAAGAAATAAATAAAAAATATAGTTAGCAACATTTTAATATATATTTTTATTCAAATGAATTCAATCATACATTAATTTTTACGGAATACTTGAATTTAATGTACCATCTTGTAAATTATAAATAATTACAAAATAATAAACCTTACTGTGTTTTACATACATATATAAAAAGTTAATGCTCTCCTTGCACTCTCGACGCCGTATAATTTCTATCCATTTAATGTTTTGAGCAAACCTCTTTTATTTATTAATCAAACAAAATCAATATTGTGCTCTTTGCCGCTATCATAGAAGCTATATGGATCTTTAAACTATTAAATGCACCATCCAAAGTTCACTTCGTCAATAGTAACAGTGAATTTTCTATATAGTTTGCTAAAACGTTTCGGCCTGTCTAGCCTACAATTCTTCATCAATTCTTTTCTAGAACATACATGGACACTAGTAGAATAATTTCAAATTGGATTACATAAAGAGAAGGAGCTCCGGCAATATGGATGAGATTTATGCAGTTGATGTTTAAGGGAACTTTAAACCAATATTTCGGTCACAAGCTCCAGGCAATTCTTAGAGCTCCTCAATCTAAAATTTGATAGGCATTCGTATGGTAAAACCACGGAATGAAAAGTAGTATCTTTTGCACCATTCAAAGTATACATTGTTAATAACGGGTATTAATCATGCAAGCAATATTTAAAATGAATATACAAATAATACTGATGTTCACATTCAATGGATGGACATGTTCCAGAGGGTGCGGGCGTCCCTAGACATTGGTTTCAATCGGTTGAAACTGTTTAATAATATTAATAAAATATTTTCTATAGTGTGAAATTTTCAGTTTTGCTAACTTTAGTTATTGTTTAGCAAATTGAGCATTTTTCTATATTTCTATACTTTTTTTCTCTATTAAATCCAAAGTCTAGTGATGGCCTCGAGCAATAGTTATTTATTTTTTTAGAATATATCTTCTCTGTAATTGACACAACATTAGATCAAACAAACAAAATCAGATTTATATTGCTCACACAACAAATACTTTTATAACTGAAAAATTGAAATGATTACAAAATAAGGTTGGCTACGAGCGGACACTACCCTACAACAGTCTCTCCACCACCAACCAACTGTCAGTTAGTACAGTACTCTCTCTGAAACAAAAGTTATCATAATTCCACTTTAAAGCGGGCGAAGCGTTCAATATCCTTTCATAATGAGAGTAACAAAATGCAATAAAATTTAACAGTTACAATAGCGATTTGTCCTATATACTCATAGATAAATAGGCGGGCGGCCGCCGGTAAACATTTGAACAAGATATCCTCTCGCGAGACTATGTACAGGCGTGGCGGGCGCGGCTCGGGGTCATTGGCTCTTCAGCTCCTTGCCGATGGTGTAGGACACGAGGCGCGCCCAGTCGATCTTGCTGCGCGTCACGGGCAGCTGCCGCCGCAGCGCCTTGAACGTGGTGTCGCTCATCGTCTTGTAGTTGTCCGAGATGGCGGTCTGGTAAGCGTCCTCCGCCTCGCACACCAGCCGCACGGCCTCGCGCGCGACCGCCGCCTCGCCCCCGCCTTGCGCCAGCGCCGCGCGCACCTCCTTCGAGCTCACCAGCTGCACGTTGCCGTCCTCGTAGTAGTGGACCTGCACGCGCAGCATACCCCGCAGCTCAACCGCCGCACCGCCCACCGTAAGGGACCAAACCGACCGCCATCGCCCGTTCCAATAGTTCTTGGGCTGGAACTGGTGGTCCTCGATGCAGGCTACCAGTGCCACGGCGCCACCCTCTAGTGCGCGCCCCACTACCAGGCTGGCACCGTGCTTGTAGTGCTCCGCCACGTACGTGGATAGCTCCACGTCAAGCGCGGCGCGCCAGGGCTCCGCGACTCGGTCACCTTCATAGGGCTCGTACTCGGACGCTTCCTTGCGAAGGTGGTCGTACTTGAAGGAGCGCTTGGAACGCGGGTCAAAGAAGCGGCCGCCGCCAAGGTCGTTGTGGTCGGTGACGAGCGTGTGCAGCTCGGAGCCGTCGAGGCGCACGGGCGTGAGCTGGTCCTTGTTGTACTGCGCGAAGGCACCGCTCGCGCCCTCCTTAAGCAGCGTGTCATTGTTCAGGAGCACCCTCACATCATTGAACACTTCATTGAACTCTCCCGGGGGCGAGTGGAGTATAAAATCCGAAACAATTCTCACTTTTTCCTGATCACTAATCACTTCGTCACCGTCCGCCGCCATTTTTGGTAGTTTTGACACAAGCACAGCGCCACAGATGAAGAACACCAGCGAGAGCGACCATCAACAACCGCACCAAGTGACAACTGACAACTTGATGACGGAAGGAAGTACGACTCCCTATGCACGCTGTAAAGCTTTCACTGTACAACCGGCGGCGCAAGTCGTGATAGTTTGGAAGCTTTTTATATTATTAAAAAAATATCTTAATGTTATATTTTTGTGATCATTATAATGATCACAAAAATATAAGTATTAAACATGTAAAACAATAACATATACTTTAAATTTAAAATAAGAATCGCATTTGTGGCAATAACCTGATTAATATAGTAACATTTTGAAGCCAAAAATCACTGTCATTGTCAATTTGACAGCTGAATCTATTCCTTTTGATGGCTGTTGTGTAATAATTTCGGGAAGATATTCGATTAAAAATACGAAACCATGTTGTCATACAAATACTACGATACGCCTGAAGGGCAGGACATTTATAAAAAAGTCTTTGTGACTTCGAAATATGCTGGTCTTAGTGGAATGGCGCTTGCAACTATGGATGTTCTGATGTATTCTCATCCCAAAGGAATTTTCAACACTGCATACAGATATGCCTACTTTGTGGGGCCCATGGTCGGTATGGCGGCTGCTTTCACTGTAACCGCGAACGGCGCGCAAAATATTCGCGGTAAAAACGACAATCTTAATTACTTCCTTGGAGGTGCCGTCTCAGGGGCTCTATTCAGTGTTTGGCAGAGATCCGGTGTGATTGCTGTGCCAGCAGCTATCGCCCTTGGTGTTGTAGCGATGATTAAAAAGACGGCAATAGATGAAAACTGGACCCTGTTCCCCCCAATCACCACCGCTCACAACACTATCAAACATGGCAAACATGACTGGTCTCTAGTCAAAGATATTGATGAACTGAAAACCTGGACTAAGGGTAAGATATCATAAAATTATGACTGTTACAGCAGAGTACACATGAACTAAATAAATATTAAGCACTCTATTCCCCACTTTTCAGACATTGCTTTTTGACTCCTAACAGTGCTGTACTTAGTGTACCAGAGCAAATAGAGTGTTAAGACACTGTTCAGTCATACTTCGTGCCGCTGCGCCACGGCTGGCCTAATATATAAAATATTTAATTAAAATATTTACTTTTCCTAAGTGGAGATACACCCACAACCATCCCATTTAGTGTCAACTATCCCAGATCTGCTGCACCACAAGTGCCTTAAATGTATTAGTCAATAATAATTTGAAATTATGTTAACAAAGAGTATTTTAGTGGCATAGAGATAAGTTGTTAAAAGTTTTGATGACAATTAAGTTTATTGCAGGTTTGTAATAAAACAACAAATACAATACAACCTGTATATATATGGGAAATTAATTATTTTCGTATCCAAGTTCTGGTAACGACAAAATGGAGAATTGCATTTCTTGAAAAAATAATGGTGTTTGGTGAATTTAGGGACTTAACACTAGGTTCAATCTGTCTGCTGCATATTAAAAATATAATACTACTATATACTGCTGCATATAAAAATATTTAATCTTCTGTTATCTAGGATTCTACACTGTATCAATTTATAGTAACAATTTAGCGTACTAACTATTAACTCTTTTTTTTTCAGGTACAAACTAATTTTAAAAATAAAGGGAAGAAGTAATATAGAATGCAAATAAACTGTAAATAAAATGAGTTAATCAAATCTGCTTGAAATAAATAAAAGTTGTTATAAATATTGTATGTTTTTTTATTCATTACTAAACGTTAATTCTGTTTAAAACACTGTTTTACATTTAATTTCTCTTAAAACAGGGATGGAAGAGAACATCTAAGTGCCAAGCTACGCTACATTCTCCTTTTTTTTAATTATATAAAAAAATCTATATTTGTTGTTCACATTTGTCTTGCCTTGTTGTTGAGGATCAAACACACTACTCTCTCATTTACTATTGAATCTCAATATGCCATACTCATATAAAATACTACTTAATTTAAAAATACCTTTATTAATATTTCTGATTTGTTTTATAAATATTTGTACTACACACTTGTTGTGTTGTTTATTATAATAAAGTAACTTTGGGTCTAATAGCTATTCCGATTTCATTTTATTACTCTGGAGTACCAAGAACGGCGTTGAGTTTCGCAAATCAACAGAAAGAGAGGAGTTACTGAACACTTTGTAAAACAGTAGAACAGAAATGTATGAACACCAGCAAAATAGTTTTTTATTTAAATTCTTTATAGGAATTGAAAAAAAAACCTCTACGTATTTTGAAATAAAGATTTTTCTTTACAACAAAATATTAGATATTATAACATCTATGGATACATATATTAAAAAAAATGGTTTAAGGTTCACAAGCATCCATCAGAGCTCGTAATTTTTTGTCCCTCCCAGCCCGGTGACACTGTCAAGACCAATCCAGGTCAACAGCAATAAAAAAGTCCATTCGAAATTAAATTCGTCTAAGTCCAGTTGTGATGTAGGGACATAAGTAATTCTAACTGTGACAAGTTTGTGTTCCATTAACATGTGAGTAAAAAAATAATTTACTAAGTGGGGAACTCAAGTGTCTTAATAAGAACGGACTGTCTTAATATTAGACTACCGGATGTCTTAAGGTGTCTTAGGTTCCCAGATTGAGTGTAAAGCTAAGAAAATCAAATTAATTTACAATAAAACACCTCTCTTTGTTAAACATTTATTTCTTAAAAAACTAATCAAACAAGCAACTGTAAACTGAAGCAATAAATAACAAAATGCTAAAATTCAACACACAAATCCCATAAACTGCTAAAAAATAAAGATTCATATATCATTATAAAATTATATATTATTATTTTTTATTTAATTTCTGCTCACACGAAAAGGAATGTCCATGTGTTCATTGAAATAATTCCGTTTCCATACATTATATATGTAATTACAAATATAATAAAAAAGTCATAAAGAAAATAGTGCATTCTTATATAAATAACAAGTAAAAAAACTAAATGTTTTATTCAAATAATCTATTACAGTTCTGAAAGTGAAGCAAACAGGCAAAAAAAAGGTAAATTAAATGCAGAAGTTCAAGAAGCCACGCTGGAAGTAAAACATCAATAATTTCTTATAATTGAATCTGTCAAAATTCGAACATATTTGGTATCGTCCAAGCATTAACAAATTATTGTATTAATTTTTATTATTTCTTGCTAGTTTTTTACTGTAATTATTATTTTAGCTGTAACTACTAGCTATATGACAATATTCAATTATTTTATTGCAGTTTCACGTTTATTCTCCTACAGCAACATTCAACGCCACGCTTCGTAAGTATGGCAATAAAAGTGCAATAAATAGTTATTTCTCATCAAAAGTTTAACAATAAAGAAAAAACATTTTATAAATTTCAAAGAAACATTATAACATTCAAATATAACAGAAATGCCAACTTTTAATAATTTGACTAGAAATAATCACAATTGTTTTTTCTACTTAAAAAATGTATCTTTGTGATTCTGACACTCATTATAATATAATAGAATTTAATCATAAATAAAGTCTATCCAATATATTTTTTTTTATTTAATTATGTGAAACAAAAGATAACAAAAGTGCAAAAAGAGTATAGAGTTTTGGAAGTCGTACATATTATGTACGACTATGTATACAGTGAAGTTAATAAATCAATCACTATTCAGAGATTGGTTTTTGGGAAATTAAATAAAACGTGTTTTCATAGTTATTACTATTATTTTTATATAATCATATTAGATCATAACTAAATAATCAATTAAGTCCCAAAAACTGAATGACTCGTATGTAAGTATACTTTATAACCGTTAAATATTATTTAATTTAAAATTCTCATAAAAAAATTGTCTAATAAATTTTGGCACAAAAACAGAACACCAATCGAAGTTCCAATAAATTCGTAACTTAATTTTTTATGAAAAATGTAAGCTGTCGTTATTTATTATCTGTACAGATTTTGAATCTTTTTTAATCTGTTTCATTTTTATTTATTAGTTTTCAGTTTAAATTTGAACTGTCAATTTTTTTAAAGGAAAGCACAGATATAATATAAAAATTTAGATAGGTAGATAGAACATAAATAAAATGAAACGCATATTTCCTTTTGTGAGAAGACGAAGAGTCTGTAATATAGATATTATTAGAAATGTTAAATAATTAAAATTATTGATATTTTTATATTGAATATTTAATTCATAAACATTAATAGGAATTTATAATTAAAAATAAATATATGTTCTATCATCAAAATGGCGGTTAATATTTTTTTAATTACACAGAGTATAATGTAAATTTATATTCCACTAAGTTAAGATAAAAACTACGTATATTTAAAATTGTATATCCATTACGTAGAAAACTATACCGAAGCCAGCGATGTATGTATTGGTTTAAATTTATATTAAACATTGCATGTATGAATGACCCGGAAAAAAGCCTATTTTGTAATAAAAAATTATGTTTATTTAATAATTTACCCTAATGTCCATTAATATTACAGGCTTTTTAATTTATTAAATTAACAGATAGAATAAAAATGAACTTTGGAGACTTTTTCTACTCTGTATATCTCTGTAGTATTAAAAAGAATAAAAAAAACGTTAAATATATTTACATAAAATATTTGACATATAAAAAATTGGATTTATTTATTTCAATTTCATTCTTTTAAATGTTTGTTTGTCAGTTTGCCTGTTGATCTGTCTATATGTTTGTCTGTTTATACAAAAATCTAATCAACACATACACAACTAGCCTCCCATCCTTCCTAACGCTATCAGTTCATTTCTTCTTAATAATTGGTTCTTCTTCTACTTCTTCCTCTTCCTCAATCTCTTCTATTTCTTCTATTTCCTCGATTTCCTCAATTTCTTCTTCCTCGGATAAATCGTCTTCTTTCTGCAAAGAGTATTTATATATAGTAGTCGTTTCGGTGATCGCCATGATCATGGCACCTACGGTACCAGTCGGGAACTCACGGGAAATGAACCTACACTTATCCTGACTCACAATATAATGTATTGTCAAGTAGCGACAGAGAACTGCCCACGAAATTATATAAGAAACGTCGTATCAGTGAATACAAGTATTTTGATCATTATTCTCTAACATCTTAAAAAAATTACAGGTCTTCGTGATGATGTAGGATAGCGTTTGATAGTAAATGTTCGTGCGGTTGTGAGTTCGATTCCCACTAGGGGAATGATTGTTTTAAAATTATGTTCACATCCCCACTCTGGTCAAAATCAAAGTCAAAGCGCAGCGGTGAATTTCAACACGAAGTGTTTGTAAAAATATATTTATGTATAAAATATAAAAAAGCTTACCTCGGCCGCCGGTTGTGTGAATCCACTCGCCGTTGTAAAATCATCTACCGTTGATTCTGAAATTATAATTACGTAGAAAATTTATATTTAACATTCACCATTATGAATAGAATAATGCGTGGCGTTTAATTCCGCCACTCGACACGCAATGTTTTGAAAATTGAGTGGAAAATCACGAACGAAATGTTTTAGCTCTGCCTACCCTGAAAAACGCGGGACGGACGGGAACGGGGACGGGACGGGAGGATCAAGAATAACAATCAACTATGAATTTTAATTATTTAATCACACAAAAAATAGGTTATTTGACTCCTTTATTAAAGAAGCAGCTTTTAATGTGATATTTGTTTCACTAAACCAAATAGTTAAAACAATATTGTTTGACATTTTAAAAAAAAACTAAGCATAATATTTTTTAAAGAGCGAAACCGCTTTCGGCCATATTAGTCTACAGATGCGTTATGTTAAAAAAAACATTTGAAAAGCTTGTGTAATCAACCTTCATCTCGCAAGGTAAAATATGCCTTTTAAAAATTTAAATGAGAAATATAGTTCCTTTTTTTAATTTCACGCTGTATGACGCATTAAGCAGAGCAAGGGGGCGCTCCCCACTTTCCACCGAATTCTCTAGGCATTAAATATTTAAAGGTAGAACTCAACTCGAGACCATAGCGAAAAAAATAAAAATATTAAATATTACATTTGGGGCCGTTCAAGTATACGTAAGCAATTTTTTTGCAATTATTGACCCCACAACCCCCCCACTTCCCGTATGCCATGAAAAATAAGCAATCCTCTTAAAAAAATTTCACTGAACACTCGTTTCGTGGTTAATTTTAATACCCCACACCGCCCATGTCATTAAAAATAAGCAAACCCAAGAGCCCCCCGCCCCCTACAGTGCTTACGTAATACTTGAACGGCCCCTTTCGAGGAACTTGAACCCACAGCCTGTCGCGTTTACAGTCACACGGTTGTGCCCCTGTTGAAATAGATAAAATAAATAATAATACCTAGATCTCTGTCAGGAGTGTCGCGCGGCGCGTCTTGTATCAGTGAAAGTGTGATCTTCCCGCTAACCACCAGCTACAAATTTATAAAAAGCACAATTTGCTATCTGTACCGTTGGGAAAAATTTATTTAAAAAAAAATGAGAATTATTCTTAATCAAAGAATCTTTAAGATACTTAAAATCAGCTTGGTGCTGTATCCTGTCCACCAACACCAGCAGGGTAGGCTGAGGAAACCTAAGCTCTAAAAGTGTTAAAACACTCCCTTCCTCGTTTTCCGCCGAAATTAAATTCTTTCTTATTATGCTGGGTGTACTACGCTTACGAGAGACGTGTACAATGTATAAAAAAAACATTTTATCAAAATAGAAATAAAAAAAATATTTCTAATAGAAAATAATTATATAACTCACCGGAGCCCTATCTCTGGGCTCGGGCTTCGCCCCGTCGTTCTGTTCGAAGTCCGCAATTAGAACACGCGACTGTTGCGGAATCTCCGTTTCGAGGAATATTGACTTCACATCGTCAGCTTCGTGCTGAAATTATTTAATAATTATTTAGTTTATACTTAAATATATAAAAATTTCATTGTAAAAATACATTTTTACACGGTTGTATTTTAGATCTCCGACTCGTATTTTTTTCTAAATTTAGATATTATGTTATATGTCAATTGATATTAATTGACTTTTATTTAATTATATTAAAAATTGTTATTGGTACTGTTAAAAATTGCATTTAAAAAATCAAATTACTAAAGATTATTGTCTTAAAATAAGTAAATTTCTATCGAAATGTCATGGTCAAGAAACCTCACATAACTTATACTTTAATTATTTCAGCAAATATCACTTATTTTATAAATGTGAATGTAAGTTTGTTTGTTACGCTTTCACGCCAAAAACTACGCAACCGATTATCATGATGAAACTTTGTACTAATATCTTTAGAGGACTTGTTGGATTGTTTTTATTTAAAAATATATTATACTTTGAGTCTCTAGTATAATATAAAAAAAAATATTAAATGTCAAAATTTAAATGATATAAAGATAAAAATCTATTTATTGACACTTCTGTATCTTAATTTCACAATATCTATCACATCTTCGGTAGTATAGTGGTAAGTATCCCCGCCTGTCACGCGGGAGACCGGGGTTCGATTCCCCGCCGGAGAGAACACTTTTTTTATTTTGTTTTTGAATTCAGCATTTTCTTTTCAATTTTTGCAATTTTTTTTCATATATTCCACATTTTGTACATGAATTTGAAAATATAATACTTTTCAATTTTTACTTCGTATACTAAATAACAACGCTAGCTCCGTTTCAACGTTTTGTTATTATATTAAAGATTGTTAAAATGAATGTATACAATACTTTATATAAATATATATATATATATATTTATTGAATTTTGATATTTATTGATTTTGAAAAAAAAATATATATATTTTAGACCACAAGGAACCAGAAACATAACAAAAGAAATATTAAAAAAAATGTGTCAATTTAATCTGAAATGTATGTATATTTCTGTTAATTTCCTAAATTAGTTAAATTACTTTTTTTTAATTTATTTAGGAATTTTATTAATTACAATTTAAAATTTAACTAACAAGTCCATCCAATCAAAGTAAATTTTACACAAACTAAAATGCTGTTTCAGGCCTTTATCTATTACTTTTAATCTTAATTAACCAATGTGTTTTACATTTCAAATGTACTAATGAAATTTTATTTCATTAGTAAGAAGATAGAAATAAAATAATTTAATTATTAACAAAAAGAAAAACTGACTTCAAACAACGAATTAAAAAATAATTTTAGATAAGGTCAAAACATGCTCTGATTTTGTTTAACAAGAATAATTAAAAAAGATTTAATAATTTTGAACAACTTTACTTACAATATCGAATACTAAGTCTGTTTCTTTACTTTATTATTTTTTATTTATTACAAATTTATGGTTATATTATAGAAAAAAAAAACATAACAAAGTTACATTGGTAGTTCAGTTAATAAAAAATGAATGCATACATCCGCAAACTTTAGTTTGTCGAATTTTTTTTTAAATGCAACATTTCATGCAACTACAACATCAATCGTACAACGTCTGAACTACGTGTACTACAGTGATGTACGGTCTTACCGGTTTTGGCGGTAAGGGTTTGGGTAGGTCCGGTTTGTAGGCACCACCATCAGCTGGATGAGCTGTTAACTCCATGCCGATTACCTGATAATATATACGAAGGTATAAAAAAATTATGTTTTGGCGATTACCTGGTAATATTTGGTAAGTTATTTACTAACACCGGGTAACTAGATAGCTGTGGTTTACCGATTACCTAGTAGTTTTGGGTTAAAATCCAAAACCATGATTAGTAGTCAAATTTAAAAGAAAGCTAGATTTTTTTGGATTTTTTCCAGTTTAACCTAGTAAATAAATAGTTTGACATGAATTGAGGATGTTTTTAGGTATTAGTTTGTTGAATAGTTGATTTTTTTGATACTAATAGTATTTCGATATTCATAGTAGGAAAAACGGGAATATAAATTGTGTTTAAACTCGCTTTTTTTTTTCAACTTCACTCTGTCTTCCGCATAGTGCTCCATAGTAATAGACATCCTCGAGTCCAAATCTCTTCTCTACTTTTCGGCTGAATTCAGACATTTTGAGTGTCTAAACTCAACGCCGCGCTTTATTTTAACAGAGCGGAGATATAACCACAATTATTCATGTATGGACTTATTTTTTTTTTTTTTTTTTTTTTTTATGGAAAAGGACAAGGCAAACGAGCGTTCGGGTCACCTGATGGTAAGTGATTGCCGCCGCCCACGGCCCCGTGCAACACCAGAGGAGCTACAGGTGCGTTGCCAGCCTTTTAAGGTGGAGAAAGACGCGCTTTTTGAAGGTACCCATGTCATATCGACCTGGAAACACTGCCGCGGGTAGGCCATTCCACAGTTCCGTGGCGCGTGGAAGAAAGTTCCTACGAAACCGCACAGTAGTGGATTGCCACGTATCCAGGTGGTGTGGATGATATTTTAGCCGATGACGTACGGTGCGGTTAGAAAATTCGGCGGCCGGTAACAGGTCAAACAGTTCTTCAGAACACTCCCCATGGTAAATGCGATAGAGAACGCAAAGCGAGGAAACGTCTCTACGCAAAGCCAAAGTATCAAGCCTTTCACAGATCATTGGGTCCCCAATGATTCGAATGGCTCTACGTTGTATGCGATCAAATGGTTCAAGCTGATACTGGGGTGCACCAGCCCAGAGGTGAGAACAGTACTCCATATGAGGCCGAACCTGAGCCCTATATAGGGCCAAACGGTGTTTTGGCGTGAAGTACCGTCTCGCTCTGTTGATGACCCCCAGTTTCTTCGAGGCCAACTTGGCCTTGCTTTCCAGATGATCGCGATACTGGCAGTCACTCGAAACATTAAGGCCCAATATACTGATACTGGGCGCGGCTGTAAGAGGAGTGTTTTGAAAGACTGGCGATATGATAAATGGGATTTTTTTTGTGGTTAACGCGCAAACTTGTGTCTTCAGGGGGTTGAACTGAACTAAGTTCCTTTCACCCCATGAGGAGACTTTGTTGAGGGATGCCTCAATAGAAGACACAAGTTTATTTCGGCACTGTTCAGCGTTTTCCCGAGAAAGACTTGCTCGGCCGGAGTAAACAGCGTCCACTGTGCTATCATCTGCATAGCAATGAATGCTAGAATCCTCTAACATGTCATTGATATGCAAAAGAAACAGCGTAGGGGACAGCACGCAGCCTTGGGGAACGCCAGCGTTCACGGGCATATGTTTAGAGCAAAAACCGTCGACAGCGACCTTGATGCTGCGCCCAGTGAGAAAGCTGGCGATCCATTTGCATAAATTCTCGGGAAGCCCATAGGATGGAAGTTTAGCCAGGAGCGCCTTATGCCAAACTCGATCAAAGGCCTTCGCCATGTCCAAACTAACTGCCAGGCCCTCTCCCTTGCTTTCAATAGCCGCTGCCCAGCGGTGGGTAAGGTAAACCAGAAGATCACCGGTTGAGCGACGATGGCGAAAGCCATATTGTCGGTCATTAATCAATCGGTGATCCTCTAGATAAACCAAGAGCTGGCTATTGATGATGCTCTCCATGACTTTTGAGAGCAGGGAGGTGATGGCAATAGGCCTGTAGTTAGATGGATCGGACCCATCGCCTTTCTTTGGGATCGGGTGGATAAGAGCGCTCTTCCATGAATCTGGGACTACGCCGACTGAGTAAGAGTGCCGAAACAAACGCGTTAGCACCGGTGTCAGCTCAGGAGCACAAGAACGGAGCACTAAGGGAGAAATGCCATCTGGCCCGCTCGACTTGTGGATGTCCAAAGAGGACAGAGCTCGCCTAACAGCTGTTTGGTTAAACTTAACCTCAGGCATTGAGCTCTGGCACCGCGGGATGGTCGGCGGCGTTGATCCTTGGTCATCCAAAGTCGAGTTTGAGGCAAAGAGAGCGCCCAGGAGATCGGCTTTCTCTTTTGCCGTGTGGACCAAGATGTCATTTCCCGTGCGTAATGGCGGAAGCGAAGGCTGGCTAAAGTTGCCAAGTGCCGCCTTTGAGAGCGCCCAGAACTGATGAGTTCCGGACGGATAGCTCTCAAGCTTCTCGCCAATTTTGGCGATATGCTCGGACCTTGCTCTGGCAATTTGCCGCTTAAAGAACCTAGAGGCTCGGTTATACTTCCTTTTTGAGGTTTTCACCTCCGGATCCTTAGTAACCAATGCCTCAGCCCAGATTTGATATGCCTCGCGTTTGCTAGAGGCAGCAAGCTTGCAAGACGTATCAAACCAAGGCTGTGACTTGCCACCGATTGGCACTACAGCACTAGGAATATAAAGTTCCATGCCCTGTAGGACCACGTCGGCAACAGCAGCGGCACAGTATGGACTTATATATTTAGGTAACAAGTAATAAGAACTAAACTTTTAACTTACATACCTTCACACTTTGATTTTCCTCTACGTTCTCATCCACTACCGGTGAATCTTCTTTGATGGCCTCTTCAAGTAACTCTGGTGTTGTTTCTTTTTGTTTTTCTTCTCCTTTTCTTTCTTCATTTAAGAAAGTGTCTGCTACTTTTGCTAAGTCTTGTTTATTCACTTCATCTGATTGTAAAATATTACTGGTTTCTTCAATATTTTTAAGTACAGCTTGTTCCTTATGTTTCACTTGTTCAGAATCATCAATATTCTTAGCAAGAGATTCTTCAACAATATTTTCGCTTGGTACTTTTTCTATGTCAAAGTTGTCACATTCTTTAGCAGCTTCCTCTAACTCTTTTTCTTTCTGTAAATCGTTTTCTTCTTCTTTAGTTAGCTCAGATTGTTCAACAGATTCTTGTGGCACGCTTTCGTTCGTTTCATTTTCTTTGACTTCTGCTGACTTTTCGTCATCTTTTTCTTGTGAAATAATTTCTTTTTCATCGTTTTCATTAGAGGCAATAATATTAGTATACTTTTCTATATCATCTTGGGCTTTTTCTACGGAAGTTTCTAAGTCAATCTTTCCGCTACTTTTATCTACGATTTGTTGTGGTTCAAATTTCTCAGGGGAGGCTTCTTTTTGTGGTTCAGGAGTTTTTTCTTTGGTTTCCCGATATTCACTAGCGACTATGTGAACAGGACCACTATTCAAAAGAATAGTTCCATTAGTGTAAGGGCGAGCATTATCCTGTGCTTCCTAAAAAAAAAGATAAAGTCAAAATCATTATCATTGCCAGTGGTTTTTTAAATAGAAACTAATGTATAAAAAGCCAGTATCTACAACTCAAACTCAATTCAACTTAAAACATCCTCTATATTCGATCAAATATCTAAACGCAAATTTTACTATACAGAAAAAAATATCAGGACAAAAAAGGTTTCTATATAAAAACTAAATACTATTAAGGTCACACTAACAAATCTACCAAACAGCCAAATCTGCAAAAGCTTAAAAATTAAAAAGTAATCTAGTTACTTTTATAATCAAGCGAAATACTAAATAAAACACTTAGTAACTAGTTATATTTAGACGTTATTTTTTTATCAGGTTATATTTCCTTTTAATTTTGATATATTTTTTTTTAGTTCAATTAAAATCAATTAGTTAAGATATCAAAGATTAACTTTAGTATGCCGTTAAGCCAGGTAGCTTAGAACAAACAGACAGATGAACAGCGAACATTAAAAAAATGTGGTGAAAACGAAATAAATAGAAGGAAAACGCAATGGAAATGCAAACAGAAATAAATGAGCGAATTATTAATAAATTTCTACTACACTTAATACTGCCAAAAGGTATTTTAAGGCATTCCCTTCATAATCAGATTTACTGTGCCAACAACGTTGATCGTAATTTTATGATAAATTTAGATTTTGCAAAAGGAATATGATTTAAAAAAATTGCGTACGATTTTAATGAATATGGGTATATAATAACAAAAATAATCTAAAATACAGATTAATAAAAATAAAGTGGAATAGAGTAAGAATAAATCAAATTTCTGCAAAAGTTTAATGATAGTAAATACCACCGAAAATAAATATGCATAACTATATTTGATTTCTAAATTTGAATATAGCAAACTTTTATTTTAATTGTAAATTGACTTCCAGGATGTTTGTAATAAACATATATTTTTAAACTTAGTCATCTTTAATTTATCCGTTAGTCAAGTTACCACAGATAAGCTAAATAACCGCCTACAAAAAAAAGGTACCAACCACATTTGGACAGTTTAAAACTTAAAAAAAAAACTACACATCTAAAACAATTAGTATACTACAAAAAAATGGCACAAATAAACAAGAATAAAAGACGAATTATTACTTAGAGAAAAAAGTGAAATAAAGAAATGATATAAAAATTAATCAAAAGAAATATGGTAAAGCTATGAAAGGAGCATTTCCACATGATGATGGGTGTGCATGCAGAGCCACCTGTCGTTGGTTTTGAGTGTAGCTCGCCTCCATCTGCTGGTTGACCTCCGCTACCAGACCAGATATTGCCGATACAACTGTCGGCCGACAAGATTGTATTAAAATTTGTTATAATTCTCACATTTTTTTTTATGTCATAGCAATTAGACCTAGATTCGAATACAGTTCTAGGGAAAATTATATTTTTTTTAACTAAGATGTTATATTTATAAAAAAATCATGTATTAATTTCTTTATTAAGATTTTTTTGTAGGGACAATGTATATACATTGTATTAGTACATATATTATGTTATAAACATTGCAGGATCAAAATGATTGTATATCATTGAAAAAGTTGCAAATTAGTAACATTTTTTTTTCTCTTTTATTCTAGAAAAGGGACACAAATTGGAACTAAAAGAGAACAATTATTAGATCGTAACGTCCTTGGCTGTACAATGAGTTCTTAACAATATTTTTATATTTAAATTTATTTATCCTGTTACGTTACGACAGTTAATACATAATCAAGTAGTTTTGTGACGGTCCATATACTTTTTCCTTCTAGAAATTAATAATAATTTCAGAGTTCATCATAGTTTGTTGAATTATAATTTATCCATATTTAATCTATAATACGTTTATGATCTGTAATTGTCCTTGCTATATATAAAATGACATTTCTTTTTTTTTAAATTTCATCAACCATATTTCTGCCACAGATACCAATAAAATGCACTTTTTAAATGTAAACAAAGATTATGTAACAATGGCAATGAAATACAAAAATAAAACTTTGAGAGAAACAAATAACGAAGGACGCTAAGACTAAAATAGTCCGACCGTGCATACTGTCTGGATGGCCGCCAAACTGTAGACCGAGTTCTTGATAGATTGTTTAGTTACGATATAATTATTTTAAAATTTTCAGTTAGCCTATCGTTGATGCCTCTAATAAACATTATTTATTTCACATTATTTTATAGGGTTTAATTTCTTAACTTAAAGATACCATTTAAACTTAATATTGATCACTTTTTTTATAATATAGTATAAATTATTCAAAGACATTATTAGGTTACTTGGAATTTGACTCTTTCAGGAATTAAGAATACAGTAGTTGCATTTTTTTTGTAAATTAGATATTTATGTATACAAATTTTCTTTTTCTAACTACGCTAAACAAAAACCAAACAGGTCCTTACATATATACTAATGCCATCGCAGCTATAGATTTGGCGGTTTTTAGTTGTCGGCTTGGTTATATTATTTTATAGAAAATCTATCCTCTTAATTTTAAATACATAGTTTCGTAACACAAAAAAACAAACTAAAAAAACTAAAACTGTCAATAATCAACATACAAGGTAATCAAAAATCAAAATTTCACAAAATCATTTACAAGAATCTTTTTTTTTATATTATGTTTTGAATAAAATTACATATATATATACTTACCACCACCAAATCAGTAGCTGTGGTGATATTAGTGCGTATATATTTAAATAAGTACCATCAAACAAAACGGTCACCATGCCGCAAGCGAATATTAAACACCTAAGGATACATTCGTAACATCTGGCTCTTTCTAATGCTGTAAGTGTGAAAGAGTGAGACACGTCTAACAACGATAGTCAATTTGATATCCCTTTTATGAATTATTTTTGTATTAAATATATAAGATATCGACGCAATACAGGGACAATCTCGTAATTGCGTCGTTATTTTACAACGAAAAATATTAACTTTCTATTTTACAAAGGGTACTAAGAAATTGTTAACACTCAAATTGTTAACGCAACAGCACTACTTCAGTACTGGGCTTCATAAATAAATTTCTTTCTCTTTGTTTCAATAGAGGTTTGTATAATAAATATCGTCAATATCTTCATAGGATTAACAAAATAATAGATAATAGGACAAGTATCGTTTAGCTAGCTAGTCACCAGTGGTGTAAAAGTGTAGCATGAAGCCGCTCTCTAGTCTCGAGACCGATCCTGAGATGCCGTTTGCATTCACATATGAAATTCATATCTATGAATAAAAACGGAACCTCAAAATTGATTTCAGACCTGTTAAGACTTGAAATATTTTTAGTTTACATTATTTTTAACCATGTATCTACATACACGCTAATGGTGTATCTAGAGTAAGTTTATTAATGCTTAAGCATTAAATAAAAAAAATAATCTTTTGCATTTACGAAGTTGTCACTGCATATCGCCGATATTGATCAAAGTTGGACTTTTTACAAATCTCGAAAAGTCCACATTATGATATTTAAGCAAATAAGAGTTACTGAGCAATTTAAATACTTTTTTTATGTCGTTTCTTTGCATTTATCATATTCTAGTTAGTAGATCAATGTCTTAACAACATTCATATATGGTCCATTTGACCCTATATTGCTCAATACAATAAATTAAATTTAATAATTACTATTGTTAATTACTTAATTAAAAAAGGGATACCAAATAGAAAAATATAGACTAGTAATATACCGCGTCGCGCCTCGCGAGTTGTCCAACAATTCTTTGCATTGCCCGTTCCGTTTCCGCCAAACGGGCTCTCAGGGCGGCGAGTTCGGCGTCCCCTTTGTAAATTATTTATATTATGTAAGTATATGCTTAGTAACTTACATATATTTTTAGAAATTAACGGTTTTTTGTATAGTGATGTAATAAATAAATTAAGAACGGAGTATTTTAACACTAGTTTCTCACTGTTCACCTCTGAAAATGTGGACGAAATTATTTGAAAAAAAATTTTAACTTTGTGCCGCCGTAAATAGTCGCCAAGATGCGTCTGAACGATATACTAACATATACCCATTAATACCAATTATATAAAAAACCCTTTTTCTAATCTGAGACTTATTTTTTAAGACTTGGAGCCCTACTTGAAATTATTATTTAGCTGTCTACATTACCAATTTTAAGTGTAACACGTAATTTTATAATTTAACCATATTCTTACATTATGTATAATGTTATTTATAACAATACATTTTTGTTATCAAAAACTTTTATCAACAAAGTTTTTTCCTCTAACTAATTAGTATCAACCGTATTTAATGTGTGTTTTTAATAATGTTTATATACTCACTTGTATCCGCTTCTCTGTGACCTGCGCGTGCGTTAAGTGAAAATAAATCTAATTAAAATAATATACAGAGGCCAGTCGTGGCGCAGGGACACAAGCGTTGTAGGTTAGATTCCCATTAGAGCACTGGTACCCAACCAATGGTCCGCGAACGGTTTTAATTTTATGACTTTAAATTTGGGGATCGTGAGGCAAAATTTCTCTTTGATTATGATATATCTACATGTATAGTGGTCCCTGTTACCAAGAATAATATAGAGAGGTCCTTGATTAAGAAAAGGTTGGGACCCCCTGCACTAGAGGAATAATATTTACTTTACATCGCTCTGGTAACAGTTTAAATCGCGACGTTGCATTCCGTCACTTAACGCTTAACGAAAGAAACGAAAGTGTCTTAACTCTAGGTACCCAGGTTCCCTCTGCCTACGTACTATGCGCGGAATACTACGTGAAACTAAAAAAAAAATGTATATACATCGTGGCTTTTGATACTGAACGTGAAAGTTGTGAGTTCGATTCGCATTCGGAGGAATAATTTAATTAAAATTACGTATACATATAATAGAAATGATCTAAAACTGTACTTTTTTTACATAACATGTCCCCTTTTTTGTTCTTCACTCAGTATTTTACCTCGTTCAATCATACTATTTTTTTTTAATATTTACACTTGCAAGATTACCATCAACGTTCATCTACGACATGTTTAATTCAATATTTTTTTCTACTCATAAGGAAAACGATAATTTCTATTTAAAGTAAGATTTTCACCAAAAATATGTATTTTAGTATAAAGAAGTATAATAAAAAAAACTTACCCAATTGATTCTGGTGACGCCCTGGAGTCATCTCTGAACACACGTCTCCGGAACTGAGGATCGGGTGCTACATGCTCGTAGGGCGATACGGCGCGTTTGAAGAATATCTATATGAAATTAATATTTAATAAAATTAGCTCCACGTTGTATCGCGCACACAGCAGGTTAGGCAGAGGGAACCTAATGTTAAGACACTCTGTTCCCCACTTTCTGCCGAATTCTAGAGGCATTCCGTGTTGAGTGGCATAACTCAACGCCGCGCTTAGCCTCGACACCAGAGCGAAGAAATGGAAATATAAATTTAAGTAAATATTTCATCTCCTCGAGTGGGGATCGAACCCACAACCAGTCGGTTTTACAGTCACACTTCGTGCCACTGCGCCACGACTGGCCTCAATTAGTTAATTAATTTTATTCAATAATTATCCAATATTTAAAAAATACATAAGAAAATATAAAAATAATAACAGTAGTAGTAACCAATTCACCTTGCTAAGCGTATACACGAAGAATATCAATATACATATAGTGTATATGGGCATAACGAAGCCCATTGACGACTTCGGCGCCGGGACGGGACCTCCGGGGGAACCTAGAGGCGGCCTCATGCCTGGGATCGGTGGAGGCTGTGGGAAGGAGATGATATTTATTAGATTTTTGTAGTATAAAAAACCCTTTTTTGGGGTGTAGCAGTGTCAGTCCTTTAGAAAGCTTACACAAAAAAAAATATTATATTATAACACACATATTATACAAATGAAAGTAAGTTCTTAGAGCTTTTTTAACATAAATAGATATAAAATCAGTTTACTCGTAAAATTTTGGTTATTTAAAAAAAAAATCTTAGGCGATGTTGATTATTGACATATACCCCATTCTTTTTGTACGAAAATAATTAAAAGAATTTAACTCAATTGTTCCATTTGAATGGAAAAAGATAAAACAAAGTATTCACTATTCATTTTAATAACGAAATGTTCTTCAATATTGCGAATACACACTTTACGAGACATCACTAGAGATAGTGATGTACCATCGTTATTTCCATTTGACGGAAACATAGTAGAGATTACGTAATTTGTGTACATTTCTCAATAATTTAGGGCTATATAATTTTGCTAGTGTAAAGTTACATACATCGTTATTGAATATTGCAATAGAAACCTCATGTTTGCTTTCAACTATTTCAAATAATTTTATTATACAATATTTAAAAAATACTTATTTAAATATCCGCTTCACGCTGTATCCCGCATATATCGGGATAGGCAGAGAGAAACTTCGTTCGTCTTTTTCCGCCAATTTTTAGGGACAACGCCGCACTTTGTCTCGTTACCAGAGCGAGTAAATGAAAATAATTCATTTCACCAATTGGAAATCAAACCCACTCTAGTTCACTCCGTTCCCTATACTATCCGCCGAATTCTCTAAGCATTGTGTGTTGAATGGCCACTCAAGACGTAAGAAGTGAAAATATTCATTCCCCTGAGTGGGAATCGAAACCACAACCGTCGCGTTTACAGTCTGTCTGTCTGTGACACGACGGCCTCTATTACATACCAATATGGCGCATAATAAATATACTAGTATCTCAACACAACCAGCATTAATTCATTTGTCAACTATTTCGTGAGTTATGAACATAGAGCAAATATAAATTAAAGGTAAACTGTAAATCTTGACTAGTTTCACTAGTGGAAGTTGAGCGCGAATGTGGAGGCTGCCGAGTCAATTCCTGTCTTGGACATTTTAAAAATCAATCAATACTTATAGAAAAAACGCGGCGTTGAGTTCCGATTCACAGCACGCTCTCGAAACGAGCTAGTGCCTACAATGACTTCGCTAACACTTGGTTAGGTTTTAGGACTCCGCTGTCTGTCTGTCCGTCCGTGTAGTCCGTGTGGTAGATGGACAGTTGAAATTATAATATATTTCTGTTTCCGCTATAACAACAAATACCAAAAAGTAGAATAAAATAAATATTGAAGCTGGATCCCATACAACAAACGAGATTTTGTACGGAACCCTTCATGCTTCATCTGGCTTGCAATCGGCCGGTTTTCCGGTCAGTCTTTTTTGTTTTAAGCCTTCTAAGACAAACAGAAATTATTATTTTTAATATAGCTATCCAATGACAAAATACATAACAAATATATATGAGTATGTATTTCCATATTATTTATATAAACGTAATGTCAGTCATATAACTCCAAGCACTGAAGTTGCCTTGTCAACTAGTTGTGAAACTGTTAGGTTAACCTCTAAACAATTATTAGGCGAGCTTCAAATATCAAAATGTTTGTAAATTATAGAATATAAAATTATAATTTACGCATTGATCCTAAATATAGTTTCTCAATATTATTTTCATATACTTCCAATTTTTAAGGTTCCGTACCTTAAAATTTCAAACCGGAACACTGATAGGATCATTTCGCTGTTCACATGTCCGTCAGGACTATTTATCTCGAGATCGCGTGGAGGTATCAAATTTATATCAAATATTCATATTTATAGTCCATTAAAATACAAAAAAAAATCAAGCTTGAAAGACAACGCAATAAAAAGAAACGTCCTGAGATTTGGCTGTTCAACTAAACAAACTATTTAGCTTTATGATATTAGTAAGTACTATATACTATATGGAGGTATATCAATTGCTTTTTAAGTTCTAAGGCCTAAATGAACCTAAACTTTTGTATGTTCTACGTTACATGCTGAACGCCGAAAACAGATCCAGCGAGCTCATCACATGGTATGATTACAATAAATCGATTTTGAACCTGCAACCATCACGTTTAGTCCTTATTATATCTAACGATAACAGCTGTAGTACGACCGTACTACAGCTTTTAAAGGTGTCAATGACAGTGACTGTGTCGGCTGCCTTGATCGCTGTCCAAAAAATCGGAATGATTCACTGGGAACCAATCGTAAATAATATACGTAATAGTCATACCTATTTTTCTATATTCTTAATAAAATAAGTTATCAAGAGAAATCACAAGTTATAAGAACCCTATTTTTTTTAGAAAATGTTATTCTTACGCGTTTGAATTAATTAATTTACACAATCATCAGCTTCACGCTGTACCCTGCATACAACAATGTAGGCAGAGGGCACCTTGTGTTAAGACACTCCGTTCCCTACTCTCCGCCGAATTAAAATTTGCGATTTAATTTACACAATTATCTTACAATCTACATGCAAAATTTCAACTTTCTAAGTCCAGTAGTTTCGTTTGACTGTTGTCTGTCAGTCATTCACTAACTAAAGTGTTTTAATAATAATATATAGGTATATGTGTATAGATATACGGAACTGACCTTTTCGTGTTCCATTTGGCAGGTTCCTTAATTAACACCTTTATAATATTATTTTTTTTACAATGAAAACCTAATGTTCAGTAATATTTTTTCTTTTAAAATCGTAACTTGCAATGACCGACGATATACCGACGTGAACTGAACTGAAACTAAAATTGAAAATTTATAAACGTCGCTCCGCGGTTTCCTGTTTATGCTGGAGCTAGGAAATTTTAATGTGGACGGATGTTTTATATTTTTATTGATTTATATCATATCAATACATTAAGTCATATAGCAACATGAGTATGTTAGATGCGGCGTAGAGTTCCGCCACTCAACACGAAATGCGAAAAGAACAGTGTCTTAACCTAGCTTCCCTCTGCCTACCTTGCTGTGTGCGGAATGCAGCGTGAAACCGATTTTATTATCAATACATTAGATAGAGTATTAGATTTTGTATTTCAGTTGACGCGGTATAACAGGATAGGAAGAATGACACTATAGAGTCAAAACTCTCCGCCTTTCGCAGGAATTCGAAACACTGCTCTCAAGCGGCGGAATTATACACTTCGCTATTTTAATAAATCGGGGAAATGATTGTAATGAATCTCAGTAGTAAGAGGGATGGAAAAGAAAGATAGATTTAGTGGAAAATAGGATAAAGATTTTATTAGGTTCCTTCTTTATCCCGCAAGTAGAGTAGGTAGCGGGAATAGCGAGAATAGTCACTTCCGTTCGTGGGGAACGGAAGTGACTATTTCCGCTGAATTCTAGAGGCTCCTTGTTACCAAAGCTAGGAAATTAATGGGAATTGTACCCACAATCTGTCACGTTTATAATAATTGAGGATAAGTATATATTATCTTATTTCCTATATCCATGTTTTTAACTATGTATTTTCACTTTTACATAGTAGAAATAAGCAGATAATATGTACTTAATGAGGCAAGTCGTGGCGCAAGGGCACAAAGTGTGACTGTAACATCGACTGGTTGTGGGTCCGATGCCCACTCCAGGAAATGAAATATTTATTTTTTATTTATATTTTAATTTCTTCGCTCTGGTGTCGACGTCAAGTGCGGCGTTGTGTTCCACCACTCAACACACAATGCCTGCAGAACTCAGCGGAAAGTGGGGAACGGAGTGTCCTAACACTTAGTTCCCTCTACCTAACCTGCTGTGTGCGGGATACAGCGTGAAGCTGATTAAATTTTTTTATTTTATGTACTTAATAATGACGCATTGTGTGCAAGACACGCTCCCACATACATACATCACTATTGCAAAACTTATCAAATCATGATTCAATTCATCTTATAGGTGTAAGCTTGAAGGAAATCTAAATGTAAATTACTTTTAGTTTTATTGTTATATTTATTCGATAAAAACACCTTTTATTCAGAAAAAATAGTTTTCTTACACTGTACCTCGGATGTAAAATGGTAGACAGAAACGAAAGACACTCCTTTCACCACGCAACGTTCAATCTTTGAGATATTGCATATTGTGTGGCGGAACTCAACGCCGCGCTTAATAACCAGAGCGAGGAAATAATACTTCCTCATAACTACAAATCGAACTCACTCCCTCCGCCTACATTCCACCACGACCTATAAATACCTACTTTTATAATTAAGTAGAGATAACGTGGTGAAACTCAATCACATGGACTTAGATGAATTTAATATTCATGATTTATTAAAGAAGCTGCAAACCTTCATAACAAGATAGACGGAAGATGGATTATCTAATGTCATATCGTTTAATTTGTGTAATAATTTACTTTAAATTGAATTATTTGAGCCATATACAAACTTATAATGATTTAAAATAATTTTAATCTATACATAGTAGATGGCAGTATTTTCATAAGCGGTTTTGTCTTAGACCCGTCGCAGTGTTTGACTGTAACTACTGACTAATTAGGCAGTCCCTTTTGAGTCCTACTCGACAAAAAGTAAATATCTAATATTTTCATTTAATCGTCCCCAGAAATTGTCAGAAAGTTAAACGAATGTTTTAACAATAGGTTCCCCAATTCCCTCTGTTTACCCTGCTATGTGCGGGATTCACCATGAAGCTAAATAAATTCCAATTTCGCAAGATGGATTTGCCCAAACGAATGCGATAGTTGTAAGTTCGAATCTAACAAGAAATAGTTTTTAAATGTCTTGCCAGAGCGTGATAATGAATTATTATGCCTAGCGGAAATCGAACACAAAACCATCACGTTTACGATCAAACCACGTCAAACTGAACACAAAGTCATCTACTATAATATAAATAAGTATATTATATATCGAATTGTGTCAATGTTAATATTGTGTGACGCCTACATTCTATTCTATTCATCTGTTTAAACTTTCATAACATAAGACCTCTTAAATGTTATTAACATCATCGATATTAAATTATGTAATTATAGGTAAAATGATCATAAAAGTATGTAATACTAACATATCTAAAAATGACGCAATAGTAAAAGGTCTCAGGTCTTTTAGCGAAAATTAAATTTTATTGATTGAGGCCAATCGTGACACAGTGTGTGTAAGATCGACTGGTTGTGGGTTCGATCCCCACTCGAGGAGATAAAATATTTATTTATATTTTCATTTCTTCGCTCTGGTGCTAGGGCAAAGCGCGGCGTTGTGTACCGCCACTCAACACGCAATGCTTCCAGACTTGGGGGAACTGTATGTACTGTCTTGTTAGAAATCGGAAGAGGGTACCGTTTTTAAAAAACACGTTAAAAACACACATCGTCTATGTGATTCTAAACTATTTGGAAAGGGATACTATGTAATTGCAATAGGTGATATGTATCACCTACTAACAACACTTCACACTAGTTTCCTTCCAATAGAGGCCGTCACTTACAAGCAACTGTCCCCCGGTTGACACAATTCCACTGCTTTTATAGTTATTTTCCACCTAAATCTACCCTCTTTTACACGAATACGCTAACAGTCTTAACACTAGATTCCCTCTGCCTATCCTGCTGTGTGCGGGATACAGCGTGAAGTTTTTGAAAGATAAAGGAGGCTAATCGCAGCCTCTGAACAATCAAGGTCTCGAAAATTGGACGGAGTTGGAAAAATGTGGAACAGAGTCTTAACATTAACTTTTATATTAACTTAGCAAGTTTAAAATTTTATATTAACTTAACAAAAAAAATTAAAAGCGTAACTTTTTCTTTTAGATTAAAAAAAAATACTTCCAAATATAACATTTTCTACACGATAGAACAGATCACGTGTCGTCATGCTACCAAGTTATTTTCAGTATATACAACAAAGTTACCAAATTCTTCTTTGTAATGCAAATTTCGAATTCTTTGACCGAAATGACCATAATGACAGGTTCAATTTTTGTTTGATGTTTGACACTGTGGAACGGTAATGTGTTTTTTAAATACCTCTTTGCTTGTTTTATAAAAGGGTAAAATGGGTTTATTAACGTTTATGTTGATTAGAAGGCGTCGTGGCGCAACAGGGCAATGTGTGACTGTGAATACAATAATTGTGGGATCGACTCTATTTTTTTTTGTCGTCTTTGGTAGACGAAGCGCGGTGTTGAGTTCCGCCACGCCATAAAAAGGATAAAGCATGAAGTTGTACTACCAAATAAGATCTATTTATCTAATAGGTTGCAAAATATAAAGTGTTTTTTTTTATCTAAACGGAACGGTTTAACGGAACAATCCAGACAAAACGGTTAAAACGAGTAATAAATAGGTTATTTTTTCTTTGTATAGAGTTGTTTTTAGCTTTCCATACATTGTAAGGAAGAAACGAAATCTTGTAGGATCATTTCGTTGTCGATTTTCCGATCCTTTGGAGCACGAAAAAAAAATATTGTAAGTCAGATTTTAGTTTTTTTTTGTATTTTATATACTATTTTTAATTGAAATTCCTACCACACACACAAATCAACAATTAAATCTATTTAAAACATATGCAGATATAAACCATATATAGGTGTTTGACAACCGGCCAAGTGGCACTTGTCGTGTCACCTCGCTAAGTGATGCGCTCCGACGCGTTGGCTCCAACAATACGTCTTGTTACTTACAAACGCAAGTCAATGTAATGGATGATCTACAATCAGTTTGTATTAGAAGAATATGTTAATCTATGAGTCGACATGAAGTCTATAAATAATATTGATGTCATTGCGGCGGTGGTTGTAGGTTCGAAATTCGTTTGAGGCAAAAAAAATTGGTGTTAATGTGCCTTTTCCTAAAGGCCAGGGATTCCAACCTTTCTCTTGTTGAGACTCCTTGGACCGTTTATTATATTTTTCTATTCGTTTTTATTCTGTCTTAATATAATTATTACTTATTTCAATTTGACCACGGTGGTTCAGGTGGAGGTGTACTATAGCTTATAGTATGGATTCCCCATTTAAAATAAATTATCTATGAAAAGGTAAGTCGAGAATTTGTACAATATACATATATTCTGTAGTATATGTAGAGAGTATAAAGCAGTAGTGTTTGTTTGGGTGAACGCGCTAATCTCAAAAACCACTAAATCGAATTCGAATAAATTTTGTTGAATTGAATAGTCTCCCTACATAGGAAGATTAGACTATAAGGATAGACTATATCACATCGCGTTATAGGTTTCCTACGTGGAACCTGCTATCTCCAGTCAGAGTAACCTCCCCCCTTTCGAATGGGGGTTTCACCCCCCAATAATATATAAAACAGTCTCGTAACGCATTTTAAATTTATAACATTATAATAGGGAATGATGTACGCTAGCAAATATAGACGTGCGACGATCACATCGCCGAGGTCCAAAAATAATGGGAATGACATCATTCGTACTGACACAGCCGCAAGGTGTTAGCGTAGGGCGTTTATATACAATACCGTCTATGTATATACTAAAATTATAAAGCTGAAGAATTATTGGTTTGGTGGAACACAATAATCTCAGAAACTACTATTGTTTATCACGCTGTCAGAAACTACTATTGTTTATCAGCTTCACGCTGTATCCTGTATACAAGTTAGGTAGGGGGAACTTAGTGCTAAGACACTACGTTCCTCACTTTACGCTGATTTTTTGTGGCATTGTGTGTTGAGTGGTAGAACTCAATGCCACGCTTTTGCCTTAGTACCGAGCGAAGGAATAAAAATATTAATAAATAATAACTCATTTCCCCGAATGGGAATCGAACCCACAATCGTCACTGATTGTCACCCTGCGCCACGACTGCCTTGTGACACTGATTATATATAATCCATTATTTCAAGCTGAAAAAAGCACGAAGCGTTTAAATTCCGCCATCATATTACAACAAATCACCATCTTATAATATAATTATGTAAAATTAGAAAAAGAAATGAAATCAACAAAAAAAAATAATAAAAAAGAATGCTCTAGTAGAATTGACACGAAATTTTTATGTAATATTTGACTATGGAATAACTGTTTTTTTCGGTTTTTGCTTTAATTAACTAAAGATATAGACCAGCTAACAATTCCTAAAATTTGATAAAAAAATAAGCATAAAAAAATCTCGCCTCAACCTATACATTGGGCTACAGTCGAAGGACGCCAACACTGCGCACACGCAGTCGACAGTAGTTACTCTATGTAGGTTTATTTTGACATTGTAGTTCATGTTTGTTATATTATCCTCATCTTTGTTAAGACACGTCGATCCCCACTTTCGCGGAACTCAACGCCGCGCTTTGCCGACCCGGCGCTCCGACCACTAAGCCATACGTTCTCATCAAGCTACATCGAAATTGATGATGAGGACGCATGGCTTCCTGGTCGTTTTTCAAGAGGCACGGGTTCGAGTCCCGCTACGTTCGCGTTTTCATACGTTTTCTAAATAAATATTAAATAATTATGTTTGACTACTCTGTTATATGCGGGACACAGCTTGGAGCTAAAAAAAAATATCTCCTCAATCATCAATCCCCTAACCTTAAACTACTACATAAAACTATATAAACAAAACTCACTTTTGTTTGTCATCAAATAATATAATTGTCATCAAAGAATTATAAAATTCATAAGAATTAAGTAATTCATATCGAAAATAGATGATTAAATTCAATAAAAAAATTTTAGTCATTTATTTTTTTACTTATGTTAAGTTATTTTATTTTATTATAAATATTAATAATAACTATACTAAAAGGCATTATGTATATATGCTACTTACGTCGGTGTTAATAGCGGCGGTTGAGAAACGCGAAGCTGCTTCAGAGATTAAAAGATATCAAATATTCCTTTGAAGGTCTATATGAATGTAATATGAAAGTAAATCCAAAAAGAACCTATATTTTTTATAAATTAACATCAAAAAATAAAATAAGACTTTTTTGGTTATTCGATTGATTAAGAATTGAATAATCATTAGATTATAACCCAAAAAAAAAGTTCCAAACGTTGCGTTTTCCTTGCGTTCACCACTTTCCGGTGATTCTTGAGGCATTGCGTCTTTAATGGCAGAACTCAACGCCGTGCTTTGCCCCGACGCCAGAGCGAAGAAATGAAAATATTAAATATTTCATTGCCTCGAGTTTGAATCGATCCCACAACCTGTCGCGGTTGCAGTCTATGTGCGGAATACAGTGTGAAAAAAAATGCCCAAGGAACAAACAAAACAAGTCATACAAAGATGGAAAATTTGTTTGTTTAAGCGCGCTAATCTCGAACTGAAAAACTATTTTCTTTTTTAACAACAAACGTTTAAACGAGTTATCATATAGACCTCCAAAGCCCTACCTGCCACTCCTGCCAAGCCTGCCAAGCTAGTACTTCCCGTAAATACCTTAATGTCCAGTTCGTAGTAAACAGATAGGGGTGATCGTACCCTAACGTGGGGGGGCAGTGGTGTAGGGCGCACTGCCGGGGGCGCCCCGGGTGGTATGGCCCTGCCTCGCTCGCGCAACGCTGGATGCGGCGCCATGCGGATAGGCGGCCGTTCTTGTTTTATCTCTATAAAGAGGATGGTTTAATTAATATTGGCATGAATTACATAACTGCATAAATGTAACAAACACAATCTACAATAATAACGCCATTCTGCCAATAATTGACATTAAAAACAAAGAAATAAACAATTAAAAAGTTAGTAACAACGTGACGTCACAAGTCACTAATACTATATCCAATATTCATATTTATTAACAAATTCATTCATACATCTGCCTGCATGCATGTATATCATAAAAATCATACAAATATTAAAATAAAAAAAAAACAATTCATTCACGCTTTTTCCCGCATAGCAGGGTTGTTATAAGTGAAAAAGAGTGAAAAGCGAGGCATAGGAAAACCTAGTGTCAAAATACTCCCTTCCCTATAATTATAAATGGGTAATATCTTAAATATCTAAAATATATATAAAATTATTAGTAAAAATATTAGTTTAGGAAAAAGCCAAAACACAGTTATAAATTATAGAAGATGGTTGGTTATTTTTTGACATATTAACTTTAACATATCACCTATTCCTTCGTAGAATAGTTTCATTGTAGTTTATTAAGATGTTTTCAATAATTCCTAGTTTAAATATGACATATTCGTTTTTCTTTAACACAGATCTATAATGTATTAAAAATATGTATTTTCTCTCATTTTTCTATAGAAAGTAACCACAAAAGAGTAAAATATATTTAAAATTTAAAACATAAACCTTAACAACAACGCTAAATATCTGAAAACTGAAAATAGATTGTGGGAACGGAGTTGTTACATTGCATGTATCCACACGTATTTTTCAGACAAAATTGTGAAACATTCATCAAATATTTTTCTATTTTCTCCTACTAAAGACGATATGAGAAATCGTCAATTTTTTTAAAGTGGTTCACATAAATAAGGAAACAAAAATATTTTAGAACACATAATTTTAACATAGCGGGACTTGAACCCACGCTTCTTGTATACCGTCCAAACTTTTATCGCCTATTATGCCATTCTTATTGAGCTACGTCGAAATACTTATATTATTTAAAAAAAATGTTGGTAACGTATGTATACGCTTTGGATATAATCCAAAAGTTCACTGCAATTAAGCCATACGTCTTTATGTACAATTGGAATTTAACACTGTAACAATTGGTCATAAAATTCAGAAATTTATTTAGGTAAGTTATTTCAATTTCCCCGCTATGATAGACAAAGCGCTGCGTAGAGTTCCGCGATGTATAAATTTGGGTTGTGCGTGGGAGACGGAGTGTCTTAACAATAGTTTATCTCTGTCTAAGCTGGGAAAAGTTGTGAATCTGCAAATTTTTGTCTTATTAGTGTAAAAAGATTTAGAACTTTCGCTAGGCTTTCGCTTTCACCCGTATGAAGCAGGATAGGCAGGCGGAGTCTAATATTAAAACATTCCACTCCCCACTTTCCGCCGAATTTTGAAGACATTGCGCGTTTAGTTGCAAAACTTAACCCCGTAAAGTTCTGAAAAAATATTAAATATTTAACATCCTCGTGGGAATCTCACCTACAACCTACAGTTTACAGTCATACTGGCCTCTACAAAGTTTTGGTATTATTATTTGTAAAAAGACATTAACATATATATAAAAAAAAGAGAAAAAAACAGTCGCTAAAAAATCAAATCACATCAGCTTCACGCTGTATCCCGCACACAATAGGATAGGCACAGACAACGACACCAGAGCGAAGAAATGAAAGTATAAATGTAAATAAATATTTTATTCCATCGAGTGGGGATCGAACCCACAACCAGTCGATTTTACAGTCACACTTTGTGCCCCTGCGGCACAACTAAGTTCACTCTGCTCTATAAATAGACCGTAGGTACCTAATATGAAAAAAAAACGACAGGGCTCTATGAAATCCACTCATATCCTAATTGGTGGCGCCATTAAACTCTGACTCACGGAATTAAGATACTTCAACGTACTGTTTATGCTTGATATTAGTTACATGAATTCTATATTTTGGTATTTTTGGCTATTAGTGGATTTTTGGCGGATATCCCGCACACAGCAGGGTAGGCAGATCGAACCTAGTGTTAAGCGCGACGTTGAGTTCTGCCACTCAACACGCAATGCCTTCAAAATTCGGCAGAAAGTGGGGAATGGAGTGTATTAACACTAGGTTCCCTCTGCCTACCCTGCTGTGTGCGGGATATAGCGTGAAGCTAATTTAATTTTTTTTTTTTTTTAATATTTCATTTCCTCGAGTGGGGAACGAACCCACAGCCAGTCGGTTTTACAGTCACACTTTGTGCCACTGCGCCACGACTGGCCTCAATTAGAAAATAAATAATATTGAAGGTGTCGTGACACAAGGGCACAAGCTGCGACTGTAAACGCGACGGATGTGGGCTCGATTTCCACTAAAGGAATAATTCATATTTTTATTTCTTGCTCTGGTAACGAGGCAGAGCGCGTCCTTTTGTTCCGTTACTCAACACGCAATGAAACCCCAAGAACTCGGAGGAAAGTGGAAAATGGAGTGTTTTAACACTACGTTCTCAGGTTCCCTCTGCTTATCCTACACATACAGCGTGAAACAAGAAAAAGGACATGTGTCAATTGTAACGCTCAGTTATTTTTTATTTTTTATCACATCACTCCTCACTTTCTGTTCATTCGGAAACTTTACACATAATTAAGCGGAAATCGACGCCGCTGTTAGTCCACCTAAATTGGAGAAAACGAAAATATTTGGAAACATCCATCCCGTGAACACGATTCAAATCAACAACTACCCCAAGCATCCCAACCACGTCCAAAAGCATTATATTCATCACAATTTGACCCAGATTGATTGGCATATTGCCTAATTTGTGTAAACCCATATTCCACCAAGGAGAAACTTCACTAAATAACGTATCGAAACATCACTATAAAACATATCGTGAATCGTGATACATCAACATCACAAATAGTTGTAACACAAATATGTGATGTTTACCAGAATAGAGGTCACCAAGCAGATGGTTGACCGTTGTAGTCTTACATGGACACGCTAAAATTGGACAACCGTCGACTGGGTTGCCTTACGCAATATTTTTTATCAAACGAACAATTGTACCTACATGTTATATATATAGGAGACCGTTATAGATATAGGAGGCGGTTAACATTTTTCTTTAAAAAAACAAAGAAAGTAACACACATCGTCTATATTTATAAACTATTCGGAATGTGATTCTACGTAATTGCAAAGCGATATGTATAATAAAAAATACTTCACACTGGTTCCTTTTGATAAGGGTTGTTGCCTAAAAGCAACTGCCCCCGATTGACTGTTCTTTTTTTTGGAAAGAATTTTATTGCTGTTGATCTTAACTGGAGGAGCAAAATTTTGGGGGTGGGTCAATAATTGCAAAAAAACTGCTTACGTAATACTTGAACGACCCCTAACACGAAAAACTAGACTACGAAAAAATAAGAATCCAACGCCTAAAACATAATAACGATCAAAAACAACATAAACATTAGAAAAAAACAAAGAAAGACAACATTACAAAAGTAAAATTATAAAAAAACTAAAGAAAAACTAAAATTACAACAAAAACACCCACAAACGAGGTGTATTCGACAACGGCACAAGGACTGTTTGTTATCTTAGCGGGTCGAAAGCACTACAGAGCGGCGGCAAAGCAAACTGAACTGATGGACGATACGCTTGTGAACACCCATATTGCGGAAACTCAATGATGTTGTGTACGTATACTGCTTCTGGGAAAAAAAAACTAAAACATTATGTTTTAGCGGACTTAAAAGCTTCCATATACCTACTGGAAATCAAATGTTAATTAAACGAACTTTGTTTTTTCATATATCCTGCTGATAGACAGAGTGAGCCTAGAGATAAGACACTCCGATTCCCACTTTCCGCCTAATTCTGGAGGCATTGAACACATACACAACAACAACGACACTGGAGCGAAGGAATCAAAATATTAAACATTAAATTGTTGATGTTTTCATTTCCTCGAGTGGGAATCGACTCCCAATCCCACGACCTGTAGCGTTTAGTCACCCGCTTGTGTCCGTGCACCTAGACTGGCCTCGATCTTTTTTTATGTTTACAAATCGAGCTTTTTTATTTAATACTATAGATGGTTTTTTCCAAAATGTGATTAGATGAATTGTGCAAAAATTGTAATCTACCATATGGTAGATTACAACAATATTGTTGATGCGGCCATTTTTAATTAACAAAATAATTGATTAACAACATATTAATTGTAATTTCATTGTGTCCAGAACTGAAGTCGTAATCCAAATTGCAGCTCAACCGGACACTGTGAAGTGATGTCAAATTAAGATTGCAAGATAGCACAACATACTAACAAGGCAAGTTAATATTAAATTTTAATATTGACTTGTAAAAATAGATTATAAATCAGCTTCACGCTGTATCCCGCACACTGCAGGGTAGGCAGAGGGATAAGGGTGTTAAGACACTAAGTTCCCCACTTTCTACCGAATTCTGAAGGCATTGCGTGTTGAGTGACAGAACTCAACGCCGCGCTTAGCCTTGACACCAGAGCGAAGAAATGGAAATATAAATTTAAGTAAATATTTCATCTCCTCGAGTGGGGATTGAACCCACAATCAGTCGGTTTTACAGTCACACTTCGTGCCACTGCACCACGACTGGCCTGGCCTGTATTTAAAATACATTATTATAATAACAAAAACGAGCAAAGCTCCTGTTTCAACACGCCGACTAATTAATAATATATTATAAGTACGTGTAGTAGTGCTTCGGCCTCAAGTTTGAATTGAAAAAAAAAATCATTTTATGTAGTCTATTTAGAGCAGGAATTCCCAACCTTTTCTTGATCAAGGACCACTTTTATATCATTCTTGGTAGCAGGAACCACTATGCATGTAGGTATAATAAAAATTAACTGTGATAATTAAACAGAACGTTCGCGGACGACATTTAGGCTTCAGCGGACCACTAGTTGGGAACCATTTATTTAGAGAACGCTATAAAGTATACAATAAACGTGATGATTCCATCACGTTTTGATGCAACCCACCGTACATGCGGTCAGTTACAACGGACACTTAGAATGTCTGAATATGTTGTGACATACTCATATTAAATAATATTAGTTAATGCTAATTTTTATATAAAGGCGTTACCGGTTATGCTGCTTTAATCAAAATAACTAACCCAATTTATTTCACTTTAATAACTCCTGTAATGTAATTTGACTTTAAAAAGTCCGAATAAATAAACACCAAATTACAACTAACATTAGAGAATCGCTTCCAAATTTCAAAGTAAATTGTTTATGCAAATTCTTCAGTCATCATCCTTTCAACACGACTGACTTAAGTGACATTTCACGTAGAATGTTTAGCTGTCATTAGCGGTATGAGGAAAAAAATACAAGTACCCGCCGTTAGCGTGAATATAAACTTAACCACTTATTTCTACTTGAAGATTTGCCATGCTATTTACTTTATTAGTACCTACTGTAACTTACTGTAATAGTTAGAAGTGTGACGGTTGTCTGTTCGAATCCCTTATCTAGGAGATGACGATATTTTAAATTATTTTCATATCCTCGTTTTGGTGAGTCGAAAGTTTGGACTTGAAAGATAGTGTTGGGTTTAGCTACTTCCATTTAAGACGAAATAATTCCATTCTATTTAAGAGAAAGGGAAGGACGGAATGTTTTGACACTAAATTCTTTTTGCTTACTATGTTTTGCGGAGAAAATCGAGAAGATGAATAGATCTTTAGTCATAACTAATATGTTGGAAGGTTAAGTGAAATACAAAAAACAACTTTGAAAATTAGAGGTTATTTTAAGGAAATAGTAATAATTAAAGCTTTCATAGATGCTGTGCTTTTAGTTTTACTGTCGCCAATTTACATTTAAAACGTAGTTGGTTAAAGATTAAGTAACAGGAAAAATACACAAAAATATATATAAAACAAGAGGGGATATTTCCCAATCCGAGAGAAAGTACGACAAGTTACACACATTTTCAATGGAATAAACAACTATGACGCAGTGGAACAGAGTGTGACTGTAAACGTAATTGTTGTGGGTTCGATTTCCACTCAGGGAAAAGATTATATTTATAATAATTTCATTTCTACTGTGGTAGATAAAGCTCGGCATCGAGTTCCGTCACTCAACACGTAATGTCTTGAGAATTAGACAGTATTTTGTGAATTGAATGTCTTTAAACTAAGCTCCAAAGAAAGAAACAAACCGCTACCTCTCATACTTTGACCACCCAACGAAATGACCTTAACAAGTGACAATGGGACGTTAAAACTTTTGTTCTAATATTACCAAGTATAGAGGCCACTTAAAACGAGTTACGTACATACATACAAACAAGCATACATACATACATACATACGTAGCTCCGTTGTGAAAGCTGTACTCGTATTTGCATTTACAACACAATCTATTAGACAATTGACAAACATGATGTCACCGTATCTCATCGTTTGTGCTTGTGCCAGTTGAAAATTAGAAACCACCGGTCAATTTGATTTTGAAAAAGAGTTTTTTTTTGTTTTTAAAATGTTTAAAGCAATATAGGATTTTTAAAAATATTGTAGTACAATTATTATCTGTTTCAAGTAACATAAAATATGAAATACTTTGACTTATCCTGCTTTTTAAAAAATAGAAATTGAAGCTTCAAAATCAATGCTTTTAAAAGCTATTACATAAGTTTTCTGATGGACTTTTAAATTAAGAAAAATATACATGTACTCGTTGTCCTACTATTTTCGGTTCCCGCTGATATTCTGAAAAATTCTTAAATATTGCTCTTACTTAGGATAGGCAGAGTTGGTGACCTTTGAACCTATTGTTGAGACTCTCCGTTCTCTACTTTCGGTCGAATTTTTGAGTCATTCTCGTCACCAGAGCGAGGAAATGAAAATATGAAATATTTCATTTGAGTGGGAATCAAATCCACAATCTGTCGCGACAATACTAGATTTGATTCCGACTAGAGGAAGAGAAATATTAAATATTTCGACAAATGCGCGGTGTTGAGTTCCGCCACTCAACGCACAATACCTGCAGAATTCGGCGGAAAGTAGTAACCGGAGTTCTCTACACCTACCTATGTATGTGCGGGATATTACGTAAAGCTAGAATAAGTAGATATTTCCCCTTCTCCCCCACAAGGAGATTCATACGTGTAAATATAGCGTTTACAATCAGACACTGATCCACTACGTCACAATATCGCGTACAATATTTCTATTTGCTATTTTATTCCATTACTGGAAAAAGATCACTAATGCAAACTCATCAATCAGCCTGTGCGTCTTTTTATAAAATGGAAGGGACGAAAACTAAATATATTTTTAAACCTCACTAAAAATACTTCAAGTAATATTTTTTTATATTATAGAAAGTTTTTGATAGTGTTTGTTTTTATAAAAAAAATCATTTGAACCAGTATCCGCTGCGGCTTAAAAACAATATAATTGTTAAGTGAATATATGTTATAGGTTTGTAAACAATATACCTATTTTAAAATATTAAATATTATGGTAGACACAATGTTGATTTCTAATAAAATAAAATAAAAAATATAATATTTAAACTCACATTTGTCATATAGCATTAAATTGCCTGTATTTCCATCAAATATCTATTATAATTATACGTCTAAAATTAATTAATCTAAGCTATCAGATGCAGCTGTCAAAATAATAGGTAACGTTATATCTAGACATGGCAAAGGTATTGCATTTGTCAGCCTACACAGTGTGATCTATTGATTTGGTTAGTGCAAATAAATTTCCTCATCGATATATACATACATATATGTATAAACTTGAACTGTTTGTCTGTGATTTTATATGCTCGGTACTAAAACAAAAAAGAAAAAAATTTGTCTGTCTGTCCAGGCTTAACTCCGGCTTAACACCAAAACCTGATTTATATTTAGAAGCAACATAGACTACTTATTATTCCTTGATTCCCGCCGGATCCATTGGGCCGTTAGTGACGTTAATTGTCAGAGTCGCCATTACAATTACGTCATATTCGTAGCGTAATATAAACTATATTCTAAACACATGGCATACTCCTAGAGATAAAAAAAAATAAAGTTTTTAAGCCCAACACTTGTGGATAAAATATACAAAAAACCACATGTTTTAAAAATATTGAAATGAGGTCATACAGGAACTTTGCGATAACACTGTACGAATAATGGAGCTTTATATTATAGAAATTATTTTTTATATTATAAAAATATTGCTGGAAGCCTGGTATTTCCAGGAACATGAATAAAAATACTCGTCAAGTTCGAGTTGTACGTTCCCACCGAGGGATCTGTACTAATTTTATAATTATCATTTCGTTGACTTAAAAGTTTAATTTTCTGTGCCTTACTTAAGATCTGTATAATTTTGTAAGTCAGCTTTAGTTCCTAAGAAAAAAGGTCTTGACAGACAGTCAACGAAGTGATGCTATAATAGTTCCGTTCTTTCTGGAGATACGAAACCCTAAAAAAAAGCAATCTCAAAACATTCCATTTCATTTTCACGTCCTATATTTATTTTTTACGGAATGTTTGTACTTTTGTAATCATATGTACATAAGAAACTTTGAATGTCATAAACTAATTGGGAATCTGTAACAGATTGTTAATTATTTTATGGCGTTGGTGCCTTATCTGTATTAATGGAAATACAAAATATATTTTCGTGATCTAAATTACAGTCTCTGTTGCAGACTCATTCTTCATCTCGCAGATAGCAGGGTAGGCTGAGTTAACCTAGGAACCTAGTGATAAGACATTCCGTGCGCATTAAACCACTCATGTTCCCTACTTTCCTGCAAATTATGGAGAAGTTCAGTGGCGGAACTCAACGTCGCGCTTTGGCTCGTCACCCGAACGAGGAAGAAAATATATTTAATGTATTAAATATTTGTTTTCCTCCACTGCGCCACGACATCTACATAATAAATAAAAATTATGAAAATAATATAGTTGAAAACATTTTATTTTCATAATTTATAAAGTGTTACTCCACACTCAAGAAAATCTTTATAAAAAAAAATGTAAAAATATTTTATTTTTATTACAATCCGTTCCATATTTAATTTACTGTCTTGTTAATTGCTTATAAAAATTTTTACAGCCAAGCATCCATAAAAGGCTAAACTTTATATGCAAAAGTAGGCAAAATAAATTTGTATTAACTAATTCGTATAATGCAGTTGCCCTTGAACTAAATATGTTGGGAGTATCTAGAACGTGTGTTATTCAATACGGTCAGTGTATACACATTTATCTCGTATATCAGCAGTTCTTAGTCACTAAGACAAAGTGAGAATTAAAAATTTATTAATGAGTATTAAAATAATAGTTTAAAAACCTAAAAATCTTTTTTCTATGTATAGAAAACATAAATACGATGAGGATAATCGGCATAAATTCGTTATGTTTACTAGTAGGCAGTCCAAGGTTCCATAAGCTACCTCTCTATCCCATCATCAGAACAGGTCGATGGTACCATAATAATATACTGTCGTCAAATCTACATATAGTTGCTAAGTTTCATGAAAATACAACAATTGACGAAGAATTTTAAGATTTCATAACATAGTTACTAATTACCTTGTCCTAATAAAAGCGTGTTAAAAAATATATATTTGAAACAAAAAACTGCGAATCTACTTATTTTTTACATTTATCCACCCAGAAAACGCTGGATATATTGGAAAATAGCTAATTTAAAATTAAAAAGGAACATCTTGGTGTTAATTTTTAGTTTCTGTTCTTATTTCTATTAATTTCTTAGAAATATACACACATACATACATACGTTTATGAATTTTAGCACATGTTTGTAACCTTAATAATTTTTAAATGAATTTTAGAGTGCGCGCGCGCAAATTGGTGGACCAAACATTGCATTTCATTTAATTGAAATGAGAAATCATCTTTTTTAAAAAACAACATTTTTTTCTAGGAAGAGATTCATCTCACACTTATTCAATCAAACAAATTCAATAGACCCTAACTAATGTCTGACACATGACATAAACAATTTGATCTATACATATATCAAATTTAGAGGCCAGTCGTAGGGGCGCAAGCGTGCGACTGTAACTGCCATAGCTTATGGGTTCGATTCCTACTTGAGGTACTGAAATATTTAATATTTTCATTTCCTCGCTCTGGTAACGAAGAAAAGGGCGCGATGAGCGCCGCCACTCAACACGTAATGCCTCCAGAACTCGACGGAAAATGGGAAACGGCACGGTCTTGATGGGAGCGGAGAGCTAAGCATTAGGTTCCCTTTGCCTATCCAGTAATTAGATTGGGAACCTAGTGTTAGGACACTCCGTTATCCATATTCCGCATTATTATTAGACATTTGAGTCGAAATATGAAAAATTTAATATATATCAGTACATCAAAATTATAACTAAAACTAAACTTTTTAGGCGTTATGTATGTACAAATCAGATACTTTGCAAACGAGCAATGCAATTGTTTATCAAAATTAAGCAAAGATTAATAAAATTTATTGTCCAAACGAGTCTCGTAAGCTTCTTTAGTTATAATCGTATATGTAAAACGGCCTGGGGCGAGCTCATGCAAAATTTTAATAACTGACTGTTTTCATATCTTTTTCGCAATATTATGTATTTTAAATATAACAATAAAATATTATTTAATTAAAACTAGAGTAATTATATAATATTATTAGCTATTTTTCTGAAGTACAACATTATAATTATTTATTTAGCTTCACGCTGTATTCCCCAGCACATAGCAGGGTAAGCAAAGGGAACTTGGGAACTGTCTTAAAACTAAGATAAGACACCTCGTCATCGAATCCAATTGTGGAACTCATCGCCGCGCTTTGCCTCGTAACCAAAGCGAGTAAATGATTTTATCAATATTACAAATTTTCATTGTATGTATTATATTAGTAACTAAAATTAGTATCGACGCGACGTTTCGCTCCGCACATGATTGACAGAGTACAAGGACGACGGCTCGATAATTAATTAGACTGCATTTAGAAAAATAACGTATGAATTTTTTTAAATAAAAAATAACTTTTAAAATATTTTCCACAACAATCACTAATACAAACTAAATTGTTAACGTAGCGGGATTCGAACCTATTATATTCGATATTTTTTTTTTGTTATTTAATTAATACTTATTATCAGTAATTGTTAGTTACATTTCAAACCCAATAAAATATACAATTTATTAGTTATTAGTGTCAGTTGTTAATCCAAAATCCAGGCTTAAACAAAAAAAATAACTAACTGTCTTGTAAATTCCATGAATTGATCGCAAAGTGGTTGCTGAGGCTGTACACCGGTACACCAAAATGTCGTCTTAAGCAAGAACTGTTACTATTTTTCATATTTTCAACAATCATTTTAGTTGTTTTTCCTACATTTTCATTTCGTTTTACAAAAGTAGCTATATCCACTCCGCATGTATCATTCACTGCTTTCCGACATTCTATTGCTGATTGAGGAGAGAACTTGCCGTCTCTGAGAGCTGAATGGCAAACTTCATTAACCAATTCTAGTACAGCCACATCAGTTTCGAATATAACTTCACAGCATCCTAGAGTAAGACTTTGTTAGAACATAACATAGAAATATTTATATATAAGGATATTTATATAAATTTAATTATAATCTGAAAAGAAATCCAATTTAAACATTCTAGTTATCAAATTCTCTGTTTTACATATTCATAGAAAAAATACATGTTAAACAGATAATTGTTAAAAAAACATTTAAATATATAAGATACATCATTTTGTTCACAAAAAAAAATGTTATAAGAAGATCTGCCAGTATGTTACATAGGCATGACACATATTTTTTTATGTATTATATAAATAAAACATATCCATACTAAAATATTTTTTAGGCAAAATAAGCCCTTAAGTAACAGCCTAAAGAGTTAATGAAAAAAAATTATAGAACAAAATTTGTATAAAAATACTAGTAACATTTAAAAGAGAAGGAATACAGATTAATAATATCACACAAAATTCAAATTTACTAATTTGATTAGACAAATAACGAGAATTTGATAAAGGTTTTTTTACATAGAAGTGATAACATTTTTACAAATTATGTTTTGTGCTTACTTTTTTATCAATATTTGTTCAAATTATTATTGAAGGAAAATATTACTTTTAGATCATTAAAAAAATAAAGCATTTTAATAGACACAACTATTTAAAAATATACAAATTTAAAAATAATGACACCTATAAATTATGGTACACAATTTTTTTTTCTTATTATTTTAAAATATCTATGAACATAAGATAAATTATCTACACAATTAACAAAGATGAGTAATATGCATTGTGCATTTATATATTTCCCTTATATAAGTAAGTTCGACCGCATTCCGATCAGATCTTTAGTAAACATTAATGCTCAGAGTCAACAACTGGACCAAGTAATATTTGCATAGCAATATCTCGTTCTTGAGAACAGCAAACATCGCTCACCTATGAAGCTACGGAAACCTTCGCTTAATTTCATACATAATAATAACCAAATGACAAAAATGCGTTAATTTAACGATATTTATAATTAGATTTAGTCAGTCCAGCGATATTGACATTGAGCTAGAGTTAAAAATACCGCTTTACCTGCCTCCCGGTCGTACTTGTTCGGCTTGAGCTGGTCGGCGGTGTGGCCCAGGATGAGTGGCGACAGGATCCTGGGCCACAGCACGGCGAAACATCCAACAACAATCACTAATACGAACATCGTCTTGCGCGGCCCTAGCACCTCGTCGTTCGCCATTCTGTCGTTTCGTTTTTTTTTTGTTAAATAAGAATAAAGGAAAAACACGCGATCGCACTCTACGGGAACATGGTCGTGTGTGTTATAAATAAAGATTTTCGGTTTTCCTACGTAGCGGAGATGTGAGCCTGCGCACTGTGTGCGATGTCCGGCGGTGACAGCTGTCAGACGATCGCAAGCACGTTCGGATACGTTGATGATCCTACGGGATATCGCTTCCTCAAGTTCTTCGTCTTCTCACGTCGAACGCCGGCGGATTGAGCTGGCTCGATGTGACACAGCCGTATATTATATCAATCAGCTATGCCGACATCTTGCCTTCCCAGCCACCGGCTTTAATTGAAAATGTATAACTTGAAATATCCTATATCGTAATGTGGACGGAGGCAGCGCAGCGGCGCTCGCGGGCACGGCTCGGTACAATGTGCCTGGGCGCGAAGGCGGCGCCGGCTATTAACTCTTCCCCACCGCGACGTGGTCTACACGCGCTGAGATGAATAACAATTAGGCATTCTTAGGTATTTACCATTAGATGGACGCGTAAGGTACCTTTACGGGAGTACCTTTGATGTAGTTTTCCATTGAGTTCCTTAACATTTAAGTACGGTCGGTCACACGGTATTCGAAGGTGTGCTCTTTTAATACATGTTTCTACGCCAGTTCATCTCTAATGGTTGGATTAGCTACACTTAGCTGATTGAATAGAGCAAATATTTTTTTACATACACAATTATATCTAGAACGTTAACTCGTTTTCTCATTTTGTAACGAATGTATATAACGTAAATACCGATAAGGTATTAGCGATAGATTACGAATTATTTGTTAATTAATAATTTTTAATAATATTTATTTAGGTATTTTAATATTCATTTGAATTTGGCATAACACTTGCTAACTTAAAACATATCAAGATAAATTACAAGAGTAACGGTTGAATATTTACTTATACAATAAAAAATTATTTAACAAATAAAATATTCCCCGCTAAGTAAGATTATCAAATCTTCCCATACAATCTACAAGACTACCACAAAAAATCTTAATAAAAAGCCGTAAATCTGCCCAAATAACAAAATACAGGACACAAAAATAAAAAAAAATATTTGAACAGTTGTAAGTTAAGTTAAACGTAAGTTTTTTAGTTCGACATATCAATTCAGCTCACATACATCCCCTCCAAGCGAACAATGGTTGGTAGCACTCCTTTGGACGCAGGAAACGGCGCACGCGCATACACTACAAAACACCTAGCACCGCCTTATTAAAATAAGAAGCCCAACTAGCCTGTCGTCGTACCCTGGAAGTGCAGGAGACAGTTGCCTTAAAAGTATACATATCCTCCATCCTGGTCGATTTCCGTTCGCCTCGCTTTGGTTCAGGAAACACGTGATTCACATTTAAGTATTAAATTTAATTTTAACACGCCATTGTTGATAAGCTTACGTAAATTATGTTTCAGGTCACGTAGAAGTATGGCTATGGGCTAGGAACAAAAAAATCCCTTCCCCAAGTGACACCTGTCACGTCTGTGGTCTTGAGCAACCTCTGCCTCGACATCGTTTAATAGATACCTTTTTTTATTATTCTACTATTACTTTTTTTATATACTATTTTAGTCTGGTGAGAATTTTGTAGGTCTAAAGTGTCTTCTTAAATATTTCGGAATAAAGCTTCTATTTAATTGTTTTTTTTTAAACTTCTACCATTTAGACGTATTAATTAAAAAACATTTTATTTTTAATTGTATTATAGAAAATTTATATTTTTCCAATACAAAAGAAAAATATAAATTATACACTGTATCCCGCACATAGCGGGGTAGGCGGAGGCTACAATGTTAAGTCACTCCGTCCTGCATGCAGATATTTCTGTGCCCCACTTTCCGCCAAATTCTTGAAGTATTGCGTGTTAAGTGGCAGTGTTGAAGCGCTTTGCTGGTTATCAGAGAAAAGAAATGAAAATATTAAATAAGTCATTCCCTCAAGTGGGAATCGAGCCCGCAACCGCTGTCTTTACAGTCTGACCGTCGACACCGTTGCCTCGTCATTGTAGAGTCTTTTCATCAGGCTCTTAGACCACATAGACCAAATTATTTGTGTGCCATCCACCAGTGTATCGTTTTATTTATGTAAAAGACATGCAAATTATTTTACAACTCCACAACAAGAGGGAGACCAGGTACAATAGTGTGACTATTGATTCATATTCATTAGAATTCAATTCCCACTGAAGTAAATGAAATAATTAATAATTTTAGCTTCGTGTCAAAGCGTGGCGTTAAGTTTCGCCGCACAACAAAATAATAATAAAAAAACAAAATAACAATAATTAATTGTACACCGCAACCATAAGCATTACGGTAATCATATCAAAAAATCTATTTCTGGAACAAGGATTTCACAAAATATATTTAATTACCAATTAGTTGTAGTTTTTAGTTTTTTTTTTTATATTAAAACGTGTAGAATAGTAGGATTATGTTGCCCAATAACATTGTAATGTATTCGCAGTAATACTTAGATACGTTTAAAAATCTTCGTAGAAATTACTTATTTATTTTGAGGCCAGTCGTTGCGCAGCGGTACGAAGTGTGACTGTAAAACCGACTGGTTGTGGGTTCGATCCCCACTCGAGGAAATGAAATATTTACTTAAATTTATATTTCCATTGTCGTCGCTCTGGTGTAGAGGTTAGCGCGGCGTTGAGTTCTGCCACTCAATACGCAACGCCTCCAGAATTCGGCAGAAAGTGGGGAACGGAGTGTCTTAACACTAGGTTCCCTCTGCCTACCCTGCTGTGTGCGGGACAGCGTGAAGCTGATTTATTTATTTATTTTATAGTGTCTCTAATTTTTTTGTAGGTTACTCATTTTTTTTAATTATTTTATTCCGCACATAGCAGAGTAGACAGAGAGATCTGAGAACCTAGTGTTAAGACACTCCGTTCCCATTGAGACATTTCCGATTCCGAATTCTGGAGACATTCTGTGTTGAGTGACGGCTTATATTATAGCCTGAGTCAATAAATGTCCTATAACTCAATAAAAAGAAAAATATTTTTTCAAGCCAAAGCAGTAGTTCCTGAGATTAGCGCGTTCGAAATAAAATATTCCTACCATCGTACCTAGATTATATTACAGTTACAAAGCTATCGTCACCTATCCATATATTTAGGTAAGCGATGGCAACTTCCACAGCGGAAGTCGTAGGTTCGACGCATACAAATAGGTTCATAAGCCAATATGACGCTGACAAAAATAACGCTGTGGCACGTAGATAAAATATTTATTTATTATTAACTCAACGAAAATATTTTTTTAAATATTTGGAGTTAAGTTTCTTAATTTTTTTTATGTCAAATTTTTAACTCTACTTAATTGTACCTATATATACACGGTAGGGTTTTTTGTTATAATAATTAGTTTTACTATGTGCCCCTTTTTTTCTTTTGTTTTAATAGAAGGATCGGTATATAATATTAGATTTTTTTTATTTATTAATGGCTATGGATTGAAACTTTTCTTTTTAAAGTTTACTACAAAATATATAATAAGTAGGTAAACTGCACATAAGCTTTGTAACTCTGCACATTTCCAACGTTTTATTTTACGGAGTTATGTAGGTAATTACGAAGACAAATACCGTCATTGTAAATTAGTATTTGCAAATAAAATAAACAATAAATTATGGTTAAGTAAATCTAGAAAATAGTAGGTACTTCTCGTTTTGAGGTAAGTACTGGAATGCAACCAGAAGGCTTATCTCACTAAACCCGAGAATTTACAATAATTTATATACCCAACATAAGCCCCAAAAAGTCGAAAAGCGAACACATCGTAGATTTGATTCCCACTCAGAGCATAGAACGTGGTATTTACCATTTCATTATACAGGTTCGGCCTCGGGAATACTGTTCTCATTTTTGGGCTGATGCACCTCAGTATCAGCTTGACCCATTTGATCGCATATGTAGAGGCGTTCGAATCACTAGGGACCCAATGATCAGGGAAAGGACACTGACACTTTGGCTTTGTTTAGAGACGTCTTCTCGGTGAGCGTTCTCTACCGCATTTTTTCTGTGTAACTGTTTGACCTGTTATCCGAATTCTCTAACTGCACAGTACGACACAAACTTAAATACCATCCACACCACATGGATACGTGGCATTCCACTACTGTGCGGTTTCGTATGAACTTCCTTCCACGCAGCACGTAACTGTAGAATGAGGCAGAGTTTCCTGGTCGATGCAACTTGGGTTCCTTCAAAAAGCGCGTCTATGTTCACCTGAAAGGCCGGCAACGCACCTGTAGCTCCTCTGGTATTACACCGGGTCGAAGGCTATCTATATAACGATCTACAGAAGGTTTATCCATAATAAAGAAGTAAAACAAAATGCAATGTCTGAACTCCCAATGAACTTCAAGGACGACGACGATATAATGCAAAACTAATTTTACCTAGACACCTAAAAAAAGACGCTACTTTTTTTTTCTTTTAATTTCATCTTTATATAACATAAAAAAATATATGAAAATATTAATAAACAAGCCAAATCTAACGACATATCTCACTTTTTTCAACCAAGCTGAGTGGCTTCAAGCTGGTTAGATTAACATTGATAATAATTAAATAGAGCGACTGAGTCGTTTTTCGACATTCCGCGCGTTTCATTGCATTCGTACTTGGCTTCAAGCTATTGTAATTGAACAATTCTACTTTAACTCTACTAAGATATTTAAGCGATTTCATAATAGAAGTTGTATTGTTGATAGCTTTTTGTATTTTTTTCTTATATTTTGCGATTCTGAGGCAGTCGTGGCGCAGGAGTACATGGCACGACTCGGGGAAGTTTTATATCTTCATTTCCGGCGTATCGCAAGAAGAATTTAGCGAAAAGAGGGGGAAGGAAGTATCTTAAAGAGGAACGTAGTGTTTTAATACTAAATTCTCAGGTTTCCTATGCCTATTCTGCTATGTGTGTGAAGCTAAAAAAAATTTAAAAAACTATACATAACAATTTAGTTTTTATATCTAGATGTGTGTTTGTACTTTCCAAGTAACTCTTTAATCTGGGCTCACATTACCAAATACATATTCAATAAGCTTCTATTGTAGTTTATTAATAATTTGTTAAGTACATAGATAATTTAAATAAACACAAAGGGCGTAAGAAACAGCTGTTTTATCTCGTGTAGGGTCACCATGCCGTGTAGGGTTTTTTTATAAATTTAAGATATTTATTTTATTAACCCCCGGAAAGTGCTAGTGCGAGGCCACAAATGTATATGTACGTATGAATGTAAACGCAACAGGTTGTGGGTTCAATGCCTACTCGATGAAATTAAAAAAATATATATTCTCATTCGCTCTGGTGTCAAGGCAAAGTTAAGGCGTTAAGTTCCGTCACTCAACATGCAATGCCTCCAGAATTAAAACATGGAAGGCGTAGTTTCTTAACACTAGGGTCTCTCCCTGCTTACCCTGCTACATGCGGGATACAGCGTGAAGCTGTTCATCTGTATCCCACACATAGTGGACAGAGGGAACTTGGGACAATTTAGTGTTAAGACAATTATATTTGGCCTTAATCACGTAGCACACGAAAATTTATAAAAATGTTGATAATATAGCAGCTGTTGGTATTTTGAAAAGGTTCCTCTCTCTGGCGCCCTACCTGCCGATGGCTTGAACCTACGTCCCACCTTCGGAAAAGTGTTTTTTTTATATTTCAAAATGTATTTTTAAACCAATTTACATTTAAAAATGTAAAATTTCATTCTGTTATGTAATAAAAATTATGTAATATATACTTGTAGCATATACACAGATTCTTATTTTAAATTCCACAGGTAGAGCAGTTTGTTTCAAATGTGCAAGTACATATCTCTGATAAGCATCGTTAAAAAGAGAGATATTGGATTTCTCTCTACTCCATTTAAAAAAACACCAATAGACTTTAACCAATTCACGTCGGGCAACCAATCTTAATGTGCCTATGGACTCTGTTTTAAGTAGAAATTTTAATAAAGATAGAACAAAACAAAGCTGTGAACTACCTGCTAGGATGTGTATTAAAAAATTTTAATTAAACTTATCGACACCACATACTCACAATAAAAAAATAGATAAAAAAACTTAAAGAAGTCTACAGATAATTTTTAACAGACTAAAATTGATAGTATAATATTTAAAAAAAACAACATTAATTACCAAATATATATATTATTAATAAACCACCTCCACCGTGGCAACCCTACAGTGTGGGAGTAACCGCGACAGATGAATGGGCGGCGAGTGATGCAACACGCGTGACTCATCCCGCTGATCGTGTAATTACGCCCTCTCCTCCTCTTTCTTACACACGACGGTCACTCGAGCCGTTCGAGATATCGAATAGTGCATTGTTTTTACATTTAAATTTACATTTAAACGATATTGAGTATATAGTTGTTCTAATTCCGCAAAGAGATTTTAAGGCTTTAAGCGTAGAAAAGGGGAGGCAACGTGCTGGAATCTAAAACCAGAAATTTTGGTTATAAAAAATTACACCGAAAAATTTAACAACCAACATTTACTCGAACATATTTGTTCAAAGCTAAAGTCAGGGTCCTATCAGACATATATCTCTATATACGCTATAGCCTTATTTAAACCGCTATCAAATCTGGAATCGATATTAAGGTACGTATCGTTTTCATCCATAATATGAAAACAGCATCCCAAGATCTATCTTGAGAGGAATTCATAAATACGGGCCAGAGAGTATTCTATTTTTCCAAAGCTCTGGTTGGAGTCCCAGTATTTCCATTTTTCCATCTCTCGCGTTATTAGGAAAGCATGTTTAACTTTGTGATACCTCACGCCCCTTTTTTATTCCTTAATAATTTAATAAGCTAACCTTTGCCTTACCTTAAGCTTTGGCTAACCAAAATAAAGGCAAAATTGTTTTAAATAATACACGTTCTACTGCAATGAAATTAAACTCATTATAAATGTATGAAGAGTCAGACAATCGTTTACTCCACCACGATCACGTGCAACAAAACTTTTAATTGAATTTTTGAACCTTCACGCACCCCCACGCTTTTAAAGAGAGCAATGTGACTCACAAGTCACAAGACATACGTCTCTATATGTATATTCTATACATTGTAATAAAACTCGGCCATAGTACTCTATACTATAGAATTCTACAATAAATAAACGCTTGTGTAAAATACAATATTTCCAAAACGAGAATTGGATAACATTGGTGACAACTGTCACGTAAAAATGGAAATAAGTAACGTTAGATTGACGTCCCAGAAACAACGTTCAGCGCTAACTTGATAATGTTATATAATCATTTTTTTTTTGCTTTCCCACATATAGCCAGAGAGAACCTGAAAACGTACTGTTAAGATACTCTGTGCTCATTAAGACACTTTAGCTCATTAAGATATATTGAAATAAATACATAAAATATAAATTACATTTTCAACAGTAGCCGGCACATCATATTTTCGATAAAAAAGATAGTTTAACTAACTTTTACTTAACTTTTGCAAACAACAAAAAAAACCGTGTTACTGTAAATTGAAAATATTTAATAGACTGGGCAGTCTTTTATAGAATAGAACTTTCAAATTTTTTATATTAGCCAATTATAATTTCATACAAGTAATTTTAGGCAATACAGTATACCAATGGAGGGTACCTGTAGCATTAATGATATTCCATAACGCCAAATTATCACAAGTGGTACGTCGCGTGCGCATATCTCCGCGTGCCGCCGGTGGGGTTGGTACGTGGCTAGAATATTATTTATATGATTTCAAAATGGAAGATATATTGTATGTGTATAGGATTCGACTTTTTTTGCCCAAAAATTTATTACACGCATGCATGTATTAGGAGTTTAATTAATTTAAATTCAGAACGTTTTGCTCTTGTAGCTTTGATATGTAAATTTTTTAAAATCAGGCATACGTTATACTGAGCACAACTAAATGTTTTACACTGTTTCACGTAACAGCAGCTCGTTTATTTTAGCTTTACACTGTATTCCGGCCAGAGCAGGGTAGGTAGAGGGAACCTAGTGTTACACCTCGTTTCCATTAAGACACTTGCCACCGAATTCTGGAGGTTCGTGTTGAGTGGCAAAACAACGCCGCCGTTCTACTACAGCGAGAAAAAGTAAAATATTAAACATTTCATTACCCCAAGGTGGGAATAGAACTCATAACCATGGCATTACACTAGTGCCCCTGCGCCTCGATTAAAGTAAAAATTTCAATTAATAACTTGATAACCTACCTAAATTAAGTATGTTTTTAAATAATTAAATAATTAATAATATGAGATTCATTTCATAAAATAAATATTTCAGTCTCAAATCTCAAATTATTTTTGATTTTAAATAAAAAAATAAAGGCATTTATTTCACATGATGTATTTAAAAAAACTATTATAGATATACTATATTCAATACATTTAAAATACCATTGTAAAGGATACCGCGTTTTCGTGACTCTTTACTTAGCGTAATCTGTGACGTATCGCAATGGGCCGCCATTTTTCTTTTTGACGTATTCCCGCTAAAATCGCTGACCTTGACGCCAGCTACAGTAGCAAGAGTTACAAATTATGAATAAGTAAATATTAACTTACATTTTTTATGAAACATCTACTACAGCTATATTATTTTAAAAAAATATTTAATGTCCGTCTTTGTTTAAGGACGTCGTGGCGCTCTGTAGTGTGTGAGTGTGTAACCCCAATGATTGTGGGTTTGAGATCGACAGAATAATGTGATCTGGTAATATATTTATATTTTAACGTATTCCTCTTTTTAGTAATATCGTAAATGGACTGAGTCATCAGCATTTTATGTTCGAAACCAGACAACCAGTATAAAAATTGAATTAACAATTGTCGGTATTCGTTACTATTAACATTTTTAATAACTAAACAATGTAGGAGAATAATTTATTTTTTTTTAAGGAAAGTTATTATTAAACTCTCGCATACAGCAAGGGTAGGCAACGAGAGCCAAGTTAAGACATCCGTTCCCCACTTTCCACCGAATTCTGAAGGCATTGCATAAATATCTTAAAAAATAAAATGAGAAATTATAAATTTATACTTTCTTAGGCTACTTAAAGCAAGTTATGGCGCAGGGGCGACTGAAAACGCGATAGGTTGTGGGTTCGATACAAATACGAGGAAATGAAATATTTAATATTTTCATTTCATCGTTCTAGTAACGAAAGGAAATGCGACGTCGAGATCTACCACTCAACACGCAATAGTGCCTTATAGTACAATAAGAGGGAACCCGAGACGCTTTGTGCAGGATACAGCGTGAAACTAAATAAAAGAATAAAGTATTAAACTAAACGTTACTTTTAATGTTCCATTCACACTTACAACATTAGAAACGTAATTTCATGACTAACAACAATAATAATAATCATAAAAATAGACGCAATTGAATTCAATGGCCGACGCGACTCATCAAAGGTATAATTTGCAATTTTATAGCCTACCTTCTGCCAGTTGCGAGCCCAATATGTCCACAAAAACATTTTAGTGACCAATGAGAGACGTCAATCGAACTCCATTTAGAAACAATTGGTCATCCCTCCATATTGAAATATATATATAACTTCGGGCGACAATCGCTATGAATTATTAATTTTGAATGTAAAAGAATGAGTGAGATAGCGATCTTTAGTGTATTTATGTGCATACTTAATAATCATTTTATATGTTGGGAAATTCATTTTATATTGTACATTTTGTAATAATTCTCAATGATCATGATTTTTTTAACAATTTCATAATACCATAGATAATTATTATAAAATCGATTCGATTCGAATTATTATAATACGGTTTAATTAATACCAACCATTAATTAAACCGTAAGGTATGTTCAATACGTGTAAGTTTCGTCGGAGTGGACTATAAGTTAGTTTACCCAGGTGTATTCAAAGCTCTTAAGGAAATTAGAATCATATATAAATTATGACTTTTAAACTCCTAGTCTAGTCGTATAAATATTTAAAAAATATATACATTTATTAAATATGAATTTAAAAATCATTCAAATAGTAATCAAACAAAACTATTTAATCAAAAACAAACATATCAGTAACCTGTAATTTAGACTTGTTATATTTAAGTTACCGTCAAAATTTAGGAAAAAGAAAATAAAAAAAAAACAAAATCTATCAAATCCATCATGGCGTCCAGTTTAAAATAAAGTATGCACGCCACGTTTCCCGCCAAAGCTGTTCGTGCCTCGCCCAACAGGCAACGGCAGCGACACCGATAGAGGGAATCATCATGTAGGAATGTTCGGCGTGCGTATGATATACGATGAATATAAAAGTGTTTCTAGGAATATTATTATTTTATATGTTGCATTTCGCGTTCGATATTACTTATTTTATGATGTGCGAGTATAAGTGATAATTTTGTAATTTAAAGAAGTGAGCGGTGAGAGAGGTAGGCGGAGACATCGGTCGACCTTCCAAACACAGTATCAAAGTTACTGGGGAAAGGGAAGGAGGTCCTGTAAAAAAAATGATGACCCCCCGACCATACATGCCGTACGAGTACGAGAGGGTGATGACAGGGGACGAGGTGAAAGAGGTATGCAGAGACCGTAGCGTTTGTCGCTCCGTTCTCTTTGAGTACTCCGCTAGGGATACAAAGTCAAGTTAAGTTGATTTTAAAATTATCTATCCTTACGTATACGTGCTTGCAGAGGGTATTCAGTGCTAAGAGACTTCATATCTCATTTTGCGTATCGAGCAGCAGAATTCAACACCGCGCTTTTTAATTATCAGTAATATAAAAATAATAAATTACTTTGAATGGAAATTAAACGCGCTACCGTTATATTTGGTCGGAAAGCCTTACAATCTTTTTGACGTCACTACCCAAAGGGTAAATGTATGTATACCTCTGTCTCTTCCTACGTTTGGCCCTCCGTTCTCTCTGACTGCCCTGCTAGGGATACAGTGTGAAGTTAAGTTGAATCATATGCCATATAACGAACATGACTTTTCGCCGTTTTAATAGATAATGGCACGGTACTTTTCGAATACAAATCCGACTAGCACTTGGCCGGTTGTTTATTCTTAATCTTCAATGAAATCTTGGAACGATATTTTGACCCATTTCTTTCCAACAGATTTATTTGCTTTTGGTTTAAAAATTAGACACGTGTTTCCATCCACTGACAATAAAATATTTCATAGTATAAACCTGATACTCTCGGGGGAGACCCAGAAAAGAAAATATTTATAAGTATGTTTTCAATAATTTTTTTGATACTTGAATTATTTTTTAATTATTTTCAAATGGAATGGCAAATTAGCACAATTTGTTCAGTTATATTAAACGTAGTGTTCTATCTTGTACAGTACGGTCGACTAGTATTCGCCCTAAAGTTAGCCGTAGACGGCTGCGCAGATTTGATTTTAGAATTTTTCTTCTTTTAAATAATCAAAAAAAAACTTTCTGCGAATTCAATGATTTTTTAATCTAATTGTTTGGCAAATTAGCATTTTTTTTTCGGCTATAATAAACTTGGAACTGTGTTTTTGTTCAGTAACTCCGACTAGTCGTGGCCGCCCCGAAGTAAGCTGAAGACGAATGTTCAGATTTAATAATTGCCTTAAAAAGGACAAAATTTTGTATTAAAGCCTCTAGTTTAAGTGAGGTATCAGATGAAAGGGCTCTGTATAAGTTAAGATTGAATTTTAGAAAAAGCTCGAATCCTCCAATTTTTGTGTGTGACTGTAATAGCGACGGTTGTGGATTCGATTTCAACTTGGAGGAATGATTTTTTTTTTTTTATTTCTTCGCTCTGGTAAAAAGGTAAGAGTGCGGCATTGGATTTTGCCACTCAACACGCAATGCCTCAAAAAATACGGTGGGACGTGGAGAACGGAGTATCTTAACACTAGATCTCCATCTTCTGCCTACACTGCTTTATGTGGAATACATTGTAAAGTTGAAAAAAATATCAATATATAGATTAAATTGACTAAAGCAACTCAACTTTCTAGGAATACATTTAATGTACAATGTAGTTACTACTATCCTGGAGTCCTAGCCAATTGATCCTCGTGACATTGAATTGGCAAACGCTCAATCTTTAAACGAAATATATCTTAATAGGCTTTAAATTATAGATTCTATTGAGAACCAGATCATGTTTTGTTGCGAGGCAAGAATTTGTAATGAACATAGAAAATCCCAATGTTTAATGTCATGTATTTAATAGGTTGCTCAATATTCAATACTTACTATAATTAAATTTAAAAGGGAAAAAATAAAATGAATTTGCGAAGAAGCGCAGTGGGGACAGCTTCTGACTACAAGTGCGACAGTTGTAGCTTTGATTCCCACTTAAGGGAATTATGGTACTTAAATTGTTGTAATTTTTCTACTCTGAAGGCTATACATAGCTGATAAACTTAGACCTTATTACTAAGACACAGTCAAAGACAGTCTGTTCGTCCGTATGCCAGTCCCTCTGTAACCAGACTGTATCTTGAACCGTGGGTTGAAAATTTCTGAGATGATGTATTTTTGTTGTATGTACGTTTCTATAGTTACGATACCGTACATACGCGAATCCACCGCTTTTATCTTTTAATCGTTTTTTTTATTTCTTTTTATGGAATAGTCTAGCAGAAGAGAAAGAATATAAAGTTAAACTCTTGTCATGTTGTAGTCTTCAAGTACGATCAATCTTTCGCTGCTCACATTCAGCGGTTTCTGGCGACTTTGACCAGATTGTCGACTCATCTGGAGGATATTAGAGTAAGACGCTGGTCTGCTGAACGTCGTAGACTCTTCTATATATGTGTCCCGCCACTGTTACTGTTACTTCAGCTTCAGCATTTCTTTGTTTAATAACTGTTTTATTTTCCTGTCCTTGTGCCTGTCTAATGCTAAACTCTATAGTCATTACCATCGTATCCCCTACATCAGGTACCTACATTTTTTGCTAGAATCATTAATTTTATATTTACGATAGTCAATTTTTCACTCTAATTTAACTCCTTCCTTTCTGACTATTAATATCAAACTATTGTACGTAAATTAAGTTTTACTTTGGGAGTTATATCATCATTATGAGGCGTTCTCGCAAGTTGCATATAGATGTATCAGACTGTATCAGCGACAGTTGTGACTTCAATTCCTTATAGTGGAGGTTTTATTTTTTTTATACTTTGTTGTGACTACGTCGTTTCAAGACATACAACTTTTTATAAATGTTCGAAAACGAAAACTCTTACTGCTCTTTTGTTATTGTTGCTCTTTTCAAAATTAATGTTAGAATTTTATTACTTAACACAATGGGAACCTGCACAAATAAGTTATCTCTTTATAGTAAAGCACTATAAGGTACTTTGGTATTGATAAGAATCTGTTGGTAAAAGGCAAATCACCTTTTCAGTAAAACGATATCTTATAGTTAATACTATTCACTTTTCAATTTGAACAGCTTTATTCGTTTATCAAGAATAATTGTACTAAATTAACATTTTTCTGTATTGGAATTTAAAAAAAAATATATGTACAAATAGAAATTGTAATAAAGTCAAACTGCGTCCGACCAGTTAGGTAGGTTTGAAAAATATAAATTGCTATACCTCTAGGCTAATAATGCGAGACATTTTTTCAAATGCGTAATAAATGGCTGAACTCAATGCAGTAATTTGTCTTACCAGGGCGAGGATATGAAAATAATAATTAATTCCCTACAATAGTCGCTTTTACATCATACTTCCGTTTTCACCTTTGTATTTTTAATTAGTAAACATATACTTAAAAATATTAGATTGAAATGTATTTACTACACACAACGGAAAACTTAAAAACACAATACGGGAAGTATTGTGGTAGATTCACTTTTTATTAAATTTGTTCTTATAACAAAACAGAATCTTTTTCCGTAGAGACCGTTTAATCGTTTTTTTTAATTACTGTAATATAAACTGGCAATCATAACATTAGGAACTGTCAAATGTCAATAATCTTTCAAACACCAAATGTCAAACAAGGAATGCAAAAATTATGTTTCCTTGTTCCTTGTTATTATAAAACAATAAATAATTAAAGAGATAACAAAAAGTTGTTAAGTTTACATACTAACAGAAATATGCAGGATTTTACAAGCATTTTGAATATTATATTTATAATTAGTGGCGGTGTATTGACGTTCGTTATTCTATTTATTTTTGCCAAGCGACAAATTACAAGGTTTGCTCTCCGTTCTCGTAGAGGACCTCACGTTCCTATTGGAACTGATGCTAAAAAGGTAAATTAAAAATGATATAGTGGCCATCCTGTCGCGACGGCATAATGTCTGACTGAGAACACGACGGATGTGGGTTTAGTTTCCACTCGATAAAAAGAAATATTTTCATTTCTTCGCTTTGATAAGAAAAACAAATTTTATATACCATTTTTGACATAGCCCTGTAAAATGTACGGTTCAGTTGACGACGATCGCGTACGATCGATGAACGAATTCTGAGTAACGTGAGCTAAAATTAAATATATTCTAAATAAAAAAATTAAAGTCTAAAGGTTTTTACATATAACAATTTCTTAAATTATAGTGTTTGAAAAAAGAAATAGAGAGGCGTATAGAAGCTGTGCCCAGGATAGTTCATGAGCCACGTCTGCTGTGTGCTGAACCATCACATTACATACTGGAGCCTCAACAGCCTTACCATTACAGGTTTAGAGCTGTTGACGATGTTAAGACTTTGGGTGAGATAAGATTTTAATCTGTGTACTTACTTCTTTTTTGTTATGAATAGTTTACCTACAAAGAAATTAAAATAAACATGTATATAATCATGTAATAGTCTTCCCATGGACTAAAAACTAAACTAACTTCACGCTTTATCCCTAGCGGGGTAGTCAGAGAGAATAGAGCGCCAAACGCTACGGCTCTACATACCTCTTTCACCTCGTCCACTGTCATCAACCTCTTCATACATGCTCTCCGGGGGTCCTCATGCTTTTTACGTGACCTTCCTCCAGTATCTTTGATACTGTGTTTTCGAAGGTCAACCAAGGTGTCCCCCTACCTTCTTACCACTCACTTTTCCATCATAAATCTTTTGTGCCATTCTTCATTTGTTCGACGTGCCCAAACCAGCTGAGCACGTTCTTCTTCATTCTCATTGTGACATCCTCGCTAGTACCTGCCATTCTGTGTACCTCTTCATTGCGGATTCGATCAGCTAAACTGACTCCGAATATCCTACGAAGAGATCGCATCTCCACAGCATTCATCTTTCTTTCATTCTTCTTCTGTAATACCCACGTTTCGCTGCCGTATAACAGAGTCGGTACCAAAACTGCATTGTGTACGGCCAAACGCAGCTGTGCTGACGTTTCGCCGTCTCATTAATGCAGCTAACGGCTCCATTAACCTTGTTACCGGCAGCAATACGCCTTTCCACATCCATCTCCCCATTTTAGCCTTATAGTCCCATGGACTATAGGGCTAAATTCAATTTTGCTAAAAGCCAATCCTCCAGGTGTTGTTTGTTGAACTGCAAAACTCAATACTACTTTATGTAAAATATAGGTTTTGTGTTCAAATACTAATGAAGTGTATATTAATAATATATATTTAAGGTTTAAATGCTCTAAATTTAAATTATATTGTGAACTAATGGCCCCTAGTGCACCTTTCGCCTCTTAAACTATGTTATTTTTTAATTGTTAGGTGTCAAAGACTTTTGCCATCCATGTCTTTTTTGTTCCTGATTGGTTATTAAAGTTTTGGTTCTTTTTTAAAATGTGAAGTGAACATTTTTATTTTGAAAGTTCTGCAATGTTCAAGTTTGGAATTGATGATTGGAGTGCCTTAACACTTAGTTCCCTCTGCTTACCCTACTATATGCAAAATACAAAAAAAACCATTTGTAAACTATTTGTTTGCACCCATTTCAGAAGATGAAATATCCCGCCAAGATCCAAATCTCAAGCGTCATCCAAAGGAATCACTCCGGGCGTTCCTCCTATCTTCGTTGGCAGCACCCCTCGACGGTAGAGGTCAAAAGTTAGTGCACCAGTTCTGCGATGCTTACGAATCAGCGAGACACCATCCGGCGGAGTTCAGCGAGGACGAGTACAGGGCGTACAGCAGGTTGCTATTGAAGCTGTTGGATGCGTGAGTCTTTTTTTTTTTATTTATTTTCACTCTGTATCCCGCACATAGCAGGGCAGAGGGTACCTAGTTTTGAGACACTATTCATATTGGTTAAGACACTTTCCATCCCCACTTTCCACCGAATTTTTGTGCGTTTGCATTGCGTGTTGAGTGGCGAAACCTAACAATATGCTTTGTTTCATTACCACAAGCAGAAAATGAAAATTTTATTTTAATATTCCCCAATTAGGGATCGAACCCACGACCGTCGCGTTTACAGTCACCCTTGTGCTATAGGACCAAAACGGTCTTAAATTATTAATAACGAATGAAATATAATTTTCCTTGTATAATATTCCATTTACATTCCCAGTGCTCGCCTCCTTAAGTCCGTGTCCTGCATAAGCGGCCGCAGCCCTCAGCGCCGGCCTCGCCTCCTGGACGCGGCGCGACTCCGCACGGCGCACAGACCCGCGCACTACACGGCTTTGGAGGTATTTATACATATATATGGAAATATTCTTCAACTCCATTCTTATTAGAGACTACCATTCCCCACTTTTCACCAAATTCTGGAGGTATTGCATGTTGGTGGAACTCGACGCCGCTCTGTGCTCGTTAGGAAGTGCATAGTAAGGAAATGACTGCTTTCTTAGCACTATAAATTATATTTTATAATAGTATATAATATTTTTTTCTCCAGAACATGCCTGTAGAAGCTAAAATAGAGGAGGATGTGATCAGAGTACCAATAAAAAGCCCAGTTGAGCTCAAAGGGCCGGACGAGACCGCCCTCTGAGATAGGAGAGCGCGGGATGCGCAAACACTCTAGGTTAAGCACATTTGGTAATGGATGCGGGTGGATGGGTGACCATTTTTGTGTAGTGAAAGTGAAATGTGATTATTAAACATAGTGATATGGAACTTAGTTGTGTATTAGTGATCAGTGGTAGGAGAAAAAGAGAATTGGTGTAATGTGGAGTGGATGGGTGACCACTTTTGTGATTATTATGTGTAGTTTAAACAACCTAGGCTTATAAATCACTCTTAACTCTGGGATATGTCTTGAGATGCTCTTTTCATTTGATTTCGATTTTCATCTAAATGATAATGGCATCTTACGATCAATATCAGAATTGGGAGCAGCTTATTAAAAATGTGGTTCAGAGATATGGATTAAAAAGTGTATATTTAAATTGATAGCCTTATGTCTAGCTATAGATGTGGGTGAAAGGTAACCACTTTTGTTTAGTGAAATTTAAGTGATAATCAGTTTATGTAGTCAAATTGTAAAGGAATTTAATGTAAAGATGTATGTAAATGAATTAAATTATAGATATAGATATGGATATGAATAGTAAATGGATGTGTCTGGATCAGTGTTGGTTCTCTTCATGTTATTTAATATCTCAAGTGATTAGATTGTTAGGAATAATGTTGATAGTTAACTATATTATATTTTGTTGTAATTGGTGGGGTAACCCCTTTGTAATTGTAGATTTTGTCTTATCTTTACAATGTATAAGGAATGTGCTATAGGTAGCACAGTGGTGTTAAAGGCATCCCATTCCCATTAAGACACCTGCCTGCCCAATTTTTCGTCTTAATGGCGAAATTCAATCAATTTACTTTGTCATGTTAGCAGAGCAAGGAAAATGTAAATATTAAATATTACATCTATACCTCGAGTGGGAATTGAATCCACAACATGTCGTACAACTGCGGCACAACTGGTCTCATATTTAATTATAGTAAAAGAATCAGAATTAGCAGCCTAATTTTGTTATTGTACTAAAATTTTTGACACACATATGATCATATTGACATCAAAATTGAATTTGTATATTTTTTTTGGGTTAAATTAACATGTTAACCTTACTAATTTATATTTGTTTATATTTTTATTATCTTTAATTTCCACGAAAAATTATTAACACAATTATTGGTCGAAAACACAGCATCAAAGCTACTGGAGAAAGGTCACGTAAAAAGCATGAGGACCCTTCGGAGGGCATGTATGAAGAGGTTGATATAGTGGACGAGGAGAAAGAGGTATGTAGAATCTGACTGACTACCCCGCTAGGGATAAAGCGTGAAGCTATTATTGGTAAAAATGTCTAGAAATTATATTTTATTATTTGTTTTTATAAACAATTAAAAACATATACACATATTAAAAAAGACTAAAATAGTTGTTTGACTCTACGAGAATGTATTAAAAGTTTATTATTTTTGAACTAGTGTAATAGAAACATTAACTATTTGTAATAAAATGCTTTGCATAATATTATTCATATTATTAATATTATGTAATTCTGGCATTTGTTTCGGGGACAGCATCTAACTGTAAAATCTTTCAGTGGAAATTGAACCCACAACCATCGCACTTTTTCATTATCTATTAGGAGTAGCTATTTTTGTATATTAGTCCAAAATATTATAATATTCTGTATGTGATAGTTATAAAGTGAATAAAATGATATTTAATCTATAATTATCAGCTTCACGCTGTATCCCGCACACAGCAGGGTAGGCAGAGGGAACCTAGAGTTAAGACACTCCGTTCCCCACTTTCTGCCGAATTCTGGAGGCATTGCGTGTTGAGTGGCAGAACTCAACGCCGCGCTTAGCCTTGACACCAGAGTGAAGAAATAGAAATATAAATTTAAGTAAATATTTCATCTCCTCGAGTGGGGATCGAACCCACAACGATCGGTTTATAGTCACACTTTGTGCCGCTGCGCCACGACTGGCCTCATTTATTTATTTTAATCTATAATTATATGTATTATGTTTTTAATGAAAATAAAACAACAGCTTTAGTCTCAACAGTTTTGTTGATTGAATGTCTGTATTATTTATTAATCAATGTAAGACATATAAACATAAAAAATATTAAATAAAATCAGTCAGTAACACATGGTTACTATTTTTCAATCACACATTTCAGTTAACCTTATAAAACAAATATTGTCAATATTATTATTTTCAGCTCCACACTGTATCCTGTACATAGCATTGTAGGCAGTGGGAACTTAGTGTTAACACACTCCATTCTCATTTTCCCTACCAAAATACATTCCCCACTTACCATAAATTGCCTCATTGTCAAAAAAATTATAAATTATAATAAATCTATAATTAAATTATATTGCAATAGTTGTTTTATATACATTTTAGAGATTATACAGTTACATACAATTTGAACGCAGCGGGACTCGAACCCGCGCCTCCTGGAGACCGACCAGGCGCTCTGACCAACTTATTTATGTTGTTAGCAAGTATTTTTCTTTCCTAAGTGTGGAATAACACTTTAAAAAATGTTTAAAAATACATATATATTTTTTTTAAAAAGATGAAAGTCTTTGTTACAGTACTATGATACAATAAATAACAATTAAGATTATGTCAACGTTGAATATTAAATTATTATTAATCCTCCATTGAGATGGCAACATTCTCAATATTGCTTTCACTGAAACGAAACAAAAAAATTGTTAATATTTATATTAAAAATATGTTAACCTATAAGGGAACCACAACCAAACGGCCGAAGGAGACTTCGCCCTCTTAATCTTATTTTTATATTAAAGCCAAATTAAACAAAACAATTATAACCTATGTGTTGTTCTGTAGTATAAGATATATTAACGTAAGGTTTTTATATCTTAAACGTGTCCAAATCCGTTCAGTATTTTTTTTCTTGAAAGTGAAACAAACATCCGTCCTGACAATCATTCACTTTTACAATTTTAATAGTTATATATAAATTTATTTTCTATAAATAAATATCTTTTATTAAAAAAAATATTGTAAAATGTCTAAAACAACCCTTTTGAAAGTATTATTCACACAGGTGATGATATATGTATGTATTTCAACGATTTTAAGCATAAAATATAGCCACCTTACATTCCAATATAAGAATAATAATTTTAATATAAAACAAAACATAGTTAATAAATGATTATTTTAAGCATTAAATGAAATACTATATAATAAGCAAATATAATTACTACGTGAATCAGAACAAAACTCAAAATATTTATTCAATTTATTAATAATAATTAGAATATTTTAAATAATTATTAATTATTATTTAGGAAATAAAACAAACCATTCATTTACACCTCCTCTATACCTCTCCTGAATGCGGCATAAAAAACAATATATTTTTAATTATTAATAATTTATATTGTCTCTAGTTTTTTTTTTTATGTATGTAATTTAAATACAAATTAAGACGTTATTACTTTTTTTTCCCTTATATCAAGGCTTAATGATGTGGACGCGATAGTTGTAGGTTCTGTTCCCACTGAGGAATAAAAATAAATTATTTTTATTTCCTCCCAAGACAAAACGCAGCGTTAAGTTCCGATCAACGATCAGTTTAATGTTATAGAAAATGGGAAGAACGCAATTTCTTTCTACATATGCGTGATATAATTATATTTCAGGGTTTTCCAAATAATTTTCTAAAACTTAGTGTCTAATCTCTCCATTGTGCACTTTTCATCATAACTCAAAACAAATCTCAAAATTCGAACGAAGCGTTTAGTCTACCAGGGAACAATATAAAATTAATTTTGAATATACTCACATTCTGGTCCATATTTTTTGTGTAACAAATTGTTCCGTATGCCTCAGTGCGAGTAGCGCTCGCTGACAACAACGCACCGTGTTCGGTTCCCGGATGAGGTCACGGGTGTGTATGAACCACTCTAATAACTAGAACAAATAGAAAAATTTAGTTTTTTTACATCTTTACATGTCTAATGTTAAAACGATCCAATCCCCTCAATTTTCTAGTCCTTGCGTTTTTGTGGCGAAATTTCTGACTTCCCGTGACACAACATGTGACCGGAAACGCGACAGTTGGGAGTTCGATTTCCACTTGAGGGAATGGAGTATTTATTACTTTAATTTTCTCGCTCTGTTAACAACGCAAAAGACTGAGTTCCGCTACTCAATGTACAATATCGAAAATTTGTCGTAAAGTAGAGAAGAAAATGTATTAACACTAGGTTCCCGGTCTGCCCTTCTAAATGCGGGATGAAGCGTGAAACTAAAAAAACCTGAGATACGCAGTCCTTCCATTGTCCGGCGACACTAAGAACAGCTGGCGGTAATGCAGAGACGCGGAGAGTACGGTCACTAACTAAATGATCGAGGGCCGGCTCGAAGGACCAATGACCGCTGAATATTATTATTGACAGGAAAAACACGTCGCAAAGGTACAGTTTCGTTGATTCGTTTTCTGTTCTGGAAATGAAAGGAAATAAAGTAAAATTATTTTAAAAAAATTTAAAATTTTATTAACAAAAGTTAGTTACATTGGCTAAGAAAAATTTATTGATTGTTTTTCTTTACAGCGGGATTTGAACCCGCATCTTACATGTATCGACAAATCGTTTTGGGGAAAATATAAAATAATATATTATTTTTTTTATAATGTTATTCCAAATTAAAACAAGAAAAATACTTTTTTAGTTAAATGTGTAAAAACTTATAACTTACTCTTTAAAAGCAACTTGCGTCCTCGCCAGCAGTTGTAAGAACCACTCCTTGGTTGACTGTTCCTCTGTCTTAGCGGCTTGCAACGCCGGTAACATGCAACGCAGGGAATATTCCTGCTCCCTACAAAATTGTATGTAAAAGCTGAGTCGATTTTGATGAAACTTTCAGAATTAGAAAATATTCTTTTAGCTTCACGCTGTATACTGCACTGCCTAGCAAGGTAGGAAGGACACTCGAGATCCTAAGAAATAAAAAAAAATAGAAAAAAATATAAAATCCTAAAAAAAAATAGAAAAAAAATATTTTGCAAACATTTTTAAAAAGATTTTCTAATTTAATACTTATCTTATTTAATACAAAATGGCCGGTAATGTAATGTTAATATATGAAATTCCATTCTATCATATACCAGAATTAAAAAATATTGCACCTTAAAAAATCTAAACTTCAATAATTATTATATCTAATAATAAGAAAAAATAAATTTTTATTCAGCCAAGGGGATTGAGATTGGACCCTAAAACCATCTCTTGAGAATGCAACACAATAGCATCACGTTGTCTTTCGTTTCACGCTGTATCTCGCATACAGCGTGGTAGGCGGAGTGTTAAGGTACTCCGCTTCCCATTAAGACACTTCCATTCCCCACTTTTAATTCGGCAGAAAGTGGGGAATCACAATAGTCGAGTCAAAAATAATTAAAATTAAATTTACACAAAAAAATCATCATAAACATACGTAATACACCCGGCGTGCGCATCAATAGCTTCATTCAACCACAGTAACGGAGCCTTCACGTCGATTAACGCCGCCAAAGCGCTCCTAACTGAAATTGTCTTGCGCAGGAGCGAACCCGTGACCTCCCACCAGCCGGACGGTGACGTCATACGCTCCAGATACTTTGTTGAGAGCGTTCTACAAGTGTCCACGTACGTAGGCCACGCCTAAAAACATATATTAAATTCAAATATTTTTTATTTTGTTTGTGGGTTCGATTCCCACTCGAGCCCTTGTTGGGTTGTACGTGGAGTTGAGTTGGCGTTGAGTTTCGCTATTCAGCACTTAATGCAGAATTCCGCGTAACGGAAGTGATTTAATGGGAACAAAGTGTAAGATACTAGGTTTTCAAATTTTAATATTTTAAATTCAAATTTATCTCAAAATCGGTTAAGCCTTACTCAAAATGTGATAATAAATAGAATATGTTTCCGATTTTGCCAAGTTCATTCACTCCATTTATTAAATAACAAATCCGAAACGTAAATATAATTGAGGTCAGTTGTGGCGCAGTTGCACAAAGTGTGACTGTAAAACCGACTGGTTTTGGATTCGATCCCTACTCGAGGAGAAATATTACTTAAATTTATATTTCCATTTCTTCGCTCTGCTGTCGATGCAAAGCGCGGCGTTGAGTTCTGCCACTCAACACGCAAGAAAGAAAAGAAAGAAAGAAAGTAGGGAAGTGTCTTACATTAGGTTCCCTCTACCTACCCCGCTGTGTGCGGGATACAGCGTGAAGCTAAAAAAAATATAATGTGTAATAAACTTAAGACAAAAAGATCTTACCACATGTTCATCTCCTATAACAGCGAAATAATTCTCTACAATTTGAGACAATAACGTTCTATTTGCGTCATGTATATCGCTTTCCAAGCTTTCTCTTATTAAGTTCAGTTCTTGGATGAAGAGGTCCAGGTTCGATTCTTGGCTGAAGGAATCCGCTAAACAACGCTCAATAGTAGGCCTTATTGTGTTTGGTGGTAACGTACGGCAGAATATTGGAAGGTTCTCGAAGAATAACGTTATGTCGGTAACCTAGAAATTAATGAAATAAAATTCGATTACAAATATTTAAAGATTTTCTTATATTAAACTTTTTGGAGATTTCTTTTATAATTTTTTTGTGATATTTCTTTCATAATAGGAGAGTGAAGTGTTTTTTCTTCATATTTTTAAAAGTATTGATGGGAGACCTCGAGGAGGCAGTTCAGTTCGAAACGGGATAGAGGATATAAGAAAACTAAATAAACAAAAAAAAAATAACTCCATTCATCCCCAATATAACATTTTCAATTTTTTCAATGACTGGTAGATCTGGAACTATGCGCCTATCTTGCTGCTAGCTTTACAACTGCTGGCTTCTACGTTATTTCTCGATGGAAGACCTCGTGGAGGAATTTCAAGTAAAAAATAACTAACCTCACTCTTTCCCGGAACCACATTAACTACGAAGTTCTCCACCAATCGTTTGGACGATCCGGAAGTATGGGCCTGTCTAGCTGCCAACTTCACAACTCCTGATTTCCAAGCTGGTCCTTGATGGAAGACCTCGTGGAGGAAGTTCAGGTCGAAAGGGGGGAGGGGCTTGGAGAAGTCGGATCCGAGGGTCTGGAGGATGGCGAGGAGAGCTGCTTCAGGGTAGTCGTATGATGGAGTGGTTATCTGTTAAAAATAGATGTTGTTATAATTTTATTGTTTGAAAATTCTTGTTACATACAGGAGATTTATCATTGAAGTGAGAACTTAATGGACATTCCTTTCATTTTTCATTCCTTCATACGGAATAAAATCTAAAACAATTGAAAATATATTTATGATTTCATAATACTTTAAAGTGCATTTTCTCACATTTAAGATTTTTAAACACATTGAAATATCATATAAAAATGTGTAGCGTCCTATTTTATATAGGATACTTAATTATTAAAAAGAAAGAAAGTTAAAATCTTGCTATTACATGATTTACTTAAAAGATTTAACAAAAATTAGGGTATCATGTTAATACTAAGAAATATGTGAAATTGAACACTTTATATGTCCAAGATGTCTAACCCATGTCTCTTGAACCCTTCGAGTACCGAGGCAAAGCGCGGCGTTTAGTACTGCCACATAGTATTTATTTTGTTTTTGTTTTTTTACATAACATATATCAAAATGATAAGACGGGCTAAAACATGTGGACATGTGACCCAACGAAAAGAGAATATAAGAGACCAATTAAATTTATCTAAACATATAAAAAACAAAAATAAAATAAGCACTCAAGTTTCAGAACAAACGCCGCACTTTGTCTCGTCACCAGTGCGGGGAAATGCAAAAATTAAATATTTTATTTTCTCAAGTACGAATCGAACCCACAACCGTCATGTTTACGTCAAGTTTGAGATCCTTAAGCCCCCGGTCAATATGGTGACCAATCAGAAGCACTGAGGCATACATAGGAGACATACATATACAAAATCAAATAATATAAAAAAGAAATCATTTCTATGTTTTGCTGGTAGACTCCTCTCCTATATTCCTTCCACCATATATGTGGAAAAATAATTTAACATTTCACCTGTCTCTTAAACCCTTCGAGTACCCCCCTAACAATACTCGCTGGGGGCATGTGACTCAACGTGGAGGGTTCCCTGCTCTGTTGGTACACACCACTCCTGTACGCCTTGATCTCTCTCTCCATCAATGTGGAGACGAGATGCTGGATGCCGGGGAGAGCTGATTGGTTTGTGTTTCTGTAAACTTCTGACCATATTTCACCTGAAAAGTATATAAAATGTTAGTATATGATGAGTTTTAATTGGTTAAAATAAATAACTAGTAAAGTGTCTTCCTTATTTTGACAAAATCCTATCAAAGGGGCCCTAGAAACAAGGTTCCCAGGTTCCCTCTGTTTATGTTGCAAACGTAAAGATGAAAACAATTTAAAGAAGTATTGCTATGATTCTCTCCCAAGTCTCTACATACTAGAAATGTTGATATGGTTACTCTTTATTCTAGCATTCCACCTAAAAGTTTGTATTAAAATTATTCAGATGCTCTTAAATTAAATTATATTTGTTGTTTAGCTTCACGCCATATATCGAACATAGCAGGGGGAATCTGGAAATATAGGGTTGAGACACTCCGTCCCTATTAAAATGCTTCCGGTTCCCAGTTTCACACTTTCCGCCGAATACTGGAGACATTGACTCAACAATTCAACGCCGCGCTATGTCTCGTTACCATAGAGCAGAAATAAAAATATTAAATAATACACGAGTGGAAATCGAACCAACAACCACGACTGGCCGCAAAAATATACTTCAATTTTTTTTTGTTCAGGCGTTCAATTTAGACAAAAATTATTTACATATTTCACCGACAATTTTAATCTGTTAAAAAGGGATGTACCTTTTTAACGGATTAAAAAAATCAAAGAATAATATTCCGTGAGTTCCGTTACACAGTATTTAACAAAAAAATATCCTAATTCCACAAAATACGTGAAATAAACAACCATCTACTTACAGGGCACGTAGTCGAGCACGTCCTCCGGTCTCCTGGCGGCGTCGACCGGCGTCTTGCAGTGGGACGCCGGTAATTTCACCGTTTTCCTGTATATCTGGGGAACATATTATTACTAATATCTTATACCTTAATTTGTTAAAGCCGTCATGACGCAGGGGAGATTGTGGGTTCAATTCCCTATCGGGAAAATGGATTACTTTCAATTCCTCGTTCTGGTAACAAATTAAGACGCGGCTTTGACTTCCGCCATTCAACATGCAATGTTTTAATGACCGTCTACCTTGTTATATGTGGAAGAGAGCGAGAGGCTATATAAAATTAAAAGTAAATTATTATTGTTATATATCCCAGAAACACTGCCAAAGAAAAACCGCTTACACAATTTTTATATATATAACAGAAAGATATCGAATCAAAGCATTGACAAACTATTAACAAATAATCTACAATAATCACTTTGCATAGAGACGTCTCCTCGCTGTGCGTTTCCTACCACTTTTATCATGGGGAATGCTCTGGAGAACTGTTACTTGCCACCGAATTTTCTAACCGCACAGTACGTCACAAACTCTAGTATCATCCACATCACCTCGATAGATGGTACTCCACTACTATACTGTTTAGTACACCACTGTGGAATAGGCTACCTGCGACAATGTTTCCAGGTCCAAACTACTTGGATACCTTCAAGAAGCGCGTCTATCTCCACCTCAGAGACCGGCAACGCAACTCACCTCAGGTATATCCTTCAACTTGTAATCCTCAATCTCATACTTTGCCAGCGCCCTGCACGCCGCCTCTATCACTGAGGGCTGATTGCTCTCCGAAATGAACAGCCACAGCTTGGATGCTGTAGACGTTAGCAGCTTATCATACTCCGGTGTGGAGACGCGGAGTAATGGGATCTCTGATAACAGATTGCAGAGACTGGGGGGGAAAAGAGCAGAAAGTTAAAATGGTGTTTAAATTTAAATTTAATTGTTGACTGCCACTCCTATCATTGTTTAAGGAATTTTTTTGAATATGTAATGTAAAATGCTATTGTTTATTATTTCAGGAAATATTTTTTCTTCTTTTTTTTTTATTTCATGCTGTACACCGCATATAGCAGAATAGGCAGAGGGAACCTTGTATTAACACACTCCGTATTAGGACACTTCCTTCCAGACTTTCCGCCGAACTCTGGAGGCACTGCATTTTGAGTGACGGAACTCAACGCCGCGTTTTTGTTTCGTTACGAGATTGAACTATTTTAATTTCAATTCAAAACGCCGAGCGCGTTTTCAATATCTCGGAAATTCAGTGTAAACGGAGGAACGGAGTGACTTACTTATAACTAGGTTCACTATAGTTACTAAAAAACTTAGTAAAAAAATACTATTTACAATGATTTTTTAATAAATGTAATACATCCAATTGAAGGAAATTAAGGAATAGGACTACACTCGATGGTAGTTAATTCAATTAAGAGATATTAATAGAGAGTGCTTATACTTTTAAAATATTTATCTATTTTATAGCGTTAGTGTAAGATACTCTGATTTAAACTGTATTTATAGTATAAAAATAATTAAGATTTAAATAATTAAAAGTGAAAAGTTACCTAATTTGCACCGAGTGCCTGTTATCCCTTCCCAATCGCGGCTCCAACGCCCTCCAAGTGCTGGGAGGCGCCACCGCGTTACCTCTCCACAGGAACGACAAAGCATCCAACACTAAAGACGCTGGAATCCCATTGTTCTTGTCCGTACATCGGTTTAAAATGGATGATATTGTTGATACGAGCTCCAGGCCGTTTGTTGATGGTCTGAAAAAATATATAGACTTTCCACTGTTTTTTAAAAAGTGAATAATACACAGTAACAGATTCTAGATACATATATTTTATTTTGTTCTAGTTTCAAGTAGTATTCCACACATAGCAAGTACACAGGTACACAGGCATCCCACAGGAAGGAGAGGGAACCTAGGAACCTAGTGTTCTGTGCGGTATACATGGTGAAGCTTAACAAAAAGATGTAAATAATTAGCAAATCTAAGTTACCTAAGTTCACAAATTCTCTTGACAGCAACTGCTTTCGCTACGTCAATCTCCCATCGTAGCTCGTCCGGCCTCATTGTAGTGTCGACCAACAACTCTTGTAGATATGGAAAACAACGGACCTGTAAATACAATTAAAGTTAAATTTAGTCAGTTGGTTTGGGCACGTTGAACGGATATGTCGGTGACTATAAACGCGACGGCTATCGGTTTGATTCTCACTCGGGTGAATGGAATATTAATTTTTTTTTCGCTCAGATAACACGGCATCTACGTGCGATGCTTCCAGAATTTTCCGTTGCCATAATACCGGCGGAAAGTGGAGAAAAGAAGTGTGCCAATGGCAACTTAGTGACTTAACACTAGGTTCTCTAGGTTCCCTCTGTCTATTCTGCTATTTGTGGACTACAACGTGAAACTAAAAACATAAAGAAAATAAATGAAAAAAGTTATTATTACCTGCGTTTCAGCTAAACTTGTATATAACATAATTAACAAAGACGTTGGTACTCCTTTGTTTGATTTTAATTTATTTAATATCGATACTAGGGCTGGTACATTTTCCTATAAAAAAAATTATTTACACGATAAAATATAATAACAAAATTATAATTGTATTGATGACTATAAAAGATTTATAGTAATAAAAAAAACTTAACTTTATGACCATCTAATAACATTTAAAATTACAATTTTTTTCAAAAAAATTAATAAAATAAATGACAACTGATATTAGATATATAATTGAATAGTATCAATTCCGAAGTTCAATTACTATTAAAATTATAATTTCTTATATTAAAAAGATACATAATAAAAAGAAACATATCTTAAAATTCAAGTAACTAACCTTAGTAGTAGCCATTAACGGCAACCCTTTCAAACATTCCAATTTAACTTTGGGATTTTTGTCATTCGCCAATTTATACATTAGAACTGGCAACACGGACACAGAAATCTCTTTCTTCACTCGAACTAAATCGATTAAAACTCGAATCGCTTTTAAACTAATTTCATCCTCCAACATGGCAACACCAACAATAAACACGAATAAATCTAATTTCAACTCATCATTACTTTTAACCAAATTTTCAAACCAATTATCCAATTTTTCCCGATCATCCCTTAATTTTTCCCATATTTCTAATAATTTGAAATAAATATACAAATCTTTATCGATGTATAATAAAGATTGAAACACTGTATTCGATTTTAAATTCGCCATGTACAAGCCAGTCTCGATTTTTTGATTGCTTTGATAATTTTCTAGAATTTTGGATGCTACTTTTAAAGCTTTGTTAGTTAAATATGAGGGTAGATGTAACCACTGCAGAGATAGTCCAACGAAACAATTTAAACATATTATTGAGTATTCATATTTACTTATTATGTTGAGACCTGAAACACATATATACAATTAATAATTGAATTTGTACATAGTGTAGTGAGAAACGCTATTGAGTGGCGGAACTCAACGCCGTGTTCCTTATAAGTAATAATATCATCCGAGAGGACATAGTAGCCATCGTGTTTACTGTAATATTATTCGAGATGAGACAGTCGCCATTGTGTTTACATGTTACTGAAAACACAATGACGGTATCGACATCATTCGGGAGTATGATTATATTTAATTTATTTTTAAATTTCTGACTGATTTTCACTAGTCAACATAGTCTCGAGACGAGCATAAAGCGGAGAACGGAATATATTAACACTAGATTATTTCTGCTAACTCTGCTTAAAAAAAATTTAAAATGGCTACTCACACAAATTTAAACAACTCATGTAAATATAAAGCTGATGTATTAATCAAGTTCTTTGCTAACAATGTGATCGTCAAACCCGCTACCACCTTCAGCTCGGGTGCGTCTAATGCGAAACATCTTTCTATTAAGTTGTAACAACCGCGTGGATCACGGCTGGAATCAAATAATTACATATAACATTTGACGAGTAATTATATCTAATGAATATCGTTTTAAATTAAAAATTTAATAAAAAATGGGTTGTGGGTTTGGGTAACAGAAATGTCTTAATAGGAACGGTATCTTAAGTCTAGATTTCCAGGTTCCCTGTGCCTACAGTCATATTTACGGGATACAATGTTAGTCTAAGAAAAGACTACAAAATTCTCAATACTTACCCATGATTAACCAACTCCCCACATATCCTGGCCAGCATTGGTACAAAAGCCACTATATGTTCTACCCTCTGCTGATGTATGGCAGTATCGCAAACTGCTGAATAAGCTAAATAGGCTTGCTCGATTTGTTTTGAATTGCTTATCTGTAAGGAATTAATTAACGATAGAAATATGTGTTAAAAGAATCACAAGTGTGTAATAGTACATGCGACGGTTGTAGGTTTTATGCCCACTTAGGGGAAACTACTTATAATAATAGCTCGGATCAGATAAAGTGCAGCGTTGAGTTCCGCCAAGAACACACAATGTGTCCAGTAAAAGGGCACCGTAGGGGAAACAAAGTATCTTCACTTTATTAAGGTTGCCTCTGTGTACCCTACTATATGTGAGATGCAATATTTTTTTTTTTTTAAACAATTTTCCTCACCTGCTGACAACTAATACAAGCCAACAACAAGTTTGTCTGAGCATTACTCTGAGGTAAACTCAGCAACAGCTGCCACGGTCTAACTCCGTGGCTGTGCGGACTACATGTTAGCCATAGGAACACAGGCCTTAACAGTTCTAGACTATTTGATGCCACTCTGAAAAGAAATTTTGAATTTGTCACTTATAAAATAAAAGATTGTATTACTATTCAGTTAGATATCTGCCATGTTAATAATAAGTAAAATCTTTAAAACTGTTTAACCAGTTTTGTGAAGTCATCATTAACATTTTACATTTTTGGGAACCTGAAATTCAGTATAAGTTAATATGAAAGTTTCTGAGGATGGATTTTTGTTTTACTTTCACACTAAACTACTGAACATATTTAAGTGAAACTTTACAGTAATACAGCTTATATATCAGAATAACACATGGACTAGAGTAAAAATTTTTAATAATCAAATTATTCAAAATTTTTACTCTAGTTTAAAGAAGTTTTTTTTTGACAAGGATGTTGTTGCAATAAGGCAAATGACAGTGGTAATTAGTAATTTCCACCACTCAATATAAAATAGTGAATGGAGTGTCTTGGCCATTAGGTTCCTTCACTCAAACTGTGCTTTAAGCGGAATACAGTATAAAAAAAACTTACGTATATTCAGGATGTGTGCACAATGCTTGCATTTGTACCAGTATATTGTCTTCAACATCTTTATCTTTGTCTAAAACAGTTATAAAGGGATGTTGTGGTGATCTTAGAGAGAATTGACATTTGTAGGGCTGGCCAGGTGTTAGACGGGACTTCAGATCTAGGATGAGGAGACCAGCCATTGTTGATATTATTGCCGAATAGTTACTGAAATTAATTTTAAATTTAGTTTATTATGTTAAAAGTATTTAAAGGAGAGAGGCCATTAACAGTGCCATCTAACTGTAAAATGGTTAATTCAACTCACACTATTGGGAATAAATTATTGGCATTATAAATTGATATTTTTTTTGAATGAAAAGAAATTCATTAACTTTGTTTAATTACTTTTGTTCAATTGTCTTTAATAGAGTTTGTCCTGTATTAAAGATGAATTAAACACACATATATAACAATTTAGTGGATCATTCACAAAAAGGTATGGGGACAACTGAAGCGCACCTAAAAGATTTGTGTCTAGTCGACAAATATACTTTATACTTTGGCGAAAAGAACTGCAGTGCTGAATTCGATCAGCACACAAAGATTAAAATTCAGACAGAGAATGGAAGAATGCAGTGTCTTACCACAAAATCTTCTCTGCGTACCTGTTGTGAAGCTAAAGAAGGAAATTTAGTAAATAAAGATTTTACTCACTGTGCAGTAGGAAGTAAGGTTACAACAGTGGACATAGTGTGAGCGATTTCTAAAACTCCCAGTTCTACTAACGCTAGCAATCCTTGACACGCGGTCAAACTGACCATACTGTCTATTGATGAACATTTTTCTCTTAGAAATTTCAGTTCTTCATTCTCTAACACAAATTTTTGTCTTTCAGCTGGCTTGTATTTAGATTTAATAGTCGATATTAACTTATCTATTGCGTTAACAATTAAGACGCTGTTATTTGTTTTTAATTTATATTCTACTTCGTCCATGTTTTAGTATTTTTGTAATTAAATTATTAAAAATAAGATCGAAAGAACCGGCTCACAGCTGTTAGAAACGTCATTAGCTTGCTGCAAGTGCCAAAGTGCGAAAAAAATGCAGGCTACAGCTGTTTACTGACGTAAAATTTTTCGTTTAAACCGAATTATTTTTTTTTGTGTATTGTATTATTTCAAATTTGAATAAAATAAACAATAAATTTTTGATACTTAAATAATTTTATTTTATTATATAATTTCAGGATCCAAAATGTACATTCAATAGAAGTTTTTTTAAATTGAAGTAATTATATTAAAAGAAATCTTTTATTATCAGTAAATTAGAAATTTTAATTAGAAATTTTAATTATTACTAAAATTAAAAAAAAATTAAATTAGCTTCACGCTATATCCCGCACACAGCAGGGTAGGCAGAGGGAACCTAGAGTAAGACACTCCGTTCCCCACTTTCTGCCGAAATTTGGAGGCATTGCGTGTTGAGTGGCAGAACTCAACGCCGCGCTTTGCCTCGACACCAGAGCGAAGAAATGGAAATATAAATTTAAGTAAATATTTCATCTCCTCGAGTGGGGATCGAACCCACAACCAGTCGGTTTTCAGTCACACTTTGTGCCACTGCGCCACGACTGGCCTCTTAATTATTACTGTTAATTGAATTATATATTTATTATTAAATATAATTCTAAAAAATACTTTAAGTGGCAAAATCATAAATTAAAAATAATACGAGCTATACGCCAAGCAAGGCAAGATGGAGGTAAACTATTGTTCAGATTCTCCGTTTCCCACCGAATTTTTCGTAGCATTGTGTGTTGAAGGGCGAAACTCAACGTCAAAGGGAAAAATGAAAATATTAATAAATAATAATTAATTTGCTCGAGTGGGAATCAAATAACTGTTGCGTTACGGTCACGACTTCGTGGCGTAGGGGACATAAATGTGTTGTGTCTAGACACAAATTAAAATAAATCATTTCATTTTTGTTCTCTCCCCATTAGAAATTTCTGAACTAATTTTTCTTATCTTTGACAATCAATTGTGAAATGTGAACTGTCAAATGTTAAAAATTGTGTAAAACGGGATATAGATTATAGTCATTGTTTATGTATTTTTACAATCTCAGAATTGGGCGTACCTTTTAGTGAATCCGTGACTTTTCAAATTTTTCTGCTAAAATGTCTACACCACCTCGGGAAACCATACAAAAACAGATTCAACAGGATTGGGCAAACAGAGAATACATCGAAGTTATCACAGGAAGCATTAAAAAAATAACAGATTTCCTCAATTCTTTCGGTAAGCGACCGACTTGTAGTGAAAGTTTAGTTTCTAATCATGGTTAATTTTTTTCATAAATTGTTAAATATGTTTAATACATACATTGAGGTCAATGCTGTTTTGTAGTTAAAAATCATAGTGATTTGATGAATCTTAAAAAGAACTTATCAAATGTTTATATTGTATAACTAAAATCGTTGCTTGAAGCCAGTCGTAGTGCAGGGACACATGTGTGGGGATGTAAATGTGACAGCTTGGGGGTTGGGCTCCCACTCACAAAAAAGAAATATTTAACATTTTCATTTCTTTGCTTTGGTGTTGAGTTAAAGTGCTGCATTGAGTTCCACCACACAATACCTACAGATTTCAGAGCAAAGTGAGGACCAGAGGTGTCTTAACACTAGGCTCCCAGGTTCCCTCTACCTATCCTGTTAAATGTAAATACAGTGTGTAGCTGGATAAAAATATGTCAGTTAGTCAGTTACATTTGTTAAAATATGTTGATTGTTTCAGATATGTCATGCAGATCAAGACTTGCTACTCTAAATGAAAAACTAACATCACTAGAAAGAAAAATTGACTATTTGGAGGCTTGTGTATGTATTTTTTTATAATATTAACTATAACTAAAACAGTCAATATTAAAATTTATACAAATCTTATAAAAAACATAAAGCAAAATTTTATTGAATTTGATTATTATTAAAATCTGAGTTCATTTAAAATAAAAAAAAGATAATAATTTAAGCTATGTTATAAAAGTGTAATTAAAAATATAAAAAAAATGTTCTGTAAAATTTGAATTGGTGCCAATGGCTCAATATTAAAATATCATGCCCTTAATTATATTTTCAGGTCACCAAAGGCGAAACCTTAACATAAAAAATGAAAATCAACTAACATTAGCGACAAATCTTCAAGAAACGTTTAGACTTTGAATTTCAAAGAAAAAGTTGTCAATACATTTATGCATAGTGTCATTACTATAAATATACTCTAGATAACTTTTATATATATTTATTGTTTATTTAAAATCTTTTATATAAATATTACAATTGCAATTAAAATTTATAATTAATTTATTTATTATTTATATTATTATACACTCATATAAAGTTATATAATATTAAATAATTCCTTATTAACTATTACTAACAATATAACATCTTTATTATATTACATCTGTATTCTTACAATTTAATTAATATTATTATAGTCAGATGTAAGCATGAATTATTTTCATTTTCATGCTTTTACACAACAAACTGCATTATTGAGTTCTGCCAATACCATATGTAATTTGGGTAAAAAGTGGACAACGGAGTGTCTTAAGTCTAGGTTCTATGTTGCTATACGCAAGATACAGTGTGTGAATGTAAAAAAAGTAATGACTGGGCGTAATCACATTCAAGAGATATGCTGAGTAAATGTTATTTCTTAATATTTTACATAAACAATGTCTTACTACTAATTCTACAATCAATGTCACAATATGATATAAATTAGGAAAGGAAAATATTTAGAAACTCTGGGAAATAATCCAAGCATTCTCGGTAATTAAGCAATACATGTTTATATAAGACAGTTTCCAAGAAGTGCCGGTTTGATTCCTCCTATGTAGTATGTTTTTGTTTCTAAATATTTGGCTTTTTTTGCAATGAATAAAACTAAACAATAAAATAATGTATCTGATGTGTAAAATTAAAATAGAATATACCATCAATCCACCTTTCCTTAGATTTTAAGAAATTAATGTGTTTAAGTTTTTCTATGATTGTATTATTTTACCTTTTCAATAAATACATTTTGTGTATTTAAGATAAAACCTTGTTTCTATTTAAATATCCTTTGATCCTTTCCCTTTTGTTTTAATCTGTTTTAGACAAGTTGCAACTTGGTTAGTATTTCTAAATTGGTATTTCTATATTTATTACAAAGCTAAAGAGTTAGATTGAGACATTAATCTCAAGAATTACTTGAGATGTAATTCAAGCAAAGCCGCGAGCAGGCCGCTAGTATATATATAATAGACGTATGAAAATAAAGACATTTAATTAAACATTATAGCAGAGATTTAATGGAATTAATTACATTGTAATTACAAATTTCATAAAATCAAATTGATTCAAACATAACAGCTATGCCTTGACCACCTCCACAGCTCGATGCAGCGATTGCCCGTTTAGCTTTACCAAGACTGTAAAAAAATGTCAGTCAATGACTAAGTATATATTAAAAAAATATATAAGTTTTTAGATATTTAATATGAAGGACAAGGGTGTGGACCAAATTTCTGAAGAGGTATCAGTTTTTAAATAACATTTTAATTAGTTTCCTCTGAATGTCCTGTTATATGCGGGATACAGCGTGAAGGCAAGATAAGAGTAGGGGGAGCCGAGTGGTCTGTGCCCACTCCAGAAATTCTTCCATTAAAGAATTTGGCCCGAAAAATCAAAAGATAAAAAAATCAACTTACCTAATCTCATGCGCAACATGTATGGCCATCCTCGCGCCAGTAGCTGCTACAGGATGCCCCAATGCCAAAGCACCGCCATGAGTGTTCACTTTGTTCTCATCTATCTTTAATTCCTTTATTGTAGCTAACGCTTGAGTTGCGAATGTTTCGTTTATCTGAAATAATCACTTACTATTAATTGTAATCAACTAATATAGAATCCTTTTTTTTTTTAAATTCAAAGTGTCATTCCACTTTTAGTAAAGAAAAGTACTTAATTAGAAAAAATATAAAAAAAAATATGTAGCGGGACCCGAACCCACGGCGCCTGGAAACCGACCAGGCGCTCTGACCACTAAGCCATATGTTCTAATTAAGCTACGTCGAAAATTTTATACGACTGTTACAACTTATTTATGTTGTTAGCATCTCTGTAGGGAGATTTTTACAAATTTCCGCTACCCCAAGACAATTACTAAAAATTATAGCTTAGCAAGAGAGAGTCCTATTTATTAAATATTTTTTAACGTTTTCTATTTGGAAAACGTAAGTATGATAATAGTATTTTTTTTCTATCATTTAGGGTATTTATAAATCACTGTTAAGTCTGAGATCGATCTTGAGATCCCTTTTTCATTCATAGATAACAATAAAACGGTGTCTCAAAACTATATGTATATAGATCTCAGAGTTGAAAACGGTTTATAAATACGGATCTTAGAGTTCTTCATGTTCATCGAACGACGCTATCCAGATAAATGGCTAGTTCTACTAAATTGAAAAGAATCATCATCTTAATATTAAATATTGTAATCATATAAAACATTGAGGCCAGTCGTGGTACAGTGGTACAAAGTGTGACTGTAAAACCGACTATCATCGAATAACTGAGAGAAAATACTTCCTCGTCTACTTTATTATTACAACGCTTCTTTTAGAGCACCAGAGGACACGACGCCACAAGGCCAGTCATAGGGCAGTGGCACGAAATCAGACTGTAAAACCGGTTGTGGGTTCGATCTCCACTCGAGGAGATGAAATATTTACTTAAATTTATATTTCCATTTCTTCGCTGTGTGTGTGTCGAGGTAAAAGCGCGGCGTTGAGTTCTGCCACTCAACACGCAATGCCTCCAAAATTCGGCAGAAAGTGGGGAACGGAGTATCTTAACACTAGGTTCCCTCTGCCTACCCTGCTGTGTGCGGGATACAGCGTGAAGCTGATATAAAACATAAGCTTACCTCAAAAACATCAACATCATTGATATTAATTTCTAACCGGTCTAAAAGTTTTCTAATCGCCGGTACAGCAGCTACGCCCGTCTCCAAAGGATCGACCCCCACACACGCCCACCCCGCAACCCTTGCAAGGGGCTGTACGTTATTTTTTTTTATAATTTCTTCGCTAGCTAGCAATATAGCAGCTGCACCGTCAGCTGGAGCCTGAAATGAGTATTTTTTTTTAAGTAGTATAAAGCTTATTTTACTATTATAATATATACTTAGACTTTTAATTTTTAACTTTTTTAAAACTTTTAGAATTTAATTTAAAACTTTTAGAACGTACTTCGACGAAGAAGACGGCACTAGTGCAATTATTTTGAATTTAGTGTATGTAGAGAGAAGAATTCGTAGAATTGGGGGTGAGCCTTAATGCATATCTCGGGCACTTTTCCGAGTTCCTTACCCATAAACGTGAACGGCAGCCTCAAGATCTATCCATGGAATGATGAATAATTTCTGCTATCATATACTTACAGCTGAATTAAGAGAAGTCACTATACGTCCATCAGAGAGGAGGACTGGCTCTGTATTAAATCTGTCTATATTTGGTACTTCTTCCAATTCGTCATTCTCTACTATAATTTCTTTTTTACCTAGTGTTACAGTTAAATTTGTGATTTCACTTTTTAATAGTTTTTGTTCTTGTGCTGAAATGTTAAAATTGTTTTAAACTAAAATATATATTGAGGCCAGTCGTGGCGCAGTGGCACGAAGTGTGACTGTAAAACCGACTGGTTGTGGGTTCGATCCCCACTCGAGGAGATGAAATATTTACTTAAATTTATATTTCCATTTCTTCGCTCTGGTCTCGAGGCTAAGCGCGGCGTTGAGTTCTGCCACTTAACACGCAATGCCTCCAGAATTCGGCAGAAAGTGGGGAACGGAGTGTCTTAACACTAACAACTTGTGTGCGGGATACAGCGTGAAGCTGAAAAAAAAAATATATATATATGTTTTATGTGAGGGATGTTGGTCTCTTTTCTTATTAATATTTCGGATTTTTATTTAGTAATTATTACATATATTACATTAAGAATTTATTTGGTATTAATTGATCTGATTATTTTCTATCTATAAACTATACGTATATGTTTATCAGGTGTATGAACACCCTGGTTCAGCCTGGACTACTTTGGTGAAAGAATGTAGATATCTATACGTAGTATTAAAAATCTGAAAAATTTAGTTTGGTTGAACGCGCTTATCTCAGAAATTACTGATCGTCAAACGATCGATTTTAGTATAACAGAGTCAAGGTAGATATATAATATATTATTTTACGCTATGATTAAAAGAAGCGAGGTAACAATAAAAAATGTTGCATAAGAGCAAAAGAGAGAGAGAGAGAGAGTTTTCGAGAGCATGATGCATAATTTTTCATTAATTTTGTTGGCTAATGTTTGCGTAACCGCTTGTCAAGTTATTTATATTTTGCCACAATAGGGATACAAACACACAAACACAAACGATACACACGAAAACAAACAAACACACACACATAGATATGCTACTGGGTTACATAATGTAAATTAAAATTTCAATTCTACATTACACGTACATTAAAGTAATATTTACCCGCTTTTCTTTTTAAATGGCTTTTATAAGCAAACGCATCAGCCATATCTCTGTTTATTTTGTATCTGTCGCCAATGTCTTCGGCGATTTTTTGTAAAGACAATCCTGTATAACTGTCGGGATAGTGATTTTTTATATGATCTTCGAATTGATAAGGTTTTCCAAGAATAGTACCAAATCTTACATTTCTGACTAAAAATGGTAGTGACGACATGAGTTCAGTTCCTCCAGTGAGACATGCTTGAGCTGAACCAGCTATTATTTCCTAATGATAGAAAAATTGTAAATGGTTTTAAGATTTTTTTACAAGTTCAGAAACAAATATTTTGTATAGATATACCCTTTTTAGACTACGCGTATTGAATGGCGAAAGGCATTTTAGGCCTTATATATTTAATATCGTTTATTTTATAAACAACGACAACTAAGTTTTATTTACTTTACCATGCCCCCTGTAATTACAGCTTGAAGGCCAGAGCCACACGCCTTATTTACTCCTAATGCAGATTTTTCTATGGGAACTCCTGAATATGTTCCACAGTATCTTGGAGTTTTACCTCCATCACATTGACTAAGCTGAAATATATAAAAAACCCATTCAGTTAAGCATAATGCGGCATATTTAATAATAATTAATGACATTGTTATGGTATTTAGAAGTGATCAAAATAAAATTAAAACTAAACAACAAAAAAAAATGTTGGTGGTATACTTCAGGATCTCATACGTAGAGGGCGCCAGTTGGTAACCAGAAAAGCAGTAGCTCAAAATGTGCCTTAATATAAATAAATATATATTTTTTTTTGATCGCTTTTTTTGCTTTATTGCTTACTTGCGTAAGTTTAAATAATAAAAAGAGATAATGTGAGAACTTGTTTATATTTATCACATTAATTACTATAATTCACTTACAAAATTAACATTTCCAACTATTGTAGCGTCTATTAATGAACTGTCAAAATTGGCTGTTTTCAATGCATCCTTTGCCGCTGCCGCGAATGCGTAAGATGCTGGCAACTCTCTGAGAGATCCGCCGTATTTGCAAAATGGTGTCCTTTTCGCGCCAACCACGAAAATACCTAAAATACAATATTTCTTCAATTGTTTAAAAGTAAGTTGGCATATTTATGTTAATTAGAAAACTATATGTTTTTAGTATATTTACAAAACATAAAATAAATAGTAAGCGTGAAAATATCAATAGATATGTATAAAACAAAATAATCAATTAATATTACATAATTACTTTAATAAAAGAATGAAAAATAAGATAACTTATCAAATATTACCTCTAGAAACGAGTGCCATGACGATACCCAGCGGACTGATAATTTGATAACACACTAAGAATTAAGATTGCAAATAACCTAAAAGAGATACGGCTATTGTTTTTTTTGTTATTTTAAAATATTGAATAAAACAATTTTTATCATGTAACTATCTTTATATTATGGACTTTAAATCCTATATAATTCTCTAACAAAAATATATATATACTACATAATGACCGGTTGGTTTTGCTTCTCGTACACAATAATAGTAATCAAAATAGCATATTATCGTAGTTGACGTCATCATGCCGTCGATGAATGTGGAATTAGAAACAATGGTCGTGGGTTCAAGACGCGAGGGAATTGGCGCTACGCGGAATGTATACCTATATTTTAATGTTGGAGAGTTTGTCGTTTTGATCTCGCTAATCTCGGAAACTAGTGGTTTGAGTTAAAACATTCTTTCTGTTGGATAGTTTATTTATCGAAGAAATCTATAAAAATATATTTTCTATAACCACGCGGACGAAGCCGTAGGTTAAAGCTGTATGTATAACTTATTTGATTATATCTAATAAGAAGTTGAATTCCGTTTGCATCTGTATAAACGTTTAATGGTAAAGTATATATTGGAATGATATTTCACTACGTTCTCTTTGGGGAGCGTTGGGAAAGTTAGGTCTTAGGAAATGGAAGTGTATTAATAGGAACGTATTGTCGTAACACTAGGTTCTATCGAAATGTTCCTTATTTCCTGCCTAAAGAGGGAGCACATTGTTCTCTATATTTCGTCCATAGAGAGATTATGATTAGCTCTTATTTATAAGAGTTAATCACTGTACTTACTAATGGAAAGAAAATATTTTTTTCGTTCAATAGTCAGTATTTTTTTTAAATAAAAAAATATATAATTCTCCAACAATTAAGTTAATTTCTTTATTATTACTTTTTTATAATTTGTTTATAGGTGTATTTATCGTTTGTTTCAACAAATGATAAAAAAATACAATAGATTTCAGAATAAAGAAAAGTCATGTAGCAAAAGTGCCAAGGTCAATCATTAAAACTTAAATATTTACCAAAAGAAACAGGTAAACAAAAAACACATTATTTATAACAGACTGTTTAATAAATAAATAAATCATAGGAAAATATAAAGAAAGAAATATATTTTATTATTCATAGTAAATAATACATAAAGAAAATCAGACTTTTTCGATAAGTATAGCAATACCCTGTCCTCCTCCGATACAAGCTGAGCCAATGCCTCGTTTAAGGTTACGTCGTCTGAAATAAATAGTAATATATTATTTATTTATAACGCGACCTTATCTGCGTTGGAAAATAAATGGATATGTTTTTTTTGTTAACCAATTAAACTTCCTAAAGGCCAGTCACTGTAAAACCGACTGGTAGTGGGTTCGATCCCCACTCGAGGAGATGAAATATTTATAAACTTCGTTGTGGTGTCGCGGACCAACGCGGACTTCTGCCACTCAACACGGATTGCCTACATAATTCGGCAGAAAGTGGAGAACAAAGTGTCTTAACTCTAGGTTCCCTGCTCCGTGCGGGATACAGCGTAAAGCTGATTTAATTTATTTGAATAAACCTAAACAATTTGTAAGGAAACTTTACCGAAATATAAATTAATTATGTAAAGATTCTCCGTTCTCTACTTTCCGTTTAATTTCCAAATATTACATGTTGGTGCAGCGTAGTTACTTATAAAATATGTTTGTTTATATATTTATTATCATTATATTTTTACGTATCTTTATATTATACATATAAAAAAGTAGCATTTGTGTAGGTATTTTTTACAGTTGTAAATTATTTTAAGCGTTGTTGTAAGTGACATAATAAAAAAATGACATTATTGTCCTTCACAAAGTGTTGTTTTTTTAATTACAATTTTTTATTACTAATAACTAAATCCTGTGAAAATATTTAATTTAATAATTATTGTGTTGTAATTGAAACTTACATCATAAATTTATTGAGTTGAAAAAGCCAATGTTTACCTTATCTTTGTGCTTATAGTAAAAATAAATTGGAATATTTATACACTATAAGTAAAAATGTTCCAATGAAAGATTATGTAATTCTGAAGTCGGTGTCAAGTTAATGCTACAACAACCTTACTACAATATCAAGTTACTACGAATTTTCGTTTGTTTTACTTGGCACCGACTTCAAAATTATAGAATCTTTCCGAAATTTATAATATTTTCGTTTAACAAATACAAAGTATGTTTTACTTTATGTAAAATTATTTTTTATTGTTCGTTATTTGAAGTCGTTTGTTTTTGTTATTTTTTAACAATTTACATCACAATGTTCTGTATTTCCTCACAATTTCCTGCAAAGAGAACTTATTTAGTGTCAAGACACTCCTTTCTTCCTTTCACTTACCTCAATTCATGGGTTAGATGTGCCATAATCCTAGCTCCAGATGCGCCAACTGGATGACCTATCGCTACAGCTCCGCCATTCACGTTTAATTTATTTTGGTCAAGGTCTAGAGCTTTCACACAAGACAGTGTTTGAGCTGCAAACGCTTCGTTTATCTGGAGACAAAATTAAAAAATTAAAAAATAACTCAACATAAGAAACAATAAGCTTTTTTTTTGTCTGATCTGTAGTAAAGCTGCTTTTTTAGGTTTTTTAATATTTGATAAAACAATTTTTAAACGTTGCTCTTGGGCATCAAGAGATCATTGAGATTCGGGAAACGAAACTTATTGTCAGCTCAAAACTCAATCAGCCTCTGAAATAACAAAGATAGGTCAACGGAAACTATTCATAAACAATCAATTGTTTTTTTGTGTTAGGAGACGGATAGGATCGTGACCTAATCTTAAGACATTAAGACCCATTAAGATACTTCCGTTCCTTACTTTCTGCCGTATTATGAAGGTATTGCGAGTTCAGTAGCGAAACTAAGGGCCGCGCTTTGCTTCAACACCAAAACGAAGAAATGAAAATATTAACTATTTAATTTCCCCAAAGGCGGAATCGAAATCAGAATCTATCGCTTTTATAGTTGCCCACTTGTGCCCCTTTGCCACTACTGACCTCTTAAACATTTAAACCCAAAATTAACTTTAAAACTCACCTCAACCAAATCTATATCATTAAGCGACATGTTAGCAGCGGTAAGCAGGCTCTGTATAGCTGGTACAGGTCCAATTCCCATGATGCTAGGCTCCACGCCCACGAATGACCAACCTAGCACTCTGGCTAACGGTTGTAAGTTGTTCTGTTTTAGTCCCTCTTCACTTGCTAGTATTAGAGCACCTGCTCCGTCATTCACACCCTGTGTAAAGTAAGGGTTATATGATTTCTTTATTTTAAAATATTTACATTCAGTTAGCTGACTTGGGATGTATAAAATATGTTGAAAATTTTAGCTAACAAAGCTAAAACTCTTCTCTTAAGAGACATTAATTATATTTGATTCATATACGGACAATATTTATCAGTCGAATGAAGCATAAATCTCTGAAATATATATTATTAGTATTACTTCGACTAAGTAGCAGTTTATTATTTTGCATCAGGAAAGTGCTAAGAGTTCCGCTACTCAACACCCAATGAGACACTCCAGAATTCAGCGGAAGAGAGTGCCTGGAAACTTAGTGGTTTCCAGGTTCCCTCTGTCTATACTGCTATGTCTAGAATACAGCGTAAAGAAAAATCGTAGTTATGGAACGAATGGTAAAATTAATGGTAAAATAAACATTCTCTTGAATATTTACTGAAAAATCATTCGATGAATAAGTTTATACCATTTGAGATACAGAACGAAATACAATTTTAAAATACAATCATATTAAAACAATAAAAAATGTCTCACCGAAGAGTTCCCAGCAGTAACGACTCCCCCCTTCCTAAATAGTACTGGCAATTTATGTAAAGCTTCAAGTGTAGTTTCTGGGCGAGGATGTTCATCTTTGTCCATGATAATCTCCTTTTTCTTTGTTTTAATAGAAACTGGAGTTAATTCCGCTTTGAAGACACCACTGTCATGAGCTGTGCAATAAAAAGATATACTAAAAAATGTATTTTTATATACACTAATGGTTTTGATTCTCGTTTTTGAAAACGTAGTAAGATATTGTTATAACGTCCACAAAGAATAAATTTTTTAGAGTAATTTAATACCGGCTTTCCACTTCTGCTGAGAATTATACGCAAATTCATCGACTTCTCCCCTTTTCAAGTTATATTGGTCAGCTAAATTCTCCGCCGTTTGTGGCATTGTGAAGTTACAATACGTGTCCAAAGAACTTTTCAATAACAAATCTTCGAACTCCGTAGTTACTCCCAAAGGAACTCCGAATCGTACGTTTCGTACTACAAAAGGTACAGCGGACATGTTTTCTGTACCCCCTGCTAAGGATATTTGGGCAGATCCCGTCAATATATCCTGAAAAATGCTATGTTTATATATGTTTTTCTTTATGCACTTCTTTCATTAAAGTAGATAGAAAGATCAAGAAAAGTTAAAGAGGACGTAATAATATGGACGAATGAATGATTTATTTCTTTAGTTCTTATTTTATTCAAAATATTTTTATGTACGTGTGAAAAATATTACTAATGTTTTTTGCAGTCAGAAACAGCGAAAGAAAATTAAGTTTAAATAAATACGTAATGTTTGCTTAGTTATTTAAAGATCAGCTTCACGCTTTATCCCGCACACAGCAGGGTAGGCAGAGAGAACCTAGTGTTAAGACACTCCGTTCCCCACTTTCTGCCGAATTTTGGAGGCATTGCGTGTTGAGTGGCAGAACTCAACGCCGCCCTTAACCTCGACACCAGAGCGAAGAAAATGGAAATATAAATTTAAGTTAAGATTTCATCTCCTCGAGTGGGGATCGCACCCACAACCAGTCGGTTTTACAGTCACACCTCGTGCCGCTGCGCTACGACTGGCCTTGAATTTTTTATTTAAAGATATTGTGTGAAAAATATTATACTTCAGAACCATCGCGTGCGATTAAACAAGATTTACTTCTTTCATTGAAATAGAAACGTTTCATTGTGTTTTTAACTAATTTTTATTTTTTATTTTTATTTATTTATAATCACGCTGTATCCCGCACACAGCAGGGTAGGCAGAGGGAACCTAGTGTTAAGACACCCTGTTCCCCACTTTCTGCCGAATTCTGGAGGCATTGCGTGTTGAGTGGCAGAACTCAACGCCGCACTTTTGTCTCGACACCAGAGCGAAGAAATGGAAATATAAATTTAAGTAAATATTTCATCTCCTCGAGTGGGGATCGAACCCACAACCAGTCGGTTTACAGTCTTTTATTTTATTCGCACAATTACATACAAAAGCTATATTTGGCCAAAGAAGACATATAAGATAAGATTTCATATCTAAAGGCACAGTCACAAGTATTACATTAGTAAATACTTAGATTTTTTTATATTTTCACACTTATCACTGGTTAATTCACTGAAATTATTTTAAACTACATTATGTGGTTAACTAAGGAACCTTCGCCTAGGGAACAAAATACAAAATATGTATGTAAATATATTATACTTGAAAATTATTGATAACTCTACATTCTCATATTATTGAAAATAAAATTTTATTAAAATGTTAATAAAGTATTAATAAAATTTCTTCCAATAAAAGGTAAATAAGAATCTTACTTGAGCACTATTAATGACAGCTTGGAAACCAGATCCACACAGTCTATTAACCGCAAGAGCTGGTTTCTCATGAGGAATGCCTGACTTCAAGGCAGCATGTCGAGGGCATAAGCCCCCATCAGCACTTACACTAAGCTAGAAATTATAAAGAGTAGGTAGTTATTTTCTTATACAGGAGACGTTTGTGTGTTAAAGGTTATTACTAAATTAATGATTATATAAATGATAACACGCCTTGGGAATGAAATGCTCGATCCAGTCTGTTTCAAAGTACCATTGTCAAAAACGTTGAAATGTGATTGTGTGTAATTGATTTAATAAAATAAGTCCCGCTGAGTTTCTTGCGCCGGTTCTTCTGAGGTCTGAGGCACTAACTTTAGTGAACTGGTGGTAAATTATACGTTGAGTGAACATGTTGTCACCATTAGTGACTGGCAGCGTATATTTTATTTAATTTTCTTTTCAAAGCCTAAAGAAGTTTTGTTTGTGATGCTTCTTGCGTTACTAAAAACATATGAGTGCAATTTTTCACCAAAAACGCATTACCATAAATTTAATTAAAAGTGATTGCGGCACGTTTCTTCTAGGCATCCCTATTGTAATCTATTCTTCTATCATGTATCATTCTTGAAAATTAGTTTCATAAAAAAAACAGATATAATATAAATTATGTTCACGCTATATCCCGCACACAGTAGGGTAAGCAGAGGGAACCTAGTGTTAAGACACTCCGTTCCCCACTTTCTGCCGAATTTTGGAGGCATTGCGTGTTGAGTGGCAGAACTCAACGCCGCACTTTTGCCTGACCGGTGCCTGCCGACACCAGAGCGAAGAAATGAAAATATAAATTTAAGTAAATATATCATCTCCTCGAGTGGGGATCGAACCCACAACCAGTCGGTTTTACAGTCACACTTCGTGCCGCTGCGCCACGACTGGCCTCAACTATAAGATAAATATAAGAACCCAATGCTTAAATCTGCAGGAGATTTAACCACCGGTATCTTAAGCCATAATGGATAACGGGTTTAATACTCACAGCATTAACGATTCCTACATTAACGGTGTCTATCGCACTCGGAGCGACATTACCAGATTTCATTGCATCTTTAGCGGTTACGGCCAATAAGTCGGCCGGACTTAAGTCTTTTAACAGTCCGCCCATTTTGCCGAATGGCGTTCTTTTTGCTGCCACTACGTATAGTCCTAGACAAAAATGTGTAAGTGTGAGGCCAGTCGTAATGCAGGGGCACACGCTTATGGCTGTAAATGCGACTGGTTATAGGTTCAATTCCTACTCGATATGATAAAACATTTAATATTTTCATTGCCTCGCTCTGGGAACAAGGTGAATCGTGGCGTTGAGTTTCGCAAACAGCACACAATGCCTCCACAATTCGGCGAAAAGTGGGAAATGAAAGTGTGTTAATGGGAAAAGGACGTCTTAACGCTAGCTTCCCAGGTTCCTTTCGTCACTTGCCGCCGAATTTTGGAGGCAAAATAAGAGGAGTGACGGAAGTCGATACCACTTGTTAAATATTTTCGTGCTTACCCAAGTATTAAATATTTAATTTCCCCACGAGGGAATCGAACCCATAACCTGTCTTAATTGCAATCTCTGTTCCAACGCATGTGTCCCCTTGCGCAACGATTGGCATCAATACTCGACTGGTATTCATACATAATTTAAATTATATTTTTTAGTAGTTTACAATACAATAAAGTTAAATCACATTTTTTGTTTTAATAAATCATATTTATATAGATAAAAAATAAAATTGTAAATTATTCGATAAACTTAAATTAAGAACATCGATAAATAAGCAAGCAAAGTGGACACAGTATACAGTCGTAATCATAATCCTTCATTTGGACGTTGACCTCTTATAGAAATACATACACACAGGTATATGTTGACAAAAACTGTTTACCAATATTAAAATACATATTTAAATAATGAAAAACTATATAGAATACTCGAAAATACCCAATATTATAGAAATTACGATGTTCTTTTCATATTTTAAGGTTATCTTTGTTTTAAGTTTGCACATAAGTAGATATTATATAGATACTAAAGATTTACTATGAGATTAATGTCAGTTAAAAAAAAATCTTTGAATATCTTTTTAAAAAACAAAGTATAAAAAGGAAATAAAAAATATAAAACCTTTTTTAACAGCTACAGCCATTTTTTTTTAAAATAAAATCACTTAGCACAACAAACTGAACGACCGTTATCAACACCGGTTTGTTTATGTATGTAAGTGCTTGTTATTGTGCAAAGATATAAAAAGATCAGCGCGAAATCGTGGATTTAGTAAATTACTTTAAATTAATTATAATTATTATTTAATTGGGTACTTAACTGCGTCAGTAGCCTACCTGTAGTCAGGAGTCCACTCCAAATTTTCGAATAGCTTTTTTACTACTTTATAAATTAGGCCTGAAAAAAATTAAGTCTAAAGTTTTTTGGCGGTGATTTTAAAAAATGTGAAGCATGAGAAGCACTATCGTTAATGCTGTATTCCAAAAACAATTATGTCGCTATCGTTCAAAGTTTTTTTTTATGATTTTAGGCAACAAAATGAATGAGGGTTCGCCAATTCTCAAAATTCTTCTATAGCTTCACTATAGTTTTGTACTTTTGAATTCGCAATAATTTTTTAAATTAATGCCATCAATAGATATTAGAAAAATAAAATAACTAATAACAATATATATAATAATAAAACGAACTAACTAGCTGACTGTTAAAGTTATTGGTAGTAGTATATATTTTTTTATCTTTATCTTCTTTATTTGATTTATTTATTTATGTATATATGTATTTTTTCCAACTTCACGCTGTATCCCGCACACAGCAGGATAGGCAGAGGGAGCCTAGTGTTAAGACACTCCGTTCCCCGCTTTCTGCCGAATTCTGGAGGTATTGCGTGTTGAGTGGCAGAGCTCAACGCCGCGCTTTGGCGTCGACTTGTTAAACAAGTCGCAAGTCTCAAAATTATTATTAGGATGGTTACTTATTTAAATTGTAAATTATCTAAAAAGTAAAAACATTTTATCGTATCCGTCTTTATCATTGTAATCGTTATAACACAATTAATATATAAACACAATTAATATATAATAAGATAATTTAATGTTTTTTGTTATCATTCACAAATAAAATTTATGTAAATCCCTAAAGTGGCCACGTTTGGGGGTGCATTAGTTGCAAGATTTGAACGGGACACTGCAGTGCCCCGTAGAAGCTGACCCTTTTTATTATTTTCAAGTTCTATTTATCCCAAACCTAAGGGATAACCAAATAAAAACATCATCATCAAATTGTCATCAATCCACAAATACATATCTCATCATCATATAATGAGCTGCTGCGCATTGAATCCGTGGATCGTAAATATGTGAAAGTATGTTAACTTATGGCGGCCACGACTCGTCAACCGTACTGTATGTTCTCGAAGGTCAACCGAAGTCTCAATCATTCTCTGACATGCCCAAACCATCTGAGCACGTTCTTCTTCATTCATACAGCGATATCCTTGCTAGTCTTCTTCTGTTTTAGACACTTTGTCTTTCTACCTTATAAAACATAATGTTATCTTGTATTTTGTGTTCAAAAAATATATTATGTACGCACTGTTACGGTGCCCCTGCAAGGTGATGCGCACCAGTGCGGCGTTGGGGGCCGCCACCCAGCACGCCTTGTCCGGAATTGCGGGAGGTGGAGAACGGAGTTACAAATAGAACCGGCGTACCAGAGAGCGAGCGGGGCTGTGAAAGTGTGTTTTGTTGTTCTCTCTTTTGATGAGTTTAACTCGAGACTGCTTTGGGTTCGCTTCTGGCTGGGGATAAGACGAGTATTCTTGTTGGCGGCGTATGTGCCAGCATTTTCAGTTTCATTAGGCGAACTTGAGTTGTCAGGGATGTAGTGTTAAAGGAAATGAAAATTAATAATATAAGTGTTCATTTGAAACGAATGGGTCTAATAATGGGTCGAAAGTACTCATAAACATGAAGCAGAAAATGAAGGAGATGAAAAGTAACGAAAAACTTCAGGGAAAACACAAAGCTTTTCTGGCGACAAATGTTTCTCGAGGTTACTTGCTAACCAGTAGAACGAAATTTGTGAAATTTTAATAGAACAATCATACGTTTTAAAACGTATAAGTATGTATGAATGTGATTATGCCTCAGTCTCAAGTAACAGCAAAACTCTGAGTCTTGATGTAACTGATGGCGAATTTAGTATAGTGTGGTAAGGTACTAAATCAGGGGACCACCCACACGATTGACGAGGTGTCAGGCTGTTAGTAGTGCCTTTGTATAAAAGTTCACAGATAGACAGACAGTTTGATTAGCTTGGGTAGTAAAGTTTATGCTAAGAGTTGATGAGAAAAATGTGGAAAGGTGTGTATAAGGATCAGATCTTTTCCCTCCAAATGATCACGGAAATAATCGCAGAATAAAATTATGGGAGATACTATCCCGGTACAATGTGAGCGGGCCCTAACCGCAGGCTGTAAAGTGTCTTTACAGAGTCTCTGTACATCTACTGAGCTGGCATGTCATTGGTTTGACGTTCAATCAAGTGTTAAATAAGAATGCGCCTTCTCAGCTTGGTTGTTCAATTTATGTTTGGATAGCTGTGTCCAAGGAGTGAAACAAAGTGACATGGGAGTGAAATTAGGTGACTTGAATTAATGCAGTGCTCATTGCATCTTCATTATGCGGCTTGCGAGCAATATATGAAAGAAGGGTGTGAAAATAATGGTCTAAGGATGAATGCTAATAAAAAAAAGGTTCTGGTATTTAATAGAAATAAAGAACGGACGGAACGCAAGATCAGTGTAAATGGTAAGATAGTAGATATTAGAACAAGCGAATGAAGTGGTATACTTGAGAAGTATGTTCAGTAGAGATGGAAGATACGAGATGGATGTGGAAAGGCGTATTTGGCGTAGGTTGATGTTGGTACCGACGTTGGTATACGGCAGTGAATCGTGGGAATTACAGAAGACTGAAAGAAAGATGAATGCTGTGGAAATGAGATACCTAACTAGCAAAGATGTCAGGGCACTTCGAAAGAATGAGTGATGAAAAAAATGGCGAAAGAGATTTATGATGGAAGGAGAGCGGTAAGAGAGGCAGGAGGAGACCTCGGTTAACCTAATGTAAAATGAAGGTAAAATTTTGAAGCAGAAAAAAACTATTTAAAATATATATTATTAGATTTTATGTAATAAATAATAAATAAAACACAATATTGTAGAAAAAAAACTTTTTATTAAAAAATATATTTTTATAATATCAAAATACATAATACTCTACAATACAAAGTCTTGTTATTGAATAGCTTTTACCATAATTCTATAATTCAAACTATAAGTATTTCTATAAGTAATAATCTTTACTTATACGTGTATAATTTAATGTATAATATGTTAACATTCATAAAAACAAAATGAGTTTTAAAAATGGTTTTGGCGATTTCTCTAAAAAGCTTTAAATTAATAAAAAAAGAACTGAAATATATTTTTCACAGTTCATTTTATTCAAAAATACAATATGGGATTTTCATACAAAATAAACAAATAACGATACCAAGTCAATTTAAATATTTTTTTGGTAAAAAAGTTTTCATCTTATAAACACTTTCTTCAATTATATGTATAACAATTTTAAATATTACCTTTAAATCTTTAACATGTAACAGGAACTTTAAATATTCCATACAAAATAAAAGTTATATTGTAAAAAGTAGGCAGTGACAATTTTACAATATATATATTTTTTAATTTGTAATAAACATCGTTTTATATTAATATTATTTAATTAAAAATAAAGGATCAATTTAACTGCATGCTGTCTCTTTCTTACTGTTGAATCAATATCATAGATTTATACAAAATATTATAAGTATATAAAATTCTTCATTTTAAAGTAAATGACTTTAAAATAAATAATTTAAGCATTTTTATTTATTTAAAGGGCTTCAACCATTAGCGCGATGCCTTGACCTCCTCCGATACACGCTGAACCAATCGCACGCTTTAGGCCGCGACGTCTAAATAAATAGATATAAATAAAATAAATAGGGCGCGGCGTTAAGTTTCGTTATTCAACAAATTATATAAGTTCAATGGAGAAGTGTATTCTATGAAGAAATATACAAATGAAGAATTGTCATAAAGAATGTTAAAATTCCATTTATTTATATAGAGGCCAGTCGTGGCGCAGTGGTACAAAGTGTGACTGTAAAACCGACTGGTTGTGGGTTCGATCCCCACTCGAGGAGATGAAATATTTACTTAAATTTATATTTCCATTTCTTCGCTCTGGTGTCGAGGCAAAGCGCGGCGTTGAGTTCTGCCACTCAATACGCAATGCCTCCAAAATTCGGCAGAAAGTGGGGAACGGAATGTCTTAACACTTGGTTCCCTCTGTCTACCCTGTTGTGTGCGGGATACAGCGTGAAGCTGATTTTTTTTTTATTTTTTTTTATATACTCTTATATATTGTCAAATAAGAGAGCATTTATAAAAAGATATTTTTGCTATATAAAATTACAATTATATTTAAAAAACGTATAAAAATTTTACGAATGTAGCTAACGTGACGTTCTCACGAGAACGTATGGCTTAGTGGTCAGTTCGCCTGGTCAGTTACCAGGAGGCGCGGGTTCGAGTCCCGCTACGTTCAAATTTTTATAAGTTTTCTAAATAAGTATTTGTAAAAAATGACATCATTACCTCAATTCATGGACCAAATGGGCTGTGATCCTCGACCCGGACGCGGCTAAGGGGTGTCCCAGGGCCGTGGCACCGCCGTTTACGTTCAACTTCTCCATGTCTATCTTCAAAGCTTTCGCACATGACAGCGTTTGTGCTACGAACGCCTCGTTTATCTGTGGGTGAGACGGAAATTGAACCGGTGGCCCTTTTTATTTTGATACAATAAAATAGCGTTAAGTCTTGCCTTTCAATAGAAATTAAAAAATAATTATTTTTAATATAAAATGGCGGCGGTTGTAATTTCTCATTACAAAAAACAATGTAAACAAAATACAATATTTATTTTTAAATGTAACATTTATGAAAATTAACAAAGTTCAAGTTACATTGTAATGTGAATATAATCATAAAATGTTATTTAGAATTTATCTCACGGGAAACGACTTCCGGTAAATAAGCTAACATAATTCTGTTACATTGCAGTGACTCATCATAAATAAATGAGACCAGTCGTGGCGCAGTGGCACAAGGGTGTGACTGTAAAACCGACTGATTGTGGGTTCGATCCCCGCTCGAGAAGATAATTATTTCAATTTATATTTGCATTTCTACGCTCTGGTGTCGAGGCTAAGCGCGGCGTTGAGTTCTGCCACTCAACACGCAATGCCTCCAGAATTCGGCGAGAAGTGGGGAACGGAGTGTCTTAACACTAGGTTCTCTCTGCATACCCTGCTGTGTGCGGGATACAGCGTGAAGCTGGTGGCTTTATTTTTTTTTAAATGTAAATTACAATAGCATGTCGTCTCTTTAGTGGTAAAGAGGGGCATCTCACATATAACAAATTTTGTGACAATTAAAAATAAAATAAAAGCAATGGCGCGACTGTGACCGCTACAGGTTGTGGGTGGCTCGTTGGAATAGGGGTTGCCGTGGTACACGAGCGTGTGACTAGGTGTGATGTTCGATTCCCACTCGGGGGAATAAAATATTTAAAAAAAAACAATACAGGTCAAGCATTTAGTGTACCTTGAAATTTTAAATAAAAAAGTAAACAGAAAATAGATTTTTTGATTTAAATAGCAAAAAAAATTACCTCAATCAAATCCACATCGTTGAGGGTCATCTTGGTAACTTTGAGCAAATTCTCAATAGCGGGCACGGGACCGATGCCCATGATGCTGGGGTCGACCCCCACGTACGACCACCCCACTAGCCTGGCCAGGGGTTTGAGGTTCTTCGCCATTTCTTCATTTGCTAGTACTAAGGCACCTGCTCCATCGCTTATTCCCTACATTAATACAAAAAAAAAACCATAAAAAAAATATTTAAAGAATTTGTCGATTTATTTTTATAAGAACTTATAATTTAAACCTAATTATATATTTCAAATAATCTTAATAAAAAACTGAAATCTTACCGAAGCCGATCCAGCAGTGACTAAACCCTCTTTCTTGAACACCGGAGGTAGCTTCTTCAAACTCTCAATAGTAGTTTGAGGACGGGGATGTTCGTCTACTTCAATTTTCACTTCCTTCTTCTTCACTAGGAGGGTCACTGGTTCGATTTCCGCTTTGAACACACCTGCGTCGTTTGCTAAGGAGGAAAGAAAGTATTAACATCACCTATACTTAGTAAATAAGGGGTATAAAAGCAGAGACGCTTTAATCACAGTACATAAAAATTGTAGTTCAGGGTGAACTACAAATTTCTACTATCATGTTGGTTTTTCCTTTATTGGAAAAAGACGTGTTATATTTTAAATACCGAATTGAGAGCTCAATTCTTGGACTCAGCTATGAAGTAATAGCAAAGGCTAAAGAACCACCAAAATTAAGACAAAAATTCCAAAATCCTACCTGATTTCCATTTTTGTTGAGATTTCAACGCAAAATTGTCCACTTCTTCCCTTGTAATACCAAATTGAGATCCTAATTTCTCTGCCGTCATGCCCATAGGGAGGCCACAGTAGGAATCAGTGAGTCCCGCCCATAAAGTATCCTCGAAGGCATAAGAGCTGCCCAAAGTTGCACCAAATCGAACCCCACGTACCGCAAATGGTGCTTGCGACATGTTCTCCACTCCGCCAGCAAGGGAAATTTTCGCTGAGCCAGTTAGAATGTCCTAAGGAACATATTTTCACAGTATTTTTATATTAAGAAGATAAATTTTACTATATGTATAACCTAATAAAACTATGAGCCCAGTCGTGGCGCAGCGGCACGAAGTGTGACTGTAAACCGACTGGTTGTGGGTTCGATCCCCACTCGAGGAGATGAAATATTTACTTAAATTAATATTTCGATTTCTTCACTCTAGTGTCGAGGCTAAGCGCGGCGTTGAGTTCTGCTACTTAGACTCAACACGTAATGCCTCCAGAATTCGACAGAAAGTGGGGAACGGAGTATCTTAACACAAGGTTCCCTATTCCTACCCTGCTGTGTGCGGGATACAGCGTGAGGCTGCAAAATCAGCTTTAATTATTATCAAGTTGAAAAATATGAAACAATAATTGATAGTGATTAAATAATATCTTTTTATATATATATATATATTGTTATGTTTTTAACTTTTATTTCCTATTATACAAATTATAGTGTTTATTGGCAAGTCCATTGCAGTAATATAATTATATGTTTTAATAATTAATGTTCTGTATTAAATGCATTTATATAAAAATCATAAATTCTCAAGTATTGCATAATTTATGATTTTTATATAAATGCTTACAATACAGAAAAATAATTTATCCTGTCTGGGTATCATTTGCACCCAGTACAGTAGTTTAAATTTTTTTGTATTGTATTTTTGTTGTTTACTTTATTTTTACGACCATTAAATTAATTAGACTTTATTTCGTGAAAATAACATAAAATAAATTAAAAATTAATCATATGGCCGAATTCATTGGAGGTATCGCTAGTTGAGTGACAGAGTTCAACCAACCAAAGAAATGAAAATGATTATTCCTTTGAGTGGGAATGGAACCCACAACGCTTTTTTGTCCCTGCACTATGACTGGGCTCAGAAACATTTTTTGTTATATTAATGTATAATGAAATTTTTTACTGAATTATATAACTAATTTACTTATTTAGAAAACATGTAAAAATTTGAATGTAGCGGAACTCAAACAGCGTCTCCTGGAAACCGACTGGTCTGTTTCTAAAAAAGCATTTTACTGTTCTAAGTGTGGAATTACACTTAAAAAATGTGTAAATGGATATATTTTAAGTATATTAAGCAAATTTTCATGAATATTTTATGTTTATCTTTCTTATAAAGAAAAACTAAGTATAAGTGTTGTTAATACTAATGATAACATTATATATATTATCATTTTATATGCAGTTAGGTATATCATTTATATGTATAAATATACATATTTATATCTCAATATGAAAATTTTTAATATTATATATTTTTATATAGATAATTCAAAAATTATTTGTAATTCTGTCTAATAATATTCTCATTCTTTATTTAGTTTCATCTTGAAAAATTACAAAATTATGTAACTTTCTCATCCCCACAATTCTCATACCATATTTTATGCCACAAAATAATTTCCATACTAATATAAATAAATAACTAACCTGAGCACTATTAATAACAGATTGGAACCCAGAGCCACATAATCTGTTAACTCCCAACACTGGTTTGTCTTGAGGAATACCAGCTTTTAAGGCAGCATGTCGAGGAGTGTATATACCATCTGTTTGAGTTGCCTGATCGATACAGAAATATAGTATTTAGTACTAACTAGCAAAAAATGCGGCTTCGTCATCTTAATCTTATTATTGTATTATAAACAAATTATACAAAACCTATCAAAAACTGTTCAGTATTTTTTGCATAAAGTGAAACAAACATGCATTTTCAGAAACTTTAACAATTATAACATTAAGAAAGGCTGTAATTTTTTTATTATTCAAATAAAAATACAAATTTACATATACCACTATATTCTTAACGTGATGTTATATATGATTTTGATAGTTAACTATGAATTATTAAAGTATACACAGTTAAAACCTTTTATAACAAAAATAATATTAAAGTAGGGTAACCAGGCATAATTATTGTCATTAAAGTGATTGGGAATTATTAATAATGTATTTAAATATAATAATGTGATTAATTATTTAATAGGTTTTCAAAGATAAAAAGCAACTTACCGACATAACTTGTCCAACTACCACAGAGTCAACTTGTTCTGGAGCCACTCCAGCTTCCTTAAGAGCAGCTGAGGCAGCAATAGTTTGTAATTCTGTAGCTGATGTGTTACGGAACACACCTCCAAATGTACCGAACGGTGTACGTTTCGCACCCACAATGAAAATACCTAAATATTGAGGGAAATTAGCATTTTGTTTTATTTAAAGGTGTTTTAAAGCAAGTAAAATTCAAATTACTAATTGTTGAAATTGATTATCTCATGTCTTGTCAGCAGTATTTATTTAACAGTATTCTATTTAAATGAATGGAAAATAGAATATGGTAATATTTATAGTTAGGCTAAAAAAAATAAGCTATTTATATTAGGTTTTTTTTAGGATTATATCACACAAATAATAAGTAAAATATTTCAGCATGTAACATATTAGGGTGTGGTAATAAAAATATTTAAAATACAACTATTTGCCCTATATATGGGTATCAAACCCAAAGCCACTGTGTGTACAATCAGAAACTTGCACTGAGCCTATTTCAAATATAATATTAACAACTTTTAAAGATTCTTTTTAGTATAATTTAATACAACGTTGTAATATTTCTATAAAAAGTTGTATAAAATTTCTATAAAATGTTTATCAGTTTTGTAAAATTTCCATATCAAAGTAACTATTTAAAATATTCAATCATTAAAACTAATAGATATCACAGTATAATCATACCTATGTCTTGTCAGGATTTAACATATTCATATAAATAACATAATTTGTCCTAAGTAGAGATTAGACACCAATACCACTGTTTTTAATATAGAAAATACAACATTTAAACCTTTCTAAGTGTATAATTATGTTATACCTTTATATATAAATATTATAATTTATAGAAAATACATAAATAATCATAAATATATGTAATTAAAGTTATTAAAAAAAAACGTCAAAGTCAATGGCCTTAAGCAATCATGACCTTGACTTTTGTACCTTCTTTTTAAAAGAAAATATACGTATATATTTTCGTTTATAAAATTTTATCATTATTATAAAAACCAAAATAAGATTTTCAATAATTGTATTTCAAATACGCACTCAATTTTTAATATATGCATTTTAATTTAAAACTTTTTATAATTTATTAATTCCTAATAATATGACATAAATAAGAAACAATAAAGAATTAAAAATTACAAATTACAATCTTTAAAAGAAAACTGGAATTTGACCCCAATGTCTAATTAACATCGAATCACGCGAATGTTTTTAATTAAAATAAACACAATAAAATAATGAATAACAAACCTTTAACAGATACAGACATGATTTTTTTAAATAATTACACTATTTAAATATAAAATTTAAAAAAAAGTAAATAAAGTACAGTTAACGTCAACACTCGGTAAAGACTTATGTTGCCGAATGCTGATAACCGAATGAAATTGGTCTGTGTTAAGCGAGTATAGATACAGCGACATTAAAATTAATTTCAAAAAATTCGCTCCAAATATTTAAAACGTAAAGAAAATTGTCGATTTGTGTTATCTGTATTTTTGTATATTTCTACTTTAAAATAAGATATAGTGGAGAATATACATTAAAGTTTAAAGTAAAGGTATGTATATTCTCCACCTAAATAAAGTGTATATAGACTATATTGCGGCGGAGAACATATTTTATGTATAAGTATTTGCTTAAATTGTTAATATATTTTAGATAGATATATAGAAAAACTTAGTTGCACACAAAGTTGTTACAGAGGGAAATAAAAGACATCTTAAAATGTAATCCAGCGTTCAAAGGCGGTCTTATTGATGACAGCAATCTCTTAGCCTGGGTGCATACGTACAATAATATTGTCAATAAATTACGCATTGTCAATAATATTGCTTGTGTGCGGCCTATTTTCAATATTATTTGCAATTTTAGCTGCACTTGAGTGCCGCGGAACACTGGGCCGCTTTGTGGCCGGGCGGACCGCAGTGATAATAAAGATCACTACGGTCAATCTCGGCGGTACACTTTGCCCGGACGTGCCCCTTCTCCAGACACCGGAAATACCGCAAAGCCCGGGGCTGCCGAAGTTTCACTCTCGCTGCAACCCAGCCAACCAGCAATCTGCCGCTATCGGCTATCTTTTTTCGCAGACGTTACAGGGCACCGAACCCAAACTACGCCGAATGCGGTGGCGTCGGCGCGTATATCAAGACCCGCAATCAACACCTCTGCGGTTTTTATTGGCCTGGAGACTCGGACGTCCTCAGGGTTGAGGAACTCCCTCATCTTGGTGGCCAGAGCAACCTTTTCGGCACTCCGCAGCACCAGCCATTTCGAACAACCGCACCCGTGGCAGCCTGCCTGAGGGTGACGGACTGGAGGCCAAGATCTGATAATTTGATCTTGGCCTCGGCCTCAGCAATGACCGACTGGTACGTTACGCCCCGCTCCGCAGCTACGGGCTGTAGCGTGAGCGTCACAATTGGTCTTTGCGACCGCCTTTAGCAGTCTGCCGCACAGGCTGCGCAATTACTTTTGCGGTTCCACCGGGATTGCATGTATTTACTGATGCCTTCTTGATAGCTTTGCGAGCCTTCTTGCGACCGACGACTTTCACCCAGGTCTCACTCTTAGACCTTAGACCCGGCAGTCGTAGAATGGTCTATAAAGTGATCTTGTATGTTTTTGTTGATTCTAAAATACACATAAATTTAATTGATTCTTCATAAAGTCACTAACATAATACAAGTCATTAAAATAAGCAAACTATCTTAGCTTGGTCACATTCAACCTATGCACAATAACACGGTTCCTAAACATCTGCTTGGGTCGAACATTCTTGGTAGCGGTGGTAGGGACCACTACGCATTTAGGTATAATAAAAATTAACTTTTAGTAAGTTAAAACTATTAAACAGAAATAAAAAAACTATTAAGCAGAAATTTCACGCCGCTTATTAAAGAGGGATGGAGAAAAGCGTTGATGGTGTCTAGGGCCAATAGAAAATTGTATGGCTATTGATGATGATGATGATGAATGTTTTTTTAAAGTTAAATGCCTAAGTAATAACTATATTTTTGCCTGTCTCGTTACGATTTAAAAATATATTTTTTATCTTTATTAAAAAATAAATTTATAATATTTTTGATCACGTAATCGTTACATCAACTTCATATACACATTTATTGCTTTCTTAGACAAGATTTATAGTGAACGCACATCAATTGTTTTTGTGCCAACTCGAAGCAATTAAGTAAAATCCGTCGTGATGCAATGCCACAAGCATGCGACGGTCGTGGGTTAAAATCACGCTCGGGGGAATAACATATTTAATATGCCATTTGTCACCGTTTTGGTGACGAGGCAAATGCAGCGTTGAGTTCCGGCACTCAATGATACAATGCACGTAATGTCTCAAAAAAAAGTGGGAAATGGAAGTGTCGTAGTGGGAATGTAGTGTATTAAGTATTAACACTCGGTTCCTAGGTTCGCTCTGCTTACTTTGTTGTACGCGATACAACATGAAGCTAAAAAAAATTACGACTATTTTTCTATTCCTGTTATTTCTGTTTATTTTGTAATAGGAACTAAGGCTTATAATGTTAGGAATCGATCTGCATTCCAAACTTTTTTAAATTTTTTTTTCTTATATAATGCAGTCCAATAAGTTTTATCTAAATTCTAACGGCCTTATTCATAAAAAACGCTTACAGAACGCTTAAAACGTTCATTAGTTAAAATGTTCTATAAGCTTATGAAGTTAGAACGAGAGAATGAAAGATTAAACAAGGGCATCCTTTTGGTATATGTGTTCTGTGAATAAGAGCGTGATATGAAAAAATAAATATAGTACACATGTAAAATACAAATATTTTTAATGTTTGCGTTTATTCTGTGGCAATATTATTAAATAAATTAATATTATTATTTTTATCAAAATATTTATTTAAATTTTTTTTTAAATATTCTACTTTTAAAAATGTTGTTTTGTTTTCTGTAGTCTTTATTTTTTTATCTGTTCAACTGTCACTGACAAAAATTTTGTGGTTCTGTCTTCAGAATTTCGGTGATAAAAACTTATAAAATGCTTATGCAATGACCGATGGTCGCCCTGTTAGTGGTCAATTGAAGAAGTTTGTGTTCCGCGGGAAATCTACAAACAACGGCGATACCAGAGGTGAATACTTAGAGATCGTTATACCAGAGCTACTGTCGGCGGGGTACTCGTTCTACACGTGGCCCTCCGCTCCGCTTTTAGCTTGGTATCTGTGGACGCAGAGAAGGAATTTACGAGGTCTCCGCGTACTGGAGTTAGGTTGTGGCACAGGTCTGCCAGGTATCTTGGCGGCCAAGTGCGGCGCGCGAGTCACATTAACTGATAGTGTCGCACTTCCACGGTCTTTAAGACATTTGTCAGCGTGTTGTGAGGCTAACGGCCTGGTTCCAGGTCGTGACGTCCAGGTACAAGGGCTCTCTTGGGGATTACTCTTAGCCGACGTACATAACTTACGTCCTGTAGATTTACTACTTGCGTCCGATTGCTTTTACGAACCCTCCCAGTTTGAAGAAGTAATTTCCACTGTAGCTTATTTTTTGGACGGTACTGACGCACGATTTTTGTGTGCTTACCAGGAGCGGAGTGCAGACTGGTCCATTGAAGCTCTTCTGAAGAAGTGGGGGTTGAAAGGTGCTCTTCTGGACCTGGACTCGCTGAGTGAGAGCTCAGGTGTGGACTACAGGGCCCTTATAGGCGAGAGATCTTTGCATTTACTTGAAATAATTTCTGTATAGGGTATGGCCAGCGCAGCTAGAGCGGCACGCCTCTATGTTGGCAACTTGGCATGGACAGTCGGCCATCGTCAGCTTAGAGAATATTTCGCACAATTTGGTCCAGTTCAAAGTGCTAGAGTAATTTTTGATAGATCAACTGGCCTAAGTAAAGGCTATGGTTTTGTAGAATTTGCGAGCCCTTCTGGTGCCGCTGATGCAACTAACAAGCAATTACATACCCTGGAGGGATTAAATTTGAATGTCCAAATACAAAACAATTAGATTATCTTGTAGTTTGTAGTTTTAATAATGGCAGAGGCATTACCAGAGAATACAAGTTCAGATTTTTCTGATGACGAAGAGCTTAGTCCATTGGAGGAGGCTTTCAACAAAGCATCTGATCATGTCAGAAAGATTACTTCAAAGTTAGACAATAATCAACTTTTAGAATTATACGGACTTTACAAACAGAGTACTGAAGGTCAGTGTGATACACCAAAACCTAGCTGGTTTGACGGAAAAGGCAGAAAGAAATGGGAAGCATGGAAAGTACTCGAAAACATGCCAAGCGATGAAGCTAAACAAAAATACATTGATCTAGTACAAAAATATGATCCTGAATGTTCACTTGCAACAGAAAGTGGTACAAAAGAGGCATGGGTAACAGTTTCATCACTCCGTTTTTCACCTGAACCAGAACTGACTCGCAACAACCTATCATTGCTAGATGCGGCAAGAGAAAACCTAGGAGATTTAGTTACGGAACTTCTCTCTAAGAATCCTGATATAAAAAATGAAAAGGATGGAGACGGTTTAACTGCTTTACATTGGGCTGCAGATCGAGATGCAATATCGGCATTATCTGCTTTAATAAAAAGTGGATGCGACATAAATACAGTAGATAGTTGTGAACAAACAGCATTACACTATGCAGCTAGTTGTGGCCATGTTGCATCAACACAAATTTTAATAGATGCTGGAGCATTATTCCTAAAGGATAACGAAGGCTGTACTCCATTAGACTTAGCAACTGAAGTTGAAGTGAAAAAAATACTTGAAAATGCTAATAAATAAGTGTATGACAATGCCATTTAAATTAATTAGTATTGATATATTGTATGTAGTTAGTTATTGGGAATAAATATTTCAGTTAAATTTTTGTTTTTATATCAAGATCCATTACATATAAACATTCCATTATTTAATACTCAAAAGTCAGGTTTATCATAACTAACAATAATGGTGAACCCGTAGATCCAGTCGAGTCTACGGTATTTCTCGGTATCACCATAGACTCTAAATTACAGTGGGGACCCCATATTGATAGATTGGCGAATAGACTTAGCTCTGCAGCTTTCGCGGTCAAAAAAATTAGATTATTAACTGACGTAGAAACGGCTCGACTTGTTTACTTCAGTTACTTCCATAGTATTATGTCCTATGGGATTTTACTTTGGGGTAATGCAGCCGGCATTCAACCAATATTTGTCCTGCAGAAGCGGGCTATTCGTGCAATCTATAACTTAGGTCCTAAAGACTCCTTAAGGCAAAAGTTTAAAGAAATTAATATATTGACAGTTGCATCTCAATATATTTTTGAAAATGTTATGTATGTTAAGAAAAACATTAATAATTTTACCAAAATTGGTGATTTTCATAATATTAACACTAGAAATAGGCATAATCTTGGTGCACCTGTAACTCGGTTGCATCGAATCCGTAATTCTTTTATGGGACAATGTGTACGCTTTTACAATAGGATCCCAGAAAACGTCAGGGAATTTTCTATATCACGATTTAAAAAAATTGTGAAAAGACGTTTGTGTGTTAAAGGTTATTACCAAATTAATGATTTTGTAAATGATAACACGCCTTGGGAATGAAATGCTCGCCCCAGTCTGTTTCAAAGGTATCATTGTCACAGATTATTAAATATGTATTTGTTTAACATTGATTTTAAAAAAATAAGTCCCGCTGAGTTTCTTGCGCCGGTTCTTCTCAGGTCTGAGGCACTAACTTTAGTGAACTGGTGGTAAATTATTTGACGTTCAAAAAATGAAGCATGTAACTTCTTATTTTGAATAAAATGATTTGAATTTGAATTTGAATTTGAATTTGTCAACAGTAAAAGTAACAAAAGAAAACAACAATTATTATTACAACTAGTCTATTTATACAACATTTGTCACACTTTTACATACAAAATCTTTGAACTCTCAATTTCTTCTAGTCATGTCTATAATTTTTTACTTTTGTTATATAAAAAAATTGACAAAAAATAGGACATTTCACCAGTAAAGTACAAAATGAGTGCAAAAATACTTTAAAAGTTTTTACCTAAACTCCAAGTTTTTAAGGTTTTTTATATGGCAAATAAATAAATAAAAGACAATTTAAAAAATGTATATTAAAGGTATAGATGTACTTACTTTATTATAACTAAGAAAATATTGAATTAAGTTGTTGCACTCAAGCAATTTATTTAAAGTTCACATTTTGACCGTAACTGCAACTGGTTGTTGGTAAGATCAGGGCACGGAATTGCCCACGATCATGGGGAAGAAGTGGCTTGATGCTGTACCATCGCTCTCTTTGTCTTTCTCTTTCGCTCTGTATTCTGCACATAGGTGCAGAATACAGCGATAACTTAAAGACATTATGTATTACAATATTTGATCACATTCTTCCTAGGCAAATTCTTAGGCAAATCTTTGATAAATAAATTAAGATTTTACTGTTAAGTCCACAAAAAATTCAAAACCTTTTAACTTCAAACATACTGCAGTCTTGAAAATAAATCTTATAATTAAAAAGTCAGGATAAAGGGACGCCACGCCTTTGGATAGCAGTTCAAATAGTTTATTCAACATAGTTTTTGAAACTGTTTAAAATCGAAAATAAAATCAATAAATTGTTTAATACTATAAAAAAAAAAACTATTTTTAGGCATCTTTAGTCTCCTTATGAGCTTCTCCAGAGTCCAGTTGCTTGAGTAATCTAAACAAAGCCGCCGCTTCCCTAATTCTGCTGAATTCCACACAAAACGCTTCCACTTCTATAAATAGTTCCTAAAAAAGTAAGAAAAAATATATAATATGAAAAAAAAAGTCAGTTCCGGTAACGCTGATACAACTGAGTACTGACATTTCTATGTAGCTCGAAAATTCAAAAGTGCTTGTAATGGGAATATTTTGATTTAGTCTATACATTTCAAGCTACTTCAAGGTATATAGAGAACATGGGCGTAGAAATTTTACTTACAAAAAAGTATCTCAAAGTATCAGAATTAAAAAAAAAAACATTTACACAAACCGAAAGTCCCCCTGGAAAATATTTCTGGATACACCCATAATAGTGAATATTTTACAAATAATTTTAAAACCAAGTTAAAATTATAATTATAATAAAAGAGAGGTCACAATAATTTTTAATATAAATTTAAATAGAACTATTATAAGCACCATTATAGTATAAATATTTAGAAACTGAGAACCTTTTCCAAATTGTCAAAAATATTACCCAATTTTGCATATAGGAGGCCAGTCGTGGCGCAGTGGCACAAAGTGTGACTGTAAAACCGACTGGTTGTGGGTTCGATCCCCACTCGAGGAGATGAAATATTTATTTAAATTTATATTTCCATTTCTTCGCTCTAGTGTCGAGGCAAAGCGCGGCGTTGAGTTCTGCCACTCAACACGCAATGCCTCTAAAATTCGGTAGAAAGTGGGGAACGGAGTGTCTTACACTAGGTTCCCTCTGCCTACCCTGTTGTGCGCGGGATATAGCGTGAAGCAAGCAAGATAGGCCGATGAAACCTAATGTTAGGTAACTCTGTTCTCCAATTTTTGATACATTGTATATTGAAAAGTATTGTCTCAGCGCCATGCATTTATCTAACAGAGCGAGGGAATAAAAGTACATTCTTCATCATGGGGTTTGGTGTATAAGATTTGGATATATAGAAAAAAGTCTTGTTTAGACATCACAATTTTTTTTATTAAAAAAATAATATAGTATTTTAAATAAAACTATTTTAACCGGATTAATCGCGTATATTTAGTTTTTACATTTTTGGAAACCCGACGTTTCGAACACTTTGCAGTAGTCCGTGGTCACGGGTAGACTACCCGTGACCACGGACTACTGTAACTACTGTAACTGTACTGTACTGTAACGTAAATATACGCGATTAATCCGGTTAAAATAGTTTTATTTAAAATGTATAATAATCGTGAAAATCAAAGAACTTATTAATAATATAGTAATCATATGGAAAATAGGACTCTGTGGCGCAAGGGCACAAGCGAAGCTAAATGCTTTTTTAAAATTTTAATTTCCTCAATCTGGTAACAAGGCACAGCGCGGCGTTGAGCTCTGTCACTTAACACGCAATACCTTGAAATTTCGGCATCAAGTGGAGAATGAAATATCTAAACACTAAACACAAAAAAATATGGGAGAAAATGGTACCAAACCAAATAATCTGTGGATCTATCAATCAGTTTTTAAATGAAAATAAAAATTAATAATTTACTCACCTTAACATTTATAATTTTATTCCGTATTAACGACTGCAGGAACACGCAGACGAGACGAACCAGTCTGTTCTGCATGTATCTGTCGTGGATGGTCTCGCAGGTGGTGATGCAGTTGCTGATGTAGAGGTGCACGAACTCCACGGGGAGGTCCACTGATGTTGTTAGTCTGTGGGCGGGGGCGAGTTACTGGCATGCGAGTAGCTAGTACATAAGCAAGTGTTGGTGTTGCTAGTGTAATTTATACTTGATATATAGTATAATGAAGTTACCTCATTTTTGTGAGGCTAGTCGTGGCACAAGACATAAGTTTGCGTCTGTAAATATAACAGATTGCAGGATCGTTGCCCATTTGAAAAATATTTGTATACATATTTGATTTTTTTCTCTCTTGTTACAAAACAAGCAAAACGCGATATTGAGTTCCGCCACTCAACACACCATGCCCTCCGAATTTGGCGAAAGTCGAAATTCGAAGTGTTCCCAATTTCCTCAACCCTTACTATGTGCAGGATACAGCGTAACATAAAAAATAAACATATCTACAAAAAAATCTTACCTATTAACAACTTCCATGGAATGCAGAGACATCTCCATATTAACTAGAACTGAGAAATAATCAGTGATGTGCTGAGAGTGTATTAGTTTTAATAATACTGATATTGCTACCATAGGATTGTACTCCACTAGATCTGGTAGCTGAAAATAGAGAAAAAAATGTATTAAATGGACTGATTAAATGAAGTAAATGAAATTAAGAAAAATATTCTGGACTTAAAAATATTTAAATTTAGTTAAATAATAATTTACTAAATAATTTTAAATGACACACATTTTTTTACAGTTACAAACTTATTGAACGTACAGTAAGTTTGTAACTGTATAAAAAGGTATGTATTGCTTTTTTTCAAAGATTTTTTTACAGATTTTTATTTAAATTGATTAAAAGAAGAAAAAAAATCTAAGAAAATCGAAGAACTAGTGATATATTAAATCAGACTTTTATCTGACCAGGGAAATAAAAATATTCCAGTCCTCCCAAATCGAGATTAAACCCACAGCTATTATGTTTATAACCAGGCACTAACCCACTGCGTTTGGACCTATATAATGTTTTTAGGATCACTCAACAAAAGCTATATCAAAATAAATTATATAGCATTAGAATTTATTGATATTTCTATAAAAATAAACATTTAAATTATTGTTATTTATCATACTTGATATGGCGTAATTCCAATTTCATATACAATATTCGGTTCTTGGTCTAATAGGGCTAGTAATTTTTGTTGGTGAGGCACACTTAATGCCGATTTTAGTGCTAGTTGAGTCAGTTTTTGGGCTTCGGCTAGTGTGTTTGTTTCTTTCTCTTCTTTTTTCTCTTCTGGCTTCTCCTTTTTCTCTTCCTGTAATACCTATTTAAGTATAAAGGTTAATTTTATTAAAAAAAAAATCTTAACTTATCATTTTTAATTTCACTATATTAATATTTAGCAAAATCAAAATAACCGATTTCAAAAATGATGCGGTAAAGCGTGAAGTTAAGTTAAGTTTATCTTTACTTTAAGTAAAGATATTATCAATTTTTTAGGTTTGTAAAAAAAAAAATTTTTTTTTTGTTTTAGGTTTGTTTAAATAAAAAATACGTATTTTCTTGTTTAAGTTTGTGCAAAAAATGTTGTAGGTCAACAAAACAACTAAATGTCCAATCTTTGTCCAGAGGAATTAAGATGATAAACTTTACCATTTTTATATATTAATGTGTTTCTAAATTTTAATTGAGAATAGTAATAACCATAAACTTACAACTTTAGGTTTAGTCTCCTTTTGTACAACTTTTTTTTCAAGTTTCTCTGCAGGCTTCAGGCCGAGGAGGCCATCAAAGTCGGTATCATACATAGGCACGTATGTACCACGGTTAACTAAGTTTTTCCATACGCCCTGCATAAATAAATTTATTAAATAATACTACATGCAGGTATGAAAAATTTATCTAAAAAGTCATATGAAATATTCAAATGTAAGAGTTTGAGGATATACAGATATTTACTTATAAAATTTACAACTCAGAACTTTAAAATAAAAATATGTTTATGTAATTGGTTTTCAAGTTTTATTCAGCCTAATTAATACATTATTTATGAGTATAGATAGAAAGAACCTAGTGTTAAGACACTCCGTTCTCCACTTTACAAGACAATGAGTATAGTTTGACGCAACTCAACCTCGCACTTTATTTTAACAAAACGTTAAAATTAATATATTTTAGAAACACATGAACAGAGCAATAAAGGATAGGTGCCATCCTATCATACATCATACTTAACCTCAGACATTGCGCTCTGGCACCGCGGTATTAAGCACCGTAGCCGTCATTACCTAATGCGAAACGCAGTGGCATAAAGCCACTACTTCACGCCGGGTTTAAATGTCGGGAGTGGTAATGATCCGGTCGAGTCTGCCCATGCGTGTTGCCATTGCTGGCGACGTGACTGTACAATGCGTACTTTAGTCGTCTCTTACGATACCATCAGTACCAGAGTGATCATATCCTAAGGTGAATACAATTTATTTCCCCCAGTGTGGATCAGATGTTGTAAAATAGGGATTTTAGGAAACACAAAATTTAAAGCTCTTTGCAGTAGTCCGTAGTCACAGATAGACATGTGTGTAAAAATTTAAAAGAAAATCAAAGATCAATCAAAATAAAAAATCAATATTGCTGATTAATATAAACTAATTGTAAAACTATACCTCATCAGCAAACAATATTTCACTAGTATCCAATAAGAAAGTGGGCGGTGGTATAGGTCCGGACGGTCTGAGCGTGCAGTGTAAGGGCATATAGTCATTGGACATAAGGGCTTCTATTAGTTCCTTCATTGCTATACGATTTGGGGGGCCTCTGGAAAATTAATAGAAATATAGGATTATTAATAATACAATGAATATTAAAGCTGTCATGTCTATGAGCAGAAAGTTGTAGGTTCAATGTATTAAAAAGATTTTAGTATCCCACAACTGAACATGCAATGAAAAAGGTGGAAAATGGAATATCTTAACTACTTCTCCTTCTGTCTATTCTACTATGAAAGAGATATAGCTTAGTAGGCAGTTAGAAGAGAGAGAAGAGACATGGGTTTAAGCCCCCCGACATTCATATATTATATGTTTTCTAAAATATATTTTTATACATACAAACATGTTACTCTTTAAAATCTTTTTTAGTTTTACACTGTATCTCAGATGTATCAGCGCAAGCAGTGGGAACATAATGTAAGTAAGTGTAAGTATCTTAAATACTCTATTCTTAACTCTGCACCTTCTAGACATTAATGTGTTATGTGATGGAACTCAATGCCACTCTTTGTCTTGTTAACAGAACAAATAAATAAAAATAATTCATTTCCTACATGAAAATGTGTGTAAGATGCTGTGGCATGGCATCACAAAATCTTGTATTAATCTTACCCATCACTAAGTGGCACTAAAGCGGGTGCTGTGGCTTTAGCAACAGAACTGATGTCAGCCGATCTTTCCGCTGTCAACCCTTGGAGTGAAGAGTAATCAAACTCCAAGTCCTTAGCTAATACTTCTGTTAGGATCACTTGTTTTGCAGATTTTTTTAGTACCTGGAATGATTTATAACATAATATTAATTTAGTGTTTTCAAATAGATTTAATTTTATTTATATGACAATGTTAGAGGTCATTGTGGTGCAGCAGTATAGCATATGACTGCAATGTGTAAGTAGTGGGTTTAGTCTCCAAATTGCGTGTTGAACTATGGATGTTGTGTTAAGGGCAAGGGTCACAAGTTTCTTACTGCAAACACAGCTGTTGTGGAGTATAATATAAAATTTGAAAGTGTAACATAAAATTTGTTATTTTCATTTCCTTGCTTTGGTCATGAGGCAAGGGTTGCATTGAGTTCCACTACTTAACATAATAAATCAAAAACTCAGTTAATTGATGGAAACAGAATGTCTTAACAGAAAGATAAACAAATACTTACATCTCTTATGTTAATTGAAATGAATCCATGTAATTGTCCAATGAATATCCTTTCCTGTGGAGTTAATGGTAGTAACCCTGGTTTTCCTTCTAGCAAATGTAGGAAAAGGGAACTAAATGGATTATCTGTTTTATAAATGTCAAATATTAGAGCTATTGCAACTATTCTCTGCCCAGGCAGTGATAAATCACCACCAGTTATGAGTGAAGAAAGGAGAAGGCATACTGGAAAACATATAATAGTAAGTATTAACGCAAATAATTATTAAAACTTTATATTATAATATTACGTCAACAAAAATATACTAACAGTTAAAGTGGTCTGATTTAGGAAACCTCTTTTGCACTTGGGCACATATCGATTCTAAACTTTGTGAATCTATCGTTTGCTCAGAAAATAAGCTGAAAAATAATAAAACAAGCTCAATAAATGACAAATGAACACTTAAAAGTAAATAAAGGTTATATGTGAGAATTTATATGTAACCTACTCTAATATATATTTGCTATTTTCGTTAATTAATTGTTGTGACATATTGGATGTAATTGTATAAAAATTATGTGTATCATACAGTTTTTCAAGCTAAGTATCCATAAATTTTGATGTTTATTTCGTTAACGAAAACATACAAACAATACAAAACGTCACAATAAGTTCAGATTACGACTTTTGACAGTGACATATTAATTTTATAAAAGTAATAAGGTACATTTAGTAATTATAAAAGGCTTAGAATAGTAAATAAAATTCCAATTAAACCTACGGTAAGCTATTTTCCTTAATTGTTTTTCTACCATTATAACAATTTTATTTTATTTTGTTTTTCTGTAATATTATGTTCCTTAAGTAACAAGTTTAAAAACAAGTTTTAAAATTTTTATAAAATTTTAATATAGGCGGTAATTAATACGTTGGTATAAAATGTCGTGATATTAAAGAAAAATGAGGGAACTTATGCACAAAATATAATATTTCAGGAATACTCTTAGAAGCATAAGATTTTTCTCAAGGATCTGCCAACTGTGTAGTAAAATTGATTGTATTACACTGCGGGCAGTGAAACATTCTCTGGTCTTCCTTTTGCACATAGATTCTATAAGAATTATTATGTAAAAGTAATTAAATGGTGCGGAAAGTGTATACCTGATTTTAGTTCCTTGTTAAAAACAATTATATATGATATAAATTACTTATTACTTATACGATATATAGCGTACCATTATAATAAAAGGTTCAAACAACATCAGCAAGAAATATAAACACTAAAACTTTCTGTTTTACGATGGCGTTAATCATCGGTAATTGGAGCTAATACTTAATTGCAAATTCTTGTAATCTGCTTAATTTCATTTGCATATTGAACGTTAGATTTTTAACTGTTATGCTGTGGATTGGTAACGTTAGATTTTTAACTGTTAATTCATTCTAAAATTTCTTTTCAAATCATAGAACTACATCAAAATACAACGGTCGGTCTAAAGTTTCGGTGTAAGTCAAATTCCTAAGTTACGAAGTACTACACGATGACAAGAAAAACTGTTTTGGTTCATCATCATGACAACTCCAAAAAATATTAAAAATGATATTACACTTATAATATTTCATAAAAATATTGAAAAGGCAAACGAATTCATAAATGAGGATATGTATCTTGACTATATCAATATTTAGCATAATTGCCGGACACTTGTAGTATATCTATTGGTATCTACGATACAGTATATGTGTCCGATAGTTGCTTTATAAGTAAGTTTTATTGTATAAGAATAGCGTGAGAGTGAAAAAACCATCAACACTACTACAACCTTACATTTGTAGTTAATTTCACAAAAATTTGCCCGCAAACTTATGTTTGTTTATTTTTATAGCAATGGGAAGTCCATTGCTTGCTTGACGGTGTATCCCACACACAGGAAGGTAGATAGAGAACTTAGTGCTAATACACTCCGTTCCGCACTTTCCGCCGAGTTGAAGCATTGCGAGCTGAGTGGCGAAACTAAACGCCGCGCAATAAACCAAAAATTGATTCATTAGTAATTTATACCATAAAAATATAAGTGATTCAATGTCTTGTGTGTGTATGTTTATATTTTTTTAAGTCATACTTATTATTAATTAGCGATATAAGAGAAAATTATTGTCAAAACTTATTTTGTTCCGTATTTTTATAAATTTTGTAATACCGACAAGCTCATACTTATCAGCCTGGGCAAGAAGTTGGAAAATACCAAAAATAACACGAGCAAATATATGTTATTTATTGATCATAAAATTAGTTGTCACTTAATATTATTAAGGAAAATGAAGTTAAGAATTTTAAAATAATAATTCTTATGCTTCTTATAATATACATAGTTCTACATTTATGATCTTTAACAACTTTAATAAGCGAAGCGGATCTATCCCTAATATAAAAAAAATATTTGACGATAAAAATGAATATAACTGTATGTATATATTCTATCCAGTCGTGGCGCAGTGGTACAAAGTGTGACTGTAAAACCGACTGGTTGTGGGTTCGATCCCCACTCGAGGAGATGAAATATTTACTAAAATTTATATTTTCATTTCTTCGCTCTGCCTATTCTGCTGTGTGCGGGGTACAGCGTGAAGCTAATTTAATTTTTTTTTATTTGTATACATCCTAACCAATAATGGCGCAGGGACACAAGCGTGTGACTGTTAGCGTTTGATTCCTTTTTGAGGAAACTAAATATGAAATGATATTACAATTTCGTCGTTGTGGTGTTGATCAACAAAATATTCTGGGGTGGGCACAACCCACACGTCTCCACCCTAGTCTACGCCCATGGTCTTAATGGGAACGGAGTATCTTACCATGTTTATGCAATTATGCGGGATACAGCGTGAAACTAAAAGAAATTCAACCTACATATACATATATCTTTATTGTGTCCTGTAACTGACTCAATACCAATAAGTAACTAAGTGATTATCATTGCGTATGCGCATTAGCATTGACAGTTACGACCTTCGATTGGCGCACACAGAAGCGCAACTAGACGAGGATAAATTTTTAATTTTATGAAAATTATTCCAACAAACTAACAATTTGGATGTTTTACTTTATCTAACATTCTCTTACACCTAAGTATATGATTTGTTAATTACGTTTATATCTGAGCTATAAAAAAAAAAGTTTTTTATACCAATGCTTAGAAAAAAATGAGGACAAAAGATAAATTATGTAAATAAGGATACGATTTTGCTATATTTTCGTACAAAAGTATATAGCCAAAAGTGTGCCACCCGTTACTTAGCAATGGTTATTATAAAGTATGTTTCAATGACTGATACCGTTATCTAAGAAAATTATAACGAAACAAAGCATATAAGCTTTCATGACTTCAAAACCCAGTTATCAAAGAAATGGTAATTGCAAGCGGTCGCGTCTTTATCACAGCTCATTTCTTGCTGATAAGATTACGGCAGTCATATGTCTGCCAGTGAGCGCCATCTTTAATGCGATTCTTAAAAAATATATTGTAAATATTTTTGGATTCGGCCGTCGTTTTTTTTTGGTTATATTGAAACGAAAGTTATGGTGTTGTGGTGTTTGTGTGCTGTGTTTATGAGAAATGAGAGATATCCGTTCAGTTGCAGTCATGCATAATCCGAGGACATTTGATTTTTCGTCTAGTATTATAGAGCCTCATCGAAGTCGGTCTTCTTCTTGGACTTGGAGAAGAACTAATAATCTTCCGCGCCCAGAACCTAGATTCTCTTTGCAATATCAGGTAAGAACTTTTAGTTTAACAATTTCTTATAGCATACTTATTTGGCGGTTTATTGTAATTTAATGTAGGTATCAGCAAAGATACGCATTGCGTTCATAGTTCGTATATCTACAGTTAGAATGCTATCTCTTATACGTGAATTATAATTAGTAAGAATGATAAAATAAGTAAAGTTCATTATCGTTTGGTAAAGATTTTTTAAATTTTACTTAATTAAATAAGTGTTAGATAAGGAGTATTGCCACAATATCAATTATAACGTCTTATCATGTTGAAATTGCTGGTGTTAAAATATTCTGTTCCGCATTTACAAGATTTTGTTGTGGTTTAGTATATCTCTCACAGGAGGGCGTAATGGCGTAGTGGCACAGGGTCTGCGTTGTAGGTTCGATTCCCAATCAAGAATTATTTTCTTATATTATTTTCTTATAAGCGGATTATTTAAATCTAAGCGGATTATCTAATCTATTTTTTTTTCTAAGTACCTCTTCAGGGTCTGTACTTCGAAAGGTAACAACGGGACCCTTAAGGGTTTAGGATAATTTTGTTGCCGTTCGTCCGTCCGTCTGTCAAGATCCTTTTTTTCAGGAAAGTGTTGAGGTATGAAGATGCGATTTATATAAAATACTCGTATCTGTTGTCCCTAGTGGTAATAAGAAAAAATCTAACTTCGAAGCCAACGCAAACAAAAGATACAGCCGTTTATGCCGTAAATTTTCGAAACTTGCAATGGAATCTCATCTACAGGGTATCTTCAACTCAGAATCTTGAAGATTGGTATGAAGCAACGTCTTATGGCATAGATAAAGGTAGCGAGCGAGCTTAAATTTGTCACCTTTTCGTATTAGACCGGTTTTTTATTTAGCTTACAATGTATCCGACTTATAGCGGGGTAGGCAAAGGGAAGGCGTAGTATTCTTAGAAACATCACAGCTCTAATTGGCGTCAAGCAATTTTCAACTAAAATTTACTTGAATCATTGATGAAAATTTAATTAAATTTACTGCAATCAATATTTTTTCTTCCCCACATCTAAACGCTATTTTAACTTTTTCAATTTAATTTTTATTATAATATTTTTGCCAATATACCTATCACCAAAAACAACTTTAATTAATTTATAGATTATTAATTTATAAATGAAATATACATCCAATTGGTATCTAAATTTGTTATGACTTGAAGTTTATAAAGATTATTAGTAAAGAATTACAAATAGTTTTTTCACCTGTAATTAACTATATTTACTTTCCAGCGTAAAAAGGAGTGTAATGCGTAAAATTGGTGTGACAATATGACAAAGTCTGTCAACCGCTGTCACTCGACTGTCACAGAAGGTGCAGACGATATTTTTCCATGATATTTTAGTTTTTTGTTTGTATTTTTCCTTAACCGTAGTAGTGGTTCTATGTAGTAGTGTTTATTTTAATAGTTTAGCACATATTTAAAGTTTTCTAATGACTCTGAACTCGAGAAAGGTCCCTAAGGAGGTGTTAATGAAAATTATATAGCAAACGTGTCATTGTTTTAACTTATTTCAACCGATGAGCTTAGAAAAGAAACGCCAATTGTTTTGCATTCCATTTAAAAATTAGTACATTTTCACATGGGTGATGGCTTGGCAGTCGGATACACGCGTAAGTTGAACCCTTATACTACTTAAAATTGTTAAGAAAACTTAAGTTTTTAACAACGTACTTGTGTTGCACATGTCCTTGTCATTGATTTAATATTTAAATGAATCTTATTTGAGCAGCCAGACGCCGCAATGAACACCTTCGTTTTATTTGGATGTCAATATATTATAATTGTTTGTGTATGTTATTGGTCAGACAGTATTCACACCTAGACTAAGCCTGTTAATAGGATTTGGAATGTATTTCGTGTATTTATATCAGCGCTAATATTCCATGGTTGCATGTTATGTTCTATTAAAATACAATATATATAAATTAGTGTATAGGTTGGTATAGTAAAGTATGGGGGAATAACCAGGCTGAACTGCATTTTAATCACAAAGGATAAAGTAGAGTATCCATAGTATTTGGATTGTTAACATACAAGTATATTGTTATATAAAATGTTTATATACAAAATGAAGCTGTATATAGGCTATTTATTTTTGATTTACTTGAGGCTTTCAATTAGTTTTGTTTATGTGCTTATATTATATTTTTAAAGAGAGCTTTTTAAGTTTATTCAAAATATCTGATGTCAGAGACTACTTTATAATTTATCTTTTAATATGACTAATTTCTTTAAATGCTATTGAAACAAGATATTTTAAAGTATTTAAATTTTTTACTATGTCACCTTTCTAAATATGTTTTTAGTGTTATTCAACAAATTAAAACTGGTTTCATCTTGTTCATAAGTATTCTAATAAGATCATCTACATGTTGCCACAGACTAAATTAGTACCTTTTAAAAAAAAATATTTGAACAATTATAAACATATTAAAAAAAGAGAAATATTAATTAATATATGCCAATATATAATTAAAATTTTTATTTTTAACTTTTTGCTAATTTGTACATAAGCATTTGAAAAGTGAATTAAATTTATTTTCTTGAATATTAAAGGAACTATGCACTATATTTAATACATGATTCATCAGAAAGTAGGAGGTAACTGTAAATTTTAATTGATGAATCATTATTAGATAACATGTCTTAGTGTCTACACTTTATATTAACAGAAATGGTTTCTTTATATATAATTGTATAGTATGTGTGATATTATTAATTTTTTTAGTAGTATTTTAAAACTTTAATCATTTTAAATGTGTAATAGTTTGAATGTACCAAGACTTTACCCACACCTCTTGGATACTGTCGAAGCACTGTAGCTATTAAGCCATAGCAAGTAAGGTATTGAGCTACATTGTAACTCATAAGCTTGCCGATATTCCTTTTATCAATGTGTAAGAACTCTTTAAACGATATTAAAATTAATGTTTGTAAAACAAAACACATAATTACAGCCTTATTATGTCTTGCATGTCCTCTTATGGAGAAATAAAAATTATGTAAATACTAGCAGCCCACTCACGGCTTTGCCCTCATACCATCTATAATTCTTTTATTATGCCGCATTTGCTTTTATTATGCCGCATTTGCAACAGATTAATACAATCAATTATGAACAACTTGTTTTTATAAATAATAAAATTAATAAATTCTACATTTTCTTGAAAAGTATGTCCAAATTACATGCTATAAAAGCCAAAGATTATCTTCACTAAATTTTCTTGATGATGAAGTAATATTCACTTGTAAGTTTCAATATACATGTCAAATAAAAATCAAAAATAAAAATATCACCTTACAATTTTCAATATTTTTTTCCCAAAATGCCTTATTGTCACTTATTTATAAGAGATAAATATATGGTGACACGGACTTTTTTTAGAACTAATAAATTTAAATATTTTTGTCAAACAACATACTGACATTAAACACCATAATGTTATACAGCCTATAGTACTCCTGAAGTATGTAGCTTTCAGATCAGACCAGACCAGTGGTCTGGAGATAAACAATGAAACAAACTATTCCACTTTATTATATTAGTATAGATAAGCATTTTGTCAAGTGGGGTTTGATTACAATACCATTGTATTTCATTAAGATGTTGTATCTATCTAATAAATGCTACTTATTTTATTTAAGTACACATGTACTCACAAGAATAGTGAATCTTTAAATATCAATATGAATGTGTATATAAATAATACTAAATACCCTTTTCCTTATAAATGATAACACTGTATACAAGTACAACACCTTGTCAAGCAAGATTCTGTTACTTTTTCTTAATAATTATGATTATTTTTATAGTATTTAGAGAATATAACAAATAACACAACCAAAAACTAATAACATATTGTCATTCTGATTATACAACATTACATTATCAACATACCACATATAAGTGAAATTCCACATTTAGGAAAAGATGGTGGGTGTCTAAGACGATGCAGTTCTACTATATAATAATAGTATTAAAATTTGCAGTGGAACAGAATACATTAAAAATAAATATTTTTGCATTTAATTACAACTTATATTTTGTTTGTTTATCAGTTCTTATCAACACCTAAGCAAATTATATATTTAAAAAACTAAATTTTACGAGATAAATTAATTTATATGTGGGAAAAATATTTGTCTTTGTATAATACAAACACAATATTTGTGTTATACATTATTTCCTAAATAAATATTAGTTGATTTGTATTTAAAGGAAAGTGGCCAATGTTCCTGTATTTTAAATTTTAAGAATTTATAATCCTAAATTGCTGATAAAAATGGTATTATAATATAGTCAAAGAATTAATTTCATAGGAATTTCGTTCTTGTTTTATCACTTGTGCTGTGGAAATCTGATGTAAATTTAACTGTGAACATATAATAAGCATTAAATATTATTCAAATAACAAATGAAAAATGAGCTTCACGCTTTATCCCGCACATAGCATATAGGCAGAGGCAATGTAGTAATAAGACATTTTGCTCCCCATTTTCTTTTATTATAGTTTCACTCTTTGTCATATATCATATAGTGAATCTAGTGTTAAGACATTCAGTTCTCCACTTCGATCTACAGTCAACACCACATTTGCCTACATTTTGAAGTTATAATAATTAATTCTCCTCATAGGGCTATCAAAATATTTTTTTAGCTGCTTGCATTGTATGCTGTTTATAGCAGGCTAGGTAGAGGGAACCTCGTGGTAAGAGGTTCTAGTCAGAGGTATCAAGTCATATTGTGGAAGCTTTGCTTGTTGAGTGGCAGAACTCAACACCGATAGTATATTTTCTACTACAGCATATTTTATACTTAGAATATATTTTGTTTATCGTGTTATCTATATTTCTTCTTTATAACTGAATAATATTATTTCTTACTGATAGTATCTTTTTTTGTTATTATTACATAATAATTAAAAGAAAGGCCCTTGAATACTAGATACTGATTATTACCATCGATTCTTAATAAAAATAAAAGTCATTCGTGTAAATAGAATCACAAAATATAAAACTGAAGAGAAAAATCGTCTGTAGTATGTGTCCCCCATTCCCATATTTTCCCGCATATGTACAGAGAAAATATTGAGATATCCTTTTTTCGACTTTTTCCCAATTTCTTGAGATACCGTTTTTATTCATCAATTATATGTATATCGTTAAATGAAAAACACTTAAGATCGATCCCACATTTGACAGAAAGACATTACAAGCAACAGACATTAATTTTACGATTTTATTTTCGCCTTTAATCGCGATGAGCGTGCATTTGGTCATCCATAAATTATATATCAATACATTTATTGTTTCCATTGAACCGCCATCTCAGACTTGAAAGGGATTTATAAATACGGGCTTAGCACAATGCGTGTTGGGTGGCGGAACATAACCCCGCGCATTGTCTGTTGGAGGGGATTCCTCCTTGTCCTGAATAGCCTAAAGGTAGACAGTGGAGTGACAGAATATGTTACATATGTAATTATGATTTTTTTTTATGTAATGATGATAAAAAATATATAAAGTGATGTATCATTTATACATGATATATATATTTTAACATTATCATATTTATTGGAAGAGATTAATGTGATTTAAATAATTTATTTTTACTTACTTAAATATCATTTATTTTACTATACAAATTCGCAAAATGTGAAATGGACATTATTACACCATTCGATAGTTTAAAAAATTACAAAATCGACCTTTATGTCATTTCATACAGTACAGAATATAAATTAATTTTCAAAATTGTAAAAATCTTACGATAACATAGTTCATAGTTTTTAAAAAAAAACACTGTTTTTGTCCTCTGACATTTTTGTTTGATAAGCTGCTGTCAGCAGGTTTAAAGCGGCGTACGCCGACCGAGGAAATATCCTTTCAAAGTTTTATAATTCACATATCTATAGAAAATTTGTAAATTATACATCAGCATATTATGTGTCATATTATGTCGCTTTAATATGGCCTATTAGTTTGTATATTTTAGAGAATATTTTTTTAAACACCTTTTACCCTTTTTAGGGTTCCGTTCCGTACCCAAAGGGCGAAACGAGACTCTATTACTAAAATCTTGCTCTCCGTCATTTGTTCATCAGCCTTTATCGTATGTAACGTTATAGTTAGGCAGTTAAACTTTTGGTTTGTAAATTTTCTGTTGCCAATATCATTTCAAACAACAAATTCTAAATAACACAATGAAAAACAAAAACTTGCGTACGAAAAGCGTGATTTTTTTCCCAGTTTTATATAAAACAGTAGGGAACACAACAGCGTTTGTTCAACTCGCACTTGGTCAGTTCTTTTCTATTATTAGTAAATCTTAATTCAAATTTTTCCTTTTATTAAAAATGCGTATAACGTGATAGACGTTGGCTTTGATCCTTATTCGAGGGAATAAATTCTTTTCAGTTCGACGCTCTTGTAAGACAGAAGTTGGCGTTAAGTACTGCCGACCAACATACAATGTTTTTAATACCGCGCGATAGTAAACATTGTAATGATAAGATACTACATTTTTTTTGCTACACTGTTATATGTGGGGATACGGTGTAAAGCTGAAACACTACTTTTCTAGTAATGACAATATATTATCACAAAAAGTAATGTCATATGTTTTCTTTTATTTTTTTCTGCCATTTTGTAAGCCAGAAATATAAATAGATCGCTAAGTCTCATTGTCTTGTCATTAGTATGTAGTAACTCGCTGCTTTGTAATACATTAGAATATTATTTTTAAACAACCTTTATTAGCTTAACTCGAGTTGGGTTGAGTAATTTTGCAATCAATTCTGTAGAAAATTCTTTTACTTGTTTTGTGTGTGAGTAGAGTAGAGTTTTTGTTAGAAGATTTGATACCTTATCTTTGAAATAAAATTGGCGTAAATTTAAAATGACAGGTATTTTAGCAGATTTTTTGCTAAAAACTAAATTAGTTTCTTGAAACAGCTAGAAAAATGTATTTTAACTGGTTAAGTTGTTTCAAAAACTAAATAAAACACATATCGGTTATATGTTTCTAAATTTCTCGGGAAGAGATCCTACGTAATTGCAATACGTGTTATGTATCTCCCAATAACAGTACTTCACACGAGTTTCCTTCCAATAAGGGCCGTTGCCTAAAAGGAACCGCCTCCGATTGACTTTATTTTTTTGATTTAGTTATACTGCTGTTGACCTGGGTTGGTCTTTAGACTGTCACCAGCCGGGGAGAGATGAGAGTAGCTCGCCCGCGTACGTGGGTAACGTAATCAGGGAGGTTTTGGCACGTAACCAGGGGGGATTTCGACCGTTGGGCACCGTCGATGTGCCGTGAGATAGGACTTGCCTCGTCGCCTTTAACGGCGGAGGAGAGTGTGTCGTGAGACTGAGAAATTAATCCTGTCTATGTACTGGGCGTTTGCGGCTGTAATCGGATCGTCGGGATCTAGAAGGACGACGCGAGGGCGTCGAAGAAGCGAGTGTGATCTCCGATTGACACAATTTCATTCTTTTTCACATACATCTACCCTCTATTACACGAGTTTGCTAACAATATAGAAATGTTACTTTTTAATTATGTGACATTCCAATAGACATGGAACAGCAAAGAAATATTTACCTCATGTTAAAATTCACACATACTTATAAGGAATGCATAAATGTATAATACAAAGATATTGATTATACATATTTCAAAGTACGTTTCATTATAAAACGTAATTAATAAAAATAATATTACATTTCTAATATATAAATTCTACCGCTCATATATATAAACCGCTGTATAAACTTATAAAGTAGAAAAACGGCATCAAAAACCTAATAATAATCCTAAGCAGGATAAGGGTAACCTAAATCGAATAACGAGATGGGCACTAGACCTATTCTGGAGTGGGACGCTCCAGAATTCGGCAGAGAGTATCGGAGTGTCTTAACACTATGTTCCTCTGCCAACCGTGCGGTTTGCGAGATATAGCGTGAAGCTGATTTATTTTTGATTTATTCATTTAAGGGACCGAACACTAATTTAAAGTTCTTGAAGATTAGCGTTTTAAAATTAATATAGGAAATACAATTATATATTTACTAGGTACTATTTTATACTAACAGTTAATTTCTCTAAGATGACCAAGGTTATTTGACAATTATGTGGAAAACAGGAGATATCTCCTGAACGCTATCTAGGGAACGGAGTGTCTTAACACTAGGTTCCCTCTGCCTACGCTGCTGTGTGCGGGATACATTGTGAAGCTGTATGGTTTGTCCCGTTCTCTCTGACTACCCTTCTAGGGAAATCAAGGGTTCTATCATAGAAATGTGTATGTATATATGTTGATGACTGACCCATGATAAATGGCTATCATGGCGTAAATCATGGCTTTCATTTAAATATGTCTCCTGTAGTCTTACAAAGTATTTTATATTAAAATACATATTACTATTTTTTATTTCAGTTTCAGTGATCGATAGCTGATCAACTATTTCCACATCATTGCTAATCGTATTAAACTCGTCAAATTTGCTAGATCGTATTGAACGGACGATGAACTCTTGTAACCACGCATATTTTTCTGTCTCTTGCATATAGTACTTATAGCATTGTGGGCAAAGGGATTCTAGTGCTAAGACACTCCGTTCTCTACTTCCCGCCCAATTTTGTAAACAGCTTATTTATTATTATTATTTTGAGCTTTACACGGCGTCCCTTATATAGCAGCATAGGTAACCTTTTGTTAAGATACTCCGATCCTCATCCACCGTCCAATTTTCGTAGTATTTCGATTTGGGAGGGTGATTTCAGGCGCTACACTTTGTCGTCTGCGGTTAGTTATTTCATTGAAAATGGAACCCACAACCGTCACGTTAATAGTCAAACGGTGTGTCACTGCGCCACGATGGCGTCAAATTAGTAAATATATATAGTTATTGTAACAAAATTCCATGTAATATATAGTTAAAAATTATTTTTTTGTTTCAGACTGATGAAAACAGCTTCCTTCTTCGCTTGAAGATAGTCGGGGCATATTCATTGGCTAAGAAAGATATCTTCGGTGCTAGGTGAGTCAATGTAGCACTAATTGCGATATTATATTTATATATGTATTAGGAGTAATTCATTTAAATCTTAAGCAATCAGATAAGGTGTGAAAATTCTTGTTACGAAACTAAGTTGATATTGTTTAGAGAGAATTTTCTTATATTGAATAGAAAATAGGTTTGATAGGGTTCCGTATCAAAATGGGTAAAACGAGATTACTAAGACTCCTCTGTCTGTCTGTCCGTTTGTCCGTCAGTAACCAACTAGTATCTCATGAACCATAATGGTTAAGCTGTTGAAATTTCCACAGATCATGTGTATATTAAAAATACTAAAAATCGGAACAAAATAAATATTTAAAAAGAAAACATGGCAAGCGCGATTTCTTTGCCATTTAATTAAAGTCGTGCGTCCATCCAACTCGCCAAGTGCGAGTCGCCAGGGACAGTTTTTTTCTATATACGTGTGTAAGATATGCGATCCGTATTGGCCCAGTGGAACAAAGTGACACTGTAAAGGCGATGGTTGGAAGTTCGATCAACAATCAGGAAAATTACCATATTAAACTATGTTTCACTACTCCGCTCTGTTTAGTCAAAGCGATATTTTAATTTAATTGCAGTCAATATGCAATGTGCTATTCATAAAAAAGGTAGAGAACAGAGGAAAAGAGAAAATATCTAGGCACTGGCTCCGTTTTGCGTTTTCCATATGCTAAAAGCCATGAAGGTTGCTATTAAAAAATCTTTTATTGAAATTTAAACCTACTCTCATCGTATTGAGTTAAATACATATATGCCAGTTGTGCTACTATAGATTTCTAATATTCATATTAATAATAACGGAACGTTAAGACTTCAATACCAAGCCTCCAGGACATTAGTGTGTGTAACTCATGAGGGAATAATCAGTTAACTTGGCGCCACCTTTTGAATTATAAATTGGGTTTATTAATATGGAAGACCACCCTTTGAGTACCTTTTATACCGTTATTTTTTTATCACGCTTTATCCCACATATAATAGGAAAGACAGAAGAAACCTAGTGTTAAGACACTGTTTATTATCGTTAGCAACCCTTTTTTTATCTGCGGAGAGAATGTAGTTGAATTATGCAATCATTTGTTTACTTATCCGAATGACTTTTAATAGCAATATAATTTTTAAGGTAATATTGAACAAAGTGTCGGTCAATTTAAACAATATATTTTATAATAATATTAAAGGAAGTTACCAAGTTATCAAATTATATATTTTTTTATGTAGACTGCTACTTGGCGATTCGTTTATATAGTGATTCAAGATGATAATTGAGTCTGGTTTACCAAAAAAAATTAGTGAAAATTGCATTTAATTTGGTAAAATTGTGTCAAAAATATACAACAATTTTGTAAGTTATTTTTATGAATACCCCTTAAAAAACATGGAGTTTTCTCGTATATAGCTCATGTACAGACAAACAGCTCTATTAATATTATAGATCAGTAAACTTATTTCTTATCACGAAAGAGTATTGAACTCGCTACCATCGCGTGATGATAACGACGCCATCGGTAATGTTATTAAACATAACATTGCATGTCAATCGGTCAACAACTTTTATTAGCCGTAAGTGAAAGTTATTTTCGGGAATAATTTAACGCCTATTTTGTATTATTCAGTACGTTACCCTTTTTTATTGTAACTGGAAACCTATTGTTTAGCTTCACGCAATATCTCGCATAAATCAGGGTAGGCGAAGCGAACCTATTTCCCATTAAGAAAATTCTGTTTTCCGCCTTCGTCTTTGTTGGCATATAGCAGAATAGGCAGAAAGAAACTGGGATCCTAGTGTTGTGACACTCTGTTCCCATTAAGACACTTCGGTTCCCCACTTTCCGCTAAATTCTACACGAATTGCATGTTGAGTGGCGGAACTCTTTTTGCCTTTTGCCAGAGCGAAGGAATGAAAATATTAAATATTTCATTCATTCGAGTGGAAATCAAACCCACAACCAATGCGTTACAGACTTGTGCCCAACATTTTTGTTATTTATTAAATTATATTTTCTTTTTGTATATAACTATGTTGAGCTTATACGTCATCAGTTTCGTGGCTAAACATCAAAGACTAAGAATTCTGTATGACACTTGACAGCTATAGCCTATAGCTTCTCTCTTAAATGGACTATCCATCATAAAGAAATAGAGGCCATCGTGGCGCATTTTCCTAATAGATGTGGGATACAGTGTGAAGCTGAGGTGAAAAAAAGCAGCAGTTCCTGGGATTAGTGCGTTCAACCGAACTAAATCTATTGCTTTATAATATAATAGTATTGTGTTCATTGAAGTGGTCCTTATGTAAATAGCGATACCAACGAATCATGTTACCAAGTTCACATGAAACCTATCACTCAGCAGAAACTTCTTTTACTTATAATAATGGAAAAACATTGATCATATTTCATAAAGATTTGAAACATTTTGAATTATGGCCATATTGTCATCATTGAATCTTGAAGTGAATTAACATTACATTGAAAATATAGCGCATATAAAACCTATATATCAGTGAGTATAGCTTGCTCTGAGCTAATTGCTAAGCATTTTACGTTGTGTATTATTTATTTTATTGTATTAAAGAAGAATTCGATTCTAGAGTATTCCTATAGAACTGAATTTTTCTTTAAAATAATATAATAAATATTGTATTTGGGTAAATCAGCGGATCTTACTCTCAATACTTAATGTGCTTTGAATCCGACACTTCTCATATAGATAGAATAAAATATATCCGTTTATATCGCAAAAAATGCATCTTTCGAGACTCATTATCTATTGAATCAAAATTCATAGGGTACCTCCGGTTGACCTAGAATTATGAAATTTGGCAGCCAGCATCTACAAGTTGTACTAGTTCAGGAAAAATCTGTAAACTGTACATGTGTGGTTAAATTCTAAAAAGTAATAAATTGGGGAAATATTTGATATTGACGCTATTTGATATTGCAGTGAAATATCATCTAAAAGGGCTTGGTTTGCGTATTTCAAAACATATTATTTATTCATCTTATAAGGCGTACTAATTCTTATGTATAATCAAAAAAAAAACTGACCCCTCCCTCTCATCTCGAAGTTCGTTTCGTTAATTTTCGATTTAATTTTTGTACGGACTCCTTCGAGCTCACCCAGAGCTCGAATCGCGCTTGTCCGGTTTTTTGTTGCATTTTTTTTATGTCCATGAATTAACATTGATAAATCCCTTGATTCCAGCCTCGTCCATCGTCTTCAACCTCTGATACAAAAAAAAACACATGGCCTCCATTTTTGCCACTAACTCTATACATTTTTTGATTTTTTAACAAATTGTTAAGCAATATTGTAAATACTATTAATAACTCTTACCAATAAACCGTAATTTACAATAACATATTTTTATGACAAATTATGAAATCGATATATTTTCAATTTCCAGCGATCCATATGTCCGCGTGGAATTGCAACAGGTGGATGGTGACGTCACAGTTGAAACATTTCTCACGAAAACTAAGAAAAAGGTACTTTTATTTTTGTTAATCTATGCTTATAATTATTTTTAAATTAGAAATTTTAATTTAATTCCGTTTAATTTTTCATTTATCTGTTTGTCATAAAATTGTGTTACTTGAACTATATCATTTATTTGATAGTCATTGTTGATAATAAAAAAGGCCAGTCTTGCCTCAGGGGTTTGCCGCTTTTGTGTGACCGTGAGCGCGACAGATTGTTGGTTCGATTTTCACTCGAGGAAATGAAATGTGTAATATTTTCAGTTCCTCGCTCTGGTAGGCACAGAACGACGTTGAGTTCCGCCACTACGTTTTCGAGGAATTGCCTCGGAGAGTGGGAAATGGCGTATCTCAACACTAGGTTTCCCCTGCCTACCTTGCTATATACGGGATACATCGTGAAGTAAAATAAAAATGATGGGCGCACTACGGGTTCTATTCCCACATGGGGAAATTATTTATTTTCATTTCCCCATTCATGGCATTCATGCATTCTAACGAAGAGCCGAGAACAGATCTGAAAGCGGAGTTATATAATTTATTGTTGCTATTGTGATTAATGCCCATGACTTTTTTAAAAATATTTTTATATAACATCAATGTATTTCTATTTCAGACCTTAAATCCAGTATGGAATCAGGAGTTTGTATTCAGGGTAAGATTTTTATTCTATTTTTTTATTTATATTATATTTTGTTTTAATTTTTATTTGGCGTAAGGCGTAGAGGGTAAAGCAATGGTTGCGGGTTTGATTTCTTCTCTTTGAGTTTTCCTCGCTCAACGCAAAATGTCTTGAATTCTTGCGCAAAGTGGAGGGCGGAAAGTGTGTCTTTTTGTCTATTCTGTTGTTTGTATATTTCAACTGGAACAATACATTATAATTTTAATAACTATTAGTCTAGTTTTTACTAGGTTTTTATGTTTACATACACGTTTTATAGTAGTGGACTGATAACAGTGCATTAGTCATTATTTTATTACTTCATGGTGGACGTTTATAAAAATTTAACTTTGATCTTTTTTTTTTTTAAAGTATCGGGCTACGTTCTATTTACATATTTTTCTTTTTAACTTCACGCTGTATCCAACGCATAGCAGGATAGGTTTAGGGAACCTAGGAATCTAGTCTCAAAACAACCCGTTGCCATTAAGACACTTCCCTTCCAAACTTTCTGGAGGTAAGAATTTTGGAAGTATTGCGTTTTAAGTGGCGGAACTTAACGCCGCGCTTTACTTTGTTACTACAGCGAGGTAAACGAAAAAATACAATATTTCCTTTCCTCGAGTGGGGACGTACCTGTTGTGGTTTTTTTTAATGTAATGGGTGAACCGATTTTGAGGATTCTTTTTTTTATTAGCTGGTGCTTCTCGTGTAGGATAGGATAGGATAGGTCTTAAATTTATATAAGTATATGCGACAAATGGATGAAAAACTCAATATCCCGCCAACTTTGAACTACGGGTAAATGAGGTTAGTTTATTGAAACTTTGTTTAGATTCTTATCGTGGGAGCCGGGGTTTTTTTTTTACCCTAAAAAAAAAACTACATGTTTTCGATAAGAAATATCCAACCTTCAAGACGTTGTCGAAATACTTATACCTTATAACCGCGTACTATCCCTTCCAGAAATTGAAACGAAATTTAACTAATTCACTCCTCGCACGGATAAAACCCAATCCCATCGTGCTCATAACCGGACGCTGTTCTATAGCTTGATGGCTTCAAGGCCAGATATTCTTTTTCCAGGTTTTTTTTAATGATTCAAATGTTTTTTTTTCCAGGTGAAACCCCAAGAACAAAAGCTCCTAATACAAGTGTTCGATGAGAACCGCTTAACCCGAGATGATTTCCTGGGCATGGTGGAGATACCTCTCGCGTCCACTCCGTACGAGAGTGCGGCGACCCCGCGGCCACCAATCAACAAATATCCCCTGCGACCGCGCAGGTCCGTGTAAGTGATTAACTTTTGCATGATTTTTTGGTTTTTTTGGATATTTTTTTTTGTTTTTGTCTTTATATAATTTAGTGGGTTGGATAGGATATGGAATGGCCGGTGAAACAAATGTGTATAATAAGTAAAAAAATGTTATTAAATTAAATCTATGTTTGAGGCCAGTCGTGGCAGGACCCAAGCATGCGACTGTAAACGCAACGGTTGTGGGCTCCATTCCCACTAGGAATAATGAAATATTTCATATTTTCTTTTCCTCGCTCTGGTAACGAGGCAAAGTGCGGCGTTGCATTTCACCGCTCAACACATTCGGTGGAAAGTGGGAAAGTGAGATGTGTCTTCCACTAGGTTCCCAAGTACACTCTGCCTACCCTGCTATGTGCGGGATACAGCGTAATGCTATAAAGAAAGAAATGGTAATAATACAAAAAATGAGTCGTACAAAAACAGAGGGTTATGCTATCGTAATATTAGTTAGGACACCAAATTAGTCAGTTTAGTTCGTGCAGACATTAGGTCTTTTTTATTATAACAATTATATTAGATGCATGACATTTGAGCATTTATTTACAACAAAAAAAACCTTTAGAATTTGTTTGCATAGGTACTTAAGGTTAATAAAATACAATACAATATTAAAATATAAAAAATATATATTAACAAAAAATCTTTTATAACGACTTACTTAATTTTTTATATATATTTATAGAAACGATATAAAAGTCGTTTGTATTTGAATAATAGTAATAATGGTGTTGAGACCACAAAAAAATATATATATAAAAGTTAAAATAAAGGTAAATATAATGTATAGTGAATAGCAGCTTTACGCTGTATGTCACATGTAACGGATAAGCAGATAGAACCTAGTGTTAAATCACCCAATACGATACAGCACGGTTGACAAGTTGTGGCCGATGTGAAGTTAGTTGCCTGTAAATGGCTGCGCAGATTTTATTTATAATTATATATACGCGCAATACCATGACCCGACGACCACGACTCGTCGACCGTACTGTACGTATACATATAGTTACTATACATTTTTGAAATCATATCGATCTTGAAAAGATTTTGTGGGTAATTGTTAATTTCGTTAATTTTGAGATTTTTCATCGATATTTGGCACTAATTGTGATATTTTCTAGTAACGACATACAAGTTATGACCGTGTAAGTAATTTATGTTGTAGATTGATGTTGTATTTTTTTTTATAATGTTGTTTTTAGATGCATGAATGTTGTTTTTGATGTTTTTTTTTAAATGCCTACAAAAATAATTTTAGTACGACATTTTAGTTGTTGCATTTTGTTAAAAGTATTGATTTTTGAACAGTTATTGACAAACTTTAGATGATATAAACAGTATAATAATATTATATATATTATTTCTTACGTATAAATGTTTTAAATTTAGCTAAATTAGAACTTGCACTTTTAGGAGACTGCGATTTCAATTGGCGGAACTAGGCGGTAGTTCCGCGCTTGTTGAAAAAAATACAGAAATACACGGAATTAAATATATACTCATATATACACCTTATTGATATGGTCACTTTTATCTACAAAGCACTATGAGTAGTGTTTCGATTTGTAGTTTAATCTTCACATATTTTTTTTATAGTATAAAAATATTCTTGTTTTTTTTTGGTTTTAAGGTGTATGTTTAGCTTAGTGTGCAATATCCTTAAAATAATTTGCCTTTGCTTTGAGTTTAAGTAGCCTCAGTTTTGAAATGTCGATTAATATTATAAATTTTCACAAAACATTATAAAAATACCATTTAATTTTAAATACTATTTCTAGACATTTTTAAACTATTTTAATCAATAATTCTTGAAATTAATGGCAGTTAATTAGTTTAATCAACATTTTACCTTTCTTTCGGGGTCCAGACAGAGCTCTTCACTTGTTTCTGATTTGGAAATATCGCGTGATTTTTCCTGAGCAACTTAAAGGTCAACTTTGTTTTATATATTAGTAGGGATCTCCCTTTCAAAATAAATAAAATAATTATAACAAAAAAGCCATCCAGTGATTTTTCACTACGTTCCCCTTTCGTTGCTAATTAGAAAAACCGGACAAGTGCGAGTCGGGCTCGGCCACCGAGAGTTCCGTAAAAATTTGGATGTCTTAAACTGTTTCTGAAATTCAGGCTTGGCTTAGCCAGAGCACTTTCATTTGATACCTCATTTAAATATCTAGCGATTTTAATACTAAATTTTCCCGCTTTTTAAGGTCATATTTTTTTAAGATTTTTGTGTTTAAATCTAAAATGTATAGTTATCAGATTTTTTTCCTGAACTAGTACTATCTGTAGATGCTAGCTGCCAAATTTCATAATTCTATGTCAACCGGAAATACCCTAAGAAATTTGATTAGCTTTAATAGTGTCGAAATCATGGGGCCGTAGATATAAGCATATAGCTTGAATTTCAACTCGATATCCGAACGTTCCTGAGATAAAGGCTTTTGACAGACAGACAGACACACAGACATACAGACAGACGGACAACAAACATATGTAATGGTTCCTTTTTTTTCTTAAAATGGTGACCCTAAAAACAGTGTTCAATCTTTTATCAATGGTCATTTATAACAGATCTATTATAATACTTTCAGAAACGTGTTCAATGATAGGATAACATTGTTTTTGCTTAACTTAGCAATCGTTTTAAAATTTAAATAAAAAAAAAACATTGAAAAAAATATGGGTTCCCTGTAGCTTATGTATGTAGTTTTAATGACGAAATATCTGTTACCAGCGCCAGATCTCGGGTACGCGGCTATATAGAAGTGTACCACGCGCTGGTGGGCAGAGTGGGGGATCCTGGGACGGAGGAGCCTACCCAGTCGCCTGATGATTGGGAGATGGTGGAACCCGCTCCTCAAGTGGGGAATGTGCAACCTGTGAGTAATCTATACAATTATTTTGTTCCTTTTTTTATGTATAAATTGACGTATTGGTTACTATTGATAAATTAATTAAGTTTTTTATTATTTGTTAATTATTTATTTGTTTTACGCTGTATCCCGCATCCAGCAGGGTAGGCAGAGGAACCTAGTGTTAAGACACGCAAGCGCTCAACGCCGCGCTTTTTCTTGTTGACAATAGTAGGGAATTGAGGCCAGTCGTGGCGCAGTGGCACGAAGTGTGACTGTAAAACCGACTGGTTGTGGGTTCGATCCCCACTCGAAGGGATGAAATATTTACTTAAATTTATATTTCTATTTCTTCGCTCTGGTTTCGAGGCTAAGCGCGGCGTTCAGTTCTGCCACTCAACACGCAATGCCTCCAGAATTCGGCAGAAAGTGGGGAACGGAGTGTCTTAACACTAGGTTCCCTCTGTCTACCCTGCTGTGTGCGGGATACAGCGTGAAGCTGAATAGTAGGAAATGAAAAAAATCGTGTCTTTCGAGGCAAAATCGAACCAATAACCGTTTTCATTCAGATTGCAGTTGCGCTTTGATGACATCCAGGTTTTATCTTAGCGTTCTTGCCACGTTTTGAGATATGGGTTATTATGAACAAATATATGAAAAGCTTCACGCTGTATCCAGCACATAGCATGATAGGCAGAGGGAACCTGGGAACCTAACGTTAAAAAGTGGTGTTATAGTTATAAACTATGTTCGATATTTTTATTAAATTGCCTTTTTTTGTAGCAGGCAACATCTAGCGTGGATGATGATTCTGTAAGATAATAGTTATCTTTTTGTAGTTGGCTTGTTTTTATTAAATATAAATATTTTCTGTTAATATCGCTTTGGTTTATGAATTTCACTCTATGTTTACTGATAATTTATATATAAGCTATATATGTAACGATTTATTTTTGGCTTACATACATTTTTTAACGTTGAAATTAAAGAGAAAAGAGAGAGAGGGGGAGAGAGAGGGAGAGAGAGAGGGCTGTTAAAAGTTTAACGTGTCTTTGAGTGAACATGATGTTCATTCGTTTGATGATTATCAGCTCTTTTCTAGTAGTTTATTTACTACAGCTACTGCTTCTTTGTCAGGGGTTTTTAATTAACAACAATTAATAAATGTATTTTGTACAAAAAAGAAGTTGTATAAAAGAGTTTTCTCCTCTTTCGTTCTTAAAGAACTTGCAAATACTGCAAATAAGTCTCTTAAAAATAATATTATAATTTTGTTTATTATTCATATGTTATATTGTATATTAGACACGCAGTGCCAGTGTGGATGGACAGACCGTAAGACCGTATTTTATTTTATTACTATAAAATGAACCGCTAGTGAATAGTCTCAATTACCAATTTTCATTGAGTATGATTACAATGTTGCCATAAATTCTTTCACCATGAGTTGTTTCATTAAACTTTCTTCATCCTATAAGATAGTTAAATCACTCTGTGTAATAAAAATTCACTCTGTTGTCTGAATTCACAATTAAATTCTCTAATAACATTATTAGATGGGCACACATAACCATTTTGTAGTTTGAATCGATTGTGTTAGTTTTGCTATTTATAAATACTCAAATTTCAAAGTTATATAAAGTTGCTATAGATCAATAGTATGTACATTCTGGAATATTTTTATAATTTTTCTTAATTTTTATTTAATTTTTAGTCTGCCATGACTAGCATGGATGAGGAACAAGTAAGATTTTTTTTGTGTTTGTATGTGTGTGCTACAGTATACAGTAGTATGATTTATATCAGTGTTTGCACAATAAAAAATGTATTTTTGTTTAAGGATTTGCTATGCTTTTAAAAGTAGACTTTTATTAGTTGATTTTTTATTGTTTCACAATTATGCGTTCAGTTGATATTAACAGGATTTGTAATGAAACTACAAAGCTTGATTTTTATAAACATATTATATTACAAAAAATAGAATACATAGAGAGAAAGGTAATCGCTTAACCAGACATATAGATCACTGTCATAAATAACATCCTCTGTGACAAGAGTAAACGAATAAGAAAAATATTTAAAGAAATACTAATATATTGATTTCATCGATATTTTTATTCGATACTGTAAATATAAGCATTAGGCGTTTTAAAGGAAGTTACCTCTTATATCTATTTTTCTTTATTAAGGTTCCGTACCTTTTAAGGAAAAAAGAAACCCTTATAAGATCACTATGTTGTCCGTCTGTCTGTCTAGAACCTTTATCTCAGGAACGTTTGGAGATATCGAGTTAAAATCTGTGGTCCTATGATTTCCTGAAAAAAAAATGTATTTCTACATTTACTTAAAAAAAGATGGCCGTTTGTATAGCAAAAAAAATCCTTATAACACTATAAAGGTATAATAGAATACTTCCGGTTGATAGAGAATTATGAAATTTGGCAGCTAGCATCTACAGGTAGTACTAGTTTAGGAAAAAATCTTAAAACTAACATATGATGTCGTTACATCTTAAAAAACCTTAAAAGGGGGACAAAATTTAATATTAAAGCCGCTAGTTCAAGTGAGGTATCATATGGAAGGGCTCTGGCTAAGCTAAGATTTCAGACTTTCATTTAAGAAGAGAACTCCAGTTTCTTTATATTAATTTTGTAAAAAAGAAAATGCTTTTTTGACTTATTATGCATGCTAGTTGTAAAGTAGTTCAGTAAAGCATCATTTTGAATGGCACTAGGTGACGGTACCGTCTCACGATGGCGAGGATTGGCTCGTGGTGGATGAAATGGACTGCTGTGTAGGTTTTTCTCTCTTCATTTTGCTTGCTTTTTACGTATATTTATTTATTTTTATTATCAGTAAGTATTGGTTTATTGATAAAAATAGTTTAAATGCACATTTAAATTAAACTGCGCAGTACAAAATACACTACACAATATATTTATGTTTAAATGTATGTATAAATATATGTACTTACAATGTGGTCTTTTTTTTTAAATTATTAAATATTACGTCCTTTATAAGGTATATCTTTTCTATAGAAAAGTAATAATGATGGTTTCTTTAAATTTGATGTGTATTTTTTATAGTAGTGAAACCATATTTAGAATTAAGGTTATAAAAGAGCAATAAAAATCTCATTATTTTTAATACAATTATTTTTACAATAATAAGTGGCATATTTGGAAAATATTTATTTTATAAATATTGATGTTTCGAACATTTTAAGGCGGGTCTAAAAGGACAGGGTAGTCTCTAAATTTTACACTCATTCAACTGACAGAAGACTGTCACCTCAGTGTACCTGTAACGACGGTATACTTGCAAAGTATTTAAAACGTCTGATTTTCTTAAATGAATAACAAAAATAGAAAAAAATATATATTAATCTTGTTAGAAGTTTAATTTTAAATGTGTTATATATTATATAATAATGCAATATTTATTATATGTATGCGCCTATATGTATTGAATGTATTTTATATGCCATATTAAAAAGTAAAAAATAACAAAAACCTTTTTATTTTTAAGCTTTTGTAATAGAGAAATATTCAGCTATTATACTAACATTAATTTTATTTGTAGAGCTTTTCTATGAATAAGTGAACCACAATTTATAGTCATGTCGAACTTCATGAGGAAATGAAATATGTAATATTTTCATGTCTTCACTCTGATGTCGGGGCAAAGTGCGGAGTTAAGTTCCGCTACTGGACACGCAATGCCTTCAGAATATCATGGAAATTTGGGAGCGGAATATGCGATCTGCCTTCCTCTTCTACATGCGAGATGGAGCGTGAAGCTGAAAGGAAAAACAAACGCAACATTATAAAATAATAAACCTGTTGGAGGTATTTGGATGTATATAAAAAAATATTGTTTCAGGCTATCGGCGGCGATGCCCTGCCAGCGGGATGGGAGGAGAGACAGGATGCAAACGGAAGGACATATTACGTCAACCATATAGAAAGGTCCACGCAATGGGAGAGACCCACGTTCACGTAAGTTATATGTTTTCATTTTAAAAATATATTAATAAATTTCTATAATATATATATTAACAGTCGAATCCACACCTTGTCGCGTTTACAGTCACACGCTTGTGCTTCTGCGCCACGACTGTCTCAATTAATGTTACATGCGCCAAGAATGGCATTGCCAATAAGTAGATGCGTGGGGCCAAAAGTACTTCTCTACACCTGTACCATAAACACTAAATATCTGACCATAAATTTAATGGTTGTGATTTCCATACTTTCTCGGTCATACATTCAGGTTTTGATTTGAAACATATCATCGTACATATCAGGTTTTGATTTGAGAGATAAAGAGTGGCGTTGAGTTTTGCCTTTCAACGCGCAATATCTTCAATTCGGGATCAAAGTGGAGAGCGAGGTGCCATAATACAAAGTTCTTGCTGCATATGATCAGCATATCAGTAAAAATGTTTTCTTGAAGCCAGCTGTTGCGCAGGGGGCACAGGCGTGCGGCTATAAAGACTACAGGTGGTGGGTTCGATTTATACTCGAACAAATATTTATTTCATATTTTCATTTCCTCGCTCTGGTAACAACGTAAATAACACTTAAAACTCAATGTCTTCGGAATTAAATGGAAAGAGAGAAACGGAAGTGTATTAATAAGAACGGAGTGTTTTAGCACTAGGTTTCCAGATTTCCAGGTTTTTAGGCCTTTTTGTGTGTGATATAAAACGTGAAGCTAAAAAAATGTTTTCTTCCTGCAGTCGCAACATGAGTATAGAGTCTCAAGCGGAACGTATGGAAACGGCGGCCACGGAGTTCCACCGTAGATTCCACATTTCTGCTGACGAGGAACACGCCAGTCCTTCCACTCAACATCAGGTAAGTTTTTAAAGCTTAGAAACTTTAAAATTTAAAGGAATTTTCCTAGATTTTTTTTCATTTTTTTTTTTAAATCGTCCTCGACTTAATTGGGGTAGAATTTTGTATTGTAATGTCAGGGTGTATTGGGAATAAAAATCGTTTTTATTAATAAGGATATTCATATTTTATATTTATTGGAAAAGAATAAATGCTTATTTGTTTAATATAAAATAACAATTATACATATAGCTTGGTTGATGATTTAATAACGTATAGAAAATATTGTATATTTGAATTATTATAATTAATACTTAAAGGTTTTTTTTTCACTAAAACAAAATATATGCATGTACTCGTATTAAAGTAAATGTCATTCGGAAGCTTTTAAAAGCTTTGCAAGCGTCTAACTGAATAGACTTTAAATATTGCATGTAAACAACGCATGTATTATTTAGCGATTATTGATTATAATTTCATTTATTATCTGTACGCTTAGAATTATTTGCATATATAATCTACTTTTGTTGTTATACTCTGTGCTTATTTTTTAGTTTATTTTTATAGAGCCTTTAGGGGATTTTAAAATGTCAAATTTAAATCGAATATTATTAGGGTTTTTAATAGGTATTGCATGAAACATATGAAAATTAGACAATTTTTTTTTATCAGAAATGCACTAAATATATTCTACAAAAAAAGTAATTTTTTTATAAATATTATCATAATATCTTGAATTCAAAAAGCAAGCGGTGTAAGGAGTGTTTCGACACTAGGTTCTCTCTGCCTATCCAATTATGCAGGATAAAGCTTGAAACGTGTGCTTAAGATATTGCCGCTTGTATTACAGACTACTAACTAATATTGCCCGGGCAGCTCACTTATAAATTAGAAGAAAGAAAGATATTCTACAATGGCCGACTATTTTTGGATATATTATAGCGTATATATAGTAAGGTTTAATGTATATATTTTTTATTTCAATGAATCCAAAAATGATCTGATAAATTCTAAAGTTTTACATAACTTTTTCACTAAGGTTATTTAAGCGTAATTTAAATTTTCAATTTTACCACAAAAAATGTGTATATTTCTATTACATATTTATATTTTTATTGCAAAAAGAAATCATTACTAGGAGTTATCAAACAGTGGTATATATAAAAAATAAAATTAATTAGTTTTGGTAGAGTATATAGATATGTTAAAAAGTACTTTACTTAAAACATCTCAAATAATGATCGTTTTCTCTTAATAAATATGATAATAATATCAAAATTGTATTCTGAAAGTTGTTATCTTGGATGCTTATGAAATTTTACATACTTAATTACGTGTTGATAACATTTTTACTTTATTATCAATTAGAAAACTGCAGCATGGGCTTTTTGCAGGACAAGGGATGACTAACTAAAATTAATTACAAAAATGATTAATAATAAATGTATTTTCACTATAAATTTACTTACATAATAAGAAAATAGTTATTATCTATAGTTCTAAGAGTGTAACAAAAGTGAAGATGCGTTTCTTATAAATCTCACAATCATATCAATTAAAAATCGTGATTCCTATTCGGGCTCCTTTCTCTATACATATCTGTTTACAATCATATCGATTAAGAATCGTGATTCATATCCAGTACCGTTCCTGATTCATATCTGTTTTGAATTGACGGTGTATTTCTTGAATTGTTATAATTATTCTGTTCAATCTCATGTTCTAAATCACACTAATTTCAATAATGAATTGCGAAATATTGCAGTTTTCAAAATTTTAAGTTAGTGAGATATTTTGGCAATAATTCGCAGTTTGTCCATTTTTTCTACAATAACCGGGGTACTCAGAATACATCGTGTTGTCCTCACTGGTCATAGACAGTTCGGCACATTTTTTTTAAATAGGGGAGTGAGGTTGTATAATGAATGTTACATTTTTTATCTATTGTCATATAGCCAATATTCTTTATTAATTAATTTTTGGGTATAGAATGAAGAATTAATGAAAAGACAATCCTTATTAATTTATAGACTATAGCTTTAGTGTTGCATTAATTTATTCAATATCTATTTTCACCTGGTATTTGCAACTATTATAATTCATTCTTAACTTATTTAGACTATAAGATATATTTAAAGTAATTTCGTATACTGAAATTGCTTTTAATTTAACACAGTTAGCTAGTGTCAATTCGCAATATCTAACAGGAGGATGCGAGTGATAGGCGACCCGAAAACTCGACTGAAAACACGCCTTATTCCACACCCATCCTTTCACCGGAGCTCAGAGAGCAAGCTCATACAGAAACTACGACAAATACAAGCAACGACTGTGATACTAATGTAAGGGTTAATCAAAACGGTGAGGACGATGTCGTATGTGGCAATGAAAGTAAAGCCACGACGACGGAAGTAGACAATAATGAAACTGAAACTGCTGAAAATGCTCAAGCTACTAATAGTCAATCTAGTCAAGAGACTATTCAACAAGACGTTCCAGAAAACGATGAATTACAAACAGGGATAGCCTCAATGACTCTCCAAGATATCAATGAGATGGATGATGATAATAATGATAACGAGTCCACTAATGGTATTATAGATGATGATGCGAGAACAGAAATAGAGGAAATAGAGTTCGGTCGAGACCGAACGTTGACAGACGAAACTGGTGATGGGTCTGGTGAATCGTTGACGTTTGATGAGAACCACTTTAGCACACCCACTGGCGGGGTCACTCCTGAAAGAAGGGCCTCCACGTCAAGAAGACGGAGGGCCACGACGAGCTCGATGGAAGACTCAGAGGTAAGCAGCAAGCGGGATTGAGGGCGTGACGTGTAATGTATAAAAATGATGTGTTCGTCCTTTCCAGTGTTAATTTTTTAAAATAGGGGCCTATCTATTAATTATGTCAAAGGAATTTTATGATGATAATTTGTTGACCTCTCGCCCGTTTTAGTATACGATAGTTAAATTAATGAGACTAACATCATATCTTAGAAATTATTAACCTAAAAGAGCAGTTCCGAAGTTACATACATATACTTTGATATGTTCCTTGCAATGTCTCACTTCTTCGATTCGTTCCCTTCCCTTGAGGTGATTCATGGATGGCCCTTAAATAAAAAAGTTAAGGTTTATGCACTGCGTGTCATTGCCCATAAACTCGCTTGTAACCATTGTGCTTTGGGCGATTGTCTATGAGTGATGGACATATAGATATTGAAGGCAGCTTGCCAAATTGTCTTACACAATTTTTGTTATGATTTTTGTCTATATGTCCATGAGGACATGTGAAGGACAACAGACTGTGGCGTTGATACCCGTGCTCCACGCTTTAGACTAACACTAAGCTAACACTACTAAAGCTCAAGCGTCTCCACGATATTTTATGAGTCTTGTGCTTTACGCATTTCATTATAAACTATTTGTCTAATTCAGCCGATAAATTTCCCAATTATTCGTATATTCTCTGTTCTGATTGCTAGGCGTTCCGATTTAGGGTTTAGGGCACGATAGAATAAAGTTAATAGAGTTATAAAAATATATGTTTATATTACCTATATCGAATCAAAATTTAATACAGATGTAAAATATTTTATTCTTTTATTTTCATGCTGACTACATTGATTTCATATTTCTGGCCTTGCTTAGATATTTTACGTTACTTCTTTATAAAAAAATCATATAGTCTATTTTTATCATCCATTTTTCATCTTAGGTCCTTAAGATTTTACATTTTCTATTTTATTCGTAAGTTATCTGTGACATTTGCAACGTATACGCTTTAAAGATTTTAGCTTTAATGTAGTAAATTAAAAAAAGTGCGCTAAATTTTTAATCTATTGCGGCTTATTGAATCTGTAGTTTCTTTTGATTTTGTTTTTTCTTGCATGCAGTAGATTTTGTGTTTTTTTTCCGTAAAGTTTTGGTTTATTTTTGTATATGAAAGTATGGTGGCAGTTTCTTTAGAGAGATACAGATTATTTAGAGTAGCCCTCTAAAGTAAAGAATATATTTTTAATATATGCTAGTGTCATTTCATGTTAAATTACAGAGGATCAATTGGTATTTATTTATAACACTTGATCACATTTTAGTTTAAACAATACTTTTATTTTCACTGTAAAGCTAAAAGTTGTTTATCAATATATGGGTGGTGTATTTTTCACATTGCATTGTAAATACAACCTTATGTAAGTGTATTAAGGTCCTTTGTCCACGACATGTTTTAGGATGAAACAGACGGTTCCACTGAGAGTACAAGGAGCAGCAGCTCGAGCAGTAGCCAGAGTCAAAATTTACCTAATAGTGATGGTTTGTATATTTTTTGTGATACTTATTTATCATTTTGGTCTAGGATTTTATTGTTTTACGAAACACAAATATATACAGAAAAATACCGAAAGTATTAAATAAGGCTTTTTAATTTTAGCAGGTTCTTTTTCCAAAAAAAAAAAGAAAAGATATTTGTGATATTTTAAATGCCATGGAAAATGTTTAACAAATCGTTAGACACTCGCGTCCGAATCAGGGAAATTTAGAGTTTATGTGAAGATAAATAAACAAAATGCATTGTATTGTATTAATTGTAAAATTAAATTTGTATTAAATTGTAGAAAATCTAATCTTTTTTAGCTTTAAAGATAATGTCTCAACCAATGACAGGGATACAGATAGATGATTTTGTTCTAAAATCAGTCATCATTATCATTAAACCAGGCGGCCAAGCGTGGCCCAGTGGGAGAAAGTGTGACTGTAAAACCGACTGGTTGTGGGTTCGATCAAAGCTCGAGGAGATGAAATATTTATTTAAATTTATATTTCCATTTCTTCGCTCTGGTGTCGAGGCAAAGCGCGGCATCGAGTTCTGCCACACAACACGCAATGCCTCCTGAATTCGGCAGAAAGTGGGGAGCGGAGTGTCTTAAAATTGGGTTCCGTCTGCCTACACTGCTGTGTGCGGGAATCAGCGTGAAGCTGAAAAAAAAATAACATTAATTATTTTATAGGTTTACCACCCGGCTGGAGCATGCAACGAGCTCCAAATGGACGTATATTCTTCATAGATCACAATCAGAAAACTACGACGTGGATTGATCCTAGGACAGGTAATGTGTATTTAACCTTATGCAATAAAATAGAAATGTTGTTTGCCTATTTTTTAGATTGTTTTGCATATTTATAATTTTTGTTTCAGAAAATTTAAAACAAAATTATGTTAATTTATGATATTTTTGCAAATATCATTTTATACTTTATCATAGTTTAGAAAATTTTCTCTATGATTTGTTATTATTAATAAATAAAAGAAGATTTGTTAAATGGGTTCAGAGTCTTGCTGATGTCTTGATTTTGTAATCAAAGTTTTGATGACTTTAATTAGTTTCATCCCCATGTTGTCTAAACTTTTGTAATATTTTTACAGGCTGTGCATCCAGTTTGCCAAGTGCAGCGGCACCCAACGCTGGTGCTGAGGCGGATGAGCTCGGACCATTGCCGGAAGGTTGGGAGGAAAGGTTACATACAGATGGACGGATCTTCTTTATCGATCATAGTGAGTGTACAGTGTGTAGCTACATACTACATATATTAATGTTGTTATGATTTAAATAAAGCCCGCCTCGTTTCTTGCACTGGTTTTTCTCAAATCTGAGGCAGTAACTTTAGTAAAAGTATATATGGTATGATAAATTATTTATTTGACGTTAAAAAAAAATAAGCGTGTAACTTCCTATTTCGATTGAAATTATTTGATTTTCTATACACAAACAGACACACGTACAACCCAATGGGAGGATCCACGTCTGTCGAACCCTCAAATAGCGGGTCCAGCCGTGCCATACTCAAGAGATTATAAACGCAAATACGAATATTTGAAGAGCCAGCTGCGTAAACCTGTGAGTATTTCATCGATTTGTATTTTATTTCATTTATAGTACGGTCCACGTGGCCGCACTGGAGGACTTGTTACTTTTGATTATTTTCCTCGATTGGGAACGGTGCGCAAATTACACAAAGATTAACTTTTAAGCGGCCACGACACATCAGATTTACTTTATATTTCAGAGAAAGAACAACTTAGTGCCACCGGGTTTTTGTCCGAATTTCGAGCTATTATGTTTTGAGTGGCGGAACACAACATCGCTCTTCTTTGCGCTCATTTTCATCGCTCTTGTTATCAGATATCAAATATATTTTGCCGAGTGGGAAAAGTACTTAAAGCCGTTTCCGCTACGAAACGACGACCTCTAATATTTCACTCCATTTATTATTACATATCTTACAATATATATATATATATATATATATATATATATATATATATATATATATATATATATATATATATATATATTACATATATATATATATATATATATATATATATATATATATATATATATTTTTTCCTTTTAGTGCAATGTGCCCAATAAATTTGAGATAAAAGTGCGAAGAAATTCTATATTAGAGGATTCCTATCGCATCATAAGTTCTGTCAGCAGATTGGATCTACTTAAAACTAAATTGTGGGTCGAGTTCGAATCTGAAGTTGGTCTTGGTGAGTGAATGTTATTTATGATAAGGGTTGATAAAGATCTATAAAGTTTTTTTTTATATTTAGAGGTAGTAAAAAATGTTCTTTTTTTTATTAAAATTAATATGAGTGCTTGTCATTTAATTATTTTTGCTTTATATATTATTATCTGTTATAATACAGTCAGAGTAAAGATTTCCATTAACAAAAATTGGCACATCTAAACGTGTAATAGAGATCTATGAAAAATGAAAGAAAAATTGTACTTATTATTTTTTGATTTTATAAAATGACAAAAAAGTATCAGAAAATTAATTAATACAACAATCTTTTGTTAATTTTACAAATAATAGGAAATAATAATCTTGCAAAAAGAACAAATTGAACAAATGGATAATTAAATTATTGAACAAATAATCTATATATTTCTTAGATTTTCACAACAGTGTCTCCCTATATTACCTAAAATATTTCCAAAATTTTTAAGAACATTTTGTATTCCACCATTGTTCCAAAAATGTTTTAAGATAACATAGAAAGAATTGAACGCGCCAATATTCCAGAAAGAGGCTGTTTCGAATTCCGCTACAATATACAATTACCACATAAATAAATAATCCATCAATATTTCAACAGATTACGGTGGCTTAGCAAGGGAATGGTTTTTCCTGTTATCAAAGGAAATGTTCAACCCGTACTACGGTTTGTTCGAATACTCCGCCATGGACAATTACACACTACAAATCAATCCGAATAGTGGAGTATGTAATGAGGAACATCTAAATTACTTCAAGTTCATAGGCAGAGTCGCCGGCATGGCCGTGTATCATGGGAAATTGCTTGATGGTGAGTCCTTATTTTTTTTTTCTCTTTCACTCAGCTTTACGTTGTATTTAGCATGTAACTGGTTAGGCAGAGTAATTGTTTTGTTATAAATCCTACACTGTAATTGTTTTCTTATAAATTTCCACCAAGTTTCTTGCGCCGGTCCTACTTAGGTCTAACGCATTAACTTTTAGGTAACCAGTAGTTAATTATTTTACGTTAAAAAATTAAGTATTTAACATATTATTTTGAATATAATTATGCGACTTTGTATTTCTCGAATGTTAATGGAGAATGGAGTGCTTAGTATTAACTAGGGTCCCTCTGTCTCCCGTTGTATTTTTTTTACTATATTTTCATCATTTTTTATAGCATTCTTCATCCGTCCATTCTACAAGATGATGCTGGGCAAGCCCATTGAGCTACAAGACATGGAGTCCGTAGATTTGGAATATTATAACTCACTTATGTGGATCAAGGTAGGATTTTGTATTATTTTTTAATTGTTCTAATCAGTTTTACCGACTTGTTGGTTCGTTTATGGTTCCGAATAGTAAACAAATTATTGACATACATGATATCATTTGTACCTTGTATGTCGGTCATGTCTGTCTGTTTGTCTGTCTCTATGTTACAGTCACTTTATTACAAAACTATTAGGTATATATAGTTAAAACTAAGCAGTTAGATTTAGTCTCCTGATACACGGATTTGGAAGTATAAAAGTATTTTCCTGTTTTTTATTTTTTTTTATTTTATTACTTCCAAAACTTATTATAATATTATCCTGCTAATGAAATAAGTTTAATACAAAAACTATTACTATTAATAGTCACCCTCGAAAAAAGCAGGGACTATACATAAATTACGTCACACTTTGAGGAGAGTGGACGAGCTCAACGAAGTGTGTCATGTGTGGCAAGAGGTCGTTACTTCTGTGTCTAAATTAGAAAAAAAAAAAAGTTTCGCCAAATAGGACCAGCCGCGAAAAGGATGAGAGAGGGGTAGAAAAGTACGAAATTGCTGTGACACGATTTATGGATGGCCCCTTAATTAAAAAAAATATATATATATTTTTGTTTTCTATCTCCAGGAAAACGATCCATCAGAATTGTATCTAACATTCTCAGTCGATGAGGAACAATTTGGTAAAACAATTCAAAGGGATTTAAAGACGGGTGGCGCTAATATATCTGTGGATAATGATAACAAGGATGAGTATATTAAGTGGGTTTTTGTTTTTTTTTTATGTTTCACGCTGCATCCCGCATATAGCGAGGTAGACAGAGAGAATATAAAGTTAAGACATTTTGTTCCCTCGTACAATGCCCAATTTTCGAAACACTGTGTTGTTTGACGGAATGAACGCCGATATTTGTTTTGTTACCAGACCTTAATTAATTAAAAAAAAAATCATTTCCCCGAGTAGAATCCGAATACGCAACGGTCACGATTGTTTCCTTTTTTATAGTAATTAAATTTTGAAGTTGTTAGAAAAAATTATGTATTAAGATGGAGGCTTTCGTAATGCAGTGCGACAAAGTTTTACTGAAAAAGGATAGGTTGTTATCTCGATCAATACTCCGGGCAAAATGATGTTTTCCCGCTCTGGTTAGACTAATTGTGGCGTTGAGTTCCGCTCAGACAGAGATACTTTAGTGTTGAGACATTCCATTATGAGTTGCCAGAATACAAAGCCGCAATTTATCTTCTCAAAGCATTTAATAAAAAGAAATAAACGTGATCAATCCCCTACGGGGGTATAGACCCAAGGACAGTCGCGTTTGTAATCAATAATTGCCTCACTAAAACATCATATACATATTACATATTTTAAAATAAACAAATAATTTTTCAGATTAGTAATACAATGGCGTTTCGTAAGTCGTGTTCAAGAACAAATGTACGCATTCCTAGAAGGTCTCGGAGGTCTCATACCTTTGCCACTTTTGAAGATATTTGATGAGAATGAGCTGGAGTTGCTACTCTGCGGCATCCAACACATAGATGTGAGGGACTGGCGTGCCAACACGCTGTATAAGGGGGACTATCATGCCAACCATCTGGTTGTACAGTGGTTTTGGAGGGTAAGTTGAACAAAATGTGTCAATAATATTTTTTTTTTTGTGTGGCATCTAACACAAGTTTAAACATTATTAAATTAAAATAAAAAAATAATTGGTAATTCTACTACACAAAAAATAATAATTAAAATAAATTTAATTTAGCAGACAGTGGGAAATGGAAGTGTCTTAGTGAAGAATGCTTAGATGCCATGCTATGAGCGGGATACTGTGTGAAGCTAAAAAAAATCAAGAATCAATGGATTGTTGCACCTTTTCTAGAATTCATACTATAAGCAATAGATTTTTAAAATAAATTTACAATTTTCTTCTTTACAGGTAGTATTATCGTTCTCCAACGAAATGCGTTCCCGTTTACTTCAATTCGTCACTGGAACTTCACGTGTACCCATGAATGGGTTCAAGGAATTATATGGGTCCAACGGTCCCCAGTTATTCACTATAGAGAAATGGGGCTCGCCCGATAATTACCCGCGCGCCCATACTTGGTGAGCAACGGAATATTTTTGTGTTGTTTTTTCAGCAGCTAGCTTCAGTCTTTTTTAGTTTGCTTACCCTAGGCTTAAGGAACTTAATATAAGACATTCCGTTCCCCACGTACCGAATGTTGAATGGCGGAACTTAACGCTGCTCCTTGTCTGGTAGACAAGGTAAGTAGTAGAGTTTGGAAATGAAAATAATTTTAATATCCTTATCTTTTTCTTCACAAATCTCAGTTATGCTGACGTTTCGCCATCTCATCAATTTAGCTAAGGCACAGTTACCCTGTTACCGGCAGCAATACTCTTCTATCGCCTTTTCCACAGTTTCTAACATTATTTGGTAAAAAATGGATTATGTATTAACATTTTTTAAAATTCTATATCAATACTTATTTTGTAACTTTGTCAACAGTTTCAACCGCATTGATCTACCGCCATACGAAAGCTATCAACAATTGAGAGAGAAACTCGTGAAAGCCATAGAGGGGTCCCAGGGCTTTGCAGGTGTCGATTAAACATTTCGAAAAGTAACAAAAACAAATACTAAATGCCTTATTATATATATATATATATATGTATGTATAGACGTCATTTCATGATGTTGATGAAAATTGTATATTGTTGTAGAAATTTCCATTTTGTAGTATTATTTTTTGAACACTTTGTAGAGAGGCTAGATGTAAATCACTTTGTTCTCTGCTTTCTGCCTATTAAGATATGTTGAGTTGCGGAACTTAACGACGTGATTTATTTATATAATAAAGATAAGTATTAATCTATGCGAATTGCAACCCATATCCATCGCTTTCAATCTCGATGATTGTATGATAAAATTGCTTAAACTTATATTAATAACTCTCCAGATTAAACACTTTATATTTCATTAAAACAATACATGCGCTGAATAATATAACATTTTAATGATGAAATTATTAATTACGACACTTAATTCAGAATGCCTTATTATTTATATTATTATAATAAAAAAAAACTTAATTTTATTACTTATTTAGGGAACGTATAAAAATTTAGCGGCGGCGCAGCGGGACTCGTACCAGGTTGACGCATGGCTTAGTGGTTAGAGCGCCTGGTCGGTTTCCAGGAGGCGCGGGTTCGAGTCCCGCTGCGTTCAAATTTTTATACGTTTTCTAAATAAGTATTTTTTTTTCTAAGTGTGGAATAACACTTTAATTTTTTTTAAAATACTTCATTTTATTATTTATAATCATTTTCATTAATCATTTATATAAAAATATTTTTTCACAGTTTCTGTTTAAGTATTGCCATATGATCTTTTAATATATTGGCGGCACTACTAGATTATATTTTATAATTTATTATTATATAAACTTATTGTAATATTTTTTTTTTCAAAATTGAAATGTTCCTTTAAAAACAAACATCGATTATTATAATTATAATATAACATTATTAATAGAAATAAAAAAAAAACAATTAAAAGTGCCATGATATAAAAGTTTGACGTTAATCAACATGCACTTATCGATTACATAATATAATATGAAATATTTCAAAAACTTTTTATTTACATTACAAAAACAGACAAAGACTTGGATGTCAAGAGTTATTTCATTAAAATTTAATACAGTGTAAATTTTTTTTTTTTTCTACAAAAATAGCTTTCATCCTAATTATAAAAAAAAAATACAAATGTATTTAGGTAGAAGAAATTAAATTACTAAATATTACACTAAAATTGAAAAATAGTTAAAAAATCATCCAATAATAAATTGTCTCGATAACCAATACTTACTTTACGGGGTTAAATAAGCAATAAACTTTAAAAATATATCTTTCAAAATAAAATAGATAAATTTACAGTGTCCTATATGAATAATATAAAGACTAATGAAAAATATTCTTGGAAAATATATAAAAAAATTAACGTAGCGGAAATCGAACCTACTTCTGTTTAAAGCTTTTAAAATTTTTATACATTTCCTAATAATATTTTTTTAATCTTTAATGTGGAATATTAAGTAAAAAAATATAAATATATATATACTGTATTTAATACTTTATTGTATTATTCAAAAGCTTTTAAATACAGTATTGTATAATTACAAAATTGTACTACTATAGCGGGTGTTTGACTTGTTTTTATAAAAAAAGCAATTTTTTTATGTTTGAAAGAGATTGGTATAATAATACATAGTATGAAAAACTGCCTTTTTGTATCATCTTTTTTAAATTGAACTTTGTCTCATTTTGCTTGTTTACTTTTATTAGAAAAATGCAAAGCAAGCAAAAAAAGATTTAAACGTAGCAGGATTTGAACCCGACCCTATTAGATATTTGGACGGTTTCCAAGATGCGGGGGTTCAGATTTCGCTACGTCAAAATTATTATATAAAACACTATTTTTTTTCTTTAGTGTGGAATAACACTTTAAAAAAATGTTCAAAAGAATTTTATTTCTTTTCTTTTATAATTTGTTATAATTTTATAATAAGTTTTTTTAAAATTTTAAGTAAATTACCTATTACCACATAAAAATGCAGTTTCTTCATTCTTCAATTTTGTTAATATTATTGCTATATGTATTTTCATGGATCGATTTGAGAATTGGAACTAAAAAAATACCGATAAAGAAGTCAAATGCCCAATCAATTCAAATATGTCAATACGTGAGTGATAATGAAATAGCCTTTACACAATATACAGACTATAAATATTAAAGAACCATTCAATGTTTTACTATTTATGACGTCACAACTTTGTATTTTTTTCTAATATGTTTGTGAATGGTACAAGTTGGGAAAATTTTTACTTTTTGTATGGAAAATTGTTTCGTTTTATATTCCAGCGTATCTCGAAGTACTTTAGTTATTTCTTTTTATTGTTTTTTTTTCTTTCTTATTTATGTACGTAATTGATTCTCTTTTGATAAGGAGTGTATACCCTACTTTAATAAATTTCTTGGTTATTCAACCTCCTCATTTCTCTATTTTCTTTCTTAAAATAAAACTATTATAATATAATGGATAAATGCTTTCCTTTTTTAAATTTATAAAAATAATATTATGGGGCCGTTCAAGTATTACGCTGCACTAGCACAGTAGGGGGGCGGCGGGGTCTTGGGTTTGCTTATTTTTGACGTTTTCAATGAAATATTTCTTAGAGGATTGCTTATTTTTGATGACACAGGGGAGGGGGGGTCAATAATGGCAAAAAAATGCTTACGTAATACTTGAACGGCCCTATAGAAAAAGTGGAAATTTTCTCAATTTTTATATATTTTTTGGTGATTATAATAATTTGGAGTTTAGTATTTCTGTGTCTTTTTCCTTTTTATATTTCTTGTAAAAAAAACCATTCTAGAAGTATATTCTATTCTACTATATGTGATTTGGTTCACTGAACTGGTTTATTTTTAAAATTAAAAGAATTTTTGCCATATAAATCAACATTTTGAATATGTTATAATAATCTTTTATTCTTTCTTATTATTAATTATTATTTATTATATTAATTTCATTTACACAATAGTAACAAAAATAGTTAATCAAGTATTTTTATTTGTTACTACTACTGTATATAGTCTAGGATACGGTGTATAAAAATCACTATGTATAGAAAAAAAAATCGATAACAATTTAATCCATTAAATGGAATGATTTATAAAAAAAAACTTATGTATTTTTTCGTTTATTACAGCTGTATTTCAATTAATAAGTTACTATTAAAAACAATCGTTTACTTAAATCGTGTAGTTAGGTTATTATTATTTTTTTTAAAAGCCTAGTTTTAAATTAGTTTTATTAATTATATTTAATTAAAGATACTATTTATCATTGTATTTAATTTTTTTGTTCTATTATTTCGATTTTGCTGTCCATATTATCGATTTTATGAAAAATAGTTTTTTTAAATACATGCATACATATATAACGGCGCTTTATAAATTTACTGTTATAGGTTTCGAAAGCATTGTATACTTAATTAACTAATAATATTATAATTTTAGATGTTATTGCAAGAGATATCTAGATTATTTCCTTATTATAGTTATTTTCCACTAATTTTAATTTTTTTTAACGAATGAACAACGATCTACGCGTCTTTTGTCCAAATGGTGGATATGAAACTAAAGTTATAATTTTCGTAATATTTTTAATATTTTAAGTACTTAAAAGATTTAAACGTATTATTTTGTGCAATACAAAAACCTATTAAATAATTAAGTGTAAATGATTAACGATCATTTTGTTTGTTCTATCGCAGTTTGATCTTGGACTATAGTAATAAAAAGTGACTTTAATATATTATAAAATATTCTATTTCCTATATTAATATTGTAAAGCCACTAAATGACGTTTTTTTTTGTGTTTCTCTTAATTATGATATATTTAATTAAGCAGTTTTTTAGTTTCACGTTGTATCTCGCATGTAACCTGTATCTCGCATGGAACCTACTGTTAAGAGACTCCATTCCACACACAATGTCCAATTTTCAAGGCATTGCGTGTTGACTGGCGGATTTCAACGCCGCGTTTTGCTTGTTATTAGAGCGACGAAAACAATATCTATTTCCCGAGTGGAAGTCAAACCCACAACTATCACGTTTACGACGGCCCCAAACTTAAAGTATAAAATATTTTGCTACGTAATAAATAATATTTTTTTTTGTGATTTTTATGTTAATGTGCAAAGGAGATATTCTTAAAAATAGTTTAAATACCATATTTGCGTGCAATGCAAAATCTGCATTCTTTAACGTCGTACAATGAGGCAACTGAAATGAGTAAAAATAAAAAATATTTTTAAAGCAATTTTTTTTGTAAACCTGGGAATCTATTCTTAAGATACTTTTATTTTATTACTTTGCTGTGTCACGAGAGCGAAGAAATGAAAATATCAAATATGTAATTCCTGCGCGTGGGAATCGAACCCACAACCGTCGCGTTTACAGTGCGTGCGCCACGACGCCCTCAAAACAAAATGATAGTAGTTATATAAGCATCAGTTGTGATATTATGTCCTAGCTCCTATCTTCGGCTTTGTCTCCGTGGGCCATTATAAATATTGATATACATTCTTGAGATAGATTTTGAGAGCGATCTTAAGATGCCGTTCTTATAATGAAAACGATATATCAAGATTGACCTCTGAGTAGCATACGAGTCAGACTGTGGGGAGATAACTTACATAAGATAAAACAGCCTTCTTCGATAATACAAAACAAAAATATTTTTTTAGTAGTTCCTGAGATTATTGCGTTCAAATAAACAAACTTTTCAGTTTTGTAATATTAATATATTACCTTTGACTATACACGTGTTCATATGATAAAGTTTTTCGACATAAATATTGAAATTAATAAGTAATTTAAAAAAGCTACACTTATTTATCATATTTTTTCAATTCTTATAAAGGGGTCGTCGATACAAATAACAATACGTTTAAATCTTTCAAATAGACAGATGTATAATATTAATTTGGAATTTAGAATCGATGTTGTCTAAACGACTATTTTTATTACAAATGTACTGGAGCATTGTAAATAATTTATTTAATGAGGTATAATGCAATAAACAATCATTATATCGTTTGTTTGTTATTTTATTTACTCATTTTCTATTGTGGCCCCAAGGAGAAAAAAGGTAAAGTTACTTAGAAGTAGTGGTGAGTTGTTTTGAATGTGTTATGACAAACAAATGTTTTAACTGATATTTCACTACATAATTTTTTTACATGCTGTATCCCACACATAACACCCATCCCACGAGGCCAGTCGTGGCGTAGTGGCACGAAGTGTCATTGTAAAACCGACTGGTTGTGGGTTCGATCCCTACTCGAAGAGATGAAATATTTACTTAAATTTATATTTCCATTTCTTCGCTCTGGTTTCGAGGCAAAATTGCGGCATTGAGTTTTGCCACTCAACACGCAATGCCTCCAAAATTCGACAGAAATAGGGGAGCGGAGTGCCTTAACACTAGGTTCTCTGTGCCTACCCTGCTGAGTGCGGGATACAGCGTGAAGCTGATTTTATTTATTTTTATCCCACACATAGCAGGCCGAGGAAACCTGGGACCCTAGTGTTAAGCCACTGTTCCTCACTTCCCGCCGAATTCATGCGTGTTGAGAGTCTAGTCGGTTTTACAGTCACACTTTGTGCCACTGCGCCACGACTGGCCTCTGACTAATTACTGAAAATTTTATATATATTATTTTATTATATTACTAAACCTATATAATTTATTTGCTTGTTATATACATTGCACATTATATGCAACCAGGTCAGGTTGTCTTGATACATAGGCCTCCTCCATTTCTTTCCAATAATACCGGTCTTTTGCTAACCGTCTCCATACATTTGGTAAGCGATCTTCCCATCTTCTGATTTGCTTTCCTCTTTGTCTTTTCCCATTTCTAGGATATCTTTGCTGTTGCTTTGCTTCTCATCATATGACCAGTCCATTTTCATTTAAGAGCTCTTATTTTAACTTTCACATCTGTTACTTAAGATACGCCTGTAATTTCTGTGGCCAGGTTTGGCAGCCGTATGAGGCATGGAAGGATGATGGTGTCATACACCCTTCTTTTTTCTGAAATGGGTATATGTTTATTTTTTAAGTGACCAGTACCTTTGCCAGCTGATATTTATGCTTCTATCCACTTCTTTAGTGGACATGTTTTTTGATTTTAACTTTTTATGTTTTTTAAAACAAATTGCTGCGGTTTCGTCGATTGATTCAGCAGTATTGTGTGTAATAGAAACGAAGCGTTTAACTTTCGTTAGGTTAAACCAAATCAAACTGTGTTCTGAAGAGTATATACCTATAGCAGAACATGATGCAATTGGTGCTGAAGGAAATACAGCTAATGTTGGTTGGTTAGGTTAACAACATTAGTTGCATTTTTTTCAGTACTAATGCTGCCGGTGACGTATACAGGTATTCCACGTCATATACATGAACGTGGGCATAACAATGACATTTGTTCGTCATTACGGTAACCGACATTTCTTTATTAATTTTACCTTTAATCCAAAATAGATAGAAATTGTTCAATTCCGGCTTTCCAGACATCAAGTGATTGACACAACATCATCAGCGAAATTCCTCATAATTTCTATAACTTTCTCTCATCGAAATACAAACAATAATAAGCGCGAGTCGGGCTCAACCACCGAGGGTTCCGTACAAAAGTTGGAAGTGTCAATGTCGAAAAATGTCGTGTGTCAGGTGCTCAACTGAAGAAAAAAAGAAAGCCTATTAAAGAATTGCTAAATTACATTTTTTTTTATTTAGTCTAATCTTTAAAAAAAAACAATGATGTTGATAAAATCCAAAATCTGCTTATTGCCTCTAAGGTGGATTTCTCCTATTAAATAAATCTATTATATGTAAGATATTGTATTGGAAGAGCGGGATCTCCTAATACAGGCATTACTTGCTTAAAAGGAGATCTCTGTAACAATGATTTCTGTGTAAAATCTGTTGAACAAATAAAGTATTTTTATTTTTATTTTTATTTTTATTTATTATTTTTATTTTTATTTGGATAATAAAAGTCGTGTTTGTTATACTATTTATAACTCAAGAACTGCTAAACCAATTTGATTAAGTATGGTTAAATTTTGTCATGAATCAACGGTAATTTATATTTGTGATCATCATTAACAAAGCCCTAATTCAAGAAGGATACGAAACATTGGGAATAAAACGACTGAAGAAGAACATGGAATTGCCTGTGAAGAGTGCCGCATTGGTATGATTCGACTAACAAGAGCAAAGCCAGCCCGTGAAACGGCTCGGTTGGCAATACGAAATCATCGTGCGAACAACAGAAGTCAACAGTTAGATAATTTTAATTATTATTACTTTTAATTATTGATTTTAAGAAGAGATTTAATGAATCGAGCAGCGTTTCGATACGATTGCAGCACTGATTACTGCTTCCACCCTAGCGTTTGCATGTCTCTATCATGTTAGATTTGGTATCCGACAACTTCATTTGGTTGATTACTTATTTAAATTTAAATAATAAATTTTATTATTAGAAAAATATAAAAAGATTATAACTATTTAAATAATTTTATTATTTAAATTATCTTTGTAAAATATTAAGTGTTATTATATAAAATTAAATTGTATATTTTACAACTTACTTATATTTACAATTTAAAATTTTATTATTTAAAATGATCGTTGTAAAATAATACGTCATTTGTCAAGAACGACGTGCCCAGACACATACCTCTCAAAGGGAAACCGCCGCAATGGCAGTTTTCCAAAACGCACAATTTTCAATTTCCTTGTGATTACTCATTAATAGTAAATAATTTTGATAAGATGAATATCATATTAAATACTTAACTAAATAATAAACAAGTAATCTAGAGAAAAATAAATGATTTAGTGTATACAAAAATATGTTTTAAGAAAAAAAAAAATATTTTATGTGGAGATTTGGTGTGTTCTTAGTTATTTCTTTTCAAAAATATTCGTCAGCTTCACGCTATATCCCGCACACAGCAGGGTAGGTAGAGGGAACCTAGTGTTCAGACACTCCGTTCCCCACTTTCTGCCCAATTTTGGAGGCATTGCGTGTTGAGTGGCAGAACTCAACGCCGGACTTTTGCCTCGACACCAGAGCGAAGAAATGGAAATATAAATTTAAATAAATATTTCATCTCCACGAGTGGGGATCGAACCCACAACCAGTCGGTTTTACAGTCACACTCCGTGCCGCTGCGCTACGATTTAGTTTATCTTATTTTGTGCAATACAAAAACCTATTAAAATAATTAAGTATAAATGATTAACGATAATTTTGTTTGTTCTATCGCAGTTTGATCTTGGACTATAGTAATAAAAAGTGACTTTAACATGTTATAAAATATTCTATTTCCTATATTAATATTGTAAAGCCACTAAATGACGGTTTTTTTTGTGTTTCTCTTAATTATGATATATTTAATTAAGCAGTTTTTTAGTTTCACGTTGTATCTCGCATGTAACCTGTATCTCGCATGGAACCTACTGTTAAGAGACTCCATTCCACACACAATGTCTAATTTTCAAGGCATTGCGTGTTGAGTGGCGGATTTCAACGCCGCGTTTTGCTTGTTATTAGAGCGACGAAAACAATATCTATTTCCCGAGTGGAAACCAAACCCACAACTATCACGCTTACGACGGCCCCAAACTTAAAGTATAAAATATTATGCTACGTAATAAATAATATTTTTTTTGTGATTTTTATGTTAATGTGCAAGTAGGAGATATTCTAAAAGTTAAACTGAAACTGGACTGAAAGTCGAAGTCATATAAAATGTATGTCGATAATATGGGTATTTAGGTTCAATATATCACCAAACTGCACGCTAATCAGTCACTAAGTTTGCATTTGGACTGAAAGTCGAAGCCATATAAAATGTATGTCCATATTATCGATTTTATGAAAAATATCTTTAATACATATATGACGGCGCTTTATATTTACTGTTATAGGTTTCGAAAGCATTGTATACTTAATTAACTCATAATATTATAATTTTACATGTTATTGCAAGAGATATTTAGATTATTTCCTTATTATAGTTATTTTCCATTAATTTTAATATTTTTTAACGAATGAACAATGATCTACGCGTCTTTTGTCCAAATGTTATCCACCATGAAGATAAAGTTACAATTTTCGTAATATTTTTAATATTTTAAGCACTTAAAAGATTTAAATATATTATTTTGTGTAATAGAAAAATATATTAAAATCATTAAGTGTAAATGATTAACGATCTTTTGTTTGCTCTATCGCAGTTTGATCTTGGACTATAGTAGTAAAAAGGTGACTTGAACATAGTATAAAATATTTTATTTCTATATAAATATTACAAAAAGCCACTAAATGACGTTTTTTTATGTTTCTCTTAATTAAGATATATTTAATTAAGCATGCTCGCATGGGGCCTATTGTTAGGACACTCCGTTCTACGCGCAGTGAACAATTTCAAAACATTGCCTGTTGAGTGGCGGATTTGTTAAGACACTGTTCTTATTAAGTCACTTCCGTTCCTTCACATCTCGCCGCATTCTTGCGTGTTGAATGGGGCTCCATAGTTGCAAGTTCACAGTCGTAAGCAATAAAATTATATAGCAATAAAATAACACATACATTTTTCCTGTATCTTTAGACAGTGCCTATTTTTTTATTGCTTAATAGTGAAGGCGTTCAACAACTAATATGAGGTATTGTTATTATCCAATACAATCTTGTAATCTTTTAATTTTTTTTTAAAATTATTTGTATCCATCAACCTAAGCTTATAACTTGCACAACATAGAAGAGGAGACATTCTTTTCTCTGTAATGTATGCTATACACAAAGTTATTTTGCACGAATCAAAGGCAGTTTGTTCTGTCCTAGGAAGAAAGAAAAGTATGTAAGTGATAGGTCAAAAATAAAGGATAGCACCTCTGCCCCGCAACACGATCTTCAAATGTAGTTCACAACAATAAACTCCTATATCGCGTCGGGATAGTAGAGATGAATGAAAGATCAATCTCAGAATCTTTAAAAAACTGTTAGATTATTAAGACACCATCCCACATTCTCATTATAACCGACAAAATTCGGCATCCTGTTTAAAATGAAGCCCTGATAATAGTTTACCACTTCAATCTCTACTGTACTTTCGTTCTTAATTTGGAGCCCGTGCCCAAAACCTCTGGTCTCACGGGAGTTCAAAAGGATCTACAAACAACTAAACTATATAATTATGTTTTATTACTACTTTCCAATTGGCCGCATGTTCAAGTGTGCCTGAGACCCGACGGGTTATTACTTAGCACTGCCTATTCTGTTGTAATACTGGAGAGAAATAGCTCGGATGGTCAATAAATTGATACAACAAGTTGTACTAGAGTTGGCAACACTAGAGCAGGCATGAAATCATTTCACAGTTTTATCTGCGATAATTTTGTAACTGTAGTGCAAATATTTATTTAATTTAGTTTCGATATTTTTTCATACACAATGAGTAACCACGCATAACGCATTAGAGAGTATCGTTGCTATTTGAGGTGAACTGTTGATGTTTCATTCCGCCATGCTACCTTTTAAAAACGAAATATCAAGCCACACAACGAAATTGCCTTTTTATAGTATATCTCGACGATTTATGCTTAATAAATTCAGACTTAAATAAACATGGAAATCGAATACCGATCTGAGTAAGTAAATAAACAAGGGTTTATTCAAGTCGAAACCAACATCTCAAAATATTGAAGACCATCGAAATTGGAGAAGGTTAGGTAGGAAAGCTGAACCTGGCAACTTGGCCTGTATAATGATTCAGTCAATTCGATCTGTATAATCTCGGCCAATTTAACGAATCGAGAATCTTTTTCTTGACGTTCAGGAGTTTCTACTTGTAATTTTTGTGAAAAATAGCAGCTTTACGCTTTTACTCCTGAGAAACTAATGTCCTGAGAAAAGACTTCTTCGTAAGACTATCTTTTCTTGCAATGGTGGAACTCAATACTAAACTTATTGTCAAGGCGTTAATTTTTGCCGCCTATTGCTTGTTTACATTGCTAGTCGTGGCGCAGTGGCGCAAAGTGTGATTGTAAAACCCACTGGTTGTGGGTTCGATCCCCACTCGAGGAGATGAAATATTTAATTAAATTTATATTTCTATTTCTTCGCTCTGGTGTCGAGGCAAAGCGCGGCGTTGAGTTCTGCCACTCAACACGCAGTGCCTCCAAAATTCGGCAGAAAGTGGGGAACGGAGTGTCTTACACTAAGTTCCCTCTGCCTATCCTGCTGTGTGCGGGATATAGCGTGAAGCTAAAAAAAAAAATGCTTCTTTAGGCGCCACTCTAACTGGGTTATCCTAAACAAGAACTGGCAGTTAATTGGCGACGGTACTAGACAATAAATGTGATTCCTGGGATCCCTTGAAGATTACCATGATATGCTATACTTACTTTAAACGTTTTCAGTTTCAGTATATCCGTTTGAATCACGTGGTGTCCACCTCATTTTAAATTACAATACAACATAATAAGATTTTTAAGATAACATATTGACTATTCAATTAAATTTTCACTTTTTTGAATGTATTAACATTTGAAAACAATAGCCTAGTAACGGTATATTGAAAAAGGAGTTAAGATCCGAGGACGAAGCTCTCCATCATAGACGGACACTATGAACATGAGAAAGTTACATCATAAAGTATGTAGTAGTAGGTCAGTCGAACATCGCGTTCACGTAAAACGACCTTGACGCTACTCAGACCGGAATCGGTCGCAGACTCTTTCGTACATATGGTTAGGTAAACAAAATTTTCTAGCCGACTAACAATCAAGATAGAAATTATTCAAATATTAAAATTCTTAGCGTTAACAAAACCAGGACATGTAATACCACTGGTTGGGGACGCTGATATACTAGTAAAGTATTTGATAAAATCTTGGCATTTGCCGCTTTATTTTTAAATTTGTTAAATTTTTAGGGGGTCCAAGATGGAAGGCTTGCTCGTAGCGACCCCTGCCAGCCCTTACGAGGGCTGCAACGTTCCATCCGCCACGTGCATCTGGAGAGAGCGCACTGATAGGGCGTCCCCCCAAGGCGACGCGCACCAGTGCGTCCCCGCTGGTGTGACAAGTGGCGACGAATGCGGCGTTGGGGACCGTCACCCAACACGCCATGTCCGGAACGGCGGGAGGTGGAGAACGGAGCTACAAATAGCTACGTGGAATGTAAGAGGAGGGATGGAAGAAAAGATGAATGAATTATTAGATGTGATGGATGATAGAGATTTGGATGTCGTCTGCGTGACTGAGACCAAGCGGAAGGGTAATAATACTACCGATTTACCGGGCAGTCGGGTCGCTTTCTGGGCCGGCGTACCAGAGAGCGAGCGGGGCTGTCAAGGTGTAGGTGTGTTATTGTCCTCTCGATTGGTTAGTGCAGTGGTTGAATACAAGGCGATCAACCCGAGACTGCTTTGGGTTCGCTTCAAGCTGGGGATAACAAGAGTATTCTTGTTAGTGGCGTATGCGCCAGTATCCTCAGCTCCACTAGGTGAACTTGAGGAGTTTTGGGAGAGTGTCAGGGATGTTCTAGGTAGCGTTAGAGGGAATGAAAAGTTAATAATATGTGGCGATTTGAACGGATGGGTCGGAACTGCACGAAGCGGTTACGAGGGAGTGCTAGGTCAGTATGGTGACAAGAGAATAAATGAGGCTGGTAAGCTTATATTGGAAATTTGCAAGGAAAGGAATTTGTTTGTGGCAAACACTATGTTTGACCACAAACAAATTCACATGTATACATGGGAGCGAACGGAAGGGAAAAGTATGATTGATTTATTCCTAGTGGATCAGCGTATTCGAAGACAAGTCATGGACACACGAGTGTTTAGGGGCTCTGATCTGGGAACAGACCACTATCTAGTCGTTGCTAGAATAAGGGGTCTGTTCGCAGGTTGGCGCAGCTACACGAGGTGTCCAGACTTGCAGTCGAATTACCGCATAAGAAGCTGGAAGCTTCAAGACCCACCTACTAGAAAGGAATATCAAGAAAGAGTTTCCAAAAAGCTAGACAGCAGTGAATCTGGAAATGGAAATATTGAAGTATGCTGGCAGAACCTTAGGGATTGTATGAAGGAAGCAGCGATAGAGGTATGTGGAAAAGGAAAAAGAGGCTTTAGCAAAAAGCGTGACGAATGGTGGGACGATGAAGTGCAAGATGCCGTAGAAAGAAAGAAGAAGGCATGGCAGGACTATAAAGCCTCTGGTAAGGATAAAAGTATGAGAGAGATCAAAAAGAAAGAGTATAAGCTGCAAAAGCACCAGACGAAAGTACTGATAAAGATGAAGCGTGAAAGGGCAGAGAATGAAAGAGATGAAAGGTTAACGAACAACTTCAGGGAAAACACGAAGCTTTTCTGGCGAGAAGTTAGTGCTTCTCGAGGTTGCTCGCTAACCTGTAGAATGAAAGGGGTGCTTTCGAAGGACGGTGAAATTCTAACAGAACAACCACACGTTTTGCAGCGATGGGCGGAATTTTACAAGGAGATGTATGAATGTGATGACGCCTCAGTCTCAAGTAACAGCCAAACGCTGAGTCTTGATGTAGCTGATGGCGGAATCAGTGTAAAAGAAGTTGAGAGTGCAATACGAAGTCTGAAATGTGGTAAGTCAGCGGGAGCAGATGGAGTTACTGCCGAGATGATCAAATATGGTGGGCCACGCGTCTTGGACTTGTTCTGGTTTTTGTGCAATTTATGCTGGAAATCAGGGGAGGTCCCAGACGATTGGCGAGGTGCAGTCATCGTGCCTTTGTATAAAGGCAAAGGTTCACAGATAGACTGCGCAAGCCATAGGGCTATCAGTTTGATTAGCTTAGGTAGTAAAGTTTATGCTAAGGTTTTAGCGAGAAGAATGCAAGAGAGATCTGAAAGGTTATTGTGGGAGGCCCAAGGAGGCTTTAGACCTGGAAGAGGGTGTATGGATCAGATCTTTTCCCTCCGCATGATTACGGAAAAATTTTTGGCCGTTAACCAAAAAGTTTTCTGTGCTTTTGTGGACTTGGAAAAGGCATTTGACAGAGTTGTTAGAGCGAAATTATGGGAGATACTACCCCGGTACAATGTGAACGGACCCTTGCTGCAGGCTGTAAAGTCTCTTTACAGAGATCACTCAGCCTGTGTGCGAGTAGGAGCTGGCATGTCGCCCTGGTTTGACATCCGATCGGGTGTCAAACAAGGTTGCGCCATGTCAGCTTGGTTGTTCAATTTGTATTTGGATAGCTGTCTCCAAGGAGTGAAACAAAGCGATATGGGAGTGAAAGTAGGTGACCTGAATGTGAATTGCCTGCTGTACGCAGATGATGCAGTGCTTATTGCATCATCAGAATGCGAGTTGCAGGCATTGGTCACCACTCTGAAAGAAGGGTGTGAATATAATGGTCTAAGCCTCAATGCGAATAAGACAAAGGTTCTGATTTTTGAAAGAGATGAAGAAAGGACGGAATGCAAGATCAGTGTAAATAGTAAGATATTAGAACAAGTGAATGAGGTGGTATACTTGGGAAGTATGTTCAGTAGAGATGGAAGATACGAGATGGATGTGGAAAGGCGTATTGCTGCCGGTAACAAGGTTAACGGAGCCTTAGCTGCATTGATGAGACGGCGAAACGTCAGCACAGCTGCGCGTTTGGCCGTACACAATGCAGTTTTGGTACCGACTCTGTTATACGGCAGCGAAACGTGGGTATTACAGAAGAAGAATGAAAGAAAGATGAATGCTGTGGAGATGCGATCTCTTCGTAGGTTATGCGGAGTCAGCTTAGCTGATCGAATCCGCAATGAAGAGGTACACAGAATGGCAGGTACTAGCGAGGATGTCACGGTGAGAATGAAGAAGAACGTGCTCAGCTGGTTTGGGCACGTCGAACGAATGAGTGATGAAAGAATGGCAAAAAAGATTTATGATGGAAAAGTGAGTGGTAAGAGAGGTAGGGGGAGACCTCGGTTGACCTTCGAAAACACAGTATCAAAGATACTGGAGGAAGGTCACGTAAAAAGCATGAGGACCCCCCGGAGGGCATGTATGAAGAGGTTGATGACAGTGGACGAGGCGAAAGAGGTATGTAGAGACCGTAGCGTTTGGCGCTCCGTTCTCTCTGACTACCCCGCTAGGGATAAAGCGTGAAGTTAGTTTAGTTTAGTTTAGTTTTAGTTAAATTTTTATTATACTTCTGCCTGGTGGTAATGCGACTTAATTGAGAAGTAAATAGAGTTTTTTTGTTTGCATTTTTAAAAGTGTTATTCCACACTTTGGAAAGAAAAATACTTATTTAGAAAGCGAATAAAAATTTGAACAACTAAACTGAACGTATGGCTTAATAGTTTGATCGCCGCCTGGTTGGTTTCCAGGAGGCGCGGGATCAACTCCCGCTATGTCCAAAATTTTACAAGTTTTCTAAATAAGTATAAGTAAATAGAGTTCGGAAACTCACTGTCTATGGTGGGGGTGTCGCAGCAAAAGCGCTGTAAAGAAAGGCTTAAAGAGGGACGTATGCAACTAGTGTCAAAAAAGAAAATGAACGTTAACTTAACTATCATTCCTAGCGGGGTAGTCAGCCACATACCTCTTACGGTCTCTCATACATGCCCTCCGGGGGATCCTCATACTTTTTACGTGACCTTCCAGTATCTTTGATACTGTGTTTTCGAAGGTCAACCGAGGTCTCCCCTTATCCTATTTTCTTCCATTCTTTCATGACTCATTCGTTCGACGTGCCCAAACCAGCGAAGCACGTGACATCTTCGCTAGTACCTGCCATTCCGTGTATCTCATCATACAAACCCTACGGTTCTGCCAGCATACTTCAATATTTTCATTTCCAGATTTACTGCTGTCTAGCTTCTTGGAAGCTCGGTGGATCTTGAAGCTTCCAGCTTCTTATGCGATAATTCGACTCTAAGTTTGTACACCTTGTGTAGTTGCATCAACCTGCAAACAGACACCTTATTCTAGCAACGACTAGATAGTGGTCTGTTCCCAGCCCAGAACCCCTAGACACTCGCGTGTCCATAACTTGGCTTTAAATACGCTGATCCACTAGGAATAAATCAATCATACTTTATATTGGTTTCGATTAAGGTTAGTATGTTTAATATACGTTTTAATATAGGTAAAGGTAAAACGTCACTATTACTCATTTTTATACTGAACTCATATGTAATACTGACGCAAAAATATTGACAATTTCCTCTTGATTACAAGGTTAAAGGCAATATCTTATATTATACGAAAGTTCTATCGAAATGATTAATTAATAAAAAAACCCACGTTTTAAAGTGGCTGAGGCCAATCTTGGTGCACACTGCACAGGCACGAGCGTGCGACTATTAACGTGACAGGGTGACGTGGGTTCGATTTCTACTCTAGGAAAAAAAAAATATTATTTTCATTTGCTTGCTCTGGTGTTGAGGCTCAACACGCAATGCCTCCAAAATTTGGCGGAAATCCTAGACCAGCTAAAAAAAATTAATATTCATTTCTAATCAGATTCACACTGTGATTCCGCACACAGCAGGATAGGCAGAGGGAATCTACTGTTAAGACACTCCGTTATCCATTTTCCGTCGCATTCTGGAGGCATTGCTTGTTGAGTGGCGAAACTCAAACTCACGCTATGGCTCAACACCAGAGTGATTAAATGAAAAAATAAATTTAAATTAATATTTAATTTCCTCGAGAGGCGATCGAACCCACAATAAGTCGCGTTTGCAGAACCACGCGAGTGCTCTTGCCCCACGACTGGCCTAAATAAAATCTCACTATTGCCCATTCACAGCTTCACCCGCATACCACTTATAACTCTTTTATTATGCATTTGAAATAACATAAATTATATTATCAATATAATTTATACATCCTATAATTTTGAGGAAGTGCAAGCAGTACATGCGAACTTGCTGCAAATTGCGATGAGGCCATCGGTGGGAAGGGCATCCCCTGCAGGACTCGTGCCTATACTAGCGGCATGGCAGACTTTCTTTTAGAGCTAATAAAGTAGAACATTTCTTCCATACAATGTACTGACATATATTTTACTATTTTTCCAGCGCACGCGCTTATTGCAATTCGATGGCGTTCATTCTCAATATTATTTTTTTATTTAAAACTAAGACTAAGACTTACACCATGATAACATCTTTTGTGTAGCTTTACTATTATATAGCTTTCATACAAAAAAGAAAGGAAATTAGATCAGTTGATCCAAAGAAGCGTTTAAAACAAAGAAGCAAACAAAACTTTTTTGCTTTATTATATTATAAATATTATATGAAGATCTAGTGGTTTTAAGTTAAGGAAGTGCATTTAAAGAAAAATTCAATGTCTTTTTTAAAATTAACCTATTAGCTACTACTATTCGGTTTATTTTTGTATTATATACATGTAATAATTTTTAAGGTGAATTGCTTAAAGTAATTTCACAGAATTTTCATTTTTTTTTCAATTTTATATTTATTATTTATACTTACTTTACTTTTGACATTTTATGCAATTTATTTTAAAAACCTTGTTTTTATCTTTTACCATTTAACTTTTAATCTTTATGTATTAATTTTTATATAATTTATAATATTACTGGTTTAAGCTTCTTATGTACTTAAATAAAAAAAATCCTTTTAACTTTTATAGTTTTATTTTTTTTTATAAAATAAGTTTTACACTTTGTGTTAAATCTTTACTTTACATATTTTTTTATATATTATTTTTATTATTTTTAGCAAAATTGAGTATTTGCTTATGTTTTTTCTTATTTTTTTTTTACTGTACTTTATTTTTTATAGAATAATATAATTTTCTACTGCACTCTGTATTACGATGGCGGCTCTCTTCTCTTCTTGTTAGTTTGCATATTTTTTTGTAAAAATTAGGTATAGTGGCATAGTGGCGTAGTACATCCTTTTGTTCTATTATCAATAATTTCCATAAGCGTAATTATTATATATCATTTTATTGGAACTTTTGTCATACTTTAATCGTCTAGTGCTAAAATTATTTTCCAAATTGGTGCAGTAGTTTCTATAGTCGATAGTTGATAGCGCCAACGCTTTCAGCCTGTATATATTGTTTGTCATCCTTAACACCATAGAAAAGCTACATTTTTCGCTGGGATTGAGTTTCTAAGTGATTCAATGCAAGATCCACGAGCTTCCCTTGTGACTTAAGTAAGCCTAACGAGTTCCATACAAATATTTTGGGTTGGGTACAGTTGCAGAACCTGGTTATTTTTACCTGGTAAAGTTTTTTTTTCGAATTCACCCATCCTGCTGTTGCACATCAAAGACAGTTCTTCCTTATTCCTTAGTAAGTTGCTCAATTGGAGTGTCCATTGTAAATGAGGGATATGGCGTTTAAAATCAACTTATGCACACATACTTTTAATACAAAAAAATATGTTTTTACACAAAATATATAAATTAATACATTTTTACCTAGATAGATATGAAATATTTGTGTGATTCTAATAAAATACCAAAGAATTAAATTACAATTTATAAAGTATAACATTACCTATAGACTAATCAATCAATTTCCCTTAAATAGAATTAAATAATATTAAGTAAGAAAAAAGCGAGCGAAACCATGCGCTGTCCACTAGTAGTATATATTAAAAAAAAACCACGCTGGAGTAATCAGCAATAACACAATTGAGTTTAATTAACCAAAGCGTAATACATCCTCATAAAATTTCATGGAGCAAAGTTAACTTCTGTTAACTAGTATATAATTCATAGAAGTACAACAAAGATAGCTAATTACATTCGCAATTAAACACTGTAAGGCCAGTCGCAGGGACACAGGCATGCGACTGTAAACGCGATTGGTTGTGAGTTCGATTCCCACTTTTCCTTCCGTTACTGACTCTCCGCCGAATTATGAAGAATTTTGTGTATATATTGTATAAATGACTTTGATTTGTGAAGTAAATTATGGAACTCGACTCCGTATCATTAAAATGAAAAATAAAAATCCTAGTAAAAATTGAACCACCGACTATTGTTCAGACATTATCTATACTAATACTAGTTGACTCGGTGAAATTTGTCCGCCTTAGAGGCAATAAATAAGCAGAATAGGGATTTTATCAAAATCATTGTTTTTTTTAAGATAAAAAAATTATAATTTTATACATATATTTTTTAAATGTTTAATGTATTATGCCACATATAATCTTGGGAACATTCATAGACCTAGGATTATGAAATTTGGCAACTAGCATCTACAGGTAGTATTAGTTTAGGGGAAAAAAACTGAAAACTATATATACGTTGTGACATTATATATATATATATTATTTTCAACCATTTTAACAGGTTCTAGTGGTAATAAAATCCACCAATTAATTTAGTTAACCAATATACAATATTATGTTGGTCTAACGAAATGTTTTAAATGTTTGAAGGACGAGACCCAGAACTTAAGCAACACTTTTGTAATTCCAACAGTCCAGTCGACTCCGACTTGCGCGACTGTTGATACATTTCCGAAATTTAAAATTTAAATTTAAAAAAGTTTTTTAAATTTATTATTTATTAGTAATTTTTTTTATTCTATTTTCCAATTGTTGTTCTCAAAGTTATTCGAATTAAATAAAAATATATATTTGATATATTCTTTTATTAAATAAAAATAATTTTATAGATATATTTTAAAACTATTATTTATTAATAAAGTGTTATAAATTAAAAATGAAGTGTCAGACTGTTTGTTTGTTGTTGGTATTATTCACCAGTTTTACGAATGGGAGCTTTATGGAAAACGGTAAATATAATTAATAAAATAACATATTTATATTTTCATCTATATATACTTCAATCTACCCAACCCAAATCCAATTGTTATGGGTACGACCTCCACCCGAGGAAATAATTATAATTAAATTATTTCCTTGATCTGGTAAGCCATACGCGGCGTTTATCGCGAATCAACACGTAATATCTTGAAAACTGGGCGGAAGGTCGGGGTATTAAAACCGTTTCATCTGCCTACTATGCGAGAAAAGCGTATGTATATCGAATTTTAAATCACTAAAAGTGTAACAAAAACTACGAAGACTTCGATTATCCACTTTCACTTTTATGTGAGTCAATTTATTTTTCATAAGCCAATAAAATTTAAATGTAGACAGTAAATGAGGTGGTTGTGGGTTACGTCCTTATTAGGGTCATTGAATTGCACAGCACAGCGTTGTGTTCCGCCACTCAAATAGACGTTCAAGTGGTGAGTTCGAATAACGAAGTGAGGGGGTAAAATTGTACAGAATATGTTTTTCTCTTTTTAATCTTTGATATATGTTTTTCTGTTTTTTAAAATATTAGTAAAACATCTATCTGTAGGTATATATAATGTAACTCATCGCTCTGTACATAGATATATGAGAAAACCTACCTTTGTCTGTTTGTCTATGCGCTTATGTATGCTAATCTCAGAAACGGCTTAACCGATTCCAATTAATTATCGTATTTTGGTGAACTTTTGGTTGCTTGTAAATCTGTATCCCGCAAACAGCAGGGTAAGCAGAGGAATCCTAGTGTTAGGACACTCCGTTCCCTACTTTCCGCCAAGTTCTGCAGGCATTGCGTGTTGAATAGCGCGCTTTGCCTCGACACCAGAGCGAAGAAATTAAAATATACCCACAACCAGTCGATTTTGCAGTCACACTTGTGCCCCTGCGCCATGACTGGCCTGGTATTTTTTTTATTTTATCCGGTACATACATATATCACTCTCAAGTCGATGAAGTCACAAGCTGGTCGCTAGTATTACATAAACTCATGGAGTATGTAGGTAATGTTGGTTCACAATGTATTACGATCGACATGAGTAAAAATATTTTTTTTTTATATTAACAACTACAAAGCGGTTGAGAAACACTATATTCGGTTTAAATTTTAACAATTGCACCAATTTTTAAACTGGCAGAACCAGATTGGTAGACTTTTAAATTTTTTTAGGCATCCACATTTTTAGTTAAGCTATATTTTATATATGTTTTTGGTATTTTTGTGAACAATTTTGTAAATATTATTAGTAATAAAACAATATAAAAAAAATCATTTTTTTTCTTATAGGATTACACTTTTTTCTATCCATTTATCTGTCACGTAAGGCTAAAAATTGTTATAAGTTCCATTAAATAATTCTTACATAAATGTATTACAGAAAAATCAGTGAAGCTTACTGTTAAATCACGCGAGGTTTCTTCGCACTTATTTTTTAGATAGGTAAAGTAGGTTATGTGGATCTACTAAAAAGTGTACCCACACATTTTTTAATAATTATGTTTTTCATTATATATATATATATATCTATAAAAATATTCACGGTTTTCCCCACAAAGATTTAGGCAGAGAGAACTAACTTCCCTATTATCCACTCAATGCTCGAGTAATTGTTTGTAGAAAGTAAGTGGCGAAACTCAATACCACGCTCTTATCAACTCGGGATAATAAAAATAAAATAAATTCAATACAATCATTCCCTCGAGTGAGATTCGAATCCACAACTATAGCATTTACAGTGAGTCAAGTTCACCTACTCAATATAAACGAAAGAATGTGTGATTTGCCAATATATTTCAAAATGGTATAAGAAACAAAATGAAATACCAAAATTGATGTATTAAATTCTTGTTTATAAGGCATTGTGTATTTTACGATACATTTTATGAGAGTGTTGAAGCACATGGCACATGTACATTGTAGGTATGCACATGTGTGCATACTATCGATTTATATCTAGAGTATATTCGAGATGTTTGTGAGAAAATTACAAATTTAATCGATTTATAGTTGCAGGGATTGAATGTTTCATTCCCCCGAATGCGAATTGAACCTAAAACCATCATGTCTTGTGACCTTTCGCTATGACGTAGTCTTAATCAAAATTTAGGCATTTTTTTGAGATACGGAGCTCAGAGTTGCAGTTCGTCTTGTTACTAGTACGAGAAAATGAAAATAATTTATATTCCGGGAATCAAACCCACAACCCTGACGTAATCGTTATTGCCATATTATAGATGCTGCACAAGTGTGTCACGACGGCATCATTTCATAAATCTTTTTTTTTCGCCTTCTGGTTGTCTCGCAAATTGCAGGTTAGACAGAGGGAACCTGGTAACTTAGTGTTAAGACAGCCCGTACCCATTAAGACTTATAAAGACCTATAAAGACTAAAATTTCATTGCAGACTAAAAGTCCGAGATTTAGCCTTGTTTTTTTTAGCAACTTTGGCACTCTCTTTTTAATTTTTTTTTAAAGTGTTATTCCACACTAAGGAAAGAAAAATACTTAATAAAAAAACGTATAAAAATTTTAATCCCGCTACGTTAAAATTTTTATACGTTTTCTTATCATGTATTTGGTATTCTCTTTTAGTATTTGACCCAATTAAAAAAAAAACGTAAATAGAAAAGTCGTATATTTATATCATTTTCGCTACACACAAAATTTAATAAATCATAACAGGATTGTCGTCATACATTGTCGTCCCGATTTGGCCTAGAGGCAGAGCATTGTCCGCCCGTGACATAATATATTAATAAATTCCATCGTTCAATTTTATTTAATGTTCAATGGATTTAGTCAAAGTATGGTCATAAATTTCATCATTATTTTAAAATAAAGCTCGAGACCTTAATTTATGATAGGAATTGATGAAAATGTTTGTTCAAACATCACACAGCTCACGATAATTACAAAATTACTCATCAGTATAAAATCAATTGGTAACTAGGTACTAATAAAATTAACGTTGTCAGAGGCAGAGGGAATCAAGTGTTAAGACACTCCTTTCATACAAAAGAGTTCAACGCGTAACGTCGACAAAGTATAAAAAGGATTTAGAACTCAAAAGGTATTAATTTTGAGAACTAACAAAACTTTGTAATATGTTGTTTTAATATATATATATTTTTGTATAATTTAAGAAAAAATATATTTTAGATCTATTGTCATTGCACATTGTCTAATATAATTTTTAAAATCAAAATTTATATTGAAATAAATCTGATTTTTTCTGCTTAGCAGTGCTAGAGTGTTCCCCATTTTCCACCCAATTTCCCCAAAACTGGAAATCTCATCTATAACCGTTTAGTGAGACGCCGTACCAATAAGACAGCCAATATAATGTACCTACTAATTTTAATTTAAGTTCAAAAATTCAAAGACGTCTTCAAATATTGGATTTGACTGGCTTGTTATTTTAGTACTAAGTAAATATCGAGCTAATTACATATAGAATAATGATGTGTGAGTTATTAAAGTACTAAGACCGATATATTATATTTGAATTAATTTGAGGCCAATCGTGGCGCAAGTGGGTTCGATCCCCATTCGAAAAAAGGATATTTATTTATTTTAAAATTAATCCCCCCAGTTAGGGAAGGGGTCAGCGTTAACCGTGTCCATCTCGGATATTTAACTAATTTTATTAAATTGTCCCGACCAGTCCAGAAACCTCTAGATACAAAAACTAGATTCCTTCTGACTACACTGTTGTACAGGAAAAAACGTGAAGTTAATATTATAAACGAACCACACCTCGATTGTTTCATGTAAGTTAACCTAAAACTGCAAGATAGAAATATAGAACTGCAAATGAAATGTTTTTTAGTTAATATCAAACCTAAAAAAGTATTTATTCAATTCAAGGACAAGATTTAAATAGAGCTGCCTAATATAAAATATCTTAATTACCGTGTAAGTAAATTTTATTTAATTTTATTTACTTTTATATAACGGTACAAGGAAATAATGAGAGTATAAAAAATTATGTCATGATAAGAAATGATTGTTAGTCAAAATAAATAAGTAACTAGAACTCGGTAAAAAAATTCCCACGGTGGCGTTAACAACAATTTTTTTCAGCTATAGGAAACTGTATTTCAATTAATTATTAAGAAAACGTATTAGAACGTAGCGGGATATGAACTTAGCGCCTCTTTAGAAACCATCCAAACGCTCTGACCAACTAATTCTTGATAAGAAACCTCTCTCTTTAAGACATTCCGGTCTCCGGAGAATCTAAAAGTACCCAATGTCCCGAAATTCTTTACGATATGAAAGTTAGTTAGTTTAAAAGTTTCACCATCAAAAACGTATAGGTTATATTTTACAAAAAATTTTTTTAGCTTTATGTTGTATCCCACACATATATAGCTAGGTGAGCAAAGGGATCCTTTGAATCTGATGTTAAAATAGTCCGATCATTCCCTTGAGTGGGAATCGAACCCACCACCATTGCGTTTACAGTCCATGCTTGAGCCACTGCGTCACGACAGTACCCGGACAGTTAAAATTTGTACTTATTTAAGATAGTATATATATAAATTAATGAATGAGCTTCACACTGTATTTCGCAAACAGCAAGGTAGGCAGAGGGAACCTAGTGTTAAGTCACTCCATTCCCCACTTGCCGCCAAGTCCTAGAGGCATTGCGTGTTGACTGACGGAACTCAACTCTGGCAGAGCGAATAAATGAAAATATAAATGTAGTAATGTAAAATATAAATATGCCTCAAAGACTGGCCGCAAGTTGATAAATAGTGAAGTAAATTATATATATTACATACATAGGTAAATAAATGAGTGGTCGACGAGATAATAAATATTGTTTGCTATCATTTCGATTATCATACCAGTTTTTTTAACATTGACATACTTGTGATGTAATCTCTTACACAATATTCTAATAAAATTTTAAAATAAAATTATAGTAATTTACTTATTAAAGTAATATACTATTTTTTGGGTTCGAGTCCCGCTCGAGGGAATGGAATATTTAATATTTTCATTTCTTGGCTCTGGTGTCGAGGCAAAGCGCGGCGTTGAGTTTCGTCACTCATCACGCAATGTCTCTAGAAATTGGTGGAAAATAGGGAACGGAGTGTCTTAACACTGGATTCCCTCAGCTTACTCTGCTGTGTGCGGGATACGAAGTGAACATAAAAAAAATATAAATTCGCCCCTCGAGTGTAAATCAAACCTACAACCGTCGCGTTTAGTGTCATGTTTCCTCATTTACTTAATTTGTAAATAATTTTATATTTTTTTTGTCATCAGAAACAATATCGTTTGCCGATCTACCACCACTCTACCACCTAGACGAGTGGTCACAATGCCAGCGGCCAAAAGATGTGTATTGTCTCGTCGACGCAGTGTTGGTATCGCCAGCGCCATCTCCGCTATTCGATTTTCTAAAGGTAAGATTATATTATGTATAAGGAGCCGTTGTGGTGCAGTGACATTGTAAACACGACGCTTGTGGGTTCGATACCCACACGTGGGAGTGAATTATTGAATATTTTAATTTCCTTGTTGTGGTTAGCAAAGCGCGGTATTGAATTCAGCTACTCAATAAGTATTCTGGCAGTCAATGAGGAACGAAGTGTCTTAGTGGGAACCTAGTGTTCCCACTACTTACCCAACATACGGGATACAGGTTGAAGTTTTTATTGAAATGTTAGTTCATACGATGCGATTTGAAGCAACGACCATCATAATTAATCACATTTATCCTAACCTAACTGTGCCTAAAGCTTCCAAATAATGATTAATAGGTCTCTTAATATTAATAAAGAAATAAAGAAAAAAAATAATTTACTTAACAAGAACATTTTACCTCAAAACCCATTATTGAAGTGTTGTGAGGTATTTGAACTTACTGGGTTAAGGTCGACCACATGTCGAGTGGATTTTGATAGTGTTGTTCATTTACGTTTTTATTGCGGCCGCGTTTTAAATATATTATTATTAAAAGAGTGAGGAGGAAATAAATTTACTTTTTAATTTATTTATGAAACTAATAAATTATATAGATTTGTTTAATAATATTATTTCTACACTAAGACTCATGGTCCGTAACTTATACTATCGTATACATTTCTTTTCTTTATTATTATTTTTTCGATATAACTCAAAATTAGACTTATATATAGGTACATCTATACTATATTTTTATAATACTAATAGCTCAAACACCGTTTTACTCGCTTAAACTTATTTTTATATTATAGCCAAAAGATAATATTTTTTTTAATAAAAAGTCCAGATTTTAGTCATTATTTTCAATTACCAACTTGAATATTTAGTATATTCAAGTTGGTAATTGAAAATATGTTGGTAATTGTAATGTAAAATTACATGAATTAATAATGGGGTTAACTGAACTTAATTTAAAACTACATTGATTACAAAAAATAAGTACAAATTATGTTCTTTAAAAATAAAAGTAAAATCAATATATTTCAAGATCCCAATTTTGATTGGGCCCCAACTTTGATAGCCCCTGATTAGGTATACAGGTTTTCTTAACCGTAAGAATAGAAAGGAAAATAATTAATTTAAAAACTTTTATTTTGCCTTAAAATTGTTTTTATATCTGTATAAAGCAGAGCGACCAAACGTTGCCCGAGGCCAGTCGCGGCGCAGGGACACAAAGTGTCATTGTAATCGCGACAGGTGGTGGGGTCGATTCCCACTTAAGGAAATGAAATATTTCATATTTCTTTTTTTTTTTTGCTCCGGTGTCGAGGCAAAGGGTGGCGTTAAGTTCACGAAACGTTTACTTTTGTAATAGTTAAAAATTGATTGTCGTTAAAATATATTATGCATTTTATATACTTATAAATATAATTTTGGAGGCATTGCGTGATGAGTGGCGGAACTCAACGCCATGCTTGGCCTCGTTACCAGCGTGGGAAAATGAAAATATAAAAATATTTAATTCCCTCGATTGGGATCGAACTCAAAATCGTCACATTTACATTAACGCCTTGTGCCGGTACGCGACGACAGTCTCAGTAGGCACACCTATTTATAATTAAAATCCCAATATTTACTTTAAAAGTCATTTCCGGGTTACGTATCTAATTACCTATATTATATCATCTAGGCATATAGAAACGAATTCTTATTTTAAACATAACAAATTACCATATTTTTTATTATATAGCCTTCTTGACGCAGTGAAGAAATGTATATGTAGCTCGATTAATTATATAAATATTTTAGAGGCCGTCGTGGCGCACCGTCACTATATAACCATTTGCGGTTTCGATTTTACTCAGGGTAATAAATGATTTCCATTTACTCGCACTAGCAACAAGAAAAAGCGCGGCGTTAAGCTCTGTCACTCAACAAAGTGTGATTAAGAAACTCGGGCGGAAAGTTCAGAGCGTCTTCCCTGTTATAAGCGATACTATATTGTGATAAATATTATAATGTTTACTTTACTAAATAAATTAGTAAATAATTTGAAGGTTACGTATGTAATTAAGCATGCTAGAAGGGAATTCTTAGTTTAAATTTAACAAATTACCATATAATTTTTTATATAATGTCTTTTTTATCTAACGATTCATTATGTAAATATTTTAATAATATGCTGTTGTGGCGCACCATAAGAGTCTGTCTATAAGCGCAACGGTTGCGGGTTCGATTTCCACTCGGAGGAATAAATGATTTTTGTTTACTCGCACTGGCAACATGACCTAGTGCGGGGTTGAGCTCTGTCGCTCAACACACTATATCTCTGAAACTTGGGCGGAAAGTGCATAGTTATTGCATAGCGCCTTTATCCTGCTATTAGTGTAGATGTAACGAGAAAAAAATACTTCAGACCAGTCATGGCGCAGGTATACAAAGTGTGACTGTAAAACCGATCGAACCTATAATCATGGGTTCGATCCCCACTCGAGGAGAGGAAATATTTACTTAAATTTATATTTCAACTCAACACTTAATTGACAACAACATGCATTTAGAATTCAGCAGAAAGTTAAGAACGGAGTGTCTTAACACTATGTTCCCTCTGCCTACCCTGTTGTGTGCGGGATACTGCGTGAAGCTGATAAAAAAGCAGCTGCGTTTTGCACGTTGCCTAAGCGACGAAAATTAAAACATTCTTTCATTTCCTCGAGTGGGAGTCAAACCCAAAACCTGTTCGGTTTACAGGTTTATTTATACATTTTTTATTGATGAATATTATTAGTTGTACGCTTTATTTTACTCACACAAATCCAAAAGCTCAGCTTAATCTGACTGACAATATTTAATATATTGTATTAATAATTAAAATGTTTTAAATGATTTTATTAATGTTAATATGACCAATTATTTCTTCTTATTTTAATTAGTTTCTGAAAATAACTTTGATCAGCCTTTGTCATCATTTTAATAAATATATAAACAAAGTTCTACGGAACGAAAATATAATAAAAAAATTACCGATATATTTTTATATCAATAATTAAATGTGAATTATAAAATATGTAGAACTGCCAATTTTGCTGAAATAATTTGAATGAATGTTGGTTAACATATTTATTAAAATATTCAAGGATTGATGAAAATAAACACTGCGTTTTGCCTCGTTACCAGAACCAGAAAATTGAATTTATTAAGTATTTTATTTAACACGAGTGGGAATCGAACTCACAACCTGCCACATTTTTTTTTTTAAATTAAAACGAAATAAATGTATTTTTTCGACATTTATTTTTTTGTCTTTAAAATGATTATTCGAGCATGTAAATAAATTTAAAATAATAGGCGAAAAATATTTAAGATGATAATATGCTCCTCTAATTAAAAATAAAACCTTTGTCAATTCAATCTAACAAGGTCTTCTTTTTAATGTTATTATAGATTATAAGCTATAACAGAAAAAATAATAAGTATAATTTTAAATTTCTTCTATATCTGTTTACAGGTATATTCATCACAAACGCAGAAGCATTACAATCGAACTTTGGTCCATCGAGGAGTGTGTGTGACGAGGTGTGGAGCTCAAGGGCCTGATACGTACCATGATGCAGCAGAGAAGTGTATTAATGATAGCTTGGTGGAATATGGGTTAGAAGTAAGTAGAGGTTAATTATAATACATTTAGTTTGAAGAGGAAACGTTAAGATGGCATACTATAGGAAAGTGGTGCAATGGGTCAACGTTTAACTGTAAATATGATTGTTCTGGACTCATTCTCCGCTCGGAGGAATGAAGGACAAACTCTATTGAATGTCCCAAAAAAATAAAATTATCTTTCAGATTATTCTATAAGCCTTTAATTTTCCAGGCTAACGTCCTATCAGTCCGCTTCTGCAGCTCACCGGAAGTAGAAAAACCAAGTAGTTCAGCTAAAATCTTCGCAATAGTTTATATGAGTTTGATTGCGTTGACTATTGTGGCCACTGTGCTGCAGGTAGTGGGACCGCGTTGTGGAGGACTTCAAGGTATATATAATTATTTATTATAGGTAATATGTAACTAATATTTTTTTATTATATATTTTTGACCTTCACACTGCATCCTTTACATGCAGGATATTCAGAGGACTTGGGAACCTGGTGTTAAGACACTCCATTCCCATCAAGACACTTTCGTTTCCCACTTTTATTCGAATTCTGGAGGAATTGCGTGGCGGAACTCATCGCCGCGCACAAGTGATAGTTATAATTGTATTCCGCTTTTCCGCTACCAACCCTAAAAAATATAATTTCGCTTATTTCCGTTACCATAAGAATTTTGGACAGATCTTACTTAGTGGTCCCCTGCATATATTCCCTAAGAAACTTACATGTTAAATTTCAACCTTCTGTCCCCAATAATTTTTGCTGTACGATATCTATAAACAGAATACAAGTTATTTAATTAAATCATTAATCAATCAAAAAATATTTATGATGGTTGAATATGTAAATTTTTATTCACTGATGAAAGTGGGGAACGGAAGAGTCTTGTTTTTAACACTAGGTTCCTTACTGGGTAGGTGCGGTAGTAATGTGTTTCTAAAATTTATATATACGTTGTAGTGATCAGTGATGAAATAATTGTCTATTTTTTTTAATATATTTTGGACGTTTTACAGATAATAAATATATACTTGCGTTCTCATTAAAGAGAAACTGGCAGTTGTTGTCACACATAAGATCATATTCAAAGGGAGACCGCCTTAGTGATCTTGGCTGCTTCGAGGGCATTAGGCAAGGCGTTATAATTTACTATTTTTTTATGGAAAATTAGTGACATTCAAGTCATGGTCTGTAATTTTGTCATTTAATTAATCATGGCCTCAATTTTTTTGTTTTTCTTCGAGTTTCATTTTGTTCCACGTTGCTGTTTTTCGCACATATCAGGGTAGGCAGAGGCAACCTGGGAACCTAACATTAAGAGACCCGGACACGTCCTAAGACACTTCCACTGTTCACCGAATTCTGCAGGCTGAATAAATTTTATTTTTAATGTTATTTTTTGGCTCTACTTTTGATACTCTCTTACACAATTGCTCAAATTATGCCTCGCGCAAATGCTCAGTTTGTTCTTGACTATATGTTTTTAATACCTTTTTCAGGTTCTTAGGTACTGTATTCGTAGTAATGACACATGTGTCTATTGTTTATGTTGATTCGTATATCGACAACCCTGACTACATAGAGCATGTAAGTTTCTTGCAGTTTTTTCATAAATGATCATAATAATAATAATAATATGCCTATCTCATTTTAATTTCTTCCAATTTTCCATTATGGAGCGAAAGGTCAAAAAAAAAAAATCTAATTAAACCTAGCAATCAAATGGAAGTGCGTACATGCATACGCTTTTTGTTTCCTCACTAATGGGAGAGTAGAGAGGAGTCATGAAAATGAAATAGTTCAAGAAAATTGAGTTCACAGAATTCCATAAATTTTTTTCAGCATGTACATTTACAAAAAAATAAATTTTAATCTCTAGTCTCTATTTTAATCTAAAAATAAAAAAATACATATTTGTAGACGAGTATATTATTTTCAGATGTTCGACACAATCAGTGGCAAAGCTGGTTTCAACACTCCACTGTGGATGCAAGTCTTCTTCTCTATCACCGGTTTTCTCACTACGTACTTTACCTTAATCTACGCTGAGAAGACCTCGTTTACTTTTGGAAAATGCTTGCTGGGTATCGTTAATCGAATTATTAGGTAATAAATTATATTAAAATTAATAATGGTATTAAAAATTTAACCTCCAGATTATTTTTATTTTATTTCGGTCTTTTTAAAAATATATTCCAGTTCTTTCCTATCTGTATGATCATATATTCAGAATTTGCAATTGAAGGTCTGGTCCAAAAAGACCAAGAAATTATAAAAATAATTTAGTCATATAAAACTTATACTATACGCAGAGCGTATATCATATATACACAGAAGTTCTTAAATGGATGGTCTACTAGATTTAATGTACATAGCGATTTCAATGGTTTTTCTTTTTTATATATCTAAAAAGTCAGAACTTTTAACTTTAATTTACAAAGTATTTTTAATTTCAAAAGCTTATCACTGACTATCTAGATGGAGTAATATCAGTACTAGGATAAGGTTGCACCAGAGCCTATCGTACTACTGATATTACCGACATTCCTATTTTATTTTATATGCCGTTTTAGTTTTATTCAAAGAATGTTGCAAAAGTTTATTCGAATAAGGAATATTTGGAATTTAAATGCATTTATGCGTTAATTTAATTTAATTAATTTATTGAAAGAAAACATCTGTTGATTTTGCAGGATAACCCCAGTAGCAGGATTTGCATTATGGTTTACAATGACATGGTATCCTCGCCTCGGCTCCGGTCCTTTGTGGATGCTACTAATACAACGTGAGGCTGAGGACTGCACACATCGCTGGTACCATCATGTAGCTTACATACATAACCATTTGCCGCTGGGTAAATTTTGTATGGCACATACATGGTAAGTGGCTTCGGTACTACAGATTCGGTACAAGATTTGATTACTGAGTAAATTTTATTTAGATAAAGAAACTATAAACAAGAGATTAAAAAAAATCCTTGTGTTGTGTAAGTATTCTACAATAAAAAAAGGAGCCCGTTGTGGGTTCGATTCCCAACTAGAAGGAGGGAATTATTATATGCGGTATACAGCCTGTGGTAATAAATTATAAATTATTAATAATAAATTATTTGGTGTGTTTACTATGTATAATGTTTCACGCAAGAGTAGTTAAAAGTGGAGTAATTGTCACGTAGTCAAAAACTGAATGAATCAGTCGCTGTCATGGTTGTTATTTGATTTTCATCCAAATTAAATGTATGTATATGTTACCAGCAATTTTTTAATGCCGCCTATTCATATTTTATTATTCTATAAGCTTTTGTAAATTGTATATTTGTATTGTTGTTATGTTATAGTGTGAAATAAAGAGTTTTCATATTATTATTCTACCCATATATTTAATATACAAAAATACACATTTCAGGTATTTGGCTGTCGATATGCAACTTCATATCCTCGGCTTGTTGCTTCTGATAATCTTTATCAAATGGAGACGCACTGTTAAACCAGTTCTAGCTATTATACTTTTTGGATCAGTAATATCAACAGGCTTAGTTACTTATATGTTAAACTTAACGCCTATAATTACTGCGCAGTCACCTGAGTAAGTATTTGTTATTATTTAGAAAACAATAATTTTGAATCCATTGCGGCGTGGTAGTAGTGGAACTACGTTTATCTGTAAATGTGATGATTGTGGGTTCCATTTCCACTCAGAAGACTATGTTAATTTTCCCGCTGTGGTAGACGAAACGCGGATTTTCGTTTCGCCATTAAGAAGTGCAGTGTCTTGACTTCGGTAGAAAATCTAAGAACAGTACTAAAATAATTCATTACCCATTAGGTCACTCAGTTCCCCACTTTCCGCCCTATACTTGAGGCACTACGCGTAACTCAAGGCTTTAGCAGAACCAGGAAATGAAAATGGGAAAAAAAGATCAGCTTCACGCTGTGCACGCTGCACAGCTGAGTAAATGCCATAATGAGAGATGATAAATATAAACGTAATACACGAAAATTATATTTTTAGGGTTTCGTACTTCCAGAAGGACGGAGGTAAAAACGGAACAGTTATGGGTAGTCACTTTGTAGTCAGTCTGTCTCGAGTTGGCGTGAAGGTATCGGGCTGAAGTTATTATCAAATGTTCATGTCTATGGTTTTTCAAAACAAAGAAAATCCAAACCTCTAAGTCAACACAATCAAAAGATACGAGCTATTTTGTATTGATTTTGCTGCATTGAAAATAAAATTCGGCGCGTAATAAAAATCTATAGGGGACTTCCCGTGCACCTACAATTATGAAATTTGGAAAAGTGAGAACTTATAATACAAAAGAAAAAAATCAAAAAGTGAAAATTTATAGTTAATATATAATTTATAATCACTACAAACTTATATTTGTAGTTTTTCAGTTTGTTAATTTTTTTTAATTAAACTTGCTGTTAATCTACGATCTAAAAAATTTGTACGGAAGCCTCGTTGGGCGAGTCCAACTCGCACTTAACCGATTTTTTATTTAGCATTGCAAGACACAGTTTCCCACGCAACAATTATTATTAATATAAGGATATATAAGCATATTATATTATAAGACATTAAATGAACCACCATGTTACCAGTAAAATTATTCTCTGCTACGTTGTTCTATTTTTTATTATTATAGGATAGAATTAGGAAATAGAGAATATAAGAGATATCCTTATATTTATAAAATAGGATAATTATTATAAAACAATAATGCGAATAATGCGTTTTTTCCAGAGATGTTAACAATAACTTCGAAAACTCCAAGATAATTAAACATCTCTACGTTCCCATTTGGATGAATCTATCGGGATACTTTATGGGGCTCGCGTCCGCTTTCATATATTATAATAACCAAACTAAAGGAATAAAACTTAACGAAGTAAAGGTAAGCTAAAATATAGTCATAGTACAAGGCATAATGACTTTCAGTCTTAGACAGTATTTTAAAGTCTTCAAAATTATCATCTTATGATGCCAGTCTTGGGTTGGTTTGTTGGTGGTGGGGTTTTGAATTCGATTTCCACTTAAGGAAATGAATTATTTTATATTTTTATTTTCCATGCACCTGCACCTGACTGGCCTATCCTTGCCATTCTTTTGAAATTAGTTAAAAAGTATTTTTTTTTCCAGTGGTTCAACATACTATTTCACTTGTCTCTCGTTGTTGGTGGAATAGTGACTCTCTCAGGTGTAGCTTTCCTCGCTGACAAGAAACCACCACAGATTTTGACAATTTTATACACTTCCTTGGACAGATTCCTCGTTGCGTTGTCTTTCAATATCTTTTTACTGGGATGTGTTAGTAATTGTAAATGTAAGTATATATTTTTTAAAAACTAAACTAAACTAGCTTCACGCTTTATTCCTAGCGGGGTAGTCAGCGGGGGAGAACGGAGCGCCAAACGCTACGGTTTCTACATACCTCTTTCGCCTCGTCCACTGTCATCAACCTCTTCATACATGCCCTCCGGGGGGTCCTCATGCTTTTTACGTGACCTTCCTCCATTATCTTTGATACTGAAGGAAGGTTTAGAAGGTTTCGAAGGTCAACCGAGGTCTCCCCCTACCTCTCGTACCGCTTACTTTTTCGTCATAAATCTTCTTTGTCATTCTTTCATCACTCATTCGTTCGACGTGCCCAAACCAGCTGAGCACGTTCTTCTTCATTCTCACCGTGACATCCTAGCTAGTGCTGCCGTGCTGTGTACCTCTTCATTGCGGATTCGATCGGCTAAGCTGACTCCGCATATCCTACGAAGAGATCGGATCTCCACAGCGTTCATCTTTCTTTCATACTTCGTTTGTAATACCCACGTTTCGCTGCCGTATAACAGAGACGGTACAAAAGCTGCATTGTGTACGGACAAACGCGCAGCTGTGCTGACGTTTCGCCGTCTCATCAATGCAGCTAAGGCTCCGTTAACCCTGTTACCGGCAGCAATACGCCTTTCCACATCCATCTCGTATCTTCCATCTCTAATGAACATACTTCCCACTTCATTCACTTGTTCTAATATCTTACCATTCATACTGATCTTGCATTCCGTTCTTTCTTCATCTCTTTCAAAAATCAGAGTCATAATATATTTTTTATTATAGTATTATAATATTTTTTTAAATGGAAAATCAAATGATTTTTTCCGTTTCCGTAGTAAGTTTGATGCATGTTTTATTAGTGTTTCCGTACAAACCATACTTTCTACTCTCCACTAGTTTTATTATGGCCAATAGTTTCGCTGTGCGTTGTCTACCAGTAGAGCTATCTAACAGAAGAGATTTATATACATGTAAAATAATGTGAATTACTTCTTTTCCAGCAATTTTAAAAGACGCGTTATTATGGCCAGGATTCCACGTGCTCGGACGTCTGTCATACTCTGTGTTTATAGTACATTTCATACTAATGCGTTTGACAGTCGCGAGCAATACACATATTTTACACGTTTCTGCTTATTCCATGGTAAGTACTAAACTTTAAAATAAATCAGCATCATGCTGTCTCCAGCACAGTGCAGGGGGGAGAAGGAACCTAGTGCGAAGACATTCCGTTCCCAAATTTCCGCCGAATTTTTCGGGGAATTGTGAGTGGTGGAACTCTACGCCGGGTTTTTGCCTTGTTACCAGAGCAAAGAAATGAAAATAGAAATTTAAATAAATATTTTAATTCATGAGTGGGTACCGAACCCACAACCTTCACGTTGCAGTCACACCGTTATGCCGCTGGGCCTCGACAGCCTCAAGAACTAAACTATACTTAGTTTTAATAAAATATTATTAACTTACAGATATCTCAACTTTTAAATTACTTTAAAATTTTATTCTGGAAAAAGTTGCATTTTTTGTTGTGTTATGTTATATTTACTTAAAGTAGTGTAGATAAGTTTTTATATCCTTTTTTTACAGATATCCGTTCTCATTCTTGGTATAGTTATATCATATTTAATAGCAATACCAATATACCTGATCGTAGAAATGCCAGCAGTACAATTATGGAAGGCCATAATAGGTAACGATAGAAAAAATAAGGAAAACGAAGAACCTATGAAATTACATGCGAACAGACAGACAGATATACCAGCGTGATATAAAAACAAACAATATTTATAACTTGAATTATAATATATTTTTTTATATAAATTAGGAAATTAATAAAATATTTGTTTTTCTTTAGGCATTTCAAACAAAACAAACTCATCCGGACTTTTATTACTTTTTCAAGTCATTATATTATATGGCTGATACATTTTCGTTAGTTGTACGTTGTATCCTGTACATAACAAGGTAGGCAGAGGAAATCTGGGAACCTAGTAATACATTTTCGTTCCCGACTTCCCGCCGAATTCTGGAAGTATTGAGTGTTGAGTAGCGGAACTCAATGCAGCTCTTTGCCTAGAGTAACTATAGCGTGAAAATTAAAATGTTAAACATTTCTTTACCCTAAGTCGGAATCGAGCTCACAACCGTCGCGCTTATCGCACACTTTTGTACCTGCGACGTGACTGCCTCGAGCTTTGAAATGCTTTTGATCAAGTACATGAACTGAACTTATGATAATAATATGAGAAATTTGTGATTATGAAGAAAAACATATTTGTTTCTTTACTATTTTCTGATGTTTTATTAGTTTTTAATTTTAGACATATATACTTTTTAATGTAAATAAAAATGAAAAGGGTTAAAACTTCTTTATAAAGATTATCTTGAAATTGTAAATAGAGCTTTGAATGTAAGCTATTTTTATAGTATAGAAGAGCTTATTTTTAATTTACCTACTATTAATTAATTTAATGTTTCTAAGAAAAAAATATGTTCTAGAAAAATATTGTACCTAATGTAAGATTTTTATAAAGGATTATACGAATATGGTGTTTTTTTAATAAAAATCTGAAATCAATAATTGTTTTTGTATAATTTTTTCTAACTTAGTTCAAATGAGATCGTAGTGGCGCAGTAGTACAGCGTACGAGTGTCAATGCGACGGTTTCGGGTTCAATTGCACAAGGGAACGGAATTTCTTAATACTATGTAAAGTAAAATAAAAGTTAAGATACAAATAATAAAGAACAAAAAAAACTTTTTTTTAACCTTTAATACATATATAATTATAATAGTTCATTCATCTAGTCTTCTTTCTTTTCGGCTTCCACCTTGTCGGCTTCCTTCTTATCGCTTTCCATCTTTGCTTTTTCGCCTTGCATGAGTATCTTTATGAGCTCATTTGATGGAGCTTCCACGAAGAAGTATAATAATACCGCTAGCACTTGAGACAAAAACAGCACTCTCAGGAAAATAAAAAACTGAAATAAAAAAATATATTAAGTACTTAGACATTAAATTTTTTAATGAAGAATTCGGTAGCGCAGTGGCATAGCGTCTGACTCAAATTTGAAGCCATATAAATGTATGCAAAATAAGCATGTAACGTTTCACTTCTTTAACGTCTCGTAGAACTGATTATTGTCTCAGAACTTACTGCTCACTTTTCCATCACACATTTTTTTTGCCATTCTTTCATCACTCATTCGTTTACCCAAACTAGCTGTGCACGTTCTCTACATTTTAGCAGTGACATCCTCGCTAGTATCTGCCATTCTGTGTATCTCTTCATTGCGGATTCGATCAGCAAAGTGACTCCGCACATCCTACGAAGAGATCGCATCTCCGCGGCACTCATATTTCTTTCATTTTTCTTCTGTAATATCTACGTTTTACTGCCGTATAACAGAGTTAGTACCAACACTGCATTGTGTACGGCCAAACGTACTCATTAATGTAGCCACGGTACCGTTAACCCTGTTAAAAGCAGCGATACGTCTATCCATCCATCGCATCCATCTCGTCCTTCCATCTCTACTGAACATACTACTACTACTACATAGGTATAAATATATTTTTTAAAATTATATTATTATTAGAAAACGAAAGGAATGCAAATTCGCTGATAAATAAGGCAAGGCAAGGCATAATTTTTTTTTACATTTTTTTCAAATGAATTGCAACATGTTAATTTTTTTTATTTTTTGCTTTAAGAAATCTTTAGTTATAGATTGCGCGAAAGGCTTGTCAAAGGCTTGTTGTTGGTTTTCTGCAAGACAAAAATTGCTTTTGATATCAGCTGCATTACTCACAGTAAAATTCTATAGAACAAATGCGAGACGTTTAAACGTCAGTTCATTTTTAACCGCGAAATTTGCTTAGTTTGCTCGCCGTTCGTAAATCATTTTTGAATATTAAAAAAAAAGGGGCTGAATTGACCCCTGTGGGACCACCAAGCTGAATAAAGTCCCAGTACATTTCTTGTAGTTTTTTATAGGTTCCCTTTGCAAACTCCTAATTGCGGCATACAGATTAAAAAAAAATGTAGCAATATTAACACAGATTTGCTAAAAGACGTAAATCTTACCGCCTTTGATATCTTAACACTGGATAATTCAGTTTTCGTCCCCAATATATAGTGTAGAATGTTGTCGTGTATCAAATACATACAATATGAGAGCTTGCTCGGCACCAACCACCCTCTCCACTCCCATAGAACGTGAGAGTTACCTGAAAGTTGCATTGAAATTTAAAAATTAATTTGATACTTTCAAATTTAATTTATAAGAAGTATTAGATAGTCATTGCGTGCTAAAACACAAGACAGAACTCAACGCCAAGCTTTTTGGTTTCATAAAATACTGAGTACTCATATAGTAATTGAGGCCAGTCGTGGCGCAGGGGCACAAGTGTGGCCGTAAAAAAAATCGATTGGTTGTGGGTTCGTTTCCCACTCGAGGAGATGAAATATTTATTTAAATTTATATTTCAGTTTCTTCCACCACTCAACATGCCATGCCTCTAGAAATCGGTGGAAGGCGGCAGTGGAGAACGGAGTGTTTTAACACTAGATTTCCCCTGCTTATCTTGCTGTGTGCGAGATACAGTGTGAAGCTGATACTAATACATATTATACTTAGAATTCGGAGAAAGTAGGTAACGAAATATCTTAACATTAGGTCTCCAGGTTCCTTCGGTTTACCCCGCTATATATACCCCGGTACATAGCGTGAAAGCAAAAAAAAATCGTGGCGTAGAGGCACAGCGTCTAAATAAACGGTTGTGGGTGTATTCCCATTCAGATGTATGAATTGAAATTCTGGTTACAAGATAGCGCGCCGTCGAGTTTTGCCGCTCAACACGCAATGTTTCGAAAACTGGGAGGAACAGAGTGTCTTAACACTAGTTTCCCTCTACTTTAGTTGTTATATTCGGGCAGCAATGCTGGAGAAAATATATTAAAGTTTTAGAGATAAGAAGTTAGTGACAAACTACATAATTTTATCAATCTTTTCCATAAAAAATTATGTAAATTTAGCGAGTGGGGATACAACGATATAATTGTAGGTTCAAACTAACAGATAATGCATAGTGAATCCATTTTTAGTTAGAAAGCGTAGGGGGGAACTAAGAAGAATTTCTCAAAAATCCTACGGGAAAAGAAGACGGGTTAGAAGAAAGTAAAAAATCTTTTTACTTTTCGAAGTCCAAAACAAGGCAAGCAAAACAAAGTCATGAGCAAATACTAGCTAGTTATAAATAAAAATAAATAAATCAGCTTCACGCTGTATCCCGCACACAGTAGGTTAGGCAGAGAGAACCTAGTGTTAAGACACTCCGTTCCCAACTCTCTGCCGAATTCTGGAGGCATTGCGTGTTGAGTGGCAGAACTCAACGCCGCCCTTAACCTCAACACCAGAGCGTAGAAATGGAAATATAAATTTAAGTAAATATTTCATCTCCTCGAGTGGGGATCGAACCCACAACCAGTCGGTTTTACAGTCACACCTCGTGCCGCTGCGCCACGACTGGCCTCCTGGCTAGTTATAAACTTTTATAAATTGTCGTACCATGAAACTTTAAAGTTAATCCCAAAATCCAAATAGTTGATAGAATGCCAATGGCAAATCTATGTAGGCCAGCGTACATCAGGCGCCAGGTTAGAGGCACCTTCTCAACATCGTCGTAAGTTGCGCTGGACATGTAGTAGAGCACAGCTGCCGAAGGCAGGAGGAGCCAACTCATGAGTTTACCGAGCTGCGAAAATAATAATATAAATATTTATCAATATAATTTCTTACGGGCCAGTTAGAACCAAGCGTGCGACTGGAAACGCGACAGGATCTGGGTTCAATTCCTTTGAACTGTTTTCTTATTTTCATCTCTATGCTCTTGAAACGAGGCTAAACGCTGCGAGTCCCGCCACTCAACACGCATTGCCTTCAGTGGAGAACGAAAATTTCTTAATGAAAACAGAATGTTCTTACACTAGAGTCCCAGGTTCTCTCTCTCTCTTCCTACGGACGTGCGGGTACAAAATTATTAGCTTCACGCTGATGAGATTAACAGATTATGGCAATGCCATTATTTACATTTTTTAATATCGCATAGTAATTTTAATCTAACTCTATAAAGATTTGTTTAATTGAAAAAGAAATTTACATTTCCATTTATAAAGATTGTTGTTTTTTGTAATTACTTTGCTCCGCTCTCTTAAAATAAAGCATGTTCATTTAAACTCTCTGTGCTCGCTCGATCCTTTCCGTCCGACTATTCGAAAAAAAAAAAATTCGTGGAAATACAAGTATGTGGGTTCACTGTAGTCTTGAATGAATGAATGAATGTGCCGTGATTGTAATGAATGAGCCGTTCCGTTCGCGGTAGAACAACACTACGCTTAAGGATAGTGCTGAGTTTCGCTAGGCAACGTGCATTATTTCAAAAAAACATAAAGAACAACTATCCCAACGCTTGACTCTCATTACCTACCTTGCTTTGAAAATAAGAGAGTAAAGCGAAAATTGAACAAGAATATGATCCATTTTTACATCTAACAAAGACTAAAAAAAATTATACTTACTGTAAAATTGGGGAACGCGATTTTCTTTTGCTTTAAATAATATATTAAATATCCATTCGCCATTCCCATGAAGAAACAAGTCAAATTGTTGTAGGACAACACATGGTACTTGCGGAATGTGTCATCGTACAATGTTCTATATAATCTGTGATAAATGTAAAAATAGGATTATTAAAAGATTTAGATATCGTAACATTCTTCTTAAGAATTATAATCTGGCAAGAGAAAACACTATTTGTAAAATATAAAAAAAAAACAGTTTCAAGTTCCCGTATATAGTAGAGTAGGTCAGAAGATTAATCAAAGACAAGACTTTCGTTGATATTCAGCTGCAGAGCCTTGGCCACCGGTGTAGGGTTGCCTCGCTGTCTTTTTTCCCCCGCATTTATTCCGGAGAGTCTGCTCCGGAATTGCGCAATTCTACCCCTTCTTACTAGACAACCTCTAGGATGTATTCCTCGTCAAGCCATACGTAATGGAAATTCCTAACGTATAAATAAAAGATTTTGAGACTACATTTTTCATCCGTATAAGGAGAGAATGTAATTCATTGTCTGTATTTCTCATGAAATACAATGTGAGGGGCCATCAAAACCACAGTAAATAGGTATTTTTAGTAAGCAAACGTGCATCACCGTAGACCGCATCAACGCCTATCAGGTTTAATGCGGTCAAACGCAACCCTATCTAAGTATAAAAAAGCAGATGAAAACCTGTGTTAAGACACTATTCTGTCATTTTTGTAAATTTTCGAGATATTTGACGTATCGAATGGCGAAGCTCAACGCCACTTTCCGTCCACCGAATCGGGAAATTAAAATAAATTAAACACAATCATCTCATTCCCCCGAGGATCGAAATTTTTGCATTTGTGCATTGTGCTCGGGGCGATCTACGATGATTTCACCGTACGATGTATTTACATCGTAAAGTAAAAAAAATGGTAAAGGTGATAAAGTACCTACGATTTTAAAGCACCAAATCTTTGTTTTTATGGACGTGGCTTTTGTTGGTAGACGTTGATGGTCGTTCAGAGCGACCGCCTTTCAACTTGTTGTACCACTTGATCACCAAAATTTTCAACTTGTGCATGCAATTTCAATTCAATTCGTTCTTTGTTCAACAAAAACATCCATTGTAAATTTTTTAAAATTCACTTTTGGTTGTTTACAAAAGTACGTGTAACTCTGAGATAATTAAACCTTTTGACAAACAATTACTTCGCTCGCCCGGAAGTTTTACATGACAATTTCACTTTTTTGATTGCAGTAGTAAAAATAGGTTACTCACTCAGGCTTAGCCATGGCAAGTCCATCCAAGTCCATCGACCACACATGCAGTACGGGACTAATCATACCGATCAGTATCATCAAACTTAAGGTAGCTGCTTTAAAACTATAGCTTTTGTTACGAATGAACAAATATATTATGATGCCGAGGATAAATAACTGCATATCGGTAGCTATGTGCCTAAAAATATAAAAAACAAAATTTTCAAAATTGTATACCACTCAGCACTGTTTTTTTAATTTCTAATAAGTTTCTAAAAAAGTATATATTATTTATTTAGAAAATGTATAAAAATTTGAACGTAGCGGGACTGGAACCCGTGTCTCCTGGAAACCGACCAGGTGCTGTGACCACTAAGCCATATTATGTTCTTATCAAGCTTTTTTTATAGCTATTATTTGAAATATATATTATCTGTTTTAAATAAATAAGAAAAACGAACTTACCAAGTCTCTAAAGAGCAAAAAATGTCTTGAAGCATGAAATTGTTAAAGTATAATATATGTGACCAATAGTACTTTCTGCATTGTGCTGTCACATTATCTACGACATGGATCTTCCACAACGGCCCGGATCCCAGATGTCGGTACAAAGTGCACAAAATGCCTATAACGACTGCTAATGGTGGGGTCAGTCTGAAATAAAAAAAATATTTACTATTTTTCTTTTCACTATGTTTATTCTCTTTAGCTATGTTTCCTTACTGTTTAAGCGGAAATTCATAATTAAGTTTAATAAATCTTTATTTATTTTGAATTAGATTTATTTCATTTTATCTTTGTTTGTTTTCTTTATTATTTTTAGTTTCACACTGTATCTCTCACTGGCAGGGTAGAGCGAGAACCTATTGTTGTACACATTCCCCACTTTTCGTTGAATTCTGGAAGCATTCCGTGCAAGTGGCGGGACTTACTTACTTTTCACATACTTTCTATTTTCTACACTACAACTGGCCCTAGAATTATCTTTTATTTAATTTTGTTAATTGAATTTTAGACGCTGGCAATATTGTCGAAGTACAGCTAATGTTTTATTACAGCGAGTGGTTCTCAAAATTAGCATTAAATATTAAATATATTTATTTATAAAAAATGTAAATTATCTCACCTCCACCATCTCGCGAACACAATTTTAGGTATATGATTCCAGGCGAGCTTCATTTTTTCTTCTTTTATTTGTATAACATAAGTCATGAGGAATCCGGAGATGAAGAAGAAGTACTGGACAATACTACCATAGCAATACAAGCTTCGAAGCCAACCTCTTTCAAATGACTGAAAATTAAGGAAATGTATTTATTTCTAGTAGATTTACGAAATTTTTGCCCAAATCAGGATAGGGATAGAGTTAGTAAGAAATGCATGTTAGGACACTCCGTACTCCACTTTTAGCCCATATTGAGTGTCCAGATAGCATTAAAAAAGGATACCACAATTTTCTTGCTTTTCTCAGGTTCTTGATGTATATTGCGTATAGCAGAGCAAGTAAGCATAGGAAACCCTTTTTAATTAAGATTTTTTTCCCATATATCCCAAAAAAATACTGGCATTACGTGTTGAGTAGCAGAACTCAACGCCACGCCTTGTCTTGATACCAGACCGAGGAAATGAAAATAAGACACTCCTCCAGGTTTACTTAAATCCATCGAAGCCGTCGCGTTTAAGAGTACACTACAGCTGATTGTCTCTAATGATCTCAGGTCAATAAATAAAATTATGCATTTTTTAGTAGATGAACTAAACATTAACAACATAACTTAAGATAACTTTAATCGTATCGCATCAAAATACAGCCATTTCCATACCTTTTCCAATTCGTGAGGATTATCGATATATTTTCCAAACAGAAACATACAATGGCCGTATACAACCAAACTCTCTATGACGACGCTGGAAAGTAAAAAAAATATATAACTACCAATAATGCTTTGATAATATTTTTCTAGTTTCAAAAAATCTATGACAAATAGCACGTAACAAACATTTTGAACTGCATTTTTTTACATCGAGGCCACTCGTGGCATGTGTTATTCTTTTTAGCTTCACGCTGTTTCCCGGCCATATCAGAGTATAGCAGAAGGCCAGGCTATTCACCTAGTGTTCAGTGTGTGTGTAGTGTACGAGACAGTTGCATATTCCCCTTTCCAACGAATTCTAGAGGCTTGCTCCTATACCAGAGCGAGGAAATATTTACAATATTTTCAATATTGAATATTTCATTTCCTCAAGTGGGAATCAAACTCACAACTCGTCACGTTTAAAGTCGCACGCTTGTGCCCCTGCACCACGACTTACCACGACTATCACATTTTAAATTCAGATAACGTTAAAAATATAACTACCGAATGCCGTGAATTCCTTTTAATTCTGTTAATCTCTCGTCACCTTTGTCCACTTGTATTAATTTTTCGAAGTTTCGAAATAATGAAAATGATAGCCAGTATCTTTGACCTGCAATTGAAATTAGTAATTAGGTCGCTCAAATAATAAATTTTGAGGGTAAACATTTTTAATCAACTTTAAATAAGTGGAGATTAGAAATAGCATTAATCGAAAAGTTCTAAATATACAAAACTAGCGGCGCATTCGCGGCTACACGCGCATATTACCTATATGTAATTTATTATGCTGCATTTGCCATAAGATTGATTAAGATTGATAAAAAAAATCAGCTTCGCGCTTTATCCCGCACACAGCAGGGTAGGCAGATCGATCGCGGCGACAAGGGCGCCCCTCGCGGGACTCGAGCCTAGGTTTGCGGCCATAAACAGAGCGTTGAATTATTTTAACTGTACATTTTCTCAAAAAGTTCACGTCCAAATGCATGCATTATACATACATGCTATAAAAGCCGAAGATTATCTACATAATTTTTTTTGATGATGAAATAACTTTCGCTCGTAAGTTTATAATATAAATGTGAAATAAAAATCGATGAAATATTCCTTTACGATTTTCATTTATTTTTTTGTCACAAAATGCATTATTGTTACTTACTTACAGGAAATAGATATATGGTGTCGCGGACGTTTCTCTAGATCTAATAGAATATAATATTTTGTCATACAACGTAGTGACGTACGTGTGCAGCGCACGCGCTTAAAGCGATATTAAAACATTTCGATCTAAATATCGTATTCTACTCAGACTTTGTTTTAGTTTGTGCATTATCAATAATGTAGATATAGTTTTGAATTTGAGTTTTGTTCTTTTTAATCAATTTTATGTTTTACAATACGTTTTGTGCATTTATTGGAAAGTTTTTTTTTTCAAATTTACATTCAAAAATATTCTTGCAAAAAAGAAAAACAACTGTTACTCACTTTTTTTAAGTTTTTCGACACTTTCTGTTTTTTTTCTTTGACACAAATCATAATAGCTTCCCATAATCACTTTTGCAACTAAGCCTAATAGGATAAAAATCATTACGTAATCTGAAAAATCAAATGATCTTCCTAGTTGGTCTGGTTTATCACAACTCACTAATACTAGTCGTGAATTTAAACCATATTGTTGCTTCATTTTGTGGTCGAAGCATCCCTCAAGGATGCCCTCTGGATCCTCGTTTATATCTAAGCCAGAACTTTCCAGGTACTCCCGACATGTTGTTTGTAAGCATATACCTCTTTCCAATATCGAATAGTTGAAGTGTTTAAGGCTATGTTTTGAGTATTCCTGAAAATAAAATTGAAAAATCTATACATATTCCAGCAATAAAATTTAAGTGTCTTATTTTTATTACAAAATAACCATCTTTGTACACAAAAAGCAAATAATAAAATAAATGACTAAATGTAGCTTGTACCTGAGTGCGTAATTTATGTTGACCTTCGAATTCAATAGCGTCAGAATATTCACATTATTTATTATATTAAGATTAAATCTGAATTAAAAGATTTTTGAATTAAACTAGACAATAGAGGCTGTCGTGCATAGGCATTGGGCGTATTTAGTGATATTGTCTAGATATATGACTTTAATTTCGTAGTGAACTTTTAGTGTAAATATATAAAAAAAACATCGGGGATGGGCTGTAGACTTCATTTCTCCAATTCACCCGGAGGAATGAATTGTCTTCATTTTCTCGTTATGGGAATAAGAAGAGACTCAAATGTTTTAATGGCAACGCTACTCCGTCTAACCAGTTCCAGACGAAACCTGGAAACCTAGTGTTAAGATATTTCTAAACACTAGGTTTCCAGGATCCCGTTGCCTACCCTGCTATGTGCGGGATACAGCGCAAAGCTAAAAAGAGGAGATAAAACGCAGCGTTGAGGTCTGCCTCTCAGTGCATAGGACAGAGTATCATAACACTAGGTTTCCCATGCCTATTTTGCCATATGCAGAGTACTGTGTGAAGGTAAAAAAATATTGTTTTTACTTACCCGTATAAGAGTATAGTTTTCGTTGTCGTACCGTCCATTGAGCTCAAAAGTACCAACACAGTATATGTGGGAATTCCTTAAGCAAGTATCATATTTGTCGAGTCCGTAAAGCAGAGGTAGTTTTGCATGCTCCGTGTCTATATGTTAATTAGAATTAAATATTAATTACGTGAGGCCAGTCGTAGCGCAGTGGCACGAAGTGTGACTGTAAAACCGACTGGTTGTGGGTTCGATCCCCACTCGAGGAGATGAAATATTTACTTAAATTTATATTTTCATTTCTTCGCTCTGGTGTCGAGGCAAAAGCGCGGCGTTGAGTTCTGCCACTCAACACGCAATGTCTCCAAAATTCGGCAGAAAGTGGGGAACGGAGTGTCTTAACACTAGGTTCCCTCTGCCTACCCTGTGTATGCGGGATATAGCGTGAAGCTGATTTCATTTCTGATTTCATATTAATTACGTTTTTTTATTGCTGAGTGATATTCAACCACCCATTGTTATAGTCAAAAATTGTATAGTATTTTCAAGGTTTTGTTTTTTTCCCACTTTTTTATACTTGCTTTTTTAATAATAAGAACAAAGTATGTAATAGTACCTATATTTGAATGTTACGTACATATCTTGTTTATTATCTTTTTTAAGAAATATAAAATATTATATTTATTTATTTGGACTTTACCTTGACGTGTTTAATAAATATAAATTATGTTTATAGATAACAAAATCTGTAGATACTAATATTATAAAGCTGATGAGAAAATTAGGTTCCAAATGAAAAAAAAACCTTGTTAAAAGTCCATTTATTTATAAAGGCTTTCTTTAATAAACATCATCTTAATTATTGCAATTATAAATATTTTCATTCCTTTATCTCTATTAACAAGGTAAAACTCGGCGTTAAGTTCCGCCACTGAACACAATCGGCGGAATGTGAGAAACAAGCGCGAAGCTTATCGTTTTAATATAACTCTCTGTGCATGAGTAGTTCGTTATATAAGTTTTATTAGACCACATGGGTGAAGCCACAAATAAAATGACATGACTTCGGTTTGACATATATGTCACCGTGATATTGTAAACTTCGTTATATTACAATCTCTCCCGCGATATAGTAAGGAGGAGGAGGTTCAAAGCCTAATGCAACTTATAGGATATTTCTCATCATCGAGTATAAATTTTAGGAGGAAAAATCACATAATTATAATTTTTAACAAAAAAAAAGACTTCTTCAATTTCAACCGGATCTCATAATCAGAACTTAACCAAACTTTTATCAAACTATACATATAAAACTATTCTAATATGGAAGATCCATGTAGAGACACCGAGGAGTTACAATTTCCTTATGAGTAATATTCTTATGGGTATAACGAAAACACAACCTAAAGTTTTAATAATTTTCTCTTTACAAATCTTAAGTGTGCTGCAAACATACAGCATAAATATATTGGAAGACGAACGTAATTTAGTGCAAAGAAAAAATCAATAGTTTAAGCGGGCGAAGCCGCGAGCGAGTAATGAAGTTTCATTTTATTGACACCTTTTTAGATTCTGTGGTCACAACACGTAGTGGTCGGTTTTGCTGTAAAAGAATCACTGTATCGATAAATTACAATATCGCAAAAAAAAAATAAGAACTAACGGTGTTTATAATCTTACGGTGACATATACAGGTGACGTTGGTTGAATTGGATATTATCTCGGTATTATGATCTATTTAAGGTAAGCGAAACCATAAATATTGTTTGTCTACAAATTTTTCGGAAAGGCACGTAGATGTTCATTTTCAAAGTTTTGGAATAGTCCAAGTTTCATTAAAATCGATTCAACACTTTTTAAGAACTGGATACTCCCACATTTCTGGACAAGACGAATAATAGATTAACAAAAGATAGATTTTTAAAGCCTGCTTAATTTTATCAGAAAAAAAGGGTCATCTCAATATGATTTTAATTTCATTTTGTTTACACAAAAATATACATTTGTAACAATATAACATGCATGCAAAATAAATCAATAATTATCTTTTGCTTGATTTTGGACGGAAAATAGATAAATACACTAGCACTTATTCATGGAAAGCTCGTAATGTTGCTAGATTAGATTACAGTGTTGCATAGATTTTTTTTTTTAAGTTTTAACGCTGTTTCTCGCACTAATCAGGGTAGGGAGAGGGAACCTGGGAAGGCAGTGTTAAGACATTTTATTCCGATTAAGCCTTAGCTTGGAAATGTGGCTTTCACCGTTGGCGTGGAAAATTCGTTAAAAAAAGACACCAATCTTACTTTTGTACTTACCATTTAAGTGAAAAATAATCCCGAAACCATTATGTAACACGTTAAAAAACAATAATAAATATAAAAATAACATCTCTGCGTCTACTAACACCTGTTTACGCTGAACCTCATTATGAGAAATGAAACCTTTATATAGACACAACGATCAATTGTTATTATAAAATAATTCAACAATTTTAATATTTAAATTTTATTTCCCAAGCACAAGGATTTTTTTATAATTTTAATAACGATGGAAGACAGTGAAAAACATATTCATAAGTAATTATTTCAGACGTGAGTTTTTTATTATACAAATTGTTATGCAGTTACGCATTTTCCCGCATAGCAGTGGCGCAGCGGGAGGCGAGACTCTCTAGTGTTAAAATAAATATATACTAAACCGCTAAATACTCGAGACATTATGTGTTGACTGGCGGAACTCAGCGCTGCGCTTTCTCTTAAACTAAAACGGGGAAACTAAATAGTTTAAATATAAACATGAACCCAATATATTTATTACCAGGGGCTTCGCCCGCATACCATCTCTAATATTATAATTACATCATATACTGCATTTGCGAACAGATTGATAAATTCAATCATGATGATAGGACGTCATCGGCGTCAAGGGCGCTCTCCGCGGGACTCGAGCCTAGGATTCTGGTCGTATTACATTAAACCATTGGTTCCCAACCAGTGGTCCGCAAAAGCCTAAATATGGTCCGCGAACGATTTTAATTTTATGACAGGAGATGGTGAGGCGAAGTTTCTGTTTAATTATCACAGTTAATTTTGCCAGTCGTGGCGCAGCGGCACGAAGTGTGACTGTAAAACCGACTGGTTGTGGGTTCGATCCCTACTCGAGGAGATGAAATATTTACTTAAAAATTTATAGTTTCATTTCTTCGCTCTGGTGTCGAGGCAAAAGTCCGGCGTTGAGTTCTGCCACTCAACACGCAATGCCTCCAAAATTCGGCAGAAAGTGGGGAACGGAGTGTCTTAACACTAGGTTCCCTCTGCCTACCCTGCTATGTGCGGGATACAGCGTGAAGCTAAAAAAAAAAAAAAATGTTTACTATACCTATATGCATAGTGGTCCCTGCTACGAAGAATAATATAAAAGTGGTCCTTGATCAATAAAAGGTTGGGAGCCCCTGCATTAAACCTGCATACCACTTATTCTTTTATCATTTACATTTTCCATAACATATTCAATACAAATTTATATAATTTATATATTTAATCATTTTGAGAAAGTGCAAGCACGACATGGGTGCTTGCGAAGACTAAATCGGTGGTAAGTGCGCCCCCCGCTGGACTCGTGCATATGCTTGCGGCCGTAAGCGGAGCGTTGAATTATTTTAAATTTACATTTTTTTTTTAAATTATACGTTCAAATTACATACTATAAAAAACAAAGCATTTCTTTATAACATTTCTTTGATGATGTAATAACTTTCGCTCGTAAGTTCTTTATCAAATAAAAAACGTTGATATATATACTGCAATTTTCATTTATTTTTTGTCACAAAATGTCTTATTGTGATTTATTTATAAGAGCTATATCGTATCGCGATTTTTTTTTTGGTTGACGTTCCCTATTATTGTTATTTCGTTGTAACCATACACCATAATGTTATATAGAATATAGCATTTAGTACTAAAAATGTAGTTTTTGTATATAACCAAAAATAAGTACATCGGACCAGTAGTTCCAGAGATTTTAGCGTTTAAGCAAACAAATAAACAAACAAATTCTTCCACTTTATTATATTAGTATAGAATACGTCGTACATTTTCTCGAAAATTATACGTCCAAATTACATGCTATAAAAGTCGAAGATTATCTTCATTAAATTTCCTTGATGATGAAATAACTTTCGTTTGCAAGTTTCAATATATATACAAACAAATAAAAAGCAATGAAATATCTCCTTACAATTTTCAATTATTTTTTGTTACAAAATGCCTTTTTGTCACTTATTTATAAGATATATATGTTGTCGCGGACTTTTTTTTTTAAACTTAAAAAAAATATATTTTTTCATGTAATGAATTGATTATATAATTAATTGGATGGCATTCCATATTACTGTTATTTAAGGCTAACTAAACTTACACCGTAATATTATTTAACCAATAGTACTTCTGAAAAATGCATCTTTCATATGAAATAAGATGGTAGAAAGTAGAAGTTTGTGTGCTTAAGGTTATTAAGAAAATAATGATCTAATAAATTATACCTCTGAAACAGTGTCATTATTTATAACAGTTTTTCAAAGGCATCATTGTCATAAAAAATAATAGATTTAATAAACAATTGTATATGATTTTAAAAATAGGTCCCGCTGTGTTTCTTGCATCAGTTTTTCTCAGCTCTGAGGCATTAACTTTAGTGAACTGGTGGTTAATTATTTGACGTCAAAAAATCAAAGCATGTAGATTCTTATTTTGAATAAAATAATTTAAATTTGTCTTGATTAGTACTATTATTTAATTCTACAAGAGTAACAATTGGCATTTAGATTATATGTGGACTGTCAACAGTGTCCATCGGACACTAAATACCGAGTTATGTGAAGAGAGGAGAGAGAAGCATCTGACAGAAATACGGCTAGCACTGTGGGTTAAAGTGAGAGAGGGGAGGAACCTGCCTTGAGAAAAGGAAGCAACAATGCGCAAAGACAAAGTTTGACTGTAAACGCGACTGGTTATGGATTTGACCCCTACTCGACTAAATGGAATATTTATTTACATTTCCATTTATTCGTTATGGTGTTGAGGTAAAGCGCGGCGTTGAGTTCCGCCACTCAACACGCAATGCCCAGAATTCGGCGGAAAGTGTCTAATCTGCTGTGTGCGGGAACTTTTCTTTTACATAAAATAAAAAAATAACTTATTCACATAACATTGTAAATTTTGCGTAATTTTAGTGTAAGCTATGTTAATGACAATATACAAACAAAGGTCACGGAAAAAGTGAACTAATAAATAGTTAATAGCGCTTATAATAGGTTATTCGAGATATAAAATATATTGTAATAGTAGCCCACTAGCGGCTTTGCCCATTTATCACCAATAATATGCATTTATTAACAGATTACTTCTAATATAATTTATACACTCAAATAAACAAAAACTAGATTTTTAATTCAACCCAATTCGGTACATATCATTCGTTTGTGATTATTATATGGCTTTACTTTATTGTTAAATATTACTAAAATATTACTACAATCTTTACTGTTCTATCCTCTTTGCACAGGGGCGCTTTTTTTTGTTAATACTGCTAGCTCTACCTGCCTTTAGGGCTATATATTAAAGGAGGAAAGAGGGGTACTCTGTTCCTGAGAAAGTGCTAGTACTACGTGGCTGCTGGCTGATTGAGAGGATATCGACGGCCGAATTCTTGCGACGATCCTTTCGGGGCATAGAATTTTTTTAATTAAAAAATGTAAAGGTTCAAAAGCTGTTCTGTGTTGTTTATGTTCATAAAATTTCCTTAACGATGAATTAAATTTCGCTGGTGAGTTTCAATATGTATGTGAAATAACGGTGAAATATCACTTTGCAATTTTCAATTATTTTCTATTCACAAAATGTATTATTGTGACTTATTTTATAAGAGTTCAGTCGTGGCGCAGCGTCACGAAGTGTGACTGTAAAACCGACTGGTTGTGGGTTCGATCCCGACTCGAAGAGATGAAATATTTACTTATATTTATGTTTCCATTTTTTCGCTCTGGTGTCGAGGTTAAGCGCGGCGTTCAGTTCCGCTCCTCAACACGCAATGCCTTCAGAATATGGCAGAAGGTGGGGAACGGAGTTTCTTAACACTAGGTTCCCTCTGCCTACCCTGCTGTATGCGGGATACAGCGTGAAACTAGTTGTATAAAAAATGTAAAGTGAAAAAATCGAAACTAGTATTTTTTTTTCATTTTCTTATAATTTTTCAATAAATAGATACTATTTGGAACATTTACTTATAGTGCCTGTAAAGTAAGAAGAGCAAACAAAATTAATGACAGCCGGCAATTTAGACTCAACGCCTATTAAATATTTTATATTACAGCTCTAAGTTAGTAGGTGTTTCCTTTGTTTGTATACTAGCTTCACTAATGTAGCGTACGCCATATAAAGCGAGATATTGTCTTCAGATATATTTTAAGATAAGAGGTAGTACAGAGAGGCAGTACCCTTTGGAGATAAGAAGAAAAAAATAGTACCTTTTTTTTCTAATTTGAAGCTGACAATGACTCAATTATGAGAGAGCCGGTCACCATATGGATTTCAAAGTTCACGATAATATAAAACGAATCGATTACCATTCTTAATTATTATTTTTTAATTTAAACATATCAGATCTAGTATTTATAAATAAGAATACTCGTATAGTCGACTATCGTATTTATTCCGGTAATAAATTATTATTTTGGCTATTAGATATTAAATATTTGTTTAAATGTATATTTCCATTTTTTTGTTACATCAGGGTGTAAGGCAAACCGCGGCGTTGAGTTTCACCACTCAACATGCAATGCCTCCAAAATTCAGCGGAAAATGTGGAACGGAGTGTCTTAACAGTGAGTTCCCTCTATTCAGAAGGTTGTATGCGGAATATAGCATGAGGCATATTTTTTTTAATAAATTCTTATTTTAATGTTTAACGGATATCAGTAGTAGAATATTATTTTTACAGTTGATATCTGGGCGAATAAGCTTCACTTGTATGAAGGAGAGGGAATGTAAAAAACCGAACAAGATCATAGGATAGCATATAACTGGTAATCTGGTACGCTTCCACATAATGGTCATATAAGTAATACACGATATATGTATATTACTACCACCAGCTTTTAAACCTTTTTGGTTTTTTAGATGTTATATGTATTGTTGTTGTTGTATTAATTTTTAAATGGTAATAAATTGAAAAAAAAAAACTAAGACTTCACCTACATTGTCAAAGGAAATCAATTAAGTTGTGCGCAGGACACCTTAATATAATCTTAATATATTCGAAATATGGAGGGCACCACAGTGCCATTTTAACATCTGTTCCGTCGTTAGCTTTGTTAAATATTGATATTAATGTTGTCTTTTTTCCTGTGAAAATTGCCAAGTCTCACATAAAAACGGTACAAAATACTTCAAATTACCATGATTATATGAAGTTCGTATTTATTGTAAAATCAGAAAAACTTGTAAAAACTTATAATACAGGTTTCATCATAACAGTCACCAATTTCATGTCGTTGTAACTTGTAAAGCTGTTTTCATAGTGTTTTGTGATCAAGAAATTCAAAATATATAAAGAACTATTGTGGACAATTTATTAAGTACCGTGGGAAAAAATAATAAGAAAAGAAGTGAAGTAGTTTGTTTGATTTATATAAGAAATTGCACGTCATCGCAAATCTATTACCCTAAAAGTTATTCCTAGCGCCATTATTCGACACAAGAGGACAAAAAAAAACAAAAATATCTTAAATCAAAGTTGAAAACACATATAATCGAATAACGATGGAAGAAATAAAAAATCTATTAAAATAAATCCAACAAGAAATAAGACAGCAAAAAACGGAGGTGCACAACATACAAGAACACATTGAAGAGGCTGTTAGGAAAAATATTAAAGATAAATTTACATATTTAGAATCTAAAAATACACTGTTAAAACAAAATCAGAAATTCAGACGGGTAAAATAATTGAATTAGGAATCAGAGCCAGAGGACTTATGATGACAGGTGGACTTTAAGGAATATTTGGAGTCACTGAAATTAAAATAAAAAGTTCTTGATATAATAAACAACGCACTAAACATCCATTGCGACAGTAGCACAAGAAGGCTTGGCAAAAAGGGACCTAAAAACAAAAATCCAGAAAAGCTAGAACACACACCGTACTATATTATAGGATATATAATTATAATCCTAAAGGACAGGTACCAACAAAACGGAAAGCATTATAACGACAAAAAGAAAAAAGAAGCAATAAGACCAAATCCAGAAAAGGGAAAAGGTAACCTTACAAAAATTAATAAAACAAGAAACATGGAGAATCATATCTTAAGACAAACCATTCTGGAATTTGCACCTGAAAAAACAACAGCAACACCTCAAGACTGAATAAGTTCAACAACACTGAATTAACAACTAACTCTCCCCACCCGCACCACCTATTCTCTCAACATGGCTGGTCACCACCGCAGCTACAGACCACAATCCCCAAAAGAATAGTCGTTCAAGAAATAAAAAAAAAATGTTTGTACTCTAAACGTTTACACCCGAAAAACTATTAGAATTAAAACAGCGGTCCGTAACATAAAGCACGACATTCTGGGCGTATGCGGGGTACGGAGGTAAGGGTCAATATGAAGTGGGTTTCCTAATCGTAAATATAATTCGCTTTTCTGGTATATCCTAAAGAGTTTATATATTAGAAATTAACCTAGGGAACTTACACTTCGCAATTATACAGGCATACACAAGAACAGAATGCTCCGCACAAGAAGAGATATATTCCAAAAAGATTTGAATAAAGTTTATGATATGATTTCGACACATTATATAATAGCCATGGCCGATTTCACTAAGTATTTATAAGATAATTTTACCTGCCTAATGAAGTTAACATAAGTCACTGATGCAGAAGAATCCAACTCTGATGATTATTCAATTTTCGATGACCACACAATTTATTGAAGTCAAGTCAAGTCACTTATTTAAATTTGAATAAACGTATATCAGTCTTACGCTGTATTCTGTACACAGTAAGGTAGGCAGAAGGAATCTAATGTTGTTAAGACATTACGGTTTTATGCCAAGGTTTGTTGGTCAAATTATAAAAATAATTTATCTCTAAATGTAATAAAATAGTATATATTTAGTACTTTTGACTGAAATAGATACAGGGACTTAAAAAAATTTTGAGAAAGCAAATTTATATTTTTTTATTTTTGTTTGTCTGTGTGATCATGCAGATCACGCTTATCTCTGAAAGTTACTGAACCGATTTACTTAAAACTTTTATCAATTGCTTAGTTTTAACTCAGCAAAATATTTCCAGTTTGTTTCATCAAATCAATCTGTTCATTAAAATTTAATTTTATTGTCATTTGAATCACCTTAAGATATGATGAGTTTGCCTGAAAATATATAGCAATCCATACTTATTAAGTTACTTTTAACTTAATAAGTATGGATTGACTTGTGACTGTAAACGTGACTAGTTATGGATTCGATGCCTACTCCAAGAAGTGAAATATTTACTTAAATGTATATTTCATTTACACGCAATGCCTCTAGAATTCAGCGTGAAGAGGGGAGCAGAGTGTCTAGACAGTAGGTTCCCTCTGCCTACCCTGCTGTGTACGAAAAACAGAGAGAAGCTGATTTGATTTCGATTTCATTTTTTAAATTTTACTTATTTTTTTTGGTCTTTTTAATTCCTCAATTATTTTTTCAAATGCAAATAATTTTATTTACCTTACTTATGTCTACTTATTTTTTTTTCGGTCTATTTTAGATATTTAGGCTTATATTTTCTTACTAATTTTATAAAAAACTGTAAATTAATTTATTAATATTTTTATTAAATATTCGTATAGTTTAAGCGGGAGAAGCCGCGTGAGTCCGCCAGTTATTATATAAAAAATATAAATTCAAAATTAGAGCCAAGTGAAATGTTAAATAATGCGTCGTTCTCGACTTCACTGACAAAAGAATGGGAGATCTATTTATTTATATACGTTTTCCGGCGTACAACTTATACTGACAGAAAACTATCAAAACATAACGCAAGTTTGAATTGAATTATGTGAGGTTATGGAAAAAATTGAAATTGAAATTAACGTACAATTATGTACATACGAGTATATATCTAGAGGACAGTCGTGGCGCAGCGGCACAAAGTGTGACTGTAAAACCGACTATTTGTGGGTTCGAGCCCCACTCGGGGAGATGAAATATTTTCTTAAATTTATATTTTCATTTCTTCGCTCTGGTGTCGAGGCGCTGCGTTGAGTCCTGCCACTCAACATACAATGCCTCCAGAATTCAACAGAAAGTGGGGAACGGAGTGTCTTAGCACTAGGTTCCCTCTGCCTACCCTGCTGTGAGTGGGATACAGCGTGAAGCTGATTTGAGTATATATTTACTACGGCTATTTGTTATTGTTTGTACTAAAATGTTATAAGTCTAACTGACATGACCTTTTTAATCTGACCAAATGAAAGGAGTTGGTAATGAGATTGGCCGGCCCAAAGGCGAGAGAAATATTTACTGTGTGGGCGGACTTGCACCTTATAAACGTCGGTATGATCGGCGATGTATAGGAGACGTTATTTTATATCCATTCCACTTGTATGTAAGTTTATCGTAAATTTTAGTGGTGCAGCAGATATTTGAGATTTTTTTAATTTTTTTGGAAAAATTTGGATTCTTAAGGAATATTATAGATATTTCCGGGAATATAATAAAAAAATACTGATGATTATTCCCAATAATTTCGAGAACTACTTGAATTTGTGTTGAATAAGCTCAGAAAGTTTCAAAATTGCTAGAAAATTGTGCTTATTACGAGACTTGATTAACTTTATTTTTTTTTAGTTTTTACCTTTGTTATTAGTCAACTACAGTTGGACAAAGTTTGTAGAGTACAAATCTTTTGTAAACCAGCCTAGAATAGCCCGAAAATTGGATATTGCACTTGGGACTTACTTAATATTACTTCAAAAATATTTCATTAGTATTTTTCAAGGTAGATTTTACAGGGTAATAGGAGCATAATTTTAAATAAAACTATTTTAACAGGATTAATTGCGTACATTTGAGATTATACATTTTTGGAAACCCGACGTTTTGAACACTTTGCAATAACCCGTGGTCATGAATAGACTAAGGGTTGTATTCGTCTGTCAGTTGACATAATTATTATATCAAACTACCGCCAAAGATTTCTTAATTGCCTCGCGTACTTCTCTGGATTCCTGCAGAATGAGCTGATAGTATCTTGCCCTCTGGTATGGTGGGTTTGAGACTTTAATTATTTTATGAATGGGTCCCAAGTGGGTGGTAGAAAGTTTCCAGCCATCCTCTCTATTGAAATTAGGATATTTTTCTAGGAATGTATCTGTTTTGCTTAGCGAGGATTTGGGGCTTATCAGACTTAATTTAGTGGCTGGTTAGTATCCACAGTATGTTCACACACAGTTGACTTAGATACATGTCCTTTCTTGATATCAGTGTTAGTATAAAGAAACACATTTCCGAAAATTAAGATAGTTAATTAAGATTGTCCGATAAAATTAAAACAGTTTCATTTAAAATGTGTAACAATCGTAAAAAACAAAGAACTTTTTAAGCTTTCGAAACACAAAATTAGGTTTTGTCAATCCCAATCTACGACCTGCATGAGACACGCCTCGATTTCAGCGACAAGTTTTAAGCAGCACTCTTTCAGCTAAACAAGGAAGTGCTGCTAAGCAAGGAAGTGTTGGCAAAGCTTCTGCCCAGCGACGAGATGGATGCATAAGGAGATCACCAGTTGAACCAACATGCAAAAACTGTATTATACGTTAATAAGCTAGCATCAATATTATCGTACTCTGATTAACAAAAGTAAAAGTATGTGAACATACTCCGGTCTACGTGTTTAAAAAGAAATCAATTTGAACTGGCAGAAGTAATAGATAAAGGCAATTTTTTATAATACACTCAAAAGTAAAAACATTAACATAAAACATTAAGTTACTAGTAGGTAGTTAAAATGTAGGCAAAGGGAACCTAGTGTTCAGGACACTCCATTCCTAACTTTCCGTCTCATTATGAAGGCATTGGGTGTTGAGTGGCGGAACTCAACGCCGGGTTTTTGCCTTGGAGCCAGCGCGAACAAATAAAAATATAAATGTAAATAATAAATCGATCTTACAGCCACACTTTGTGCACCTGCGTCACTACTGGCCTATTAGTGAAATATACAATTACAAAATAAATGTACTAATATTCATATTTAGTATCATTGCTCGCCGACCTCGATATGTAAATTTCATATATATCTACATAATATATATAATGAAATAAAAAATAATAAATTTGTACCGTACATAAACATATGATAATTACTTAAATATATCTATGATTATAGCTTTCAGTTAGTTCACGTTACTTTTGATTTGAACACAGGTGCATAACAACGGACTTTGTTTAAAAGTAAAACAAAGCTTAAGTTTTATTTTCATTGATTCTACTTGACCTTACAGTCTTATATTTTTTAATAAAAAATCAAAATATTTTTTTGGAACAGTCCTCAAAATTATAAGGTCTTCTTTTTAGAAAAAAAATAATTTAAAAATATAAAGTAAAATATATTTAAAGATGTATACGTTTATTTTTCTATTTTTTTTATTATTGATGTGCGATAGGAGTTATGGAGTAATACATGATTTGAATGGTGAGTTTTATTTTTCTTATACTTGTAATATAAACTTAAGATTTTTTTAACAATTTTAAAGTGTTATTCCACACTTAGGAAAGAAAAATACTTTTTTCTTATAAAAATTTGAACGCAGCAGGATTTGAACTCGTGCCTCTTGGAAACCGTGCAAGCGCTGTGACCATCAAGTCATACATTCTCACCAGTCTACGTTGAAATTTTTATACGCTTGTTACAACTTATTTATGTTGTTAGCTTCTCTGTAGAGAGTTTTACAAATTTCCGCTACCCAAGGCAATTACTAAAAATTATCGTCTACCAAGAAAGAATGCTATTTATTAAATATTTTTAACAATTTTAAAGTATTATTCCACACTTAGGAAAGAATCTTTATTAGGATTAACAGTCGGGACCTCTTTAAATTATGCGGGTTAAAGAGGAGAGAGAGGAAAGATTTAATAGATTGAAGAATTACTTATAGATCCCGACTGTTAATCTTAATAAATTATTGGGCTGGTTTTTTCTTTTTAGTTTTATGCAGTGGGTTCTTGTTTTTTGTTAATTTTGTTTTTATTTTTCTGTTTTATTTCTTTATTTTCTCATTTTATTATTTTTATTAGTATTACGATAATTATAATCATTATATACCTTTTTGGAATTTGATACCTATATTGTCTTAATCGAAAATTTTTTCAAATATTTTTTCCCCTATTACCATGATATTACCATGGTTTTTCTTTTAACTTCCCGTATTGGGCAAGTATAAGAAGTTCTACTTACGGGGACTCTCAGGGATGTGTCTTAGTTTCCATTTTTGGAGTTGACATGAATCCAATTCCAGAGGTGATGTCCGGTGTTCGCCTTTAATGTTTCTTTTCTCATAATATCTAACTTGGCCTATTGAACAACTTCTTGAAATTAAAACTTTTACATCTAGATACCCTGATTGGAAAAAATACTTAAAAATACAGAATATCGTTGGTTATGTTTAAGTCACATTTAGTGAGAGCTTATAAAGCCATTCCACAAAACGGGAGATTTTACTAAAGAAATAAAAAAACATAAATGTATTCAATTTATGTTTCTATGTAGATTAATTTTTTTTATTCAGATCTCAAAAATCATAGTGATGACTTATACTATGACAGGTACAGCGCCGCGTTGACGTCAATTCATTTTTATGAATTGACGTCAATGCGGTGTTGTTAAATAAATGTAATTACAAAAATTAACCAAAATTGGCGTAACAAGCTTATCTTTATTTTTCGTTTCTATAGTATTTCTCGTTCCTATCACTATTTTTACTATGACATTGTATATATTGTCGGACAAAGAAAATATTATAATATAGAAATTAAGAAACAACTTTAATAATATTTGCATCTTTAAAAATATATCGCAGACAATCTCGAGTTCATAGGTTATAAATGTATCTTACGGCTCTTTTTTGGAGAATGATAATTGAATTCATATCTGAAGCACTTCTCCATAGAAGCCTACGATAAGATGAGATACAAAATGATTTTAGTAGACTAGTCGGGCAGTTTCAACGACCATCATTTGTCTTTTTTTTTAATTGCGAACGTGGCTTCCAGACGACTGTTCCACCGGATTTTGGAATCTATAGTTACACCTAAGGAAATAGATTCCGACACAGTTAATTACTGAACTATTATTATGTGTTTTAATATTTTATAAAGCAAACTCAATACCTTTAGTTTCTTTAGCATTTAACATTCATCATATCAAAGCAACGAAGAATATGCGATAATGCACTATCGTAGTTTATTTTGTTCCTGTCGACTTTAAATTTTAAAGAGGTATCATCTGTGAAGAGTACAATATCACATAGGTTCTCAACACACTTTGTGTTATCTATATCTGTCACTATACTTTGTGTAACTGTCACTGTAAGAGCGGAGAAATGAAAAGTCCGGCCAAGTACAATTCGAACTCGCGCACTTAAAGCCTCTTACTATTATCTATAAAAAATCCCAAAAAATAACGTTTGTTTTGTTGCATGGTAAAATAATATTTGATACATCCGCACAATTATCGCAAAAAGGGGGAAAAAATTTACGTCACATATATACAACTATACATTTAATAAAACACAAATATACATTTAATATTATTTATTTCAACAGAAATTGAATATGAAAAACTGCCGAGCCTTTTTGAATTGGAAAACTATGAATTATGCCTCGAACAGCCGGAAGCCGTTTATTGCGTAGCCAGCATGGAGCTATATGGAGATACAAGTAATAACATTTACAATACCATGCGAGTAAGTATGAGTGAAGTTCATTTCAAATAATTTTAAATAATTGTAACAAAAGGTGGCCGTTGTGGCACAGTCTTACTGTATGCGATGGATTTGGATTCGATTGCCAATCGAAAACTAAATCATATTAATGTCTCCGCTCTGATAACAAGACAAAGAGAGAATTAAGAGCTGCTACTCAACACGTAGTGTCAAAAATCGCCGCATGAGATGATCTCAACAATTGAATGAGTGTCATGCGTACACACTAAAGGGCAACAGAGGCATAAACTAACCTTGTTGAATAAAGCATAAAGCAATTGTTGAAGGAATGTTTCTTTGGTCGCCTGAAAAAAAAAGCTGAATTTTATCTGATGTTAGTGTTATGCCACTTCTAACTTTTGGCATTGTAAGATGGACACGAACTTAGTTGAATCTGTAGATCGCCAAATGCGTGATTTTTTATGACATACCGAATTTACCATCCGCGTTCGTTTGTATGCAGTCTGCATGTCCCGCGTAAGTGTAGGGGTCGAGGCTCTTTGAATGTCAATAACTATTATAATAGATATTTTTCTTAAGATTGACGTGGATATGTGGTATCCGTTGACAAAGGCCTTACTGCTCTTTCTTTGGGCAAAGAGAACTGGCGTAAGCTTGTAGTGCTTACTATTTCTGATCGCATGGCTCTATGGAAGATCAAGAATGGTATGGGAGATTCCTCCGTATCTTAGTTACAATTCGGGAATCTTTTCGGACAAAATGAAATTTTGTCTGTGCAATTATGGACGAAGTTATAAAGACACGGAACTAACAGAAATATATTATGAAAGATGGCACTATCGACATATTTCGAGCGCGTCATCGACAAGGGGGGGTCCCTCAGAAAAGTTATATGTGGTTGTTCTTATCTTATCTTATCATGCAAATGATAAGTATTTGCATAGACACAAAAAAGTAACCAAGATTATAAAACACAAACACCAGCAACTTCGTCTTGTGCAATTAGAGGAGTCTTACTATAGGTACAATCCTACGCCTTGGAAATAGCTTTGCTTTGCTCTACTGAGATCGGTATATTATTTCTGACAGGCATATTGGTGCCAATAGGCCTGATATAGTACTAGTAGACCGAATGGCTCGCCACGCAGTAATTGTTGACATTACTATCCCACGTGATGACAAGCTCGTGAGGTTTGAAAAAGAAAAAATATCTTTATATTTGGACTTAATCCATAACACTACCATGTGGGACGTCAATGCGACTATCATTGTGCCGATAGCGGTTTCAGTTATCGGTTTACAAGCAAAACGCCTCGACCAACATCTTAAGAGATTATTGCTTAGCTGTTGGATCAAAAACCGGATGGAGAACGCAGTTTCATTTGATCCTCTCTCTCTGGAGCCCTAGCTATTGATGGTTTCGACCCTTCGGCCACCTTCAGAATAATGTTTGTGATGTTTTTAAATGTATTTTTATAACAATTCATAGTTAAAAATGTAAAAATATATATATTAAATACATATATACGGCATAAGCCGAACGCTTAGCTTAATCGTGTCTCTCAATTGTTTGTTCCGTGTTCTCGCTTGCACACTCGGCTCAGGCGGAACGTGACAATGAATCATACTTTTTCGTGCATGCACCCGGAGTTTATTGTTTTATAAGACAAGAAGATTTTACGTAATTAATCATATAAAGTTGAGCAAAAGACTCAACTTTTTTGTAGAAAAAAAAAGAGACAAAAAAAAGAGAAAAAGTTGTAAAAAACCACGCCAAAGGTTGTGCTTTTGATTCCTATTCTAGGAAATGAAATAAAATTATTGTATATTTCCTCGCTCTGGTAACGCAGCGTTGAATTCAGAAACTCGACATAAAATTCCTTCAAAATTCTTAATGAAAACGGAGTGTTTTAACACTAGGATCCCAGGTTTCTCCTTGTCTACTCTACTATAAATGGAATATAGCGTGAATTAAAAAAAAATACGGCTTTACGATATTTTATTTATTGCAGGATTATTCCATGTTAATGTTCAAACATTTCAATTATTCTACTATCGATAGAGGGATATGTGTTACAAAAACCTGCCAGAAATACATCCAAAAATCTAAATTAAATATAAAAGAAGACCTAGAACACATCCTTGAGGGATGCCTTAATGAAACTATGAATATTAAATATGGGTTGAGTACACGCATATACAGGTTGAATTGTGATAAAGCAGAAGAAGAGAAAATGGATATCGATAATTTGGATTATGCAGTGGCAATACTATTTACTATATTACTTGTTCTTACTGTATCTGGTAGTTACTATGAGTTACGATATAACAGCGAAATTAATGCTGTAATAAATAGTCCAGGTAAGAATTTTCAATACTTATAGAAGAATAGATAAAATTAAATAGTAGAGGTCAGTCATGTCGCAGGGGCACAGTTGTGTGACTGTAAAAGCGACTGGTTGTAGGTTCGATCCACACTCCAAGAATTGAAATAAATATTTAAATTTGTATTTTTTTGGCAGAAAGTGAGGAACGGAGTGCTTTAACACTAGGTTACTTCTGTCTACTTTGCTGATTAATTGAGGCCATCAAAGCGCAATTCGATAACGTCGTATTATAAACGCGATGATAGAGCTTGATAACCATGAAGAAGTATTACTATTTTTAAACTATTTTACTATTCCCTCTAAGTCTAGTTATTAAAATAAGCAAAGTTTCTAAATAGAGTGTGTTTTTGAGACTCTTGAACTTAATATTGTTATATAGAGTATATAGACTATTGATATATTTATACGATCCTATCAAGAACAAACACAGACGGACAGACAATAAATCAGTATTATGAAACTCTAGATTTTTCTTTCGATTTACGAAATCAAAAAAAACGTAAAAAGTATTATTTAAATTTTCAAGGTAATATTTCATTTTGTACATTACAAGTAATTATAAACTTCATAACGGTTAGATACAGAATTTTGATATTATCTAGATATTTTAAAGAACGGAAAAAAGTATAAGGTTATCGTAAAGCAGGTTGCGATCACAACGAGGCAACAGTAAATGCGATAGTTGTGGGTTCGAATTTTGGGGGTATGAAATAGTTAATATTTTCATTTTTTCGCTTTCGTGATGAAGCAAAACGAGGAGTTGAGTTTGAATCGGCAACGCGCTATGGCTTCAGAATTTGGCGGAACGTGGTGAAAAAAAGTGTCTCAATAGGAACGGAGAGTCTTAACACTGGGTTTCCAGGTACCCTGTGCTGGACACAGCGTGGAGAGAAAAAATATTATTGACTTAAACAACAATATTCAAAATTTGATAATATTAAGGCCGTCTGACGCTCAATGCGACGGTTGTGGGCTGGTGGTGGCCAACCAAGTGAAAAAAAAAACAAAATTAAAAAACACCATTTATTTCCATGTACAAAAGTAAACGAAAACACAATATGATAATTACAATATTTTTAACTACTGAGGCCAGTCGTGGCGCAGCAGCACGAAGTGTGACTGTAAAACCGACTGGTTGTGGGTTCGATCTCCATACGAGGAGATGAAATGTTTAATAAATTTATATTTCCATTTCTTCGCTCTGGTGTCGAAGTCTGGTGAGAAGCGCGGCGTTGAGTGTTTTGGAGGCATTGCGTGTTGAGCGCACTCAACGCGCAATGCCTCCAAAATTCGGCAGAAAATAGGGAACGGAGTGTCTTAGCACTAGGTTCCCTCTGCCTGCCTACCTGCTATGTGCGGGTTACAGCGTGAAGCTAATTTTAACTACTATAATTAAATTTATTTATACAAAATCAAGATTAAATAATATATATAGCTACATATACACGTAAATTTATTAATATTAATTACGACAACGTACATTAAAATTTATTATTTAAATTAACATTTATGATATACAACATAATATATTTAACATAATATTATGCAAAAATTTTATGTAACGTTTTCAGAAAATAAAAAAATAATGTGCTACTGTGCTTTTCTGTGTTTCGTAACACCGAGATGTTGCGCCGTGAACCGGATGTCGATGAAAGACTTCTTGAATTAAAAGGGCTTTATGGAATTAGGTAAGTGAGATTAACGCATTGACAATATCCACAGTTACAGTTTGATTCCCACTTGAGTAACTGAACTGTCGATGTAAAGCGCGGAGTTGATTTACGCCACTCAAAACGCAATACGTCCAAAATTCGGCGGAAAGTGGGGAAAGCTAAACACTCTGCAGGGTACCTACAATGCTACAATACCTACATACTACATATATCGTGAAAAAAAAATTGGGTTCGATTTTGATTCGAAGGTTTACATATAGTAAGTGGGTAAACATCATCTTTATGTAGCTGAAGAATTCATGAAATAATCTGTTTTGACATTTCTATATATTTATACTCTATATTTTTCAGGACAATCTGCAATATTCTAATAGTGTTTGGTCACTCAATATTTACCTTAACTGCATTTGTTAGCGATCCTCATAATTATGAAAAGGTACGGTTTAAAATATACTATTTTCTCTAAAAATCGTAACTCATATTTTTTTATATAAATATGAAAGGAAATGGAGAAACATTTGTATATATAATAAAGAATAACTTTTGATAATTTTTCACGAAGTTGAGTTCCATCACTCAATACGCAATGCCTCAAAAGTTTGGTGGTGCCATTAACACTAGGTTCCCTCCGTCTACCTATATGCGGGATACAGCGTGAAGTAAATTTTTTTTTTTCCGTTTTGTGCCACAATGCGTATTTGTACCTTTTGAAATCTAGTAAGAGGCATCAGCTTCACGCTGTATCCCGCACACAGCAGGGTACGCAGAGTGAACCTAGTGTTATACACTTCGTTACACACTTTACACACTTTCCGCCGAATTCTGGAGGCATTGCGTGTAGAGTCTATTTAACAGTCACACTTTGTGCCCCTGCGCCACGACTGGCCTCAATTATTATAACACTGTTGTCCCAAATTGAGATGTATATATATAATATTATCGTTTCTTCGTTTTGCCAACAACTAACGAGGCAAAGCGCAGCGTTGAGTTCGGCAGAAAGGAATGTGCTTTCATAAAAATGGAGTGTTAAGACACAGGTTCCCAGGTTCCCTCTACCTTTTCTGCTATGTGCAGAATATAGTGTGAACTTAAAAGATATTTAACTTTCCCCACTCTGGTATGAATATTGTGCGGAATACACCGTGAAACTGAAATATTTTTTTTTCTCTCTCTTTGCAGGCATACGATAGTAAATTTCGATTAATCTTTTCTTCAACGAGCATAGTTCAGTTGTTCTTTTTCATGTCCGGATTCTTTATGGTATATTATTTGCAAATCACTTCGGAAAAGATAAAAATATCTTGGAAACATATGCCGTTAATACTTTTTCGCAGGTGGTGGAAGTAAGTGTTAGATTAGTTTTTTGGCTGTAAACGCGTTAGTTATGGGTTCGAATTTAACTTGGAGGAATAAAGTATTTTAATTTAATCGCTCTTGTATCAATGCAAAGCGCGGCGTTGGGTTCCGCATCTTAATATGTAATGTCTTAAAGTTGGATGAAAATTATGGAACAGAGTTTTATATATCACTAAGAATCTTTTGCCTAACCTGTTACTTCCGGGATACAGTGTGAAGCTAAATTAATTTGAAAGGTGAATTTTACTTACAGAAAAAGTAACGCTAATAAATGATAGATTTGAAGAAAGAATTTTTTTAATCTAATATTTGAACAAAAAAGTAAAAAAAATATATAATATTTATGTATCTAATTAAAACAGGACGCTAACTATTATTACTTATATATTTTTTTTATATGTATGTATATTTCTATGGAACCTTTTTATTGAAAAAAATATTGATTGACATTTATTGCTGTTCCTGTGATTATAAACGCGACGGCTGTGGGTTCGATTCCCACTCGAAGGAATAAATTATGATTTATTTATATTTTCATTTGTAAAAGTGGGAAACGAAATAGGTTCCCTCGGTCTACCCTGCTAAACGCGGGATACAGCGTGAAACGGAAACCAAAGAATTAAAATAATTTGAATTTTCCAGATTAACCATCCCATTGGCTTTTGTAATAGCATTTATAGCGACTTGGCTCCGTCACATCGGATCCGGGCCGGTGTGGAAATATTTCGTCACAAACGGTGTCACTGCGCAATGCAGGGACTATTATTGGGCCCATTTCTTCTATTTCAATAATTTTATACCAGACGACAAGATTTGTGTTCTTCAAACATGGTATGCTTCGTATATAAAATAATTTTCTATTAAATATACCTTTGGAAACACTTTTGAATTTTTGAATAACCATAAAGCTACCACCTTAGATTTTAAATACAACAGTTGTGGGTTCGATTCTCATTCAGGTTATTTTCTAGATAAAAATTTCGCATTTGTCTTATTACAAATGCGAAATTTTTATCATACGACTTTCAAATTTATCTAAATTTATTTAATTTAAGTAAAAAAAGGATGTTATTAATTTGTAATAATAATAATAATAGTAACTTTATTTCTCAACACAATGTATACAAAAAAGATAAGAGTTACATTTAGATACATACAAAGTAATTTACAATTATGTGAGACTGACGCTTGTACTAAGCTCTGGGCTTGTGTTACCAGTCGCCAGGTTCCCACTCGCGGGAAGGATAGAATATTGGTATGCACCCATACTTGACAAATGCTTATAATAATATGATTGAGAAAACAAATAACAGTACAATAAATAATACATAAAGAGTAACCTAATATATTTGTATGATAATCCACCAATATCTCGTTAACTAAAAATCATATAGACATGATCAATTTAGATTTAAACATAATATATTTTAAATTACTAAACAATTTCTTCAAAATTGATTTAATAGTTTTTGAGATATGTGTAACTACGCATTTCTACACGATAATAAATAGAAATTTAAATCAATTATTTTAAACACGTTTCTTAGATCTTTTTATTTATATTTTCAGGCACCTTGCTGTAGACACTCAGTTGTTCATCATCGGGCTCATAGTCCACTTCGTGATTCGTAAGCGAAGTTGGAAGATTAAATGTGCTACTCTACTTTTGTTATTAACCATTGGCGTTGTGAGTCCTGTCTATCACATTTTAAAACACGACTTGGATGGCATCGCTACTTACAGCCCTGAGTATGTAAATGTATTGTATAGAAATTATGGAATATTGCCGTGGCGCAATGGAATAACGGTGGTGGTAAAAAATAAAATGAGTCTCTTTATAGTCAAAAGTGAATCTTTCCGCGTAGCGATGCCTTAATGCAGAAAAAAAACAAATATATATTTATATACAGTCTGGGAGGTCTAAGCTGAGCTTTGTGTTAGTGTGTTTATATATTATATAGGTGTAACGTCACTTGTTTGGGTTGAACTAGCTCATATTACTTTTTGATTTACACTTTTTATACTGGTAGCAGCGTCACGATATATTTTTAATATATATATTTTTATTCTTATAATAAAAATTAACTTCACGCTTTATCCCTAGCGGGGTAGTCAGAGGTAACGGAGCGCCAAACGCTAAAGTCTGTACATTCTTCTTACACCTCGTCCACTGTCATCAACCTCTTCATACACGCCCTTCGGGAGGTCCTCATGCTTTTTATGTGACCTTTAGAATCTTTGATACTGTGTTTTTAAAGGTCAACCGAGGTCTCCCCCTACCTCTCTTACCACTCACTTTTCCCTCATGACTTCATCACTTTTTCATGACTCATTCGTTCGACGTGCCCAAACCAACTGAGCACGTTATTCTTCATTCTCACATATCTGCCAATGTACGTACCTCTTCATTGCGGATTCGATCAGCTAAGCTGACTCCGCATATCCTACGAAGAGATCGCATCTCCACAGCACTCGTCTTTCTTTCATTCTTCTTCTGTAATACCCACGTTTCGCTGCCGTATAACATAACAACAACAATCGGTACCAACACTGCATTGCGTACTGCCTAATGCACAGCTGACGCTTCGCCCTCTTATCAATGCAGCGAAAAAAAGCTCAGCTCACGCCTCACCAATTGCAGGTGCTTTTCTTGTATACTAAGCAAAAGCATAATAATATCAAAAATAATAATTGTTTTTGACATAAATATAAAAGAAAATAAAAAAAAATCACTTCTAATTACGAATTAAAATATATAATCGAAAATAAAGTTATCTTATCATACATATATATATATTTATATGTTTAAAAAACAATTACGGATAATTATGTAAATAGTGTATTTTATTTACTAAACGAGGAAAACCAGAAACTTTAACATCTAATGTCTCGATTTCAGGCGCAAAGTGGAAAAGGGTCATGATCCTTAACGCTTTTCCTTCATCTACCCTGCTACATGCGGGAAAATGCGTGAAACTAGTTTTTTCATTAATTAAAACAACATTTACAGGGCCCTGCGTACAATGAACGATAACAATTTCCATAAATACCATGTACTGGTAGAAAATAACCTGCCGTGCTTTATTATTGGTATGGCTAGTGCTTACCTTGGGTATTATTTGAGGCAGAGGGAAATAAAACTTCCTAATTTCAAGGTACTATTAATACTCGTGTTTTACGATATTTTCTATTATACTAATACTTTAATTTTATAGGTATTATGTATTATTATTTTTTTATGAAAGAGAGAATAACGTATTAACATTAAAGCAATTACATTACATTTTTCATAAAATAACATAATTTATATTGTCAATAAGACATAATAAAATAACATAACCTACATTTAAAAACCGCTAAATCTGAATGGAGTTCTCAAGTATTTTAAATTGAGTTCCAGCATTTAGTATGAAATGTCTCGAATATGCTCAGATAAGGAATTGTCTTGACATAAGGTTCTGGATATGACATTTCCCGAGTGGAAATCAAAGTCCTGTTTACAAGAGCCTTCAGCTTAAAGTATCAAATATTTTGATACGTACATATTAATAAATCATAAAAATATAGTTATCAATAAGATTTTTTTTTGTGATTTTTTATGATAAGACTCAAATATGTTTTAATCTATACAATATAGGAGTAATATTTAAATATTTGATAAGATGTATCCTTTTGCGTCATGCAATGAGAGAAGTAACGGAAATGAGATTATTTTAAGGTATAATTTTGAAAATATTTTTTGTGTTATTTTATTTTTAACCGACTTCTGTAAGAAAAAAAAGTCATTAAAGACGGTGCCAAGTAAAACAAACAGGCGTAGTAATTTGATATTGTAGTAAGATTGTTGCAGCATTAGCTTGGCACCGACTTCAAAATTATAAAATCTTTCTTTAATGGTTATAAATTTTTCTTTAATTGTTCAACAAAGTCAAAGTATTTTCTGCTTTATGTTAATTAAATTTATTTTTCTCTTTTTAGTGTATTGTTTGAAGTCGGTTTTTTTTTGTTAAAATTTAATTTATATTGAGCCTAGTCTAGGCATAGAGCCACAAATATGCATAGAGGCACAAATTTTCATTTCTTCGCACTGATATGAAAGCGGCGTTGAGTTCCGCCATACAAAACGCAATGTCTTGAATTTGTCCGAGTGTCTTAATACTAGGTTCTCTCTACTTGACCTACTTAATGCGAGATACAGCGTGAATGTAAATGGGAATCGAATCCACAATCTGTCGCGCTTACAATCATGCTTCTGCCCCTGTGCCACGACTGGCCTCTACAATATAACGATTTTCTATATTTATACTTAATTTCTATATTCCGTTCTACCAGCTTGGCAATATTCTATGCTGGCTCAACATAGCTTTACTGATCGGTGTTTTTCAAACGTGGACACTGTGGCTTGACAACCCCCATACACCGGCCTCTTTGACATCTTTAATATTTGCAGCGTCACATAGAGTTGTGATTGGACTTATTATGAGTGTGTGGACTTTGGGGATAATATTGGAGTTTAATGGTAATTGATTTTTATTTTTAATTATATATCGTCTATTATTCACGATTTCACGCTGTATCCCGGATAGACAGAGGTACCCTAGTATTAATTCACTCCGTTACCCAATTTACGCCAACTTTTTAAAGCATTGTGTGTGAAGGTGCGAAACTCAACCCTGCGTTTTGTTTTGTTACCAGAACGAAGAAATGAAAATATAATCTTTCATTTCCTCGAGGGGGAATCGAACCCACAACTTGAAGTATTTACAGATCTCAGACGTTTCACAGACGTCAGACTTACCATTTTTTATTTTATAATGTATAAAATTTCTTATAGAAATAATAAGCCCGTGTGGCGAGCTGTTGGGGAGTGGCGACCCCACGGACCTGAGTCCTCCGGAGGAAAATTTCAATCTATTCCCCGCCACAGCCACTCGAAGGAGAAACGCTGTTCGCATCGCTCGTTCCCGCTATTATAACAACGACGTGTCATTCGCCCCACTACCCTAAAAGCTGACAGTTGACATTGACAACTCACAGTGTTGCCATCCTCTGAACACGACCAAGTCAAACAACTTGACGTTCCGTTTTCATACTCTGCGACGAGTATATACATATATCTAAAGCAAGCTTTTAAATAAGGCTTCAACCGCGTTGATAAATGAAAATAATTAAAAATGGTGTACGACACACACATATTCAAGAGAACACTCCGTTCTCTTTAGGTTCTAAGGTTCCCTAAGCCTACCGTGTTATGTGCGAGATACAGCGTCAACCTAAAAAAAAGTACATTTGTTTATCTATATTCACTTTGCCTATCTTACGGCATATGTAAATTATATATAAAAAAAATATTAATTTACAGGTTTATCCCGAGTGTTGCTTGAATGGCGCGGCTTTGAAATAATGGCCAAATTGTCGTACGGAGTGTTTTTAGTTAATATTGATGTTTTTAACTTTTTGATGGCTTCGAGGACGCGTCTGGTACCTGTTTCGTTTCTGAATTTGGTAATATATATTTTTTATAAAATATTTTTGCATATGTTGGTCCCAGAATAAGCAAATTTTTGAAAATTGGATAAAAACAGGAGCAATAGATTCCCTCTACTTCCCCTACTTTGCGAGGAAAAGATTAAACTTGTAAAATCATATAACTACATTTAAAATTTAATGAAAAAATATTTACATATATTTTTTTTGAGAGGCTATTTTGGAGCAAGCAACCATGAGATTGTCTGGGATTCGATTGCTAATTCGCGGAATGAAATATTTAATATTTTCATTTCCTCCTTCTGGTAACGACACAACACGCGGCGTTGAGTTTCGCCACAAGAATACGGTGGAAAGTCGGGAGCGACGTGGCTTAATATTAGGTTCTTAAGGTCCCTTTACCTACTCTAGTGTGTGTGGGATACGATGTGAAACTAAAAAAAATATTACAGATCTGCACATTCATTGGAGTGGCGTTTATCTGTTACTTGTTGGCTTTAATTCTTTATCTGCTGGTAGAGGCCCCTGCGAGTCAATTACTCAAAATGTACATGAGAAGCAGCCCGATGAAGAAGAAAAAAGTATAAAAAAAAACTTAAATTTACCTTTATTTGTCATACATTTAAAAAAAGAAAATAAATCGGTTGTCTAATACATGATGTTGTTTTTTTTAAGGATTTGGATTTTTGTTGCCCGTGCCTTTTTTATACTTATTTGATTTTTAAAACTGTTGTCTTTTTCTATTTTGAATGGTCTGCAGTTCCTTTTGTCAAATCCGTGTTTATGGTAAAAATATTTTTTTCAAATTGAGTCAATAATTATTCCTGATATTAGTGAGTTCGGCAAAACAAACGCTTCAGTTTTTTAACAATCCAATTAATGTTTTTAGGGTTTGTATATCAAAAGATAAGAACGAAACTTATATAGGGTCGCGTTCTTGTCCATTTTTTGGACGGAAAATAAGCCAAATACAGCCCCGCAAAAAATATGGAGACTGATGATATTTTATATGATTCTGCATTTTCATTCATTATTTAGAACATAGGCATAGGTTCATGCTTTAGTGTCACGACACATTCTTCACCGCGTTAAGAAGCGACAAGGCTAGTCTTCTCTCACGGCTGATTAGCGTACGCAGGGCATTTCCTTGCGATCGCCAAACCTTCACGAGAATCAATTAAAGCTCGTATTTTATCTTCAGGAGCTGTCCAATGAAAAAACAAGGTTATACGACTGTTGATAAAATATATATATATATATATATATATATATATATATATATATATATATATATATATATATATATATATATATATATATATATATATATATATATATATATATATATATATATATATATATATATAAGTTCATAGTTTCTACTATGAACTTACTTACGTACTTAATATATATATATATATATATATATTAAGTACGTAAGTAAGTTCATAGTAGAAACTATAAAGTAAACAAAATTGAATTGTTGGTGAAGGTTACATTCTTAACAGTTAAGTTTAAGTCGTAATTAATTCAACACAGAGATAAAGAACCATTTGATCTTCAAAGAAATATCAAATAAATTCGACGGTTCGATCGTTTGACATAAATCTACATATATTAAAATGCGTGTACCTTACCTACTCTGTAATAACAACATATGTACCAATTGCATATTTAATTAATTAATAATATATATAGTTAATTTAAAAACTATACAGAAGTTAATATGCAATTATTACAGTTATTTTACAAAAAATATTACGAATTCTTACCCAAATCAATAATTTAACATTTAAGACTTTCTGAAGGAGTAAATTAAATTTTTCTTTGGTAAGAATATACATTGGTAAGAATATACGTAATATACGTAAATTAAATAAATAGGTTTATGTATCAATGCTCAAAGTATATGATTATAAATATTAAGTATCGACAATAGTCGTAATTTTTTTATTCAACAAATCAAAAATCCTTATAGAAATTACGATAATGTAGTAAAAAAATCATATTAGAAGTCATTATAGTCAGTCAGTCGTTTCTGCTTATTAAATGAATAATCATGTAGTTCAAGGGGGTGAAGCCGCGGATGGACTTCTAGTTTATATGTACATTCACACACACACGCACACACACACACACACACATATATATATATATATATATATATATATATATGTGTGTGTGTGTGTATATATATATATATATATATGTATATATACAGAGACACATCTGAGTAGGCAAACGGAACCTGGTGTTGAGACACTCCGTTCCCCAGTTTCCGCCGAGTTCTAGAGGCATTGCGACTTGAGTGGCGGAACTCCACGCCGCGCTTTGCCTCGACACCAGAGCGAAGAAATGAAAATATAAATGTAACTGAATATTTAATTTCTTCCTAAATATATGAGTAGGGATCTCGAACCAACAACTAATAGATTTTGCAGTCACGCTTTGTGTCCCTGCGCCGCGACTGGTCTACATAAATAAATTTATGAATATAGCTTTCGGTTAGTCCTCGTTGCTTTTAATTTGAATACAGTTGTCTAGCAACGGATTCTTACGCAGGCTTTTTTAAAATTAAAACAAAGCTTAGTTTGCTATTTTATTTTTTATATATTTCTTAATTAAACTGTAAAAAAATAATAATATTTTTTTGATATAATGCTCAAAACTTTAAGATCTCAGTACAAAAAGTTTTGATTTAAAAATACAAAGTACAAATATATAACATTTAAAAAATGTATCAGTTTATTTTTTATATTTTTTTATTATTTATGTGTGATAGGAGTTATGGAGTTATATATCATTTGAATGGTAAGTTTTATTTTTTTTACTTCTCTAATCTACTAAATATTATAAATTATAACAAACCGGACTGGACTGCTAGAGCCCATTCCGGTTTTTGGATCTGGATCTAATTTTTTACATTTCTTTATTAACATTTTTATTGTATAAAATTTAAATTCAAAGCATGTATTTTTCCAGTCATTTATCGTTATCGTAATCGTTTAATTTAGATTTTTTTTTACTTTTATGTAAAAAAAGTATTTTATACTGCTCCAGCAAGAGGATATTTTACAAGAGTTAAATTTTTCACTGAAACAGAAATAGCGATATAAAATTTACGCATTTTATATTTTTATTTTATTATCCGTTTAGATTACATTTTGTTTAAGTCAGTATAGGGCAGTTTTGCAACTATTATTTGATTAATTTCATAGGGCTGTATTTTCGATTCCTGCCAAAATAATATATGACTATGAGGCAGTCTTATTTTCTGCCACTCAATACTAACCATTGAACCGGTTAGGTTCAAAAATTATTTTTTTCGTGACTATGTTATTGTAATTTTTAAGTAAAATATTTATATTTGATATAAATTTATTTCAACAGAAATTGAGTATGAAAAATTGCCGACTCTATTCGAATTAGAAAACTATGAATCATGCCTTGAACATCCAGGAGCCGTTTATTGTGTAGCAAGCGTGGAACTATATGGAGATTCAAGTAATAAAATTTACAATACCATGCGAGTAAGTACAAATCAAGTACATTTTAAGTAAATTTAATTGTAAAAAAACGACCAAGTATGAAGAGAACTCGCGTACGAGAAGTTCCGTACCAATGTCTATAAAAATAACAAAAAAATAACGGTGGTTGTTTGAGAGACTGTAACAATAAATACTACTTATTGCTCTAGCGGGCAACAGAAATACAAAACTTTAACTGTCTATCTATCACGGTTCACGAGATATGATAAATGAACAGAGAAACAGACATCGGAGTCCTAATAATAGGGTCCTATTTTAGTCTTTGGATACGGTGGTGGGTAAAAAAGAGGTTGCTTAGGTACAAAGTATACGTGACGGTTGTGGGTTATATTTTCTGGTAACACGACAAAGCGAAAAGTTCAGTTCCGCCACTCAACGCGTAGTGTCTAGAAAATTGAACGTAAAGTAGGTAGCAAAATGTATTAGAAGTAGATGTTATTATGTGCAGAATGAAGAGTGCTAAAGCTGCAAAGATTTTATTACATTTTCTAATATTTTCTACGTATATAAGGTAAAGAAGAGAAAATCGAGTTAAAGGCGTTTTCTAATAACATATACTATCAAATGCTTTGAAAATATCTAAAATTTTTTTAGTAATGTTTCATATAGCTTTATCAAACCTTCCTCTATTACAGGAGTATAGCATGCAAGTGTTAAAGCATTTCAATTATTCTAATATAGAAAGAGGGACATGTGTTACAAAAACCTGCCAGAAATACATTCAAAAATCTAAATTAAATATAAAAGAAGACCTAGAACACATCCTTGAGGGATGCCTTAATGAAACTATGAATATTAAATATGGGTTGAGTACACGCATATACAGGTTGAATTGTGATAAAGCAGAAGAAGAGAAAATGGATATCGATCTTTTGGATTATACAGTGGCAATACTTATTTGCTGTTTTAATTATTTTTATTGTATCTGGTAGTTACTACGACTTACGATATAACAGTAAAACAAACACTGGAAAAAGTTGTGCAGGTGTGATTTTTCAATATTTGTAAATAAAAATGACTAAAGTTGAGACCATCAAAGCGTAGTTGGCGCACGACTTAATATAATCGTGATGATAGTGAGTTCGATCACAATGAAGAACAGCGATTATATGTAAACTAATTTAATTTTCTATTTAATTCTTGTTTGATTTATTTGGATATTTTGACCTTTTTCCCTTTGCCCATATATAACATGTTATTAAAATTAGCAGTTTCTAAACTGAGCGATTTTCTGAGACTCATGAATTTTTAAAGACCACAAATTTGTAAAACAAAAATAGATAGATAGACGAAAAAAGTCTAGATTTTTCTTTTCATAGGTATACAAAATCATTAAACGCGTATGTAAATGCCTTGTAATAAATCTTATGTAAATTCGCATGTAAAGTGCCCATTAACTAATTATTAAGATGGTCAATCATTGTGACATAACAAGATACATAATTTTAACCTAATTATAAAAAAATTATGAAACTATGTCTTTCATAATTTTTTTAATCATAATTAACATCATTTTGTAGAAAATGGTAAGATATTGGCGGCTAAGTTCAAAGTTGTTCAACCTTTAGTAGTATTTTTGTAGTAAAATGCGTTTACGTTATTAATCTCTATGCGTAACAGCGTCACACAAAATACAGGTTGGATAAACATTGTGAAATGGAAAAAAAAATTACACAAACTGTAGAGATATCTTGATTAATTTCTTTAGGGTATTCTATTTTACCCTATTTTCTATATGCTAAGGCATTTCGTGATAAAAAAATATCGAAAATTGCAAGGTGATATTTCAAAGATTTTTTTGAAAAACGTTCAACTTCACCGTTAATAGACTGGATTTCGTGAATGAGGCGTATGAGGCGATGTTGTCACTTTGAAACGTTAGTGTCTGTTTCCGTTATTCTTAACAAACAGCGTTTTGTTTTACAACGATAATTTTCCCTAGTTTTAATTTTAGGTTTTAAATTTTATAGATTAGGCTTCTCGTTTTAGTTAAAATTGTCTTTCATTAAAAATAGTTAAGATAAACACACATTGATTTAAAAAATGTATTATAATAAAAAAAAACTACTTTGTGTTCCTCTCATACCAAACGCCAATTTCATAAGGACACGTAAATTTATAAAAATTAAATAAGATAACATATTTAATAACACTTTATGATATATTTTCAGAAAATAATAAACATAATGTGTTACTGTGCTTTTCTGTGTTCCGTAACACTGAGATGCTGGGCCGTGAACCGGATATCGATAAAAGACTTCTTGAATTAAAAGGGCTTTATGGAGTTAGGTAAGTACGATCAATGCATTAACAGGTAGTCTATTATAAGTATTATTAAGTTTTTTTTTTCTAATTGAGTAAAACGCGCCACCCACACTATTTTTATATAGCAACCACACCCGGTTGCTATATAAAAATAGTGTGGTGGTAATATCTTTATATAGCTGGTGAATTGGAGAAATAACCTGTTTTAAGCGTATGTATTTATATACTGTATATTTTTCAGGGCTATCTGCCAAATTCTAGTAGTATTTGGTCACTCGATATTTACTTTAACTGGATTCGTTAGCGATCCTCATAATTTTGAAAAGGTATGATTTAAAATGTATTAATATCTCGAAAAAAATCATATTAGTAGCAGCTTCACGCTGTATCCCGCACACAGCAGGGTAGACAGAGGGAACCTAATGTTTTTAGACACTCCGTTCCCCACTTTCTGCCGAATTCTAGAGGCATTGCGTGTTGAGTGGCAGAACTCAACGCCGCGCTTAGCCTCGACACCAGAGCGACGAAATGGAAATATAAATTTAAGTAAATATTTCATCTCCTCGAGTGGGGATCGAACCCACAACCAGTCGGCTTACAGTCACACTTTGTGCCGCTGCGCCACGACTGACCTCATATTAGTAGCGTTAGATCCTTTCAACACGAAATAGCTGGAACTCAAATGAGGAGTGGCGAACGGAGTGTGTGGACTCTAGGTTATCTCAGTATAGACTGATTTATGCGAGATTTATCGTAAAACTAAAATAAAATAAAAATTATATAAATAAATAAAAATATACACTTTTGCAGGCATACGACCGTAAATTCCGAGTAATCTTCAGTGCTACAAGTTTAGTTCAGTTGTTCTTTTTCATGACAGGATTCCTTATGATATATTATTTGCAAATTTCTTCCGAAAAGAACAAAAAGTCTTGGAGAGATATACCGTTAATACTCCTTCACAGGTGGTGGAAGTACGTATTAGATTTTTTCTTTTTTTTTTTTGACAACAATCACGATAGTTATAGAATAAAATATTTAGGAAGAATAAAATAGTTTTATTAACTCACTCTGGTTACAACGCAAAGCGGGGCGTTAAATTTCCTCAACAGGCAATGTCTGGAAAATTTGGGTGAAAAAAATAGAAGTATTTATTACTAGAAACAGTATATTATATCCCGTCAATTTGTTGATGAAGCTGTCTATTTCTCTATAAAAAGTAATGAGATCATAATTACGTGTGAGATCAAGTCAACGGTCAAGTTAGAGCAACACAAATACATACAAATTTTGAGGTTCTGGTGCGTGCTTATAGTTTACTAAAAGACGATAATTTAATTTACCCCAAGGTTCTTCAAAAAGGGGCACGAAAATGGGTCCAAAAAAGGATAGTATGGTAGTGCTTTGCTTGGCGCTGGACTTGGCGAGGACACTCTCCCCCCGAAATTAAATAATAGATTTAAAAAAATAGATATTTTTTATCAAATCTTAGATTTCCACTCGGCGGAATGAATAATTATTTACTGATATTTCTTCGCTCTGGTAACAAGGTAAATCGTGGCGAAGAGTTCCGTCACTCAAAAAGTAATGTTTAAAAAAAATCCGTAACATGGGGAACGCAGTGTCTTAGCACTAGGTTCGCTCTGCCTACTCTGCTATATTCGGGATACGGCGTAAAAGTAAAAAAAATATATTTTTTCCCAGATTAACTGCCCCATTGGCTTTTGTAATAGCATTTATAGCGACTTGGCACCGTCACATCGGGTCCGGGCCGCTTTGGAAATACTTCATAACAAACGGTGTCACTGCGCAATGCAGAGATTATTATTGGGCCCATTTCTTCTATTTCAACAATCTAATACAAGATGACAAGTTTTGTGTACTTCAAACATGGTATGGTTCAAATATCAAATATTTTGTCTCTGATTTTAAAAACAATGGTTCTGGGTGCGATTTCTATTCAAATTATTTTCTAATAAGGAAAATGTGTGTGTTTTTTTATACAGCTCGAAAAAAATTTCGAAATATATTTATATGTATTGTCGCTTTTGTGTGAAGAGAATCAATCCATTAATAACAAATTTCAAAACAATGAACAATAAAGTGGAATCGTTAAAAATAAATATAATATGTGTAATTTCAACAAAAAAACAACGAAAATTTTATGTAAATTTGATTGAATTAACCGAGGTAAAAAAGAATGTTATTAATTTGGAATGTATATGAAGTTTCAATTGAATAATATTTGAATTAAAAGTGCTAAATTTCGTAAATGTATACATGTATGCTTGTACGATAATCCAATAATTTCTCATTAACTAAAGTCATATAGAGATGATTAATTAAGATTTAAATATAAAATATTTCAAATTAGGAAACAATTTTAGGGAAGTTTCATCATAATCGATTTATTAGTTTTTGAAATATGTATCACTGTCCACGCATGTCTACATAGTTAAGAAATACATATCAGTCTGATTTTTTTAAATCACATTTATTACAACTTTCTATTTATATTTTCAGGCACCTTGCTGTAGACGCTCAATTATTCATCATCGGGCTCATAGTCCACTTCGTGATTCGTAAGCGAAGTTGGAAGATTAAATGTGCTACCCTACTTTTGTTATTAGTCATTGGCGTTGTGAGTCCTGTCTATCACATTTTGAAGCACAACTTGGATGGTGTCAATGTTTACAGTCCTGAGTATGTATTGTGTAAAAATTAGGAGATATTGCTGAAGCTGTCGTGGCGTAATAGAATAACGGTGGTGGTTAATGGATACGATCTCCAGTTTGGAGAAAAACAAAACGAGTATCCTAACAGTCAACGCTATTTTCTCTCCGCATTCTTTGCTGTATATAAATGCTGAAAAAAATAAATACATGTGTATAATCTCCGGGAGGTCTAAACTGAGCTTTCTGTTTGTGTGTGTTCATATATAATGTAAGTGTTGCATCACTTGCTGGGCTTGATGCGTTTCGTTTAGAATCGATATTATTTATTAGGTCAACTATTAAAAAATGGAAATTTCTACATAGAAACAGAATTTTTTGTTAGAACATAACACTATCGCATTGAAGCGTACAACGGCCATATAGTCATTTAAGACTTCTACGCGGGGAATTTATAGATATTTGTTTATGTTTGAGGCCCATCAGCCAGTGTGATACTTATACGCTAAGTACACGCAGCAGCAATGGTTGCGCTGTGTTGACAGCAAAAAAAAACCTGTCGCTTTTATTATTAGATAAATAACTCAAGATGTCTTTTTCACGAATTATGAAATAGAACGACTACAATGGGTTATTTGGAAGTTACTAGGGTAGTTTTGAAGTTATTTAAAGCCAATAATATGCTTGATAATGGCAGTTTAAATCTGATTTAAGATTTCAGAGTGACACTACTAAGTCAATTAAAATTTTACATCAGAAAATTAATCTAATAACAAGTTTGTTTCCAATAGATATAAGTCATTACACTCATCAAGTAACATTTCTACTCAATTAAGGTTTAGGCACAAAAAACTTACCAAGAAACGTGACAGTGGATGAATGAATAGGTACAAAAATAAAAGACTACAGAGAAAACATATACATATGTATTAATGTTACAATAAAAAAATGGAAAAATGTAGGTAAATTGTTAGAGCTCATTTAAATTAAAGTATTAGAATAACTTGTTGAAATGACGAGGCGTGGTACACTTCGTAACTTTTCGATATTCTTGGTGCAGGGGCACAGGCATGTGCTTGTGAACGCGACAGTTTGTGGGTTTGATGTCCTTTCGAGTGTCGAGAAAAAGAGCGGTGTTAAGTTCCGCCACTCGACACACAATTTGGCGAAACTTAAATTTAAATTTTGGGTAAAATTAAGATTTCGCACTTTGGCCTTTATGCATAGAAGCCATCGATATATGTTTTTAATATATATGAATGCAAAATGCAATGTACTTGACCAAGCATAAAAAACAGATGATCTTGGTGATATATATTTTTATATCACAGTTTTTTATTCTTATAATAAACTTTATCTTTAAAACATTTTCTCCGGCACTTTTTTATGGTCGATCACACAAATGCAAAGTTCAGCTTAAGCCTCGCAAACTTATGGTGTTTTTCTTGTATACTAAGTAAACATATAATAATATCAAAAACAATAATTCTTGTAGACAAATAGAAAATAAAAAAAATGTCACTTCTAATTACGATTTAAAATATATCATCGAAAATTCAGCTATCTCACCATACAAAGATAAGTTTATATTTTTAAAAAATAATGATACATAAGTATGTACGTAGTATATTTGATTTACTAAACGAGAAGTAATCAGTGATCCCTCGAGCCCTCGAACCCTCAACGTAACTTTTTTTTAAAATTTAAATAACCTTTTCAGGGCCCTGCGTACAATGATTGATAAGAATTTCCATGAATACCATGTGCTGGTACAAAATAACCTGCCGAGCTTTATCATTGGTATGGCTAGTGCTTACCTTGGGTATTATTTGAGACTGAAGAAAATAGAACTTCGTAATTTCAAGGTAGTATTAAAAATCTAAGATATTTTTTTAATTATACTAATACTTTAAACTTGTATACCTATTTTATAAGTATTAGGTATTGTGAACTTCTTGTGAATATTATATTTGGATACTTACGTACTAATATTACCGAAACCGAAACCTAACCTAGATTTTTATAACATAACATAATTTTTACTACTACGACATCATGAACTGCTGCCTTGATAGCTTTTTTCTTCTCCAACCCCGTTTTTTTCGATTCAACAAAATTAGCGTTTTTTCAAGCCCTATCTTATTTGTAGAGTTAATTTATATTTAGAGTAGATCCTGGTTTGCGACCCCTACTAGTCGAGTTGTTTAGAATCAAAAGCTACCTCCCTATTCTGAAGAGATAGAGCGAATCGGATAAAAAGAATCAATTCATTGTGGCCAAAAATCTTAGTTTTTTGTCGGAAGTTCTGACCCACCTTCATCCACTAGTCCAGAATTCATTAATCCTATCGAATGATTCGGTTCCTAATCAGATGTATGTTCAGTAGTGGAACTCAGATCTACGTTTGATTCCTTACAAGACCGAAGTAATGTAGATGTATAATATTTCGTTCCTCCGAGTGGGAATAGAATCTACAACCTGTTGCTCTTACAGTCGCACGCTTGTGCCCCTGTGCCACTACAGCTCTTAGTCAGCTTTCTTCGTCTAAGTTTCAATATTTACTAAGCAATATATGATATTCTTTAATGATATTTAATCTATCTATATTTCCAGGTCGGCAATATTTTATGCTGGCTCAACGTTGCTTTACTGTTCGGTGTTCTACAAACGTTGGCACTTTTGCTTGAAAACCCTCAAACACCAGCCTCTTTGTATTCCTTAATATTTGCAGCATCCCATAGAGTTGTGATTGGACTTATAGTCAGTGTGTGGACATTGGGGATTATATTGAAGTTTAATGGTGATTGTTTTTTTTTCTCTTTTAATTTTATAATTAACTATATTTTTTTTTCACGCATCCTGCATAGCGAGCTGAGCAGAGTAACTCAATATTGAATAAATAATATTTTTATCAACGTCACAACTTTTAATCACAGTAGCTCACCACAATCTTTTAATATTTTTTTTATTATTAAAATTTTGTTCTGGTAATGAGGTAAAGCGCGGCGTTGAGTTCCATCACTCAATTATGTCAGAATTCGAAAGTACGGACGAACGGAAGTGTCTTAATAGCTAAGATAGTTCTTAACATTAAGTTCCAAGGTTCCCTCACTTTATTATCCTATATGCGGGATACAGGTTGAGTTAAAATCTCTATTTATATTCACTTAGCTTATCAAACGGCATATGGAGAATGTATTAAAAAAATATTAACTTTCAGGTTTATCTCGAGCAGTGCTTGAATGGCGTGGCTTTGAAATTATGGCCAAACTGTCGTACGGAGTGTTCTTAGTTAATATTGATATTTATAACTTTTTGATGGCTTCGAGGACGCGTCTTGTTCCTGTTTCATTTCTAAATTTGGTAATATATATTTTGTAAAGTAATTTGACATTGATAAATCTTATGATCTTAAATAATTTTTGTTTTGGTAAACAAAACGCAGCGTTGAGCTTCGCAACTCAACATACATGACACAAAAATTAGGCGGAAGAAACGGTGACAACCGAAGTGTCTTAACACTAGGTTACTCTGCCTACTATGCTATGCGAGACAAATATAGAACCTGCAAAAAATATTACTTATTTATAAGCCATTGAGATGCAGTTGCAAAACCACCTATTTTATCAAAAGTCGTCTATATTATTTACATATTCGACAAGAATTAGCATATTCATAGTCATAAAAGCATCTGACTTTAAAGGGATGTGGGTTTGATTGCATCTCAGTCGCCCTTCTCTTTCTAAAAAATATCTTTATAAAAAATATTTTCCGGAAGAAAACGAGGTTGAGTACAGAAATTATGAGCTGAAAGGTTTTTCTCCATTGCCTAAAATATTTAAAATTTAATTTAATAAAATATAGGAGGCTGTTAAAATGGCTATTAACAAAATATAGGAGGAGGCTCTCATGGATTCTAGATGGTTAGTTAAAATTATAGATTTAATCCCACTTGACAGAATGAAACATTATATTTCTCATTACCTCGCTCTGGTATCAAGACAACGCAAAGCGTTAAGTTCCCCCACTCAACATGCAGTGTAAGTCTACAGATGAAAATAGAGAACGAAGTGATTAAACACTAAGTTCCCAAGATCCCTATGCCTACACTGCGAGATACAAAACGAATCTATACATTTTTTTACAGTTTTTCATGTATATTGGAGTGTTATTTATGTGTTACGTGTTGGCTTTCGTTCTGTACCTGCTGGTAGAGGCCCCTGCTGGCCAATTATTCAAAATATACATGAAAAGAAGCCCGATGAAGAGCAAAAAAGTGTAAAAAAAATAAATTTACTGCTATTTACCAGAAATTACGAAGAATTTTTAATAAATTGGTTGTTTAATAAATTATGTTGTTTTCTTTAATGAGCGTCACTTACTCGGCTACTTTTGCTTTGTTATTGTTGTGAGTAAGTGTGCTGTCTTCCTCGTATCATATATATATATAGACTTCAACATTATAAAATCTTTTATTAATTTTTTTTACAAAATCATAATACTATTGCTTTTTGTTAAGTTAACTTTTTTTACACCTTTTAGTTTGTTTTGAAGTCGGTATGTTTTTTGCTAAAAAATATTTATCTTTATATCTCTATATATAATACTAGCGGCTCGCCAGTGGCTTCGCCCGCTTAAACTACATGGTTATTGATTTATAAATCAGAATTGATTGACAACTAAAATTACTTCTAATATGATTTTTTACGACACTATCGTAATTTCCATTAGAATTTTTGATTGTTTCGAACTAAAAAATACGACCAATGTTGATATTTGATTTATAATATACATTACGTTCTTTTTACTACTCAATATTCTTAGTAAAATAACTGTGTGTTAGTTGCTAATACCTGTGATAATAGTTTTTAAATTAGTTACATGTATTATTAGCTAAATGTACAATTAGTAAATTTGTAGTTATTATAGTGTACACGTAGATATTTTTAGGCATTTTTACATAGATTTATTTCAAACGAACGAACGAACCGAAAATCTTTTATTTACTTCATATTTCTTTCAAGATCAAATCGTTCTTTATTTCTGTGTTGAATTAATTACAACTTAAACTTAGCTGTTATGATTTATTAAGGTAATCTCCACTAACATTTCAATTTTGTTTATTTTATTGTATAAAATATTATATAATACTGCTTGAAATATTTTTATCAACAGTCATATAACGAAGACGTTTTGAACGTCATTCTTTAGCCAGGAATCTTACCAGTGCGATTGCTATATAACATTCGCAGGCAAACTATTGGCTTAAGTTCATTCAAATGACGATTACTTTTTTTAAATGAACCGATTTTGATGAAACAAACTGTAACTGTTAAGTAGAGTTAAAACAAAGCCATTGGTGAAATTTCGAAGTAATTTGGTTTAGTACTTTCGGAGAAAAATGTGGACATACATATCGACAGACAGACAGACAAGAAATTCAATTTTTTTTAAAATCGACTGCGATTGCTAAGCGAACCTGCATAACCTCGAAGAGTAGAGGCTGTGACCGCTTCGGCTATCCACCGTCAGGCGTTTAGGATACCATTACAACAAAAAGTAATAAATGTATATATATATATATATAAATATTATGAATTTTTATTGGTAACAGGTTAAATATCTATTTTTTGGTTGGCGAACTTCTGTAACACATACATAGGCTTGGGATACCAATTAATAGGTTCAGGAAAAAAATCTTTTCAATATAGGCTGCTCTATTTTTTATTAAATTACAATCAACAAATGGCAGAACTCAACATCGAGCTTTGCCTCGATCGAAGAAATAAAAATATAATTTTAAATACCAGCAACAACAAAATTAAATATGTATTAAAATTATATATTTACTTTACCTTTTAATTTTTACAAAGTGCAGTAAAGAGTGTAACAATAGTATCGCTAGTGATAATAGTGAAGATCTATAATTGAAAGGCCTTTTGTTTAGTCTTAATATATCTTTTTATTTTTACTTTTTATATTCAATTTAATAATCATAACCCGCACATAGAAACGTTATTAACATTATGTTGGTAACAGTGTTACCAACATCATATTTTTAGATACAGATCTAGTACATAGTGGGGACCTGGGAATCTAGTATTAATACACTTATGTCATCCACTTTTCGTCAAATTTAGGAGGCATTGCGTGTTGAGAGACGCACTTTGCCCCGTTGCCAAAGCGAGGAAAGGAAACTCGCGTTTACAGTATAATATACGAAGTACAAAATAATTTGGTAAAAAATGCTAGATATAAGTATTTTATTAAATTAGCTGAAACTTTGGATTTCAATGTCTGTAAAATGATAATTTGTATTATGAATTCAAAAATATAGTTCTTAGGTTTTAAAATTAAACAAGTGAGAAAATGTAACGAATTTCACATCTCTAATGGCTCTAGAAAATAGTGATGAGAAAAGTCATAATTTTATCCTATTCTTGAAATTTACTGCCCTACCAGACGAAGTCGCGGCTCGTCGTTAAACAACTCCCCAAGCGAAAACAATCATTACTATGCCGCTAAATCTTTTTGCGTATAACTCGTTAGCTTTAAACGCAAATGCTTCCACTTGTATTTCTTGGTCCATTTTGGGTGCTGACTCCGCTTCCACCGTCACTATGGGGAGAACCGCCACGCCGAGTACTAAGCCGTATGTGAGTAACTGTAAACATAATACATCTTAATATAGACGTTGTGGTGCAGTGGCAGTCTGGATGTAAAATCAACGATTGTAGTTACGATCCCCATTCGGGGAAATATATAATTTTCATTTCCTCGCTCTGGTAACAAGATAAAGCGCGGGGTTGAGATCTGCCATTGAATACGCAATGTCTCAAAAATTGGCCGGAGTGTATGGAACGACCTTCTTCTAGTCCTTCTTTTTTACCTCTAATTCCCGAAAAAATATACAATACATGTATATTTATATTAATTTAAAGTCAGTTCAGCGCTAAACAATGTTTCAGAGTGCGGCCATTTATATTTAAATCATTTATCAACTTACTTCTTTGACATCATCATCGAATTTGTTTCTAGGATAAACTTCAATAGCATCTATAGACAATCTTCCCAGCGCTTCTTCTAAATTCTTGTAGTAGTGATTAAGCAATTCATTGAAGTGTTCCTTCCTGAACTCTTCATCTGAGCCCAGGAAGATCAAATATAAGAGGTCAGCTACTGGGTTGCCAGCGTGCACTGTTTGATAGTCCACTGTGATTGTATTGAAGGAATTGTTCTGAAAATATCAAGAATTTCTTATTATTTTTGGAAAAAAATACATACATTTTTTGCTTGAAGACGTCGTGGCGCAGAGGCACAAGAGTAGGACTGTAAACGCGACGTGTGGGTATGATTCCCACTAGCAGAAATAAAATATTAAATATTTTTGTTTTCTTCGCTCTGATAACAAGGCGGAGCGATGAGTTCCGCCACTCCACTGAGAGCGGAGTGTCTTAACAATAGCTTTCCAGACAAAAAAAATCAAATACTTAAGTTTTATCAAGTGTATTATAAATATATGTAACAATTTTAATTGAAAATATTTAACCAGTTTGTGCTCGAGTACAAGATACAGTAACCTCGTTCTGGAAAAATTGACGACAGTATGTGAGGCTAAAGGTCTAACTCTAAGTTGATGGTTTTAGGTTCAACAGGAAATTTTTTGGAAAAACGATTAAATTAAAACTAATTTTCATTTCCTCGTTTTGCGACATTGAGCACTTCCACTCAACACACAATATCTTTAATATAAGAATATAATATAATATGGAGAATGGAGTGTCTTAACACTAGGTTCTATCCCATCAACAAAAAAAAAGAAATATAACTATTTTATGAGGCCAGTCGTGGCGCAGTGGCACAAAGTGTGACTGTAAAACCGACTGGTTGTGGGTTCGATCCCCACTCGAAGAGATGGAATATTTACTTAAATTTATATTTCCATTTCTTCGCTCTGGTGTCGAGGCAAAGCGCGGCGTTGAGCTCTGCCACTCAACACGCAATGCCTCCAAAATTCGGCAGAAAGTGGGGAACGGAGTGTCTTACACTAGGTTCCCTCTGCCTACCCTGCTGTGTGCGGGATATAGCGTGAAGCTAATTTAATTTTTTTTTTCTTAATTTAACTATTTTATTATTGTTCAACAAAGCGCGGTGACACGCACATCTTGATTGAAGGTCAAATGAAACTAGAGATCGACATTAAAAACATTGCCTAATTCGTTCGGCCTTGACGCTCGAAATTATTTAGTAACAAATTGTAGAGTTTGTATTACCATCAGTGTTTTAACTTGATGTTAAATAATAAAATAAATATAAATCAGCTTCACGCTGTATCCCGCACATCAGGGTAGGCAGAGGGAACCTAGTGCTAAGCCACTCCGTTTTTCACTTTCTGTCAAAATCTGGAAGCATTGCATGTTGAGTGGCATAATTTAACGCGGCGCTTTACCTCGCTAATCTCAGAAACTATTGGTTCCAATTGGCAATTTTTTTTTTCTATTAGATAGTTCATTTATTGAGAAGCACGATAATTTCTTTGTTAATCAAAAATATGCTGTGGTTATCTGGGTGTCAGGTGTCATGTGTCACGTGTCCAACGCAATGAAAATGACTGATTCATTTTTATTTGTTCATAAAACATAACATTATAAAACCAATAATGATTGTGTTTCAAGAAATGCCGATGAAATGTTTGTTATTTTATGTTTGTGTTTAATTTATATTCATATTTTTTTCATAATACAATTTCCTAATATTATGTTTTATTATGAGTTTTTAATTTATAATTTTTAATCATATTGTATGTTATTGTTAGTCGTTATAACGTTAACTTTATTTGCTTTATTATGATTTTATTGTATTTTTTTTTATGTGGAAACGTAATAGGATTAGATATTATTTTTAAAAATTGTATTATGTTGTTAAGTTTTACATTTGTTTGTTACTCTAATAAAAATAAATAAATAATCGGCCAGAGCTACCGGGCGATATATAAAAGGCTAATACGAGCTCCGTTCCACCAATATTCCACCACTGTGAGCACGATGTGCTTGCCCACAAGCCTAAAAGACATGTGATGTCACACATTCTTGGTCTGTTAATATAAGCCAAAAATATTATATTTAAATAAGAAAAAAATAAGAAAAAAAAAATCAGTACGGTCTTAATGGGAACTGAGTATCTTACACTAAGTTCCCAAGTTCAACTAAAAAAAAAGAAAATAATAAACGATATCATAGGTAGGAACATCATTTTTTTTAAACTGACGCTATATCCCGCAAATAGCAGGTTGTTTCCCGGTTCCCGCCGAATTTTGGAGGCATTGGCTTGAGTGGCGGAACTCAACAGTGCTTTGCGTCGTTACTAGAGCGAGGAAATGAAAGTATTAAATAAATTATTTCCTCGAGGAGAAATCGAACCAACAACCTGTTTACAGTCGCACTTTTGTCCCTTGCGCCACGACAAGCCGCAAATAATAAATACGTTTTACATAAACGGTATAACAGCGTGAAGCTACAAATTACCTACTGTTTATTGTTAATTATACTCGAAGCACGTACAATATTTTTAACTTTTGTATTGACTTCCTTCTATTGTATGTTATTATGTCTACTATACAATTAACTAAGAGAACGATTAACATTTTTATTGGAACAACCTAATCCTAATATAAGCGCGATTTAATTAGAATTAAATCGTAATTGCTGACCCACAGTGCGATTGTTATTGTAATTAGGGTTTACGAGATATAATAAAAAACAAATCAAATCAGCTTCACGCTGTACCCAGCACACAGTAGGGTAGGCAGATTCTGGAGGCATTGCGTGTTGAGTAGCGGAACTCAACGCCGCGCTTTGCCTCGACACCAGAGCGAAAAAATGAAAATATAAATGTAAGTAAATATTTCCTCGTAGATCGAACCCACAACCAGTCGATTTTACAGTCACACTTTGTGCCTTTGCAGCACTACTGGCCTCAATATATGCGCGATAATATAATTCTAATATATGCGCGACTTAATTGTAATAAAAACGTAATTGCTGACCCACAGTGCGATAGTTATTGTAATGAGAGTTTACAAGATATAATTTAATCTTATGTAAACTATCATTCTTCCTCGAGGAAGAATGATGAGATTGAGTTTCAAGCCTTTTACAGATAATTCGAACGATTCGAACGGCGGAATAGAGCCGCTGATACTGGGGAGGCACAAACCCAGAGACTAGAACAGTACTCCATATGAGGCCGAACATCAGCCCTATCCATGGCCAATCGGTGTTTTGAAGTACTATCTCTCTCTGCCATTGGCACCCCCTGTTGGCACAACCCAAAAATTCTGTTTATATATCTTATATGATAATATTTTCCTTTATTTAACCCTTAAATGCTATAAGGATGTAAAAACACATAGCTACAATTGGTTTTTTTACATCTGCACAGTTTAACGGTAGCCCTGGAACGTGCTGAGGAAGTAGTCGTTTGTATGAGCAATTTTTTCTACACGCTTGTCTTCCGGGTGTATTGACACCCATAATAGCCATAGTGCACTATTAATTAGCAACGTCAGTGACTACCTTTTTTATGTTTGTTCATTTGAAAAAAATTTGTTCAATTGAAAATTCACATTATTTTTAGGATTGTTATTATAAAATTTAAAATGGCGGCTCCATTTTAAATTGTGACAAAGAGTACTTATTAGAAGAAGACATTCGTCAAGATGATCCAAGCAGTTGACGGTTAAAAAGGACACTTTGCAAAAAGAAGTAGATAAAAAAAATATTTCAAAATGACGGAGAAACCCAATATTCCCTAAAAATATAAAGTTTTTTTCACATTTGTGAGGGAAAAAAACCAATATATATTTTTTAATACATAATTTATTAAAGTTAGCCAGATTAAGGGCAACATAGTGTACTAAGCAGAAATAAAAACCTTCGATTTGTATTTCGATTTTATTTTGTTATAAAAAATATATGTATATATTATGGTCTCATATTGTATAGTCAGCTGTTTAAGAATTAATTAAAAAAAAGGTTTTTGAATTTTTTATAAAAATATTTACATAAAAAAGGTCCACATTAATACTTTCCGCCGAACTCTCCTTGCATTGAGTGTTGAGCTGCGGTTTTCATTTGTTTTAATTTTATTGTTTTTGTTAGATATCGTCGTAAACACAACATTTCACAACATTTGCCTACAATAAATATGTGTATATAAAATATTATGGTTATCACTTATTTGATAACGATAACGCTAGTTCCGTTATTATAGTTTGGGGTCAAATGACTGTGTGAAAGCTGTCAAACAAACTAATGAATTTATTGAATTATTGAAATAATAATAAATAGGCGCCTGACTTTCTGGTCGGTAGGTATAAGTGATAGTTGTAGGTTCGATATCAAATCGGGGAAAAGACTGCGACGTTGACAAAATGTTACGTTTTGTTTCATCTTTTTAAACATAATGTATTGATAATAGGCGGAAAGTGGAAAAATATTTAGTTCGAGGCCATCGTGGCTTAGGCACAAGTCCGTAACTGTAGCTAACTCGGAACAATGAATTATCATCTATTATTATTTAATTTTGTCGCTCTGACACGACTTAAGAAAAAGCTCGCCGTTGAATTCCGCCACTCCATATCTATATCCATAGCGTGGCGGTCGTTAGATCCAAAAGATTTCGGTGTCCAGTGTGAAAGAAGAGGTCGTACGAAGAAGGCAAAATAAAAATTCGTGAATAACAAAGTTGAAAAGTTGAAAATATCAAACAAACGAGGAGATACTTAAAGTATAACAAAAAATGCAATATTGCACAAAATGTCAATGTCAGTCAGCTGTCACATCTGTCATAAAAAATGTGGTTGATTTTTATCGATTCAAAATTAATTTCTTTTTTGCTTTTTCAGTAATTTATTGACATTTTCCTTCATGCATATACACTTGTTCCATACCATTCTCTGTGTGAATGTGGCCTTGACGACGGTTCCCCTTCTCACATCCTTTTCTCTTGTCCTAAATTGATCCGTCCCTTATATGATATCCTTCCTCATAAAGTTCCCCGTATGAAAATATATTAAGAATAACAAAATCAAACTATAAACCAACATCGATGTAAAATAATAGGATTACTAACCCTCTATGTTCATAAATTGATCTCTCCTCTATTTCATTATAGACCGCGATTTAAAATTGTACTATTTATTTATTATATATATATATATATATATATATATATATTTTGCTAATGCTGATATTTCATGTCATGTTTACTAAGTTTATTTGTTTGTGTTTGTAAGTTCAGTTTAAAAGTAGACGGTATCAACACCACTTAATTCACAATGTCTATTCACTGTGATTCCTCTGCTATGTGCGGACATAACAATTTGAGACATTGCGTTGTTTGAGACATTGAGTAACGGAACTCAAACACTAGTGGAAATATGAAAATGATTTAAGCATAACCATTCCCACGAGTGGAGATCGAACTTACATTCGTCGCCTATATGTCACTTATATTATATGGATGTGGTATATTAACCTTAAGTTATTATAGACTGTAAATGTGACGGTTGTGGATTCGATTTTTATTCAGAGTAATGAAATATTTAATATTTTCATTTCGCTTTGATAACGAGGTGCAGCGTGGCGTTGAGTTCCGCTATTGAACACGCAATGCTTGGAGAATTAAGCGAAAGTGGGGAACGGAAGTGTCGTAACACTAGGTTCCAAGATCAACAAAAGTTTTTTTTTTCGATATGGACAACGTTGCTATGGGCAATGTTTCACAACAAATTTATTCCATCTTCAATAATACAATTACCAATTGGAGCCACCTAGAATTCATATAGCCTAACAAAGAATTTTAGGGATATAATCTGTATCGCTTATAGTAGGGTAGGCAGGCTAGCAGAATCTAGTGCTAAAATATTCCATTCTCCACTTCAAGACACTGTGTGGTGAAAGCGCGAAACTGAACCAAGCGTTTTGACTAATCAGCCATAAATATGAAAAACGTTTATTTTAGAATTTGCTTTATTTATTTATATGTATGTGTTTTATACAACAACTATTCTCATTGGGAGGGATTTCAATTGGTTACCGTTGCGTGGGTTTTTGCTCAAACTAACTCTAAACATTTTTTTATAATATATGCATATATAGTGTCAGTATTTAATTAAAATTTTAGAACGCTTAGAATTGAAATATTGAACGAAAAATCTAAATTTAGAGCAAATAATGAAACAGACAAATGGTGTTGTTTTATTTGAGCTTAAATTTATATACATAATATATTTGCTTTCAAATTTGATATAAACAATTTAATTTTATTTACAGATGGTGTTATTGTATGTACAATGTAATCTACATATTGTTCCGAAGGCGTGATAACGTTTATTGGCGCCGACGCCGTTGTAATGTGTCTCGCTGTACTTGTGTTGATTGTGGGTTCGAGTCTAATTTAAGGGTTTTTAAGAGTCACGATTTATCTTTAGCAATTAAAGAGACTTCGTTCTCTGTCATAAGTTCGGTCCCTGCATAACTTTTTCACCTCGTCGACTGTCATCAATGTCTTATACTTAATTGCTTATATATCTATAAAATGTTTGCAAAAGGTTTCTAAAAAGAACCAGCTTTTTTTAAAAAATAACAAATAAATTTTCTCTTTTTCGGTCGAATTCCACTCGCTTCGTCTTGCTTCTAAAAGATGGGAAATGGAAATAATTTGAGTGGGAATATGACCCATAATCTCAGCGCTTACAGTCGACTACTACTACGATTAAGTAAACTCGACGGATTTGTGCGGCGTCGAGTTCCGCCATTATACGCAATGCTTCAAAAAATCAGTGGAAAATGGGAACGGATATTAACGCTAGATTTTCCCAGTTCTCTCTGCCTATCCTGCTATGGGCAGGACAATGAATGAATTTAATATAAATAAAAATAAGTAAACTTACCTTTTCACAAAACAAGAGATTACTCATTCTGTAGTCCCCATGAGCAATGACTGGTTTACCAATAACTCTATTGTATGTCTGTAGATTGAAATTAGTCTGAATAAATTTACCCACTGACTCTTTTTGCTCATCTTTGATAACGTCCAATGATCTCTTGACCATCTTCTCAAATACACCTTTCATTGATTCATCTATTTCCTCGCTTGCATCTCCGCCGATTTTGTAAGACATATTTGTTGTTAACTTTTTAAACTCTTCCGGTTCGTACTTAGCAAAGGCAAAGGACAAAGCGTGAAATTTCGCCAAATTTTCAACAGCCCTACTGCCGTGAGCCCAGTCCATGGATAAAAATCTGCTATACGAATTGTATCCTTTCGCCGATAAATTCTCCATAACAACAATCTCTTTACCGAACTCTGCGTTACATCCGTAGCATTTCGGGAATATGTACCTGTGTTCTTCCGGAACATTCATCTTTTCTTCTAAGTTCTTATATATTTTTGTCAGTCTACCATAAACGAATCTCTCTGTGTCGAAAAGCCAGTCGGCATTCATTCGTTTCCTCATTTCCTCTTTCACGATAGCCACTTTTGCAAATAATTTGAGTTCATCTTTATTTGGAGAAGTAACATTTACTAGGAAAAATAGCTGATGTAAAATTTCCACCACCAGAGGATATAGCTTCTATATTAGTTTCTCGCGGTATATAATTTATTTCATCCAATATTTTGTTTAGATATTCACGTAGAGTTTGTTCCGCGTCCGCCATGGCTCAATGCTAATTTACAACTGGTTCTATCGAGACCCGCCTGAGCAATCAAAGTAGTTATCTCGTTTTAGTACAGTCATTGAGAGTTACGTTCCATGGCAATAGAGGCGATATTTGTACGTAGTAGGTACGCTCCATGTTTAGATATAAATAATAACAAGCGACGAATACGTCATAATTCATTTGAGTTTTATAATAATACTAACTTTGGCTCGTGGTTTTGCAAAAAATAATTAAGACTTTGTTTTTTATTAACACTTTAATTTATTTCAAACAAACTTTCAAAATCTATTATAGTTTTCCAGAGGACAATATTTCAAAATTGTGTTTTCATTGCTTATTGGCGCTCTACTAAGAACTTACGTGGAAAAAATTCAAGATTAAGAGTAAGTTAATAAGTACTTTGATTTTTACTATTATTACACAATGGAGGCCAGTCGTGGCGCAGTGGTACAAAGTGTGACTGTAAAACCGACTGGTTGTGGGTTCGATCCCCACTCGAGGAGATAAAATATTTACTTAAATTTATATTTTCATTCCTTCGCTCTGGTGTTGAGGCAAAGCGCGGCGTTGAGTTCTGCCACTCAACACGCAATGCCTCCAAAATTGGCAGAAAGTGGGGAACGAAGTGTCTTAACACTAGGTTCCCTCTGCCTACCCTGCTGTGTGCGGGATAAAGCGTGAAGCTCATTTAATTTAATTTTTAATTACACATATTAACCGGATTAATCGCGTATTCTTTGTACTTTTATACATTTGTGGAAACCCGACGTTTCGAACACTGCAATAGTCCGTGGTCACGGGTAGATTGAGGTGGCATTCATCTGTCAGTTGACATAATTACTATAAGAGTAAGTTTCTTGGGCGGGAATTTGTTTATGTGTCAGTCACTACTTAAAATATGTTTTCCATAGAACGTGACATTGGCGAAATGACTTGTGCTCAACTGGCACAATCAATCTAACAAAAATATTAAAGATTTAAAAATGTAAAAAAAAAAAATTTTCATTTCTGGCACTGCATCCAGAATTCGGCGGAATGTAGGGAACGAAAGTGTCTTAATGTTGTTCAGTTTTTAGACAGTCAGCTCCCAGTTTCCCCCCTGCCTATCCTGCTGTGTGTGGGATACAGCGTGAATCTAAAAATTATTATGTGTGGCCACCTAATAGAAGTGAAATTTCAACGGTCTAGGGTTTTTTGCGTGTCAATTAGTCTCAGAGACATTTACTTCTTTGTAAGATTTATAAAAAACGTTCGTTGTACAGCGCTTAACGTAAGTAGGTGAATGAAAGCTAACTTAATAAGTCCATAGAATGTCAACTTTTTTTAGTCTTTTGACACAATTCATGATTTCTGTTTCTTTTTAAATTATCTAACATATTAGCGATTAAAAAAAAACTGTTTATAGAATAATCTTTATTATTTTCGCCAAATCTTGGAGGATAGTATGATGAACGGTGGAACTGAACTGAACGCTTTTGCCTCATTACCTTATTCTTTTCGTCGAATGGGAATGGATTCCTCAAGCTGACATATTTACAGTCGTATATTTGTGCCCTTGTATAACATAATACATTAAATAATTGACCATATTATTATTTGTTTTTAAACTTTTTGATAGTATTCGAAACTAAGAATAGAATAAAATATATAAAACGAATAAATATTCAAATCTAGCGAGAATCGAACCCTTTAAGAAACCATCTGAGCACTTTGATTACTAAGCCATATCCTAATCAAGCTTCATATCTCTTATACATTTGTTACTTTTTTTTATCAGCTTCACGCTGTATCCCGCACACAGCAGGGTAGGCAAAGGGAACCTTGTGTTACGACACTTAACGCCGCGCTTAGCCTCGACACCAGAGCGAAGAAATGGAAATATAAATTTAAGTAAATATTTCATCTCCTCGAGTGGGGATCGAACCCACAACCAGTCGGTTTTACTGTTATTAGCATCTCTGTAGGGAGAATTTTCGAAATCTCTTCTACCAACAGTGAAGCGTTGTGGTCTGTTACTAAATAATTTTAAAAAACACCCTTACACCAATTCATACAACCTAAAAATTATTTGAACTCGATATATTTACGTTTTTATCGTTATTTACGTTTTTTTTATTTTACGTATGGTCTGAGTATTCAACGCAACGTATTCTATGTTTGCCAGTACAACTATTTAAAATATCTATAAAAAAATAATAACAAGTAAAGCTTATTACACTGTTCAAGAATATTTACAGGATAAACATGTATGGATTTAATGTCGATTGAATGTGACGCAGGATAGCTGCCAGTTCATGTAATAAAACTATAAATTATACCATTGACATTGAAAAGTGCAACTGTTGAGTTTCTTGTCGGCTCTTCTCAGCAGAACTACCTTCCGAACCGGTGGTAGTTTTTTTTTTATATGTTCATTCGATGATTTAAAAGTGCTTACAATAATCTATTATTCAAATAGACTGACTAGGAAGAATATTTAGAAGATATTGGAGAATTTAAATTTCAATAAAGGTTAGAAATTAAAAAAGCATTATAATTTTTTTATAAATTTCGTGGCCAGTCGTAGCGCAGGGACACTAAGTGTGACTGTGTCACGTTTACACTAAGTGTAACACTAAGTGTAAATGTGACTGGTTGTGGGTTCAATCCTCACTCAAAAAGATGAAACATTTCTTTAAATTTTTATTTTTATTTTTTCGCTCTAGTGTCGAATTCCATTGCCACTCAATAGGCTATCCTTCAGAATTCGGCGAAAAGTAGAAAACTTATCACTAGGTTCCCTCCCCCTACTCTGCTGTGTGTGTGGGATACAGCATGAAGCTGATTTGATTTAAATTCGTTTAGTTTATATATATTTACAAATATTATCGCCAAGAACCGCATTCACTTGGACATCGCAAGTGTAACCACTCATTCTCTTTAGAAAATAGACATTGACGTTTGCCGTACCCAGTCACAAAGACCATATATATCAAATAATGTCAATCCTTTCTATATTTATATTATTAAAGCCATTCACAAAGATAAATAATGCTCTATTTGCTTGTTAAACGCTTTTATGATCTATTGTTAGTTTCTTATGATAATGAGATATAGAATTGTAGTCATATATTATTGTAAATATAAGACTTAATAAAACATAAGCTAAAGTTGTGTTTCTAACATCATCGCCTGCGTGGATTACATTCTTTTTAAATTTCAATTTCAGCTTCACGCCGTATCACGCTCACATCAGGGTAGGCAGAGGGAACCTAGTGATAAGATACTCCGTTCTCCACTTTCTGCCGGATTCTTGAGGCATTGCGTGTTGAGTGGCAGAACTCAACGCCGCGCTCTGCCTCGACACCAGAGTGAAGAAATGGAAATATAAAATTTAATTAAATATTTAATCTCCTCGAGTGGGGATCGAACCCACAACCAGTCGGTTTTACAGTCACACTTTGTGCCCCTGCGCCACGACTGGTCTCTATTGGTGATTACTTTTATCACGGTTTTATAAGGTCAACATCTAACCTGCGGTCGGTCCAAGTAGAAAAGTATGACACGGACTGTGGAGTGGGTCTCACGAGCCCGTTTAAAAATTGAAAATCTTATTCTTGTAACTAATAGAAAATTATTATAATATGTAGTAATTAGTTTCCGATCTTTCAAAAGAAAACGACATACTAACAAAAGAATTCTCTTTTAGTTAGATATAATGATATTGTTAATTATTAATCAATTGTAATGTTTTACGGCATTGTTTTTGTAGGAAAATAGATTATCTTTATATCATTATATTTATAAAGATAATCTATCAAATAAACCGATAGATAGTTAGTCTTGTAAGTCTACAAAAAAATACGTAAAACTAAATTTGTATTTAAATTATAAACCAAACAACCCTAAACTCACAGTTAATATCAAAAATAATGTTTATTTTAATGGCACAAAATTCTTATATAATACCGACATGAATATCACCGCCACCTGTGACGGTTATTCATCAGCTCCAGCTGAAGAACGGCAATGTTAGATGTATATATAATAACTTTAACTATATAAAGGTACTATAAGCGAAATCATTATAAATAAATCAGGAGTCAAGGCGTGGTGCAGGAGTACAGCTGTAAGCGCAACTGGTTGTAGGTTCGTTCTCACTATAGTAAATAAATATCTATTTAAATTTATATTTTTATTTATTTTCTCTGGTGTTAAGGCAAAGCGCAGCATTGAGTTCCACGATTCAATTTTGTCTACAAATTGGGCGTTTTCAACTGCGATTGCATCGTTTGGATTTAGGAGGACGCCGCGAGGACGTCGAAGAAGCTGATGTGGATGAGGAGCGTACTTACACGCTTCGATTATAATTGGTTGGGTAATTATTGCGCTGGTTGATCTGGTTTAATATATATAGCCCCACTCGGAAGACTGGTTGACCACGAGCCACCACGACCAGCTTCGATATTCCACAGAAGTACCCATTGTTTACTAAATGGGCTTATTGTTTGGCATAATATGTTCCGTCTTCGATGTCCATGGAGTTTTTATAACAAATTCCTCCTCACTATGAACTTAAACCGTCATCTTTGTCATCACCCCTTTAAATGAAACCATAGTTTTAACTACTCTTTAAAAACCTTATACAATTTAGACAAAAGAGATTTTTCCAAAAATTAAAAGGTTTTTTTTTTATAAAAAAAATAATTAAATTATAATTGTAAAATAAAACGCCATTTTTCAAGTTTGAAGAGAGGTTTGTGTATGTGTATACAAACAAACCTATCAAAGCGATGCGATGACGCCGCAAACGCATCGTTCACAAAGCCGAGTCGTAGGTAATGGCGGCAATGTTGTGCGGTGATAATGATTGTGAAATGAAAAAAAATACTATACTAAGCTGTTGAGGTATATAATTAATTCCTTTAGGTATGGTTTTGAAATATTTTATGCTATATGTTGATCCCGTAAAAGGAGCGCAGACGCTTCCACTCTGTATGAACACTGTGTATATTAGTGAAAACCGCATTAAAATCACCTTAGTTTTTAAGGATCCCAATCACAATACCTCAATTTAAAAGATTTAAACGTCTATAAGTGGGAAGCGACATTGTTTAATTTTATGGAAAGAAGATGCTTATAAAAATCCACATTCAAAAAGGTACTTAATACTTTGTTGAAAATATATAAAAAGATCTTAAGATTCATCGTGAGTTTATACAATCCGCGTCATATCCTTTTGACTGCAATTATATGAACAAGAAATCGTAATTATTGAATGTTTTATACATATTACAATATATATTTACTATAGATTTATGTCTATATAAAAATAAAAAAAACGTTATATATAATTGAGGCCGTCGTGGCGCAATGGTACATTTAATTACGCCACTAAACCAAACACGATAAAGGTTATTGATTCTTTCCAATTCGGGGTAATCGGGGTAGTAAATTATTTTTATTTCTTTAATCTGGTAATAATATAAAGAGCAGCGTTAAGATCCGTCACTCCATACGTATATCTGGATTTATAAAATAGAGATAGGAGTGCATTAACACTAGGTCACCTCGACTTTCCTTGCTATTTGTGGAGCACAGCGTGAAAATAAAAAAACAATAGAATTTTAATTCTAATCAATTCTACTTCAACGTAATCTTTACTTGATTATTGTACTTAGTAATATTTTGAAACATTAGATCATATCGCTAAATAACAGTCAATGACTATTCAAATACTTTAATTGATATAAAACTCCGATTATACCGCTTGATGCGTTAGATAGGATAAGGTTGGATTTACAACACATACTAGCTCGTACATTTAACTAGCTTTTCGCTTTTGACTTTGGCAATTTGGCGATATTTTCTCGTGGTAAAAGTATATGTAAAATGGTTAAAAAAAACGAATAGTTTATATTTCAATTTTTTTTTACGCTGTATCCCGCACACAGCAGGGTAGGCAGAGAGAACCTTAACACTAAGATACTCCGTTTCCCACTTTCTGCCGAATTTTGGAGGCATTGCGTGTTGAGTGGCAGAACTCAACGCCGCGCTTAGCCTCGACACCAGAGCGAAGAAATGGAAATATAAATTTAAGTAAATATTTCATCTCCTCGAGTGGGGATCGAACCAACAACCAGTCGTTTGACAGCCACACTTTGTGCCACTGCACCACGACTGGCCTCAATATTTCAAATTAAGTTTCTTTTTTTGATGATATATGCATTTATCAGTATAGGCAGAAGAAACCTGCGAAAATAACTCAAGACACTCCTCTCTCTCATTAAGACATTTTTTTCTGGAGACTAATGCTGGAGGTGTGCTTTATTTACACTCGTTATAAGAGCGAGGAAATTGTCCGTGAGTGGGATTTAAAGCCACGACCTGTTCACTGACCTGTTGTATTATTTTAATTCGACCACCTCATTTAATACAGTCGGTTAAAACAAAATTAACATAATTTATCTTCATAAATGCGTTCGACCAAACAAATTCTGTAGATTTATAACATTTTAGTATATATGTTATATTAAAATTCGTGCACGCGCGTGTTATCACTATTTATTTATAAATTGATTAAGTTAATCAGTTTTCTAAGCAGATTGTATGACTGTACGTGTTAGTTTAAAGTTTATCTTCGATATGGCGAAATGTTTGATAGATTAGAGAAATCGCGTTGTTAAGTTACGCGAACACTCATATCTCTTACAGAATAGGGACTCTTGATAAGGGATTCCATAACAAATGGGTAATGATAATGCAAATTGATATGCCGCCTTATTGACATTAAAAATTGAAGGACGCGCGTGGACTGCTAATAAAAATATAATAGGAAGCAGGTTTGCTCTATTAAAATTTGCAGGCACATTTTTAAAATTTTTACTATCACGTACAATTATATTTTTAACTAACGGCCCCCGTGCTGGCTTCACCCGCTTGAAATATACAAATATTTATTTAAGTTTATTTAATCAAAAACCGACAAAGCGTGAGTCAGACTCGCCCACAGATAATTCTGTACCAGTTTCAGGATTGTGATTGGGAAATACCTTATAGGTGTTGATGATGCGGCGAATAAAGATAGGAAACTTAAGTTTGTGAGGATATACACTTATTTAGAATAAGAATTGATTTGATTATCGTATTTAATAGAAAAATTGGTACTGTGCGCAAGCTACAAACGAAGTTTTTCCCAAAAATCCGTGTTAAATGGTTACCAATTATCCACGGATTAGTTGCCGTCTTGGCGTAGTGGCACAGCGTTTGTACGTATTTTGATCAAAGAAATAATAGTTACAAATACAAATTGTATTGTATTTAAACTATCTATGTATCAATTCCTTTGGGCTATGTCGAAACGAATTGATTAGCAGGCTTAAGTGGCAGTGGGCTGGTCACATTTGTCGCAGAACCGATGACCGTTGGAGTAAACGCATTTTAGAGTGGAGACCACGCCTCGGCAAGCGTAATGTGGGACGTCCTCCAGCTAGATGGGGTGACGATATTCGCAAAGTGGCTGGCATTTGCTGGATGCGAAGTGCTCAAGACAGAGCTCTGTGGCGTGCCAATTGGAGAGGCCTATGTCCAGCTGTGGACTTGGAACAGGCTGATGATGATGATGATGTATCAATTTATACTTTTGTATTTTTTTATTATGTACCTTACTGTACCAATTTAAAATTATAACAGCTTATTTTCGCTCCAAAAGTCGTTGGGAGAGTTGGCTACTTAACCTTAAGACCTTATTGCACATTTGGTTTGTATTTAATATGTATTTTTATGAATGAAATTATAATTATTTTTAATATAAATATGGAAGCTTATGGTAATGTATCTTTATTCCACTTAACGCAAATGCTACTGAAAGGATTTAGAAGAAATTTTACACTAATTTATCATACAGGCTACAATTTATGAACTGAATTTATATAAATTCTACAAAATCATTATGTAGGTACATTAATAAGTTTAAGTGGGCGAAACCACGGTTGGGTCGCTGTTAAGATATAAAGAACGAAAACAAAAATGCTAAGGTGGGTAGCAAATTAATTATTATAAAGTTTTTACATCAGTTCCATAATTAAAAATAAAATCATAAGTAAGAAGCTTTGCCCTATAAAAAATTACAGGCACGTGGCTTTTACATATTGTTAAATCTATTCTGCATTCTAAAAGAGGCCGTCATATAGGTCGTAGTAGAGTTACCATCAAGACGGACCGATCAAAAGTAAAGGAATCGCCATCTTCCTAAGACTCTACACGGTTGTAAGATCATGCTGCGTAAAAATCGGAGGAAGCAGATAATCATTTTTTCTTAAGTGTGATTATTTTAAAGTGATCTTATCATTGAGGCCAGTCGTGGTGCCCCTGCGCACCCAAAAGTGTGAAATCGACTGGTTGTGGTTTCGATTCCCATTTGACGAAAAGAAATATTTATTTATATTTATAATTTCTTTTCTTCGCTCTGCTGTAGAGTAAAAGCGCGTTGAGTTCCGCAACTCAACACGCAATGCCTCCAGGAACTCGGCGGAAACTGGGGAACAAAGTTATTAGTGTTAGTCTTAGGCTGATTGACTAGGTTCCCTATGGCTACCCTGATGTGTGAGGGAGACAACGTGATGATTTAATTTAATTTTAATAAAAACATATGCTATGAATAAATAGCATTCGTGATAATAATCCATTATACAGATAATGGATTTTTTAGAGATTTTTTTTACAAATTTCCACATGATGCCCCTGTGGCCATTGTATTGAATTTGTAAAAAAATCTTATCAGTGATGCTATACAATATAAATAAATTGTAACAAGCGTATACGAAATTCATTGGAGGTACGATGAGAACGTAAGATTTAGTAGTCGGAGCGCTTGAATGGTTCCCAAGACTCACTTGCACCAATTTGGATTTGCGCCACGTTCAAATTTGTATATTAAGTTTTCAAAAAAAGTATAGATCATCATCATCAGAGATCATCATCAGCTCCAGGTTCAACCCTGATGGTGTCAACGATCCTTACAAATAAGGGATCTACAGATACAATTATTAAAATTTCAGTCTTAATATACTTTTGATTACGAATCTTAAAGATAGATCATCAACTCCCGGTGTAAAGACAATACGGTAAAATTAATATGACAACCAATTTATTTTAAATGTTTTGTAGTTAATAATAAGATACAGTTATATTTTTAATAATAAAACACAGTAGATTTAAGCCTTTTTATTTTTTTGGTTCTTGATAGATCCTCTTTCAAAGTAAATTTTGAATAATTGATACGCTGGAGCCTCTACCAGCAGGTATAAGACGAAAGCCAAAACGTAACAGACGAACACCACTCCAATGAAAATGCAAAACTGTAAGAAATACTATTTTATAATTATGTTTTTAATATTTTATACGAACAGTTAAAAGTCTATGAGAACTCATAGAGTTCGTATAATTTGTTACAAATTTAATTTATCTCGTCTGAAGTTATTATGTTTCATATCGAGTGGTCTTGTAAGAGCGGAGAAATTAAAAAAAAGTAATTCAGCCGATTGGGAATTGAACGCACAACCATGGCGCATATACACATTCTGTCCCACTGAGTCCTGATAGCTATAAAATATAATTATATTTGATAATTAATAAAATTAGTTATATTTAATATATGTATTATTTTTAAGGACAATTTTATATTATAAGTTGTCATTGGGACAATATATAAAACTTACCAAAAAAGAAAACTTACCAAATTTGGAAACGAAACAGGCATTAGACGTGTCCTTGTAGCGATCAAAAAGTTATATACGTCAATATTAAGTAAGAAGACTCCGTACGACAGTTTCCCCATTATTTCAAAGCCGCGCCATTCAAACAATGCCTGTGATAGACCTGGAACCAAATAAAGAATTATGAACTTTTAATTCAAAAAAAAAGGAAACGTTATAGGATTTCCATCTATTTGTCTGTTCAGACTATTTTTCTTGTAATTGCGTGGACTATAAGACTGAAATTAATGTAGTCAACAGTCCCGTAGGGAAGAGACAAAATAAACTCATAAGTCACCGCCATCAAAAATAAATTTTCAATTTAAAAATTTTCACACAAAATAAAGAGAGAAGAAAATAAAAAATGGTGATTACCATTAAACTTCAATAAAATCCCCAAAATCCACACACTAGTTATGAGTCCTATAACAAATCTATGTAACGCTGCGAACACTAAAGTAAACAACGGCGGTGGTGTAAGCGGATATTCAAACAAGAAGCTCATGCTTTGAAATACGCAGATTAATAAAACAATGCCGAGCCAGCACATGAAATTGCCGAGCTGGAAGAAAAAATATAATAATTATAATATAAAAAAATAGCTTCACCCTTCACGAAGTAGTTCAAGGTGGTGGGTTCAATCCCAACTCGAGGGGATGAAATATTTACCTAAATTTATATTTCCTTTTCTTCGCTCTGGTGTCAAGGCTAGAAGCGCGGCAGAAAGTGGGGAATGGAGTGTCTTAACACTAGCTTCCCTCTGCCTACCCTGCTGTGTTCGGGATACAGAGTGAAGCTTCATCCTTTTTACTACATACTAGGGTTGGTAGTTAAGACACTCTCCTTCTTATTGTGCAGCCATTTTTTAAGATAAATTGTGAAGAGTGGCGGAACTCAACGTTGCGATTTGTCATCTAAAGAGGGAAAAATTAAATAGTTTATATGTAATTCTCCCGAGTGGAGCTGAAATCAAACCTACAACCATCGTGTTTCACTCAGATGTTGCTCCACTGTGACATGACACGCTCAATATAATACCATAAGAAATTTGTGAATAATATTAATAAAATGTTATTTAGAGCGGCTAATCTTTTTTTAATAAAGCGGCGGTGGGAGCGGAAAATAATTCATTTCTTCAAGTTGAGAGTATAATATTCACAAGAGAGCATACATACGTAATGTATCATTGGTATAATAATAAATATATTAATAAAATACATGAGTGCATGTACCTATGATATTAAAAATTTAAAAAAAACTTTAAAATATTATTATTGACAATACCTTGAAATACCGGACTTTTATTTGCCTCTGTTTCAAATAATATCCAAGGTAGGCGCTACCCATACCCATAATAAAGCACGGTAGATTATTTTGTACAAGTACATGATATTCATGAAAATTTCTATTCTTTAATGTACGCAGAGCTCTGTAAAACAGTTTAAAATTAAATATATAAATAAAAATTTACAATACTATTGAAATAAGCAAAACTAACTAGACAAAGAGTTAAAAATCTTTAACAGGCCATTCCATAAAAATAATATTTTTTTTTTTAAATATTAAAATTTAAAGCGCTTTCTCCTGAATACGGAGTAACGGCGAGCCCGACTCGCACTTGTCCGGATTTTAAAATACATACTCAGGGCTATACGCTGTGACACCTTCCAAGTCTAGTTGTAAAATGTGCAAGATGGGGCAAATGATGCCAATGGCTAAAAACAAGAGTAGGGTGGCACATTTAATTTTCCAACTTCGGGTACGAATAATGAAGTAAATAATGAGACCGATGATGAAAAGCTGAAGGTCCACTGCAAGGTGCCTGAAAATATAAATGATAAAGAGATGGATGAACATCATAAACTTACGTCCTATTACATTTTTCCTATAAGTTGTCGTTTAGCTCGCATTAAGAAATTTTCACAGACCATATAAATGTCAGTAATTTTTGAAATATGTTATGGGAAAAAACCATCAATTATTTTCTTCGTTGTTGCCCCCGAAAGTTATTGTATATTTTGATCGTGTTTCTACTTCAAAGAATCGTAGACCTAAATATTTTATATTATTTTCAGTTTAACACCTCTACACGATCTGGAGTAAAAAGGTCTGGGTAAAACAGGTAGATAGACGGTCAACACAGTGATCCTATAAGGTTTCTGTTGTTTTTTTCTTTTGATATACAGAACCCTAAGCCTAAACCCTTTTCTTCTAAATTAAATTCCGCGCTTTGTTTTATTTTTGTTCTTACAAGCAAATACTTACCATGTTTGTATTAAACAGAACTTGTCGTCTGGTAAAAAATTGTTGAAATAGAAGAAATGGGCCCAGTAATAATCCCTGCACTGCGCGGTAACACCGTTTGTGACGAAGTATTTCCACAGCGGTCCAGACCCGATGTGACGGAGCCAAGTCGTTATGAATGCTATTACAAAGGCTAATGGTGCAGTTAATCTGAAAAATTAAAATGATTAAATATATTTAAAAAAAATTATAAAAATATAAACAATGGCATTTAAACCCGCGCCTTATGAAAACCATCCAAGCGCCCTGACCGCTAAGCCATAGTTCCGCCACTTGAGACACTGAAATTAGGTGGGATACCAGGAACAGAGTGCCTTAATATTAGGATTTTCCTTCCTAACCTCTTATAAACCTACAGCTATACGGGACATTTGGGATACATCGTTAAAATAATACAACAAAATAAATATTTAAAGAGAATGTCCGACATTAATTAGGTATTACATATTATTACTTCTTTTCGACTATACAAAAATCCCTTTTATTTCTACTGTACAAGAGTCGAAGCCAGTCGTGATGCTGCGATGAACGCGACTAGTTGTGAATTCGATCCCTTATGGATGATGGCTTAGTTAATCAGAGCACTTGGACGGTGTCGAAGATGCTCGAATTCAAATCCCGTTACGGTAATTTTTTTATGTTTTCTAAAAAGTGATTTAATTTAATTTAAGAGCTGAGCTGAGCTCAAGAGCTGCTTACTCAGAATACACGCCCCCTAAGGCTGTATGCTGTCCACTAGGCTGTTTCCTTTGCATATCAATGTATGTTAGAAAATTCTATCGTTCATTGCTATGCAGATGATAGCACAGTGAACGCAGTTTACTGCGCAAGTTTTTCTCAGAATAACGTCGACCGCACTGGTCGACGTTATTGTGAAAAAACTTGGTTCAACTTAACCCCCCGAAGACACAAGTTTGCGCGTTAACCAATCACAAACACCCCATATATCGTATCGTTACTCTTTCAAAACACCCCTTATAGCTGCACCCAGAATCAGCATTTTTTGTCCTAAATGTGACTGCCAGTATCACAATCATCCGGAAATCAAGGCCAGAAACTGGGAGTCATCAGCAGAGACTACACTAGATTTTAATTCTTATTGTAAATCTAATAAAACATTTAATACTTTTTTATAAGCTATAAAAAATATTAAATATTTTCATGCTGTGCCCCACATGTAGGCAGAGAAAATCTGCCGTTTCGATTTTTTCATATTTTTTTTGGATGTCAAAATTATTGCAATATTTTTTTTACGGTACAAGAGTATAGTATCGGTATAAAAAAGTGTCCAGTGAACTAGTGATTTTTTGAATTTTATGTATATCTCATCATAAAAATAAATTCCTTACAAAATAGCATAAACATATATAAAAATATCAAATATACTCACTTCCACCATCTCTTAAAAATTATTAATGGTATATCTCTCCAAGACATTTTCTTGTCTTCCGTATAAATTTGCAAATAATACGTCATGAGAAATCCGGTCATGAAAAAGTACAACTGAATTAAACTTGATGCACTGAAGATAATTCGAAATTTACTATCATATGCCTGCAATATGAAACAAATAAATGTACATTATTTTATTTCAGCTTCACGCTATACCGCATAGAGAGTCTGATCGACCGGTTCGCCAGTTTCCTGGCTGCAATTAAGTGAGTGTGTATGGACTTGGCCAACATGGATGGATACTAGATAAATATTTCATGTATTAATTTTACTCATAGTTATTATGTTCATTGTACAATGACGTATTTGCATTTATAATTAGCATTTTTTAAAGAAATAACACGGTAGTGTTAGAGTAAGATACTCAAAACAGGGATGCCTAAATTTGAAAACAAGTGTTAATAAACGGGATTTTGTAATTCACGGTATCTATGGGACTACCACGTTGCTAAAAAAGTTCATAAAAATATTGAAAAAATAGTATTTTCTCTTATTCTCGCCAAACGATAATTCCAATAAATATTTTGTTGTGTAGCATAAATTTGTAAAAATCTCCCTACAGAGATGACCTTACAACATTAATAAGTTGCAACAAACGTAAAAGAACTTGTCAGAGCGCTTTAACGGTTTCCAAAGACAGCTTCTTTAAAGTTTTTATACGTACTACCCAAAGTTGTTGACCATTACATATATCTGGGATAAACAGTCCAGCTTGTAAGTCTTACTTCGAGAAAGATAATATCTAATCCAATCCAGCTCGCATGGATAAAGTTCGAGAAATTGCGAAAATTTTTGCATCCATAATGCTTTAATGTGACAAAACAAAAAACTTTGACTAGCGTATGTTGTCAGTGACGACATATGGGAATGTGACAACTATATCTCACTTAAGAAAGTTAATGCTCACACAGCGGGAATAGGAGAGAGCAATGGTTCATATCCCTTGCACGATAGAATCAGAAATATCCCTAGGCGAACAAAAATAACCAATATTGCTTGAAAATTGCCCAACTGATGTGACAGTCGGTGGAACATATTGCGAGGAGAATCGATGGCCGATAGGCTAAAAAGGTTCCTGAGTGGTGGCAAGATCTCAACGATAAAGTGGACAGGCCCAAGTCGCCTGAGCCACTGAATATGGGCAGCGCAAGATTGATCGTAGCGGAGACACTTACAGAAAAGCTATGTCCAGCTCACGAAAACCTGATATCAATGAATGAGTAAATGTAAAAAAATTGTAATGAGTTATGATTTGTCAAGATAAAAATATATTTAATGCCATACCTTTTCAAAATTATGAGGATCACTAATAAATCCAGTGAACAAAAGTAGTGAGTGACCAAACACCACTAAAATTTGGCAAATTGTCCTAAAAAAACAATTATTAGTATAATAAAATGTAACTACAAAACTAGAGATCTTTAAAAATACATACATACATAGGCAATAAGCAAGTACGCACGCACGCACGCACGCACGCACGCACATAGACACACAGACACACACACACACACACACACACACACACACACACACACACACAAACACACACAATATAGCAGGGTAGGCAGAGGATCTAAGTATTAGGTTAACTATTGTAACTTAATGTCATCATACTTACCTAACTCCATAAAGCCCTTTTAATTCAAGAAGTCTTTCATCGATATCCGGTTCACGGCCCAGCATCTCAGTGTTACGGAACACAGAAAAACAGAGTAGGACATTATTTTGTTTATTTTCTGGAAATAAAAAACGCGTATATTGTCTCAATATGATTGACATTTAATAATACTTAACAATTTTATTTTCTATTAGAATTTAAAATTTGAATATTTTTTATAAACTGACGACAAATATGAGTGGCTTGAAAATAAAAATAATATGAACCCATACATTAAATCCATTAAAGTTAAAACTACTCGCGTTACATCAAAATAATTTACCATGTTAATACTTAGGTTACGCTCACTTTACATGGAATAGTAATATAAAAGTAATATTTACTATCTATTTACTCTCTCTCTCTCTAATGTAAGCGCGTTAGTTGCGTGTTTGATCCCCATCTGGGACAAATATTACATTTAATCATTTCACTTGATGAAAAAAGTCTCACTGAGGTTTTTGTGTCGGTTTTTTCAGGTCTGAAATATTAGCCTAATTGACCAAGCAACTGACCTAAAATAGCTTCAACCCTAGTACTTTTAATTAATTTATTTTTTACCTTTATTTAATAAATTTACCTAGAACAAATCAGGAATAGAAATAAAACTCACCTGTCCTCCTTCTGTTTTCATTGGTTGTACATTTTAAGTCATAATAACTTCCTGATACAATAACAATAAGTAAAATAACAAATAATATTGCCACTGTATAATCCAAAATGTCAATATTTATTTGCTTTTCCGTCGCTTTATCGCAATTTAACCTGTGTATCCGTGTATTCAAACCATATTTTACTTTCATAATTTCATTAAGGCATTCCTCGAGGATGTGTTCGAGATCCTTTTTTATGTGTAACTTAGATTTTTGGATGTACTTTTCACAGGTTTTTGTAACACATACTCCTCTATCGATGTTTGAGTAATTGAAGTGTTTGAACGTTTGCTTTGAATACTCCTGCAATAAGAAAATGTGGTAAATCAATAAAAAATATATAAAAATCTTCCATCGGATCCTAGCAAACAGTAAATTATTATTTTGTTTTAACTATATGCAACAAATATTAAAATATTTAGTGTAACTTATTTTTCGTTATTCACTTGAGTTTTTTCGAAATTATCTTTTCACTAGCTCTCATTTAGTACTCACATTGTTATGCTAAAAAATAATCCTCCATTCCTTTTATTGTTAAAGGGCTAGATAAGCCCTATACGTTCCTACATACGGTCGAATCGTCCCATCTCCTTAACTCACTTGAGGAAGTCTTATAACCTAATAAGTCTTACCCCTCAGTGGCTGACTTGCTTTTTTTGCATTTTAGTATTTTCAAAAAAAAAATCGATTTGTACTTACTTGTATGGTATTGTAAATTTTGTTATTTGAATCACCATAGAGCTCCATGCTTGCTACACAGTAAACGGCTTCTGGATTTTCGAGACACGATTCATATTTTTCTAATTCGAAGAGACTCGGTAATTTTTCGTATTCCGTTTCTGTTGAAATTAATTTTATTAAATAGTAAAGATATAGTTGTGTAAATAATTGATCGTGGCCTGATATCATGTATCTTTGAATTTTTTCCCGACTGCTAAGTAAGAGTTACGTTTTTCGCGCGTAACTTGTATGTATGTATGTATGTAATGTTCTTTATTTCCTCATATCTCCAGAACCGCTGAACGGATTTGTGAAAATTTCGACTTAGTTTAATGAGAACGTATGGCTTAGTGGTCACAGCGCCTGGTCAGTTTCCAGGTGGCGCGGGTTCGAGTCCCGCTACGTTCAAATTTTTATACGTTTTCTAAATAAGTATTTTCTTTCCTAAGTGTGGAATAACACGTTAAAAAATGTTTAAAATATTTACTAAACAGCATTCTCTCTTGCCAAACGATAATTCTTAGTAATTATCTTTGGGTAGCAGAAATTTGTAAAAATCTCCCTACAGAGATGCTAACAACATAAATGAGTTGTCATAAGCGTATAAAAATTTCGACGTAGCTCGATGAGAACGTATGGCTTAGTGGTCAGAGTGCCTGGTCAGTTTCCAGGTGGCGCGGGTTTGAGTCCCGCTACGTTCAAATTTTTATACGTTTTCTAAATAAGTATTTTCTTTCCTAAGTGTGGAATAACACGTTAAAAAATGTTTAAAATATTTACTAAACAGCATTCTCTCTTGCCAAACGATAATTCTTAGTAATTATCTTTGGGTAGCAGATATTTGTAAAAATCTCCCTACAGAGATGCTAACAACATAAATGAGTTGTCATAAGCGTATAAAAATTTCGACGTAGCTCGATGAGAACGTATGGCTTAGTGGTCAGAGTGCCTGGTCAGTTTCCAGGAAGCGCGGGTTCGAGTCCCGCTACGTTCAAATTTTTATACGTTTTCTAAATAAGTACTATTTTTTATTTATAGTTTACTATAGTAACAAAATAGTACAAAAAATAACTCACCATTCAAATGATATATCACTCCACAACATCTATCACACATCAATAATAAAAAAATATAAAAAATAAACTGATACATTTTTTATTGTAATTTTTTTTATTTTACTTTGAAATATTAAATTAAATAAATGAAGATCAAGATTAACTTCTTATTTTTATATTAAAATAAAAATAAAAAAGATTTAAAATTAAGTTTAAGATGTATTTTAACTTTTTAAAAAGTCCGCTACAAAATTCGTTGCTGTACTGTGTGCTACACTTGTATATTCAAATCGCAAGTAAAGAGAACTGATCGAATTTTATAATTATAAATCTATTTAAGTTCTTTCATTATTTTAATGTGCAATATTACAATTTTATTTTGCTATACAAATATTATGTACGTATATAAAAATCCATTCAATATCGAGGTCGACGAGCAATAACTTTGTATAAATATTGACACACTTTATTTATTTTTATATGTTTCAGTTTCTTGACTTTGAGGGTTTTCTATTTAAAAAAAATAAAACTTGCATATACCGCATTTTAAATGGAACCTGTGATAGTAGGTTACTATTAAGATACTTCTTTTCCCCATTTTCCGCTGAAGTTTGGTAGTTCCACGCGTTAAGTGCACCGAGACCCGACGCTGCAAATTGTTTTTAAATGTTTTATTTCAAAGTAATATTAAAATATACATATAATGATAACTTCAAAAAAGTTATTTGTACTTGGTACAAAGAAAATTGCTACTACAGATAGTTTCAAATGTTAATAGAGCTGTTCTTTGGCTTTCCGAAATGGGAAACAGAAATTTAAAAAATATAATATTTAATAATATACAATAAAATATAATATTATTATCATTTCTCCGGTCTACAGTCACAACGTGCATACTAACTACTCAACATGTATTATTTCAGATTTGGGTGGAAAGTGGATCACAGAGTGTCTTAACAAATTGTCTAGACTAAAAAATATGAAATTTTTAAGGAATGATGATCGTGATGAATTTTCTTTAGTTTCCTGTTACCTGAGTGATGAAATGCAGATAATACATACGTCCAATGAGGAATCGAACCAACAACAGACGTGTTTACAGTCAGGCGATTAGCCGCTGCGCTTAAATGGCCTATGTGAAAACACGGCCAATTATTTTTAGTATACAGACTATATTTTCATTTTAATAATATAATGTACAAAAAAATAAACAACCAAAACAAGTTTAATAAAAATAAAAACTCATTATTTTTTAAAGTTTCAAAGATTATTCGATATTGTTTTAATCCGCATAAATATATAAAATTGATATTGTAAGCAATAAATTTCAAGATTTATATAGATTTTCCTCATTTTATATTCATTTGTTTTGTGTCATTATTTTGAATATTTATTTATTTTTATTTTATTACCTTACTATCGATCCACGCGCGGCTTCATCTGCTTAAAATGCATGAAAATACATATTATATAATATATATATATATATATATATATATATATATATATATATATATATATATATATATATATATATATATATATATATATATACATATTATATCATATCTTTTAAATGCGTTAGCTTACAAGTTTGATTTTTTTTAACCTAAATATTTGATATTAATTTCAGCTTGATATCTCCACACGATCTTGAGATAAATAGCTTAGACAGACGGACAGAAAGACCAAAGAAGTGATCCCATAAGAGCGCCTTTTTTACCGTTTCAGGTACGAAACCTTAAAAAATAATTTATATAACGACACCATGCAATCCATTTTTTTTTTATATTTTATAATTCATACAATAATTTATTTATTATATATTAAAGAACATAATGTATTACAATGCAAAAAAAACTATAATAATTAACAATATTTTTTAGTTATTTACACTTTTTAGTTTTTAATTATTATAAATTGAAATTTCTGTTGGCGTACATCCTGGAAATAGGTACGGAACCCTCGGTCGGCGAGACTAACTCGTACTAGACCGATTTTTTTTTTCATATTATTGCATAGTCCTCATATATATATAACGTATGCAAAATTTTAAATTAACTCGACTTTTTTAATCACGTTCAAAGTTTCCTTTACAAACTGTGTAGATTTAGGTGAAAAAGATGATAAAAGCAGTCTAATTGTGTCAATACTGGGCTATTGCTTGTCGACAACGGCCCCTATTAGAAGGAAATTAGTTTGAAGTATTGTTGTTAGATGATACATGTCACTTATTGCGATTACGCAGTATCTCTTTCCAAATAGTTTCCAAACATATGGACGATGCGTTTTTATCGTTATTTTTTAAAAACTATAACCGCTTCCGATTTTTAACAATATAGATACGACCGAGGCTAATAAAAAAGTGCTTAAAAGGATTAATTCTTCTCCTGATGGATATGATTTTTTTTGTTTTATTTAAGATAATTAATTCGAACGAAATACGTTTATTTTAACATATTTTTAATAATCACTATCTCGTATTTTTTTTTGTTTAAATTAATGAGAATGTTTAATGTCTATAATTTGGATGGTTTTTAAATCATTTTTTTGAGATTTTCAATTTGTGACAACAATACCTTTGAAACAGACGGGAACGAGTATTTTATTCCCTAGGTGTGTTATCACTTATAAAATCACTTAAACAGCTTCATACTGGATCCCACACAGTAGGGTAGGCAGCGGGATCCTAGTGTTAAGACACTCCGTTCCCTACTTTCTGCCGAATTCTGGAGGTATTGCGTATCGAGTGGCAGAACTCCACGCCGCGCTTAGCAGAGCAGAGCAGAGCGAAGAAATGAAAATATAAATGTAAATAAATATTTTATTTCCTCGAGTGGGGATTGAACCCAGTCGATAATTCTAATCTTTTAAAATCGATTAATAAACGTTTTTACTTACAAATAAAAAATATATTTCTATATATTTATTATTTTAATTTATATAAAAAATATAATAATAATTAAACTCATATTTATCATTTGTTTATTGTTTTTATACTTTGAAAAAAACTGAACACTTTAAGCCAAAAATAAAACGTTTCTTTAAAATTTAATATTATTTAAAAAAATACAGCTTTTTCATTCGTTTTTCTTATATGCGGGACCTCTTCTAAAGTAAACATTGAACAATTGGCACGCTGGCGACTCTACCAGCAGGTACAAGACGAATGCCAACAAGTTACAGATGAACGCCGCTCCAATGAATGTGAAAAACTGTAAGAAATATATAATATTATATTTTTTTATAGGAATACACAGAAATAACCGGTGTAGTAAAATATCAGGTGATATATTTAAAGGCGAAAACCAAACGACATACTTATTATAATTTTAATTTATATAAAAAAAATCAAAATAAATCACTGGAGAATTCTGGAGGCATTGCGTGTTGAGTGGCAGAACTCAACGCCGCCCTTAACCTCAACACCAGAGCGAAGAAATGGAAATATAAATTTAAGTAAATATTTCATCTCCTCGAGTGGGGATCGAACCCACAACCAGTCGGTTTTACAGTCACACATCGTGCCACTGCACCACGACTGACCTTAACATAAATGTGAAATTGCTGTAAAAAAACATACCAAATTTAGAAACGAAACAGGCATTAGATGTGTCCTTGAAGCGGTCAAAAAGTTATATACGTCAATATTAAGTAAGAAAACCCCGTAGGTCAGTTTCCCCATTACTCCAAAGCCGCGCCATTCAAACAATGCTTGTGATAAACCTGGAATCAAATAACACATTATGAGCTCAAATTTCAAAAGATAAAAGGGAACCTTTATAGAATCATTATATTGTACGATCGTCCATCTATCTATCCTATTTTTCTTAAAATCGCGTAGAAGCATCAAGATCAAATTAATATCAAATACACAGTCCCATTAAAATTATTTATGGCAAGAAGTGATAACTAAAAGAACTGGACAAATGCCAGTCGGATCCGCAAACCGAATGATCTGTACCAAACGTTCATATCTTTTGATTGCGTTGAATTAGAAGTTAGCTTTTTCTGTGCTCTAAAAAGCTTTTGATTTGTGATATTAACTTCTGATTGATACATCCACGCGATCTCTTTATAAATACTGTTGACAGGCGGACAAAGAAGCTGAAACCTAAAAATCCGAATAATGCAAGTTTTTGTTATGTTAAAGAAAATAACCATTACATTACCATTACAGTAAAAAATTATTTGAAATTGACATGAGTAGTGCCCTCAGTGGGCTACCCCGACTCACAGTGAACCGATTTATATTTTTTAATATTCTAAAATAAATAATTACATTCACGTATTTTACTTATTTATTTCATTTAAAATTCATTGAAAACTGTTATAAAGCACAAATCCTATTCTATTAAAATCATTAGGTACTAAGTTTTTCGTTGAATTGAAACATCCTACTAGGGTGTAGTGTGTAATATACAACATTATTTTTATTTTTATATAAAATAGGTTTTTAACTCTTGCGTCCCCTAATGGTGATATAAAAGTAGCTGAGAAGTATTTCACACAAGTGACAAGTGCTTCTACGTGTCCCAGGTAACTGTGACCGCATAAAAAGTGGGTTACATAGGAACGAGTAACGAGATGTAATAAAGCCTATAATAGTCTTCTTTGATAAATGGACTATCTAAAATAAAATTAAAATCATTTCGAACCAGTAGTTCTTGAGATTATGTTGAGAGAGTGTTCAATCAAACAAATGTTCAACTTTTAATAAAAGTACAGAAGGAAATAAAAAAGTAAATCACCATTAAACTTCAATATAACCCCCAAAGTCCACACACTAGTTATGAGTCCAATCACAAATCTATGTGTCGCTGCGAATATTATGGTAAACAAGGGCGCTGGTGTGACCGGAGTTTCAAACGCGAGACTCATGGTTTGAAATAAACCGATCAGCATAGGAATGCTGAGCCAGCACATTATATTTCCGAGCTGAAAGAAAAAAATAATAATATAAAAAAGCATCTTCACGCATTTTTCCATACTAAACAGCAAGTAGTTAAGACACGCTCCATTTGTAGATACAAAACGTATTTAGTGGTGGAACTCAACACCACGATTTATAAAATCATCTGAGTGAAATATCAATAAACATCTGACTGAAATATAACAATAATGGGTATGATTCCAGCAAAAAATACGCATTAATAAAAACACTGTAAAAGTATTAATAATACCTTGAAATTCCGAAGTTCTATTTTCTTCTGTTTCAAGTAATATCCAAGGTAGGCACAACTCATACCCATGATAAAGCACGGTAGATTATTTTGTACAAGTACATGGTAGTCATGAAAATTCTTATCCTTTAATGTACGCAGGGTTCTGTAAAACAGTTATTAAATTAAACATACTACTGCTACTCTAGATAGTAAACAAAGAACTAGAAAAAGGTATTTTCTTTATGAATACACTCAATTTTGTCATATTTCAAACAAAAAGAAAAACAAATTCGGTTAATCCATTTTGGAGCTATAACAGACAGATATGCATATACACTGTTACATAGCCATGTGAAACTTATTTCAAAAGTATTTCATTCAAACTTGACTGTAGGCAGAACCGTGGAAACCAACTCCGTCCAAGACATTCCGCAAAATTTTCGAGGAATTGCGTGTTCAAGAGCGAAAAAAAAAAAAACATAATTCCCACGTATGGAAAGCGAGTCCACAATCGTCTCGTTTACAGCCACAGACTTTTGTCACTACGCCATGACGGCCTAATCTCTTGTCTTTTATTTATTTTCTGGGTAGACAGAGTATCTTTTGTTGGGAGTAAATAAAAACAAAAGAGCCTTTCATTTTTTGCATCCTTAGTTTATTATATTTCATAAATATAAAATAAAAAGTTATGGGTTTTAATGAAAAGGTTATTTAAATATTTTATGCAAAAATAAGATTATACTTTTTTCCGAATATACGATATTAGATAGAGATTTTTTTTTTATGGAAATGCACGCAGTAATCAAGTCACCTGATGGTAAGGGAACAGTTTGGGGAACATTGCGTTCTTAGTGGTCCAACTTTACGCTAAGCTAACTTAGAGTTGAGAGGTGATTTTCTAGAGCGAGAAAACGAAAATTATACAAATATAATCATTCCCAAGTGGGGATAGTATTCACAACCGTCAGGTGGTATCCCACTGTACAACGATAACCTTATTTTTTTTATAAAATACTTACTCAGGGCTGTATGCCACGACACCATCTATGTCTTGTAGTAAAATGTCAAAGATGGGACTCATTATACCAATGGCTAAGAAAAAAAGGAGGGTGGCACATTTAATCTTCCAATTTCGGTTACGAATCATGAAGTAAATAATGAGACCGATAACGAATAGCTGGAAGTCCACAGCGAGGTGCCTGAAAAAATAAGAAGAAAGGCATAAGAAACGGATACGGATAAATATCAAAGCTTGAACCCTTGTACATTTAAACTTTTTTTATTTGTTATCACTTAGTTGGCATTATGAAATTTTCACAGACTACCCTTAGGAAGGCAACAAGGGTAAGGGATAATTCGTCAGTACTTGATAAAAGTATTTAGTTGGTATTGTTGGTAATCTTTCAAACGCTCAATCTATTTTCCCCTTGGAGTGAATTCAATCAATTCTGAACGTTGCGTTGTCAAAATGCATCAACGTGTCGCGGTAACTTGCTGCTTTTGTTATACTAACGTTGCTTTAGTAACTCGTAGTATTTTTTGAAATATTATAATAACTGTTTGCTTTTTTTTTAAAAGTGGCTTAGGTTACTTGTCATGATCAGCTAGGAATACTTGTTGATGCTAGTCGGTTGAGGAGTGTCGTTCAGAAGACAATCATACAAGTGTAAATAATAATCATGTTTCGTTGCACTCGGAGGAGTAGGACACTTTAGAAAATTAAGGAAGTAGTGACGACGACGATATGCTGCTGGCTCAATTACGTGCTAATATATTTAGAGGTAAAAAAATTCACCGTCAATTGCAACATTTTAATGAAGAACACCTCGGAGAAATATAGTGACTTGGGAGAGGTATACCTCCAAGTATTAAGACAGAAAGAGATGCTATAATTACTTTATTTAGCCAACTATTAATTATATTATGTACTAGCGACCTGCTCGCGGCTTCGCCCGCTTAAACCACAGAATTATTTATTTAACACACTGAATTATGTTCGTGTTTTGATATACTTATAATGTATGTTTGCAATGTAATGAAGTTTTTTATGAGAAAGTTGTTAAAACTTTAGGTCGCATTTTCGTACCTCCCATAAGAATCTTCAATTGAATGTTTGAAATAAAAACACAACTTATCGATACTTACTATATGTGCGATAATCTCAGAAACGGCTTAACCGATTTAAAAACTTTTTTTGTTTGTATTCTGGCAAACTGCCCTTAAATATTAAGTATTAGTTTTATTTTAAGCAGCTTCATGCTAGTCAGAGGGAGGAACCTAGTATTAAGACACTCCGTTCCCCACTTTCTACCGAATTCGGGACGCATTGCGTGTTGAGTGGCAGAACGCAACGCCGTGCTTAACCTCGACCCCAGAGCGAAGAAATGGAAATATAAATTTAAGTAAATATTTCATCTCCTCGTGTGGGGATCGAACTCAGAGAACCAGTCGGTTTTACAGTCACACTTTGTGCCGCTGCGCCACGACTGGCCTCAACTGGATTGGACTTTATTTTAATCGGTTCACATAAAGTTAAAACCAGATCCACGCTTTATCCCGCCCTTAGTAGGGCAACTTAGTGTAAGATATTGGGTATAATGTGTGACTGATGTGCGAAATGAAAATATTATTAAATTATAATTCAATCCTGCATGTGTGGATCGGACCCACAACGTCGCGTTACAGTTACAATTGGGCATATAGGGTAAAATAGTTTAAACCCGTACCTAAAGAATTTAAGCAAGATACATCAACAGTGAAGACGTAGGTTTTTTTCTCATTTCACAATGTTTATTCATATCTATATTTCGTATGACGCGGTTACGCATAGGTACCAATAATGTAAACCCACACTACTACAAAAATAGTACTAAAATGTTTAGAACTTTAAACTTATAGCCCCAATACCTACGCGTAATAATACCTAGAATGCGACGGTTTCCCTTTGATAGGTTTATGTGTGCGTGCGTCGTTCTTGACAAATTGTATTTTATTTTACAACGATAAATTTATTATTTATTTTGTTTGAAAAAATAACTTTTTTATTTTCGGGTTTTTAATTTAATATGTAATAGGCTTTTATAGAGTAGTTAAACTGTGGTTTCATTTAAAGTGGTCCTAACAAAAAAACTCTGTATAATTGAGCATATTTAATATTTATAGTGATTTTTTGGAAAATAGATACCAATTGTTATTACAACCACTTGCGAAGAAGCATAGTTTAGGCAATTTTTTATTCTATAAGAATTCCTTTTAAAAAACTACCAACGTTCTTATAGTTAATATATTATTTTTCCAAATTAAAAAAATTGTCTATGTCATCATAATGGCGGAAAAATTTCATTCATATTGTAATACCACATTAGTATCGACAATGTAGTGTTGATAGTAATTGAAAATAGTTATACTACAGGAGGACCTTCATATGCACTGTTTTAACCTGTTTTATGTATAATATAGAATAATATATTCTATAGAGGAATCACACATTCTTTTTATTCAGTTTAGTAAATACATTTTTTAGAGGTTACTCTGTACTAAAATGGCATGCAACTCTGTTCCCACATTTACGTTCCTGATATATCGATATAAATAATAGAAATACAAAATATAGGAAGGAAACACAAATGCAATTATATTGCATTTTTTCTTTTTTTCATACTTGAAACGTATTAATAAATTACATATTATGTATTACATACAATTAATTTCTTTTGAATATAACACTAAGTTTAATCAGCTTCACGCTATTTTAACAGATAACATAAGATGACATTAAAACGTATTGACATCACCACGTGATCCATCTAAACACAATATAAACTTTTATAAACTATGAACTCACAATCAGAATTTACTTTCCAAATACATATACTTTTTATTCTACACATCGCCATATGAGCTAATTCCGTAAAATATACCTACTTTATTATGTTTGTTAATATCACCAACGTTGACGTTTGAAATAATAATTATGGTAGACTGAACAAATATTGATTATACTTCTTTTTTTAGCTTCACGCTGTATCCCGCACACAGCAGGGTAGGCATAGGACCTCTAGTGTTAACAACAACACTCTGTTCCCTACTTTTCTCGGAATTCTGTAGGCATTGCGTGCTGAGTAGTGAAACTCAACGCCGCACTTTACCTCGACACCAGAGCGATGAAATGGAAATATAAATTTAAATAAATATTTCGTTTCCTTGCGTGGTCATCGAACCCACAACAGTTACACTTTGTGCCCCTGTGCAACGAACGGCCTCAATTTACTTTCTTCTTTTAAAATGTGGTTAAATGAAATAGTCGTAATTTAATTATGTCGGATTACTATTAACCGACTTCTTAAAAGAGGTCATCAATTGGACTGTATTTTTATCCTTGTTACCTTAGAATTTTTGATTGTATGAACCGATTTTAATTATTCTTTTTTTATTTAAAAGGTAATGCGTCCCGTGTAGTCTTATTTTAATTTAGTTTATATTCAACAATGGTATCTATGAGAAAATCATATAAATCTCAAATTTGCATTAAGTATATGCGCGACAAATGAACGTATAAGTCAATATCAATTCAACCGATTTTAATGATTCTTTTTTTATTATAAAGGGTACATATAAAGGGTAGTTTGGTGAAAGTTAAGTTAAGTTCAGAGTGTGAAATCCAGTTGAAATTGAAGAAGTCGATTTTTTTTATTAAAAAATATAATTATGTAATTTTTTCTACAAAAAATTCTTTATACTCCATGATAAAAACTATCCTATAAGTGACATTAGGCTTTGAACTATTATTATGCCAAAATTAATTTAATTTCATACAGTAGTTATCGGTATTTTAGGTGATTTATATTTTTCAGTTTTTGTTTTTTTTTAAAGAAAACTATCATGAAATTCGGAATGAAACCGAAAAAAAATGTACCTTGAGGCCCTAGGCTAACACCATGCAAAAATTCATCAATTTCTGTCAGGTAGTTTTTGCGTGATTGACTCACAAACAAACCGACAGACAGACAGACAGACAGACAGACAAGAATTCTGCTGAGTGGTTTTTTAGGTACTATAATCGACATATTAACCGACCTAATTTTTATTTTTTTTATATCTTTCATGTACAGAATTGACTTTTCTATCCTTTTATTATATATGGAGATTAATCACATTAATAAGATAATGAGTGCGACAAGGTCAGGCAAGACAAAACTAACATCATTTTTTTAATTCTTAAAATAAAAAATAGGTATAGATTGTTTTGTGAATTCATGTGATAAATTACATTTTATAACTCCTTTTAATTTTTGACTTTTCAGTTCGTTTCAATACAAATTTAAAATACCTTTCGTGACAAAGTGCATTTATACATCGCTCATTTACCGAAACAATGTGTCGGTAACCTTCTTTCGTCGTACCATCGTTTCTAATTCAGTAGCTTAGAGAAATAGCTGTCTCCATAGCTGACTTGGAGCCTGCGAATGAGGCTAAGGATGAAGGACCTTGTCTCTCAACGCAATAGGTCATCACTGACACACACACTGGTCCTCCTAGTTTTTCCATTTAACTACACTTCAGATAGGAGACAGCCTACATAAAAAATAAACTTTTTTAAATTATAAAACTTTTATTGAAGTTTATTCGTGTAGTAAAAAATTTTTTATGTGAATGTGTAGTCACATATATAGATCACATGTGTGAATATGTAGTCACATATGTGGACCACATGTGTGAATATGTGGTCGCATATGTGGACCACATGTGTCAATATGTGCTCACGTATGTGGACCACATGTGTGAATATGTGGTCTTTCATGTGGACCACATGTGAGAATGTGTGGTCACATATGTGGACCACATGTGTGAATATGTGGTCGCGTATGTGGATTACATGTGGGAAAATGTGGTCACATATGTGGACCACATGTGTGAATATGTGGTCTTTCATGTGGACCACACGTGAGAATTGGTGGTCACATATGTGGACCACATGTGTGAATATGTGGTCGCGTATGTGGACCACATGTGGGAAAATGTGGTCACATATGTGGACCACATGTGTAATATGTAGTCACATATGAAGATTACATGGGTGATCATGTGGTCACATATGTGGACCACATGCGTGAATATGTGGTCACGTGTGTGGACCGCATGTGTGTATATGTGCTCACATATGTGGACCACATATGTGAACATGTGGTCACATATGTGGACCACATGTGGCATCGTGTGGTCATATATGTGAACCACATGTGAGAATTTGTGGACACATATGTGGACCACATGTGGGAATATGTGGTCGCGTATGTGGATTACATGTGGGAAAATGTGGTCACATATGTGGACCACATGTGTGATATGTAGTCACATATGAAGATTACATGGGTGATCCTGTGGTCACATATGTGGACCACATGTGTGAATATGTGGTCTTTCATGTGGACCACACGTGAGAATTTGTGGTCACATATGTGGACCACATATGTGGACCACATGTGTGAATATGTGGTCGCGTATGTGGATTACATGTAGGAAAATGTGGTCACATATGTGGACCACATGTGTGATATGTAGTCACATATGAAGATTACATGGGTGATCATGTGGTCACATATGTGGACCACATGCGTGAATATGTGGTCACGTGTGTGGACCGCATGTGTGTATATGTGCTCACATATATGGGGACCACATACGTGAACATGTGGTCACATATGTGGACCACATGTGGCATCGTGTGGTCATATATGTGAACCACATGTGTGAGTAAGTATTCACATGTGCAGATCGCATGTGTGATATGTTGTCACATATGTAGACCACATGTGTGATATGTAGTCACATATGAAGATTACATGTGTGATCATGTGGTCACATATGTGGACCACATGTGTGATATGTAGTCACATATGAAGATTACATGGGTGATCCTGTGGTCACATATGTGGACCACATGTGTGGACCACATGTGTGAATATGTGGTCTTTCATGTGGACCACACGTGAGAATTTGTGGTCACATATGTGGACCACATGTGTGAATATGTGGTCGCGTATGTGGACCACATGTGGGAAAATGTGGTCACATATGTGGAACACATGTGTGATATGTAGTCACATATGAAGATTACATGTGTGATCATGTGGTCACATATGTGGACCACATGTGTGAATATGTGGTCACGTGTGTGGACCACATGTGTGTATATGTGCTCACATATGTGGACCACACATGTGAACATGTGGTCATATATGTGGACCACATGTGGCATCGTGTGGTCATATATGTGAACCACATGTGTGAGTAAGTATTCACATATGCAGATCGCATGTGTGATATGTTGTCGCATATGTAGACCACATGTGTGATATGTAGTCACATATGAAGATTACATGTGTGATCATGTGGTCACATATGTGGACCACATGTGTGAATATGTGGTCACATATGTGGACCACATGTGTGAATATGTGGTCACGTGTGTGGACCACATGTGTGAATATGTGGTCACGTGTGTGGACCACATGTGTGTTTATGTGCTCACATATGTGGACCACATATGTGATCATGTGGTCACATATGTGGACCACATGTGGCATCGTGTGGTCATATATGTGTACCACATGTGTGAATAAGTATTCACATGGGCATATCACATGTGTGATATGTAGTCACATATGTAGACCACATGTGTGATATGTAGTCACATATGTAGACCACATGTGTAATATGTAGTCACATATGAAGATTACATGTGTGATCATGTGGTCACATATGTGGACCACATGTGTGAATATGTGGTCACGTGTGTGGACCACATGTGTGAATATGTGGTCACATATGTGGATCACATGTGTGAACATGTTATCACATATGTGAACCTTTTATAAAATATATTTAATTCATTAAATGTAATATGTATATAAATAAATAAACGTAAAGAAACGTTACGTAACATCATACATAATAACAATTAAAACGTAAACTGCAGGCTAATTGATCATCCGGTAGACATTTTAATTAAATTATCAGCTGAAGCAGAATGTCTTTGTATCATCAGAGTTGTAAACCATTTGTTCGATAATTAACTTTAACAGTTATGAACATATACTATTGTTCAAAGACGTCACTATTACATTTCAATCCTATGAAAATTTATAATGGAGAGAAGAAAGAATTTCAAATAAGATAGTGGTGCACTTACTCAATTTTGCACTTTCCAATTTCTTTAGATAGTATAGCGGAACACAAGGCTTCGCTTCGTTTGTTTTTACGGGCAGAAAAATAAATATATTCTTCCACTTAGTGGGATTTTAACCTAATTAAAATATAACTAGTGCTACAACCAGAAATCTCAGTTCTCTCAACTGTACCGTCATAGCGTCAAGTTTTAGTCGACATATTAACTTTAAACATATTAATTTTTTATCGACATATTAACCGACCTAATTTTTATTTTTTTTATATCTTTCATGTACAGAATTGACTTTTCTATCCTTTTATTATATATGGAGATTTTGTTTGAAAAAATAACTTTTTTATTTTCGGGTTTTTAATTTAATATGTAATAGGCTTTTATAGAGTAGTTAAACTGTGGTTTCATTTAAAGTGGTCCTAACAAAAAAACTGTATAATTGAGCATATTTAATATTTATAGTGATTTTTTGGAAAATTGATACCAATAGTTATTACAACCACTTGCGAAGAAGCATAGTTTAGGCAATTTTTTATTCTATAAGAATTCCTTTTAAAAAACTACCAACGTTCTTATAGTTAATATATTATTTTTCCAAATTAAAAAAATTGTCTATGTCATCATAATGGCGGAAAAATTTCATTCATATTGTAATACCACATTAGTATCGACAATGTAGTGTTGATAGTAATTGAAAATAGTTATACTACAGGAGGACCTTCATATGCACTGTTTTAACCTGTTTTATGTATAATATAGAATAATATATTGTATAGAGGAATCACACATTCTTTTTATTCAGTTTAGTAAATACATTTTTTAGAGGTTACTCTGTACTAAAATGGCATGCAACTCTGTTCCCACATTTACGTTCCTGATATATCGATTTAAATAATAGAAATACAAAATATAGGAAGGAAACACAAATGCAATTATATTGCATTTTTTCTTTTTTTCATACTTGAAACGTATTAATAAATTACATATTATGTATTACATACAATTAATTTCTTTTGAATATAACACTAAGTTTAATCAGCTTCACGCTATTTTAACAGATAACATAAGATGACATTAAAACGTATTGACATCACCACGTGATCCATCTAAACACAATATAAACTTTTATAAACTATGAACTCACAATCAGAATTTACTTTCCAAATACATATACTTTTTATTCTACACATCGCCATATGAGCTAATTCCGTAAAATATACCTACTTTATTATGTTTGTTAATATCACCAACGTTGACGTTTGAAATAATAATTATGGTAGACTGAACAAATATTGATTATACTTCTTTTTTTAGCTTCACGCTGTATCCCGCACACAGCAGGGTAGGCATAGGACCTCTAGTGTTAACAACAACACTCTGTTCCCTACTTTTCTCGGAATTCTGTAGGCATTGCGTGCTGAGTAGTCAAACTCAACGCCGCACTTTACCTCGACACCAGAGCGATGAAATGGAAATATAAATTTAAATAAATATTTCGTTTCCTTGCGTGGTCATCGAACCCACAACAGTTACACTTTGTGCCCCTGTGCAACGAACGGCCTCAATTTACTTTCTTCTTTTAAAATGTGGTTAAATGAAATAGTCGTAATTTAATTATGTCGGATTACTATTAACCGACTTCTTAAAAGAGGTCATCAATTGGACTGTATTTTTATCCTTGTTACCTTAGAATTTTTGATTGTATGAACCGATTTTAATTATTCTTTTTTTATTTAAAAGGTAATGCGTCCCGTGTAGTCTTATTTTAATTTAGTTTATATTCAACAATGGTATCTATGAGAAAATCATATAAATCTCAAATTTACATTAAGTATATGCGCGACAAATGAACGTATAAGTCAATATCAATTCAACCGATTTTAATGATTCTTTTTTTATTAGAAAGGGTACATATAAAGGGTAGTTTGGTGAAAGTTTAGTTAAGTTCAGAGTGTGAAATCCGGTTGAATTTGAAGAAGTCGATTTTTTTTATTAAAAAATATAATTATGTAATTTTTTCTACAAAAAATTCTTTATACTCCATGATAAAAACTATCCTATAAGTGACATTAGGCTTTGAACTATTATTATGCCAAAATTAATTTAATTTCATACAGTAGTTATCGGTATTTTAGGTAATTTATATTTTTCAGTTTTAATTTTTTTTAAAGAAAACTATCATGAAATTCGGAATGAAACCCAAAAAAAATGTACCTTGAGGCCCTAGGCTAACACCATGCAAAAATTCATCAATTTCTGTCAGGTAGTTTTTGCGTGATTGACGCACAAACAAACGGACAGACAGACAGACAGACAGACAGACAGACAGACAGACAGACAGACAAGAATTCTGCTGAGTGGTTTTTTAGGTAAGATATAAAAAAAATAAAAATTAGGTCGGTTAATATCTTTCATGTACAGAATTGACTTTTCTATCCTTTTATTATTTATGGAGATTAAACACAAAATCAGGCAAATTGGTGATACTTTCAACAAAAGGATGCTTTCATATAGTTGCGCAAAAACACTAGATGTATGCCTCGTTGATACTTCTTTGGCATGTTCTATCAAGCTGGAGTTCATTTTATTATGTTTTATATTGATTTTAATATCCTTTCGCATATTGATGAATGATGAGACTGAAGATGGACTTCTAAGAATAAGTGTCGGAGATTTTTTCTCAGAAATTAGCGCTACAGTTGGCGAAACCGCGTATGTAACGTCGTTTGAGTTCGATTTTTTCAAGAATTAGGAGTCACTATATGTCCCCGTCGTTTTCCGAATTAACAGTAGTATGTGCATCTGTCTCTGTGCCGAGATATTGCTACGATGGCGTGCAAAACTCTATCATGCAGCTGCATGCAACTTAACTGATTTCGGGTTTATCAATGAACCTGAGCATCAGGAGAGAATAGTGTTGAGGTACTCAGTTATCCACTTTCGCAAAAAATCTCATAGAGAGAGAATTGGGTTAAGTAACTCAATGCCGCGCTTTGTCTTATCAGAGAAGAAAAATGAAAATAATTTGCAATGTAACTATAAACACAACCATTGTATTGTACTTACCATGTTTGTAGTAAACAAAACCTATCTTCTCGCATAAAATTGTTGAAATAGAAGAAATGGGCCCAGTAATAATCCCTGCACTGCGCGGTAACACCGTTTGTGATGAAGAATTTCCACAGCGGTCCAGACCCGATGTGACGGAGCCAAGTCGTTATGAATGCTATTACAAAGGCTAATGGAGCAGTTAATCTGAAAAATATATATTATTAAGTGCTCTATACATTGAGCATCAGTGGACTAGGACAGGCTGATGATGATGATGATGATAATGTATCATACATTGAGATTACATTCACAAAAGGTGACTGACTGTAAACGCGAGATGAAATATTTATTTAAATTAAATTTCCATTTCTTCGTTATGGTGTCGAGGCAAACCGCGGCATCGAGTTCTGACACTCAACACGCAATGCCTCCAGAATTCTGTAGAAAGTGGGGAACGGAGTGTCTTAAACACTAGGTTTCCTCTGCTTTCCCTGCTGTGTGCGGGATACAGCGTGAAGCTGATTTTCTATCATTTTAAAAATATCACTTTCAAAATGTTTTTCACACTTAAGAAAGAAGTCTTCTTATTTAGAAAACTTATAAAAATTTAAACGTTGCCGATCTACCATTTTTCATTCTCAAAAAAACATACCCGGACGAGAAAGTTATCTCGTTCTAATTTACGCAATTCCCCATTTTCTATAATAAACCTATACAACGTTCAACTTCACGACAAGGTTTCGTGATTTTTTCGATTAACCCGTATATTTTGCCTCATTCGTAACAAATATGCGTTTTATTTTACAACGATAATTTTATAATTTATTTTGTTTCAAAAATATTACTTTTTTATTTTTGGCGAAATCTTTTTCTTTAGTTTATAAGAGCTTAATAATAAAATATAATGAAATCTTTACATTTTTAATTTAAATTTAAATTCCACACTTAGGAAAGAAAAATACTTTTTAGAATAACGCTTTAAAAATGTAAACCTTTAAATTTTTTTTACATACACCAATTTACAAAATAGTTTCCCTATCATTTTTATTTATGAATCCATTGAAATAAAACAAATACTAAGTGTTAAGAGAACTTTGCGAAAGTACTTTAGTGCAAACTGTGCATTTAAATCGGATAAGCCGCTTCAGAGATTAATATTAACAAACGCACAGTCTGTCTGTGTGTTTGTTTAATTAAAGAAATTTAACTTCTATGAAAGTGCAACATAAGTTATTATTATTTTTTCCATTAGAAATCGTAAGTGAGTTGCAAGCATACATTATATATTAAAACGGGAATGTAATTCAGTGTAATAATTCAGTAGTGTAAGCAGGCACAGCCGCAAGCGGGTAGCGCTACTAGAAATATAAAATTAAAAAAAAAAACACGAGCTTGTTGAGTGGCGAAACTCAACGCTGCGCTTTGCCTCGACATCAGAGCGATTAAATGAAAATATAAATTTTAAGCAAATATTTAATTTTCTAGAGTGGGAATTGAACCAACAACCAGTCGCGTTTACACGCAGTCACACGTTTTTGCCTCATATACAAGTAAAAGGTGCTTATGAAATAACATGAACTTTTCTAAAAATATTAAATACATTATTACTCACTTCCACCATCTGTTAAAAATTATTGATGGTATATCTCTCCACGATATTTTATTTTTTTCCGAGTAAATTTGCAAATAATACGTCATAATAAATCCGGTCATAAAAAAGTACAGCTGAATTAAGCTTGATGCGCTGAAGATAATTCGAAATTTACTTTCGAACGCCTGCAATATAGAAAATGGAAAATATATTATTTTATATCAGCTTCACGCGGTAACCTGTAGTCAATACACACACTCTGATGTCAATTTCCGTCTGAGTTCAAGTCATGGCGCGTATATGTTTATGTGCATCGGCTTTGGCCATTCCATTGGGATGGGTAAAAAGTTCATGTATTTGTATTTAACTTTAACTTTTAATTTTATTTAAAATGACAACTTTGATTGTGTGCTCTGCAATATTTTAAACAGACCAATTACTATCAAATTATAAATGCTATGATAGAAATGAATTTTGCATTTACTCGGACTCGATTACACAAAAAGGCATCGGGAAGCCAGGAACCAGCCAGCCGGGACTGTAACCGCGACGACTGTGGGTCCGATTCCCAGACGGGGGAAAAAACTATTTTCATTTTTGCTCTGGAAACAAGACAAAGCGCGGCATCTCTAAAAGTAAGTTGTGCGCAAGGAATATATTGTCCTCTTCTGACTCTGCCTACGTTCAAAAACTATATGAATGACATTCACACATACTAAGCTAAACGTATTCTTGATTTAAATAACCTTATACAAGTACTTTAGAATCGTTTAATGACCATAAAGCAACCATCGTGTTGAAAGGTAGTTCTGCTGAAGAGCCGGCAACAAACAAAAGAGTTGTTGTACCGCGCGTTTACAACAATTAGTAGAGATAATTGCAGTTTTGATGGCGGCATGGAAAAATACTATTCCATTTCGTCCCGTCGTAAAAGGTAACTAAGACAAAAAAATAAATCGCGGAAATTTGCAGAGTTGGAAGCAGTAAGTTACACTGGAATGTCATTGGGTTATCCGAAATCCGAAGGAAGGGAGATGCGATGATCCTTAATTCCAATAAATTTCTATATTACCGAGAGGTTGACCCTACCCTAGGCGGTGTCGGGATCATCAGATTAGCGTACCTAACACTCAGAATATCGTATCCATATTAAATCCATGCTAAATAATATCCCGGCTTGAGCTCCGTCAATGGTACGCCCAGACGACGTGAAGTGGAGCCTATGTACGAGGATCTCCAAATATGAGGATATCTCCAAAATGTTTTATAACTACAAAACCCACTACACAATTGTGATGGGTGGGGAAACATTGCAGCGATAAGTTAAACTCTGAACTCATGGTTCATTCGTCAGGAAATTCCATTAAAAAATGGGACAGATCTTAGCATGTCGATAAAAAAAAGATTAATTTATATCTTATACAGTCAAAACAGGGTGATCAGCAGCTTCTACAATTGTGAAAATGCTGAAAACTGACGACGGTAGCATCGGTGTGACTAGGTCAGAAATCCTGAGTGAGATGGAGAGCTTTTACAGGTAATTGTACTCCACGCAAACACTGGTTGAAAGCTTGGCTAAAGACCCCAGAGCCACGCCTCCCTAACACTATCTATTATTATACGCAGCTATCTTAGATGTCAGCCTATACGAGACTAGTAATACGGGTAATGACGGAATCACTATAGAGGTTCTGAGTGCGGGCGGCAGCTCAATGGGCAAAGGTCAAAAAGAGTAATAAACACTTAAAGAATTACAGAACAAGCCATGTTTACAATTTGTTTTTCAAGACTCACCACAAACCACCTACACACCTGTGAACCTATTGAAGTTGTTTTTCTTAAATGCTCATGTTGCCACCACCACCTGCACCAATTAGTATTGGGAATACTACTCTCGAAGTTGTTAACTATTACATTAATCTGGAATAAACTGTTAAGCTAGATAGGTCTTCCTTTGAGAAACATATTTCTCATTGAATCCAGCTCGGATGGACACCGTTTGAGAAATTATAAAAAATCTTTTCGTGCCTCTCAAAATGAAAGTTTATGATTAGTTCTTTGCCAGTGATGACATTTGAGAGAGTGATATAGCCGCCGACTTTGTGACCATTAAGAAGGTCCAAGGTCACACAGTGGGAAAAGAGGAGAGAGCAATGCTTCGTGGCCCTTGCTGACAGAATCAGAAGTAAGAATATCCATAGGTGGACAAAAATAACCGACATTGCTCGAAGATTGCCCAGCTTAAATGACATATTGCGGAACTTATAGGGAGAAGAAACGATGCTGGCTGTTGCGGCGGAAAGGTCGTCAATGTTCTGTCCACTGAGCCTTCAGTCTAGCCTCAGCCCTGTTGGACGAGGCCCAGGGGTGCCTCCATCAGGTGGATCAACGATCTGTTTAAGGTAGCGGGGAGTCACTGAATACGATTAGTGCACGATTGACTGTCGTGGATATCTATGGTGAAAACCTATGTATTCAGTTTAAGAAAGGCTGAAATGAACGACTGAGTAAATGTTAAAATTGTATAATAAGTCCTGACTTTTAAGATAAAAATATATTTTATGCCATACCTTTTCCAAAGTATGAGGATCTCTAACAAATCCAGTTAAAGTAAATAGTGAGTGACCGAATACCACTAGAATTTGGCTGATTGTCCTAAAAAAATGTGTATTAATATTAGAATGTTAGTTAAATCCAATATAAAATATAGACATTTAGGTGATAAGCCAGAATACGGCTGTTGTATGAGGTCTAACTATCTATACACATATTGTATTTGTTTTGTATTTAGAAATTTATCATTGGCTTGACGCTATAATCACATATAGCAGGGTAGGTAGAGGAACCTAGTGTTAGGTTAATTACTTAAACTTAGTGTCATCTTACTTACTTAACTCCATAAAGCCCTTTTAATTCAAGAAGTCGTTCATCTACATTAGGTTCACTGCTCAATCTCTCAGTATTACGAAACACAGAAAAGCAAAGTAGTACATTATTTTGTTTATTTTCTGGAAATATATTATATTATTAATAAAAGGAAGTCTCATTTAGGATTAGCGGCCCACTCATGACTTTGCACCCATACCACCACAAATAATTCCTTTATTATGGTGAATTTGCCAACAGATTAATTATATAATTTATACATTCGATTATTGTTCATAACTCTAGAAAATTGCAAGCCCTACTTTTATCGAAAAGCATATGTATATATCCAAATTGTATGCCATAAAAGACAAAGCTTATCTTCATAAAATTTTCTTGACAATTAAATAACTTTCACTCGTCTTAATATCTTCGTCAAATAAAAAACAGTGAAATATCACTTTCGAATTTTCAATTATTTTTTGTCATAAAATCCCTTCTTGTGACTTATTTATAAAAAATAGATATAACTCATTACATACATGTGCTCAAATTTTTCTTATTATTATTTCGTTATTTAAGACTAACTAAGAATTTAACCGTATTTTTATACCGTTATAGCCTATAGCATCCCTGAGGAATGTATCTTTCATACAAAAAAAAGAAGTAATTGCGACCAGTAGTTCCAAAGATCTTAGCGTTTAAGCTAAAAAACTCTTCCGCTTTATTATATTACTGTAGATTTATGAATAATACATAGATTTTTTATCTTTTTTAAATAATTGTAATAATTTTTGATAAAAATATATATTGTTTTTAATATATTTAAAGGTGTTTTATTTGCACTAACACACACTGCATTCCGCATACATCAGGACAGCCAGAACCTAGGCTTCGACACTCCATTCCTATATAACATTTATGTAATTAATGGGTAGAGAGAGACTTACAGAGCCGACCGACATTTAACTAATGTATTGTTCGAAACTCGGTAATGTAGTATGTTATTGTAAATGGCATTCTTTAACCTATATTTCAATTAAAATTGTATCCTTTCATCACTCATTTGTTCGACGTACCCAAACAAATTAAGCACGTTATTATTAAATATCATCGCTTAAAGCCAAAACTTAATGAAAAAACACAGCTTCCATGCCATCCTGATGCAGCGGCACACTGTCGGAATGTAATTGCGATAGTTGTGGGTTCGATTTCTACGTGGGACACTGATTATATTCAAATATTTGATTGCCATATGAAGTCTCTCTGATATTCTTAAGCCGGTATTTTTCAGGTCAAAGATACTAACATTTGTGATCATGTAACTATGATAGATGCAGCTTTAGTACTTTTAATTTATTTTATTTAAAAAAAGCATAACATATTCATACACATGGAAAAAACTCACCTGCACTTCCTTTTTCATTATTTTTTCTGTTATATTGTAAGTCATAGAAACTTCCAGATACAATAAAAGTAAGTAAAATAACAAATAATATGGCAACTGTATAATCCAAAATGTCAATATTTATTTGTTCTTCCGCTGCTGTATCACAATTTAACCTGTATATCCTGGAACTCAAATCATATTTTTCTTTCATAATCTCGTTAAGGCATCCCTCCAAAATCTGTTCTAGGTCCTCTTTTATATTTAACTTAAATTTTTTTATGTATTTCTCACAGGTTTTCGTAACACATACCCCTCTCTCGATGGTAGAATAATTGAAGTGTTTGAACCTTTGCTGTGAATATTCCTGCAATAAATAAATGGTTAGCTTCACGCTGTATCCCGCAAACAGCATGGTAGTGTAATGAACCCAGTGTTAAAACACTCCGTTCCTCAATTTCCGCCGAATTCCGGCGCCTGTATCCCGCAAACAGCATGGTAGTGTAATGAACCCAATGTTAAAACACTCCGTTCCTCAACTTCCGCCGAATTCTGGAGGCATTGTGAATTGAGTGGTGGAACTCAACGCCCCGCTATGCTTCGATACCAAAGCGAAGTAATGAAAAAATATAAATGTAATGAAATATTTCATTTTATCGAGTGGGAATAAAACCCACAACTAGTCCATTTCGCAGCCATATTTTGCGCTCCTGCGCCACGACTGGCCTCATAAAGACCATAAAGGAATGGTAGTACAATATAATACGTTATATTTAGTCCGACCATTGATAGATATTTATGGGTCAGTAGGGAGTGAATATTGCTTGTAGTACCTCAAAACTTTTTCTTTGTTAGTTTTTAAAGAACAGACAAATTGCGTTTTAGTGTCAACATAAACAAAAGATACAAGCGTTTTCCGTTGTTTTTGTTGCATTTTGCACTTCACCTTGAACGAAGAAATGATTTTTTTTTAATATAAATTATTTGAATAATTCATTTCTCCGAGTGGGAATCGAAGCTACAAAAGTTGCACTCCAGTTATACAATTGTGCCCCTACGCCACGACAGTTAAATTAACTTAATTTGTACTTACTTGTATGGTATGGTAAATTTTATTATTTGAATCTCCATAGAGCTCCATGCTTGCTACACAGTAAACGGCTTCCGGAATCTCAAGGCATACTTCATAGTTTTCTAGTTCGAATAGACTCGGCATTTCTTCATATTCAGTTTCTGTTGAAATAAATTTTATTAAACACGTGAGCATTTTGTGAACACGCTCCAGACTGTATCCCGCATACAGCAGGATAGGCAGAAGAAATTTTGTGTTATGACACTTCGTTTCTATTTTCGACAACATCAATACTGCTCATATTTCGGAGTAATTCGTGCTGAGTGACAAAACTCAACGCCGCACTTGTCTTTTTACTGGAAGGAGAAAATTAAAATGATTAATTCCCACGAGAGGAAATCGAAACCACAACTGTCTTCTTGAAAAATTAGTTGCTTCGAAGAACCATTCGGACAGGAATCAAAAGTATTTGAAAACGGTACGGGGCAAAAAATGGGGCAATCGTCGAGTTGATTTTTTTCTCTTCAAGAAGTTATTAAAATTTCTAAAAAAATGATAATCTGATGAGGCCAGTCGTGGCGCAGTGGTACAAAGTGTGACTGTAAAACCGACTGGTTGTGGATTCGATCCCCACTCGAGGAGATGAAATATTTACTTAAATTTATATTTTCATTTCTTCGCTCTGGTGTCGAGGCAAAGCGCGGCGTTGAGTTCTGCCACTCAATACGCAATGCCTCCAAAATTCGGCAGAAAATGGGGAACGGAGTATCTTAACATTAGGTTCCCTCTGCCTACCCTGCTGTGTGCGGGATATAGCGTGAAGCTAATTTAATTTAATTTAATTTTTTAATTTTTGATAATCTGATGGAGCAATATCCGGAGAAGATGATAGATGTCTTAGCTGTGCTGCTTCACGATTTTGCTTCACAATAAAAGCGATTGACCAGTTTCGGTTATTTAACAGCTAGCTTTTCCATTATGATTTGAAGTTGTTGACGATAGAAGCGATTGACCAGTTTCAGTTGTTTAGCTCTTCCATCATGACGCCTGTCTTAATTATATGGCCAGATTTGAGAAAAATGTGAGAATGACACCGGCACCAGACAACAAAATGTTTATAACTTTTTTAGTTTCATTGTAGCAGAATTTGGCTGGCTTGCCAGCTTGCCAGGGTCCAACCATACCGTAGAGAATCCATTTTGTAAGACAGGTTCATGATTCGATTTGTAAAGTGAGTGACGTGAACAGAAGAAAAACAGAAGAAAAAAACAAATGAATGACGGTTGACGAAACACAAAATACACAAATTTGAATTTGAAATTCCTAACCAATTGGAGAAATTTGAGATTAAAGTCGCCAGTACCATATGCAAGGACCTAATATTGTTATAAATTAACGTAACAGTTAACCTGTGTGTCGGTGCTTTAATACATTTAGAATTAAGTACTTAGAGAATTAAAAGAACAATAATACAATATAAATTTATGATTTAAATCACTTGCGTTTGTAAAAACATCGGAACTATTTGATGGATATAAATAGGTTATAGTACATACACCTATTTAGGCACCTTACATAGAATGTAACCACATTCATCTTCATTCAAGTGCTGTTATTTGCGGGAACAGATTTTTAGACTCCCAGTCCCCGTAGGTCTACCCGGGACAACGAACTACTGCAAAGTGTTCGAAACGTCGGGTTTCCAAAAATGTATAATCTTAAATATACACGATTAATCAAATCAAATAACTTATTAAAAAATACAAAATAAAATAATAGAAGGTTAATCTTAAAATCAATGTTTATTATATTATTTTAATCATATTAAATACATACAGAAAAGTATTTTAAGATTAAATCATTCTTGTTTTAAATAAAGTCATGATATTGAGTTTTAAACCTGTAATTTTAAACCTGTTTTCTAAATACTTATGCTCATCGAAATTATCATTTTAAAACGATTAAATTATAAATTAAATAAATGTTTAAGAACTAATAAGCGTGCAAGAAATTTAATCTATAAATTATTTTGCCTTTAATATTTTAAGTGTCTGTTGTTTGTATTTGTGAACTTCTTCGCTCAGGTGTCAAAGCAAAACGCGGCGTTGAGCTCTGCCACTTAACACGCAATGCCTCCAGAATTCGGCAGAAAGTGGGGAACGGAGTGTCTTACATTTGGGTTCCCTCTGCCTACCCTGCTGTGTGCGGGATACTATCTAACTATCATAGTTCTTGAGATACGCCTGGTGACAGACCGATCGACAGACAACGAAGTCTTAGTAATAGGGTCGTTGCACTCTTTGGGTACGGGACTCAAGAAACTAAAGACTTTCAGAAAATTTAATAAAAAATATATTTCATGTCACGTCAGTACTTTTTGTTACCTGTACAAATTATGTTTGCTCAATAAATTTTTATTATTATTATTATTTATTATGTACAGACACTGATCAGTTAAGATTTTATTATAAGTGTAGATTTGAATTTGAACAAGTAAATTTATTTTAATATATCTGCTTTTGTCCAAATTACGTAGTACTTATTTGGTGTTTTTTTATTTATTTATATTTGTGATTTCTTTAATATCTATCTTTCTCTATATTTTTTCAATATGATTCAATGTGAGTGAGAGAGACGGAACTTAACGTCGCGCTTAAAAATTATGATAATTTAATTAATATTTTTTTTTTTTTTTATAAATGTTTGCCTATGTCGTTATTATCGTCTGTATACCGACTTGACAGACAAAAAATTCATAATTTAGATTAATTTATAGTCTAATATCGGTGCCATCGAGGACATGGGAATAGTGTCTGACTATGTACATGATGGTTGTGGGTTCAATCTCCCGTTTTGAGAATTAATTACAAAGAAAGAAGAAACGCTCTAGAAAAAAAAACGTGACGTTTTGGTTCCACCACTAAAGATGAAATCGCCGAAATGAATGCTTATACTCTCCCTATTTAACCTGCTATGCAGGATACAGCGTGAAGCAGAAAAACGAATTGCGGATTTGGCAAGTCGAGCTTAATATTAAATTTTGTTCCCGACATTTCGTCCACTAACAGTGCGCTTTACCTCTTTGGAACAAAAGAGTAAAAAGTTTTATTTATTAGTAATTATAATCCAGATACATTATTTCTTCACTTTAAAGCCTAAAAACTTTTAATTTCCTTCCACACCCATAGTTTGACTGAAAGAGTATGTATAGATCATACGTATCATAGATTTATGTTTTGTTTAGTTTAACTTGAATTCACGACAATAATTTTATTTAAAATACCTTGAAACAAAGAAAACTGAGAGACAAATTACTGAATATTATATTTCCCTGTTCCAAAAAAAAAACTGTACTTTTTTGTGTATAATAAAAAAAATGTACGAAAAAAACTCACCATTCAAATGATATATCACTCCATAACATCTATCACACATTAATAATAAAAAAATGTAAAAAGTAAACTGGTACATTTTTAATGTGTTCTATTTTGAAATATTAAATTAAACTTTTATTATATTATGTAAATGGATATAAAGTTCATTATTTTTTTTTATTTTAAATTAAAAAAATCAAATAGAATCAATGAAAATCAAATATAGGCTTTAAAAAAGTCAGCTTCCAAATCCGTTGCCGTACTGTCTTCAAATCACAAGTAACGAGAACTGACCAAATGTTATAATTATGAATCTATTTAACTGCTTAGGTTATTTTTTATGTGCGACATTAAATTTTTATTTACCTATATGTATAATATATTATGTACTTATATAAAAACTACATATCGAGGTCGACGAGCAATAACATTGTAAATTAATATTATTTATTTATCTATTTTTATGTATTTTAGTTTTTCGACTTTTAGGGTTACGTATTTTCGTAATGTCTCGAATATTGGGCGGAGTTTGGTAAATGAACTGTGTTAATTATTTGCGGGATACTTGCATGTAGCTATCAATAAATTGTTAGAAACTTATTAAATGAAACTACCACATATAGTAGCTTCATTTTTGTTGTTTTTGCGACGATTCAAAAGTGATTAGAAAAGTATATTTAAATAAATAATGTTTGAATTTATTTTTTTATATAAATTAAAAGAAAACAATTATCTTTAACCTCGTAACTCAATATAAGCTTATATATTTTTTTCCAGTTTGCTGTCGTATGCAGCACGAAAAGAAAATACGTAGAAAATAAAGTATAAAAAATAGTATTTTAGCTTCACAGTGTATGCTATACATTTTAGGGTAGGCAGAGGGAACCTAGTGTTAAGACATTTCCGTTTCCCTACTTTCCCCTGAACTCTGGAGTCATTGAGTGTTGAGTGGTGGAACTCGCCTCGTCGCTAAAGTGAGGAATATGAATATACTAAATATTTAATTTGCCTGAGTGGGAATCGAACCTACGTCCTGCGCTTACAGTCGCACACTCGTGCCACTCCACCGCGACTGGCCTCAATAAGTGACCTTGTAAGGAGGCCTTAGGAAGTTAAATTTTTACAATAACTATGATGGTAAATAGTACACAAAGTTAAATAAATAACTAAATTATTTTGACTTTATAATAGATATTTACAATCTATCGATACTTTCTTTTTCTTCTTTGAAAAGCATAGAAGCTCCATATTTATTCCCACATACAGTAGCAGAGTAGGTCGAGGGAAACTTAAGTTAATACTTAACCAGACTCGGCGCACCGCCAAATTTCCGACACATAGAGTATTGAATGGCGGAACTCAACTCCGTATTTGGTTTACATGAGCGAGACAAGGAAAATATGTAGTAATTGTCCATCATCTTTTGATCTTAGATTAAATGATTTAAACATTAGACCTTATCGTGAATAATTTGCTTTAGTCAATAGCAAGACATATATACTTATATGACATTATGCACTTTTTCTTGAATAATGATAGCAAAAAAAGTACGTATCATTCTATTTATTCATCGTACGGATTCCTATCACGTAGCACGGTGAGAAGCACATTTAAAAACACCCTTTGAAATGTTCATTAGGGATCGTCTCCACTAGACCAGGGGCTTCCAACCTTTTCTTGATCAAGGACCACTTTTATATGTTTCTTGGTAGCGGGGACCACTATGCATTTAGGTATATTAAAAATTACCTGTAATAATCAAAGAAAAACTTAACCTCACCATCACCAGTCATAAAATTAAAATCGTTCGCGGACCACTGGTTGGGAACCAGTGTACTAGACCAACTCCTCTCGACAACTTAATGTTACGAGAATTACTTCACTGGCCAATACTGTCACACTTCAAAATATGCTATTTTAGGCACTTTTGTCTCCTTGAGATATGTAGTAAAAATTTAGAGTGTTTCGAGTTTGTCACAAAAAATATATACGTGTGTGTCAAACGCTCACACGCAGCCGTCCAAAGGAACTTTGAGAACTATTTTTCCAAACTCTTTCTTTTGTATTTTAGGACAGTTTTATAGATATCAAAAGTAACAACACATCCCCACATAAAATCTTTTAAAAAAATATGCTACAATATATAGCAACAATTTAAAAAAAATAAGCTAGCTTAAATTGTTATTAGCACCGTTCTTTGTTTTCTTTTCCGTTCTTTCTTTTGGGAGAATCAAATTAAAAAAAAAAAATACATAAAAAAATATACATCATTTTTCCTACAGTCACAACGTGGACTTAACAACTACTCAACATGCATTTTCTCGGATTTGGATGGAAAGTAGAGCATAAAATGTCTTGACACTGGATTGTCTAGACAAAAAAATATAAAATTATTAATGAAACCATCATTTTCTATATTTTTAACCTGTATCCCGTATACAGCAGAGTAGGCAGAGAAATCTAGTGTCGAAACATTTCGTCCTCCACGTGCAGATACGTCAACGCCGCGCTTTGTCTTCTTCTTACTAAAGCAAGGAAATAAAAACAATACATTCCTCTGACTATAAATCGAACCAACAACCGTCGCGTTTACAGTCAGACTGGCTATGTTGCTATGCCACGAAGGCCTCCGAAATTATTTTTATTATACCTACAGAATATATTTTTATTTTAATACTAAGTTTAAATAAGTAAAGAATCAAAATAGTAGGTGGTTTTTAATAAAAATTAATACTTATTATTTTTAGTGATTGTTTGATATCGTTTTAATCCTCATATATATATATAATTAATTAATATTATAGTCAATAAATTCAAAGGCTTTATATTGATTTTCCTCATTTTTTATTTATTTGTTATGTGTCATTATTTTGAATACTTATTTATTTTATTAGCGCAGTGACACGACGCTTGACTTTAAACGGAAAGGTTATGCTTCTATTTGGCTATTTCTTAGCCCTGGTAACAAGACGAAACACGCGCGTTGAGTTCCGCCACTCGATACCCTGTCCGAGACAGGTTTGGGGGGAAATTGGAGGAAGGCGTGTCTTAACTACCTGCTTAGTAAGAAATGCCTATGTTATCCTAATAGAGTCCCATAGCTAAAGTATCTAACTCCACTTCCTTCATAGATTATCACCCGATCTCTATCCTCCCGTTCATGTCCAAAATATAAGAACGTATAGTCCACTAACAACTCTTATCCTTTCCCGCCGCGCTTTACCTTGTCAAAACTCTCAAGTAAAAACTTATTTATACACGAACTTACCTACTAGGGGATGTAAACATAAACATTAAAACACTACCCTACACAGCTTAGGCCTTTGCGGGATAACAGAACACACTAGGATCGAAATGCGTAATGGCAAACATAACCAAGAAGAACTAACTATGAAAGTAAAATTATAGGCATATTTTCTTTAAAAAAAAGCTAAATTGTGCAGTCATAAAATATTTGTATGGTGTGAAAATTAATTAAATAAATAATTTATATAAAAAAAAATTAATAGATAAACAATATATATTGAAGCCAGTCGTGGCGCAGTGGTACAAAGTGTGACTGTAAAACCGACTGGTTGTGAGTTCGATCCCCACTCGAGGAGATGAAATATTTACTTAAATTTATATTTTCATTTCTTCGCTCTGGTGTCAAGGCAAAGCGCGGCGTTGAGTTCTGCCATTCAACACGCAATACGTCCAAAATTCGGCAGAAAGTGGAGAACGGAGTGGCTTAACACTAGGTTCCCTCTGCCTACCCTGCTGTATGCGGGATATAGCGTGAAGCTAATTTAATTTAATTTAAAATAATATATATGAATTAACCTGTATATGCTAATATAATAATCGAAATAATTGTTAATTTAAATGTACCCTCGTGTCTTACTTTTTTGTGATCTAACTTTAAACACGTTATTCTTAGTGCGAGTTATTATGATAGATATTTATTGTAATATGTTTCTAGTCATAGAAATGTTTGATGGCGCTGGTGCTCGGTAAAACTCGAATGAGTTTATGATTGCAACTTGAATTTGTATTTATTAATACTCTGTAATAGTCTACTTAAATAAAAAAATCATAAAAAAAAATATATATCTTTAAGCTCAGCTAAGCTTTATACTCAGATTGGCACCGATAACTAAAATAACGCAAAAGTTAACGCGATTTAAACGAACCCGCGTCCTCGAATCTACAAAAGTTCGTAATCTAGGTGCGGTGGTGTCACATATAAACGCTATTGTATATGTATATAATTCTATAAGATAAGAAGAGCTAAGAAAAAAAGACCCTCTCTGTAAAGCGTACATGAGCATTAAGAAAATATTTTTGATTCTTTTTTTTATTTAAAAGTGACGGTACGACGAGAACCACGACGGCAAAACCAATAGCAAAAAAATGTTTAATAACTAACATTCCAAACACCCACAAGCAGGCAACCAGTAGGTATTATCAGTTTTTCTTATCAATTAAGTATTTAAATAATCATCAACTATTATTCTTATATCATCTAAAGATATTAATTATATAATGTTTAAAAATATTGCTAATACCAGATAAGTACAATATTTAAAAAAAAAGGTGACATTGAATTTTAATTAATTAGATTAAAAATGCCGTCGTACTCACGGTCGTATCTAGAGATACATTCCTACGACCATGGACGTATGGTTAATTTGTGTTAACTTTTATATTTATCGATAATAATTGTAGATCGATAGTAACAAGTACCACTATTAAATACTATGGTAGCTCTTTACTAAGGTTAGTGGCCACACTTTATCTAGATTTGTGAACCGACTGTATAAGTCGGTAGGTTTGATGACTCTGGAAATTAATTATTTTTATTGAGCGTGGAGCCCTTATACCAAGACAAAATCGAATCAGCACAATAATGTTTTGAAAATTAGGTTGTGTCTGAGGAACGGAGTGTCTTAACACTAGGTTCCATTTGTTTTTATACTGGATATAGCGTGACACTACAAAAACACCTTACTTAAAGTAACTTTAATTACCTAAAGTAAAAAATAAGTCGAGATCCCAGTGTATAAATCTGCAGGTTTCTGTTTTAATGAAACTTATTTTTAAGAATGATACATGAAGGTAGAATATATTATACCAGGGTTGGCTAGAAGAGACGTGCCGCAATCACCTTTAATTAAAATTGTATAGTAAAAAATCAGCTTCACGCTGTATCCCGCACACAGCAGAGTAGGCAGAGGGAACCTAGTGTTAAGACACTCCGTTTCCCACTTTCTGTCATATTGTGGAGGCATTGCGTGTTGAGTGGCAGAACTCAGCGCCGCGCTTAGGCTTGACACCAGAGCGAAGAAATGGGAATATAAATTTAAGTAAATATTTCATCTCCTCGAGTGGGGATCGAACTCACAACCAGTTGGTATTACAGTAACACTTCCTGCCGCTGCGCCACGACTGGCTTGACCGAATTATATAATAAATTTATGGTAATGCGTTTTGGTGAGAAATTGCACTCGTGTGTTTTTTAAGTGAATCCAACACCAATTGAAAAAATGTCGCGTAAGGAATTGGGATTGGACGCCACATCTCAGCCTACTGCAACTCCAGGGTTGCCTGGTTTAAACAGGTCACCTAATGTTGATAATTTGCACACTATAACACTATAACACATGGTTGCCTGGAAAATAACTGTCGCAAGTAGAGGTTGCTATAATTTGAATTTTTTTGTTCTGGTTCCGGTTGCCTATGAATGAAAACTAAAATACCATGTAATAGAAGGTCAGTCTCAAAATCAATTATTGTAACTATTCGAGTCGCTCACTTGAACTAGCGGCTTTAACACCAAACTTTGTACCCAATTAATGTTGATTGCTTTTAAGTTTTTTATACTATTTAAAGATATAATATAAAAGATAGATTTTGAGGCCAGCCGTGGCGCAGTGGCACAAAGTGTGACTGTAAAACCGACTGGTTGTGGGGTGGGTAATTTTTGATTGTTTCGAACTAAAAAATACAGCCAATGTCAATATTTGATTTAAATGTTAAATTATTGATTTGGGTAATGTTTCATAATTTTCTTTGTAAAATAACTTTAGAGGCCAGTCGTGGCGCAGCGGCACGAGGTGTGACTGTAAAACCGACTGGTTGTGGGTTCGATCCCCTTTCGAGGAGATGAAATATTTACTTAAATTTATATTTCCATTTCTTCGCTCTGGTGTCGAGGTTAAGGGCGGCGTTGAGTTCTGCCACTCAACACGCAATGCCTCCAGAATTCGGCAGAAAGTGGGGAACGGAGTGTCTTAACACTACGTTCCCTCTGCCTACCCTGCTGTGTGCGGGATACAGCGTGAAACTGATTTTTTTTTAAATAACTTTAATAATTGCATATTAATTCTTGTACAGTTTTTAAATTAGTTACATATATTATTAGCTAAATACATATACTGTAATAACTACATATTTACCAATTGTACATACACGAGATTTTTATATAGATTTATTTAAAAAAATCTTAATATTTACTTGATATTTCTTTCAAGATCAAATCGTTCTTTATCTCTGTGTTGAATTAATTACGACTTAAACTTAGGTGCTATGATTTATGAAGGTAATCTCCATTAACAACTCAATTTCTTTTATTTTATTGTATAAAATATTGTATATAATAGTGCTTCAAAAATATATATTTTTATCAACAATCATAAATAAGACGTTTCGAATGTCATTCTTTAGCCAAGAATCTTACCAGCGCTATTGCTATATAATATTCGTAGGCAAACAAACCCCTTGAGTTCATTCAAATGACGATGCCTGTTTTTTAATGAACCGATTTTGATGAACTAAACGTTAGTAGTTAAGTTGAGTTAAAACTTAACTACTAACGTTTAGTTTAAATTTTCAAGTAAATCGGTTCAGTGCTTTCAGAAAAAAAATGTGGACATACATATCGACAGACAGACACACAGACAAGAAATAAAAAAAAAACTTTTTGCTTTCTATTATTCTTTTTAAGTGTCCCTCTTTCCATTTCAGTCAAAATTACTAAATGCACAGACAAAATATTTTTACTGTCTTATTGTATAAATAGAGATTATTTGTCACATTTGATTTTAATAATACTTATATAATAACTTTGAAAATATTACTGTTGTTGATTTTGAATAAAAACTATAATAACATTCATAAGGGTTGAAAATAAGATATTTTTGTTCATGTTAACATATTAAATAAAAGAAAATATATAAATAATTAATACAAAAATTCATACACGTTTCATTTAAATAAAACCTATTATACCCTTAATTAAATACCTTAGTCGAAACGACGAAGGTTCGTAATAAGCATCGAAAAATAAGGTTAGTAATCTAGCGTTAAGAACATCCAGTAGATTCTGAGATAAAAGCGTTCAACAAAACTATCTATTGAGAGTAAAGATTATTTTTACACGATGTATCCCGTAATTAGCGGGGTAGGCCTCTGCCTATTGTGTAAAGACACTTTGGGGCCGTTCAAGGCTCAAGGCCCCTCCCTCCACCATGTCATCAAAAATAAGCAATCTTCTTAGAAATATTTCATTGAAAACGTCAAAAATAAGCAAACCCAAGACCCCCCCGTCCCCCTACAATGCTTACGTAATACTTGAACGGCCCCTTTTGTTCCCATTAACACAATTTCGTTGCCCACTCTCCGCCGAATTCTGGAGGTATGGCGGGCTGTGTGGCAGAACTCAATGCGCTTTGTTACCAGAGCGAGAAGATTGTTAGTGTGTTAATCTTACCTCTAAAGTAATAAAAATATAATATAGCAAACAGTATAGATATTGTTTAAATAATACTGCTCGTGCGCATTATCACTAATTGTAAATTGATTAAATTAATCAGCTTTTGAAGATAAGTGAGTGACTGTACACGCTGGAAATAGATTTGATTTCGATTTGAAGAAATGTTTACTAGCATATTTAAAATATTTTGATGTCCCCGGTCTGAATGAATAAAATGCGATTTTAAATTCCGCCAATTATCATGTCTCAAACAAAAAATTATGTTGAAAGGAAAGTCGAGAACCGATATTACTCTTACAAAATTCTCTACCAAAAGGTTAAATGTTAAATAGTTTTAATTGTTATATTTCTAATTATTATAAACGGTACTTCTCGTCGACCTTCAGTAATAAAATTTGGTACGCAGTGAGAACTTATAATAAAAATAAGGAAAAATTCCGAAAAGTGAATGTCTATAGGCATTACATAGAAAAAAATCACTACAAACTTTTGTGTGTAATTAATTTCCCATATAGCAGAGTGGACTACGAATCTAGTACTAAGACACTACGATCTTCTCTTTCCGCCTAACTTTTGAGTTTGTGTGTTGAGAGGCGAGACACGATGCGTCGTTTTGTTGTATTACCAGAGTAAAGAAATAATTCTTCCAAGTAATTTCCGAGTGGTAAAAGACAAAGCGCGGCGACTAAAAATACTACAGATTTTGTCAAAAAAAGGGACCTATAAATAAAATTCTCCAGGAGTGGAAGGGTACATGCCAAATCTACAACAAAGACTTGCATCAGCTAGCAACAACAAATTAAGTTGAACAACTACCTTTATCAATCTCCGATTACATGAAATTGATATTAAAAAAACCAATAATTACTCTAGCAATCGATAAAACAAAAAAGGCCATCTTTTCTCATACTTGAGATGGTATAACAGCACGCATGTATGTCAGTCTCATTCTACAAATAAATAGAATTTTCCGTAAGTGCCTACTGTGATGCCTAGTTATAGACGTGAAGAAGGGAATATGATGTTTTGAAATATGGCCAAGCTTTTCAAAATTGAGTTGCTGGGTAATATTAAATCTTCTGTAAGTTCTCACTATAATGAGCGATTGAGGTGAAATTTGGAAGATGTTATTTTGAAACATGGCCAAAATAATCTCGTTTGCCTCTTCATACACGTAACATAGCGGTAGTGGGGATCTCGACCATTATTTAAAATTTCGTAACTCATAAGACACAATGATGACTTCTCTAAACTGTGATCGACGAAACAGTACAGTACCTACAGATTTCATTTTACGTATAAAGGCCGAATATGTTTTTTATAAAAAACAACTTTCTTTCTGATCCAAATATGTGGTTTGGTCGATAGTTACTACAATGTTGATTAAGATAGAACAAAAAACACCAAATTGTAGAACAAATAAAATGTAGAGAAATAAAAGAAATAAGAAACACATTGTACAAAGGCGATCTTAACTATGGGCGTGATGTCTTCCTGACAACAAAATTATAACAAATATTATACTAATTTTACATCTATCTATAATTTTATTATTTTTTATGGAGATAATGGCTATTAAACAGATATGACGTCGATTATATTTACTTTTGCTAACTCACGAATGCACTGTATATACAAAATTTTTAGATAACCTTGTAATGCAGCAAACGCATCTCTCATATTAATTCTGCGACAGCAATACACTTTTTGTATAATTTGTCTCTACTAAACATATTTCCCAAATATACGATTTTATTCAATGATCCTAATAGCTTTCCATTCACTCTAATCCTGCATACCGTCCTTTCTTCATTTCTTTCAAATATTTTATACTTTATTGTATGTTAAAGTCTTATTAAAAAAATAAAACGTTAGGTCGTAGTCGTAGTCGTAGGTTACTTTATTCCTATAAAAATCTTGGGAGAATCGACAACCAGGTTAGTAAATCCGCTAGTGGAAAGATAGTATTATGATAAAACTCAATTGCATATTACATATTATTCGCTTTTTATTATTTATATACAAACATGGAGCGTATACGTGGCATACAAATATCGCCTTTATTGGCATTGAATATAACACTCGATGACTATACTAATACAAGATAGCTATTGTGATTGCTTGTTCGGATCTGAATAAAATCAGTTGTAAATTAGCATTGAGCCATGGCGGACGCGGAGCAAACTCTACGTGAATATTTAAACAAAATATTGGATGAAATAAATTATATACCGCGAGAAACTAATATAGAAGCTATATCCTCTGGTGGTGGAAATTTTACATCAGCCATTTTTCTAGTAAACGTTACTTCTCCGGACAAAGATGATCTCAAATTATTTGCCAAAGTGGCTATCGTGAAGGAGGAAATGAGGAAACACATGAATGCCGACTGGCTTTTCGACACAGAGAGGTTCGCTTATGGTAGATTGGCAAAAATATACAGGGATTTAGAAGATAAAATGAATGTGCCGGAAGAACACAGATACACATTTCCAAAATGCTACGGATGTAACGCTGAGTTTGGTAATGAGATTGTTGTTATGGAGAATTTATCAGCGAAAGGATATAAACCGTATAGCAGATTATTGTCCATGGACTGGGTTCATGGCAGTAGGGCTGTTGAAAATTTGGCAAAATTTCACGCTTTATCCTTTGCCTTTGCTAAGTATGAACCGGAGGAGTTTGAAAGGTTGACAGCAAATATGCCTTACAAGATCGGCGGAGATGCCACCGATGAACTAGATGAATCAACGAAAAGTGTGTTTGAAAAGATGGTCAAGAGATCATTGGACGTTATCAAAGATGAGCAAAAAGAGTCAGTGGGTAAATTTATACAGAATAATTTCAATCTTCAGAGGTACAACAGAGTTATTGGTAAACCAGTTATTGCTCATGGGGACTACAGAATGAGCAATCTTTTGTTTTGTGAACAGGTAAGTTAACTTATATGTAATTGTTTTACTGTTTTCAACGGTATAAGCCCCAACATACATACGTTATCGCGTCTTCGTAACAAGTTAATCTAAAGCCGATCTATATAATAGATTGGGATATCTATACGTCTATACTTATTATATAAAGAAGAAAGATTTGGATGTGTGTATGTTTGTAGTAGATAAACTTTAAAACTACTGTACAGGTTTCAAAATTCTTTCACCGCTATAATACAGCGTTATCCCAGATTATCATAGGTTATATTTGCATCTAGAAAAAAATTGCTATCATATAATATAATAAAATAATGCTATACAAAATATTCATATCTACAAGAATTCTCCCGATAGTATATATCACACTTATGGATTTTTTGGCAATACACTTACTTTTTTACAGTTTAATATTAGATAAAAATACTGAAAACAGTCATACCATGTTATCCAGATCCAAATAAATCATTTCGTATTCAAGAGTGTTTCAATACCTGCAGCTTAAAAATTTTAATTATTTAAATCGAACATTCCATTCAAAAGGAACGAATATAAAAAAGTCGATCTGAACATCCTTCAAATTTATCCTTCTCGAGTAGGACCTCCCGAAAATCTTTGTGTTGTAGTCTATATATATCATCATGAAAACTCAGAAGAACTACAAGTGTTTTAAATTTTGGATATACTACGTAGATGCTAGTAAACTAAGACGGGAATTTGCAATAATCGACCTCTAAAGGGACCCTTTGGGATTGATAGTGCTAAGATTTGGGATTTTGCAATGGATTTTGATTTGTTTATTTCATTCGAGCTCTAAGTGGTTCTGGAGTTACAAGTTATAACTTATATTATTTATAATAAATAATTTAGGTATTTCATATTCTACATATATAATAAAAGTCAATTCTACATTTGAAAATTCTAAGAAAACATGAAATATGTCCATTAATATCAGACAGGCTAAAACCACTCCGTAGAATGTTTGTTTGCCCGTCTGTCTTTCTGTTTTGGTGTCTATTAGTTTGTTCGCAAAACATGCACTGCCTACTGGTCAGAAATAAATTAATTGTGGTATGGTGATAGCTTAAACTTTCAAAGCGAAAGTGACAAGAGTTTTACAGATTATGGAATATCGTCCGATTCGGGCCGCTCTACATTGTATGCGAACAAGTGATTCTACCTGATATTGGGGTACACAAGCTTCAAGATGAGAACAGTGCTGCATATGGAGCCAAAACTGGGCCCTATACAGCACCACTCACTTTTCCGATGACCCCCAGTTTCGTTAATGCCAATTTGGTCTTGCTTTCCACATATGATCGCTATTCTGGCAAACATTGCAAGTGTTCAACCCCAGTATGCTAATAATGAGTGCAGCTTTAAGAGGAGTGTGCTCAAAAAGTGGTGACACGATAAATAAGGTTTTATCATTGATGAGCAAATAAATTGACCCAGGTTCCTTACACCTCATATCTACGCTATTCTATCAGAATTCGGCGAAAAATGGAGAACGGAAGTGTCTTAATTCAAACGCAAGTATCTTAACACTAGGTTTCCAGATTCCCTGTGCCTCTGTTATTTCATGAATAGGATTTGAACATATTGAACATTTTCACTAATATAAATAAGATATTATATGATAATGACAGTAGTGTTAAAACCAATGTATTTTGTTAAAATTATAAAAATAAATCACTAAAAACATGATCAGAACCCTATCCGGATTAATCAATCAGTAAATCGGTTTGGAAGTTTTAAAATAATTCAAATTTGTTGTATATATATTTTAATATGTGGCGAATGTATCAAATGAAATTTTGTTACCATATACTAAAGTGCTCCAAAAAGGAAGTTCGTATATATACATTTGTGTATTTATAAAAAACTACAACCCGATCCGATCTTAAATAACAGTAAGAGTTTAATATTTTTTACATTAAAAGTGATTAAAGTAGTAAGTGAGTGTGCTGCAAACATAAAATTCTAATATTTTATGTTTGCAGCACACTCCCTCTCACTCACAAGTTATTCTGTGTATTGTATAAATAATCAGGTAGTTCAAGCGGGCGAAGCCGTGGGCGCATTGCTATATATATATATATATATATATATAATATATATACCGATCTGTTATAATTTTATTATAAGTATATAGATATTTGGTTCTATATTTTTTTAGCTTAAAACAGCTGAACGTTTTTTCTTCAATTATGGTTAAGTCACCTTTCAAACAAAAAATTAAATTAAAATCAGTTGATACGTTTAGGAGCTACAATACCACAGACAGACATAGGTACGCCACGTTTATAACACCCGTTTGTTTTTATCAGAGCTGAAAAAATGTTAAAAACGTATCTTACGAATAAAAAATAATCCTTTTTTTTAGGACAATACCTTGAACACAATCACAGTGGACTATCAAACAGTGCACGCTGGCAACCCAGTAGCTGATCTCTTATATTTGATCTTCCTGGGCTCAGATGAAGAGTTCAGGAAGGAACACTTCAATGAATTGCTTAATCACTACTACAAGAATTTAGAAGAAGCGCTGGGAAGATTGTCTATAGATGCGATTGAAGTTTATCCTAGAAACAAATTCGATGATGATGTGAAAGAGGTAAGTTGATGAGTGATTTGAATACCAATAGCAATGGAATGGAATACTCATATTAGTTGAATAGCGTAAACTGACACTAAATTAGTACAAATAAATAAATAGATGAATTGTATTGTTTTCAAAACGTTGCGAATTGATCATTACATGGATCTCAATGTCGCGCTTTATTTGGTCAAGGAAATTAAAATAATACATTCCCCCGATTGAGCATCGAATCTACAACCGTCGCATTTACCGCTACATTCTGTCTCACTGCACCACGACGGCCTATATTTAGATATACTACATTTTTTGTCATCATATTTACAGTTTCGAGGCCAGTCGTAGCGCAGTGACTGTAAAACCGACTGGTTGTGGGTTCGATCCCCAGTCGAGGAGATGAAATATTTACTTAAATTTATATTTTCATTTTTTCGCTCTGGTGTCGAGGCAAAAAGTGCGGCGTTGAGTTCTGCCACTCAACACGCAATGCCTCCAAAGTTCGGCAGAAAGTAGGGAACGGAGTGTCTTAACACTAGGTTCCCTCTGCCTACCCTGCTGTGTTCGGGATATAGCGTGAAGCTAATTTAATTTTAATTTAATATTTACAGTTATTCGCATATGGCCTGGTAGTCGGCGTGGCGGTTCTTCCCGTAGTGACTGTGGAAGCGGAGTCAGCACCAAAAATGGATCAAGAAATACAAGTGGAAGCCTTTGTATTTAAAGCTAACGAGCTATATGCTACAAGATTTAGCGGCATAGTAAATGACTGTTTCGCTTGGGGAGTCATTTAAGAATTAACTGTACTGCGTTTAAAAGAAAATTTGAAGAATTCGATAAAAAAAAGTTTTTTTTTTTAATTTATCATTATATAATAAATTATAATTTTACATATATTGTAAACTAAAGTTTTAGCCAATTCTTTAAAGCATTTTTATGTCGACAAAATAACCCATAAAAACTAAATATTCAGCAAAATTTTGAAAAACACAACAGTGAAAATTGCATTTGAATCGTATAAGTCATTTCTGAGATAAGCATGTACAAAAAAAATATTGTTTTTTTTTTTTACTTCTTACATTGATAAATATCTCCAATAATGGTAAGTTTTTGCCAAGTATCGCAGACAAGTGATCCGTTTTTATAAACAAAGCGAAGCGAATCTAATAAAATAAAAATGTTTAAGGTATTAATTTATAACGGAATGTAAAAAATATATCCAGACCTAAAACACCTAGCAGAGGGAACCTAATGTTAAGACACTCCGATCCCCACTTTCTGCCGAATTCTGAGTGGCATAATTCAACGCCGCGCTTAGCCTCGACACCAGAGCGAAGAAATGGAAATATAAATTTAAGTAAATATTTCATCTCCTCGATTGGGGATCGAACCCACAACCAATCTGTTTTACAGTCACACTACGAAGTGTGCCACTGCACCACGACTAGCCTCACTATACCTAATATATTAGTATAACACACATATTATAAAAATAATAATATACATAATCCAAGGGCGTCGTGGCGCAAGGGCACAAGATTGTGATTGTAACGCGATAGTTGTGGGTTCGATCCTTACTCGAGGAAGTGAATTATTATTTATATATGTAACATGACACTTCCATACCCCGCTTTCCGTCGAATGCTGGAGCGTATTGCACAGCGAGGAAATGAAAATATTAAATAGTTCATTTCCCCGAATGAAATCCATAACCTGTCTCCATTACAGTCGCACGGTTGTTCTTTAAGTTTGATCTGTTTAATTGAGTTCTACATTTCAATAATTTGCAAGTATCCAATAATACGTCAAAGGACAAATATTTTTTGGTGTATATATTTATTTATAAATGGTATTTAGAAACCTGCGATGGAACAAAGCTATATTATCTTGTTTTCGAATACTCCAGATAGCTTAAAATACTTCTACAACAACTGTCAGATGAAAGTAAAAAAATAGGCTTAGCAATTAACACATCAGCAACGAACGTCATGACAAACTTGGCTAAAATAGGTATCAAAATAAATTATGGACAAACAAAAATCTGGACGAAGCAAAAGGAAGTCGATAGATGAATAACTAACAAGTACCTGAAGACGGTTCTGGTCGCTAAGTGAGGTGTTGAAGGACAAGGAAATGTATAACCAAAAAAAGAGAATAATGTTTAACTTAACCTACAAAGTCCTCCTCCTGCTTATCTTGTGGATGTCAAACGTGGGCATTAAACGATAATCAGTTTAAAAAATGCAATCTGTCAAAATCGAATGAAACGAAGCTCTATTGAAGTGGAAAGCAAGGACAATGTGAAACTACAGTTTATAAAGAGCAAAACAGAATTGTAAAACATATACACGACATACAAAAGCCTTAGGTGGAGATGCACATGGCACATGCTATAGGAAAAGATGGAGACACGTGGACATGTCTCATAACTGAATACTTTTTTAATGCAAAAGGACAAGGCAAAACGAATGTATGGGTCTCCTGATGACCACAACTCTGTGTAACACCAGAAGAGCTACATACTATATAATGAACCAACTACCGAATTATCGACTACAGAACATTAGACGTTTAGATTAAAAATAATGTAAATGTAGTTTCATCAATAAAGGCTTATTGTTATTATACATGAATGTATTATTTTAGCTTTATGCTGTGCTCAAAGGTAAGTGAAACTTAGTGTCAAGGTACTCCGTTCCCCATTTTCCATGTTTCGAGTATTTGCTTGTTGAGTTGTGGAACTCAATGGAACGCCCAGTCCTCTTACCAAAGTGAGGAAATAAAAATAATTCATTCGTCCGGGTGGAAATTCAACTTACAATCATCTTGTTTACAGTCAGACGTTGTCCTACTGCCCCACGAAGGCCTTTGATAATTGATAAATTAAGGTGAAAAAGTTTCTTCGGCGTTGAGTTCTGCCACTCAACACATAATGTCTTGAACATTGGAGCTCCTCCTACCCATAAATAAATAGCAAATTTGTCACTTCAAAGATATAGCCTGGTGCTATTTTTCTTATAAAGGATTTTTGTTACTATCACTTGTAATTATGAAAAATATAATATATTATTTCTGACTATAAGCACGATTTTTTGTGAATTTGATGTCCATTCAGAAAAATCTATTCTGCTCCAATAAGTGCAGCATCAAGTTCGAACATTGATTTTTTTTTTTACTTTCATGCTACAGCACATATCAGTGAAGGCAATGGAACCTATGAACCTAGTATTAAGACACTCCATTAGCCATTAGAACTCTACCGTTTCTCACTTTCCACCGAATTCTTAAGGCACTGAGTGTCCAGTGGCCAAAAACGATGCTTCGCTTTGACTATTACGCTATAATCGCTACCAGAGCGAGGAAAAATATATTAAATATTTCATTCTCTCGATAAGGAATCGATTACATATGCGATAAGTGGGCAAAGGCTGCCGTACCAAGTACAGGCACTGCTGAAGACGTTAATACCCAGACGGAAATCCGCGTGGGAACGTGGAATATTCGCTTTGGTTATGGTCTTCGCAATATTTTAAAAATTCTTTTTGAACTTACAAAATTTAAATATGAATGTAGTTTATTGATATTCTATCTTCACATATATAAATATATAAGAATTCCGCTCGTGATTTTTCCTCTTAAATCGCTTGTTCTGTTAGAAAAAACTGCATCAAAATACGTCGCGCATTTTAAATGTTCAAAAATGGTGTACATAAGTATAGAAATGCTTAAAAAATATGTAAAGTATTATTATTTTATTAAATCACTCCATCTTCATACTTACTTGTGATCTGTTACACGCGACTAAATCATATAATGTTCCAATAATATAATAGTAGGGTGACAATATTTTTTATGTTATTTGTATTTTATTTTTGATTTTCAGATAAGCAGAAGACATTTTCTTCTTATATTTTTATTTATATCAAGAAATTAAGATTTGGATTTTTTTACATTTTTTTTATTAAAGTCGAACTGCAACTAAGTAGCTATGTTTTAAAATCTAATCTCAATTTGAACCACTTGTAATAATTGAATCCACATGAAACTTTTTGAAAAAATTAAATGAAACGTAGCTTAGGTGACAATACAATATTAGATTATCAAAAAGTTGGTGTGATGATAGATGACCTGAATATTGTGACTCTTATAGAGGTTATCTTTAGAGTTTAGGGTCATAGAATTTATAGCGTTGAGAGCACGATCTCTACATTTGTATTACTTGGTGTAAAAAAGTGTATTTTTTAGTTTTTCTTATAATTTTGTTTGATCCTTTTGAATCTTAAAACAAAATTACATAAGATCTTTGAAACCAAACAATATGGACGGTTTTCACTAATAGATAAAGGGAGAGACTTGAGAGAATACTTTGTGTGCGTGCATATATTACATTAGAACAACGCTGCATAAATACATGTCAAGCCGGTAGTTTGAATTAATTTGAATAGCGAAAGCCAATGCCATGCGTAATTAACACGAAAAAAAAAAATCAGTCATTGCATATATTTATAAAAATTATTATTTATTAATTTTATATATATATATATATATATATATATATATATATATATATATATATATTATCAACTGCGTCGCGATGGTTTCCTTCAAAATTCATGGCCATCCTTTTACTGAGAGTAATAAGGATATATAGTACTAACTTAAATGTTACTTACTAAGTGTGATATACTTGATTGTAACTGGACGTGTGTAAACATGATGTATGAGATAATGTTAAAAATATTGCTTTTTTTATTAACTTTCGATGGAAACTTAGCTGTTATTTACAAAGTTAATGGTAAGTTTGAAGTTTTTTAAATTTTTATTAAATTTTATTAAGGATCATTTTTCTTCTAAATATTTTATTATAACATTTAGGATTAGATGTTTCTATCTATTTGTATTTTCCACCCAAAATCATCATGTAAAAAACCGGCCCTGTCTCGATGACGCTGTTTGTTTCTCTATAAAAAGTAATTAAATCTATAGCTAAAGTCAGTTTTTTTTCCGATTTTTTATTAATATATATTAGTTGACTTCTTCCACTCGACACGTAATGCCCCAAGAATTCAGCAGAAAGTGGGGAACGGAGTGTCTTAACATTATGTTCCCTCTGCCTACTCTGCTGTGTGCGGGATACAGCGTGAAGCTGAAAAGAAAAATATACATATATATTTTAGTTAGATTTTATGTGACCGACCGTAGAACATTATTTAGCGTAATAACATGTTGATATATGTATACAAATCAACGGCCAAAGGACATAAAATTCCATAATTCAGAGTAGGTAGGAAGTGACAATCGTACATATTATATACATCAATAGAAGAGGGTCCACTAAAAAAAAATATATTAAGACGACATTTCCTATTCTCCTATAGTGTTGTTGAGCTTCTAGGGTACTTCATCACATTCTCCAGACCTTAATTGTTTGTACATCAAAAAAAGAGTCCCAACATGCTGAATAAGTTTTACAAAGACAGTATGTCGATAGCTTTAATGAATGGCTTTGCTGTTATAGGTTGGTGTGGCTCTCGTCGGTGTCGCCAGGTACTCCAGATCTTCGATGTTTCTACTTTTGTTAGTTTACCCTATATGTAGGCTTTAAACCCTAAGCCTGTACTAAATTTCAGCTTTCTAGGTCTATGAGAAGTACTAGTTCTATTTGGATGATCAGTGAGTGAGTGACACCATGTCGGAATAGTGAAACTTTGCTTTAGCATAACTTCGGAAATTAAGTTTAAAATTTCGAAGTACTGGTGTATATGTTACAACTTACTAGAAATCTCTAAATCTAAACACGCCAAAATGGTTCCGGGAAAGAATGATACGGCAATGCGTTACTCGTGCCTCCAGAGACCAAGGGGCAAGATAGGTTATAGATCACATAGAACATATAAAATCAAACCCAATATCTATATATATAAGCTCAGTTGAACGCGCTAACCTCAAGAACCATTGGTTCAAATTAATAAAATATTTTTTTTTTCATCTAGTCTATATTTGAGGCAATATTACAATATGTAAATAGTTTCTATGTCATCATGTCATCGAGTAGAGCCCAGATCCTGTCAGAGTTACCTAAGGCACCTACAATATCATATTATATATCATATACAACTCTTTTTAATCTGACCACGTGGTTGTTTCAGCGTTTAGATACTAGTATTACGATATTACAATTTTAATTTTATTATTATCCCGCACACAACATGGTAGACAGCGGAATATTAGTGTTGAAGACACTCCGTTTCCCTCTTTCTGCCGAATTTTGGAGGCATTGCATGTTGACTGGAGGGACTCAACGCCGCGCTTCGCCTCAACTTGAGAACGAAATAATGAAAATATGAATTTAAATAAATATTTCATTTCCCCGAGTGGAGATCGAACCCACAACCAGTCACACTTCGTGCCCCTGCGCCACGAGACTGGCCTTACGTAATTATGCTTAGGATCCAATGTCCTATTTTGTCTTTGATATTAACCTAAATAGAGGATAACAGCGGATTGACATGTCTGAACTGATAATAGTTTTTTGTGTTTGGTTAATTAACTAACTAAATAACTCTGGAATAAAACAAGAATAGAGTGACTTAACAGTGGGTTTTGTACTCGATTTGGTATTTATTTAAAAAAAATTGTACAAAATTGACACTATTGTGTAGTTGAAAAAAAATATCAAAAATGCAATAAGGCCCGTTGTGGCGCAGCGGCACGAAGTGTGACTGTAAACACGACTGGTTGTGGGTTCGATCTCCACTCGAGGAGATGAAATAGTTACTTAAATATATATTTCCATTTCTTTGCTTTGGTGTCGAGGCTAAGTGCGGCGTTGAGTTCGCACGCAATGCCTCCGGGATTCGCCAGAGGGTGGGACACGGAGTGTGTTAGCACTAGGTTCCCTCTTCCTACCCTGCTGTGTGTGGGATACAGCGTGAAGCTGATTTTATCGTGTAGTAGCAATTATATTTTAAAATTAAATTATTACAGTATATATTTTGGACGTATTGGATACCTTACTGTGCCTAGTCCATGGTCACAAGTAGATAGTACGTATCGAGATTGTAGACTTTCTAAAATGTATTTTCTTAAATACCAAAGTTAACACGAATAATCCTATTAAAATAGTTTCATTTAAAATTTACAAAATAAAATAAATAAATCAAGAAAAGTAAAATTTAATTCTATCAACTCCGCTATTTTAATAGTAAGTTTCTTTTAACGCGATAATATCTAGACCATTGATTTTGAAGAAAGATCCTTTAGAAAGCACCTTTTTGCGTTGTCAATTTTTCGAAGCTATAGGCAAAGGGTACGTAGCATTTAACCACTCCGTTTCCCACGCACTCCCAAATTTTGGAAGCATTGCGTGTTTAGTCATACCATCAGGTGACCCGAACGCTCGTTTGCCTTGCCTCTTCTATAAAAAAAAAATATATAATCATTCCACGAGGATGAATCGAACCCAACACCATTGCACAGTCGAACGCTGTTCCACTGCATCGTAATAGTAATTATTATACCTCTATACTCTACAATATGCGCTATTAACACATTTCCTTAAAGTGTATACTTGAACTATAAGTTCAATGTAATGTGCAATGATAAATTCTACATGGCCTTACTTAGAAACTTATTTCGCATAGATATTTGAACATTGGTAGCTAAACTAATAGCTTTGAGGCCAGTCGTGGCGCTGTGGTACAAAGTGTGACTGTAAAACCGACTGGTTGTGGGTTCGATCCCCACTCGAGGAGATAAAATATTTACTTAAATTTATATTTTCATTTCTTCGCTCTGGTGTCGAGGCAAAGCGCGGCGTTGAGTTCTGCCACTCAACACGCAATGCCTCCAAAATTCGGCAGAAAGTGGGGAACGAAATGTCTTAACACTAGGTTCCCTCTGCCTACCCTGCTGTGTGCGGGAAATAGCGTGAAGCTTTGCAGTGGAATGGCATCTACAAATGTGATCGGTGTGGGTTCCGTCCCCACTCGAAGGAGTGGTGTGGCGTTGAGTTCTGCCACTCAAGACAAGTGAATTCAAAACTTGGGGACAAAGTGGGAAAGTTAATCATAATTTTAGCTTTTATTAATTTCGTATGTACATATATACATACATATGTGTATAAGCAATATATACTTTTAAAGCCTAAATAGATACTTCCTCTATGTATATTTGCCCACAAATTTCCGAGAAACTAAAAGTGATTTTTCGAGTTTTATTTGAAATGGGTTATAATATAAATAATTTGAATGAAAAGGGGTTACGGTTGTATTGTTTTATTCCAACTTCGCCTATGTCCAGCAGTTTGGGTGGAAAGATCGAAGGAAAAATAAACAGTTTAAGTTTCATCAAAATCGATTTAGTTGTTTTTGAGACACACTAATAACTGGATTAATCGCATGTATTTTTTATACATTTTTGTACGAAAAATCGGATCGGATTTCCAAAAATATAAACGCTAACCCGGTTAAAACGTTTTATTGAAAATTAACCGTGAAAATCAAAAAACTTATTATTTCACAGATATTCGAAATCAGTTAGTTTCTTTTATATACATTTTTTATGTCCCAAGTAGGTACTTGATGAGGCCAGTCGTGGCGCAGTGGTACAAAGTGTGACTGTGAAACCGACTGGTTGTGGGTTCGATCCCCACTCGAGGAGACGAAATATTTACTTACATTTATTTATTCATTTCTTCGCTCTGGTGTCGAGGCAAAAGCGCGGCGTTGAGTTCTGCCACTCAACACGCAATGCCTCCAAAATTCGTCAGAAAGTGGGGAACGAAGTGTCTTAACACTAGGTTCCCTCTGCCTACCCTGCTGTGTGCGGGATATAGCGTGGAGCAATTTTTTTTTTAAGTAGGTACTTAAATAAAAGGCGAACGTTTTTCCAAAATTTTTAAGAAGGCTATTTAAATGCTTTGCGCTTATTGTGATACTGACATTAACATTTTCCTTATTGTCAGTATTATCTAGGTTGTATTGTTATGACCATTTTACCTTTATATGGTCGAAGACACGTCAGCGGAACTAATATAAAAGAAAATTACCGGTAGAGCTGGCGGGGGGAACCTAGTGTTAAGGCTCTCCATTTCACAAGTACTCTATATACTGGATACAATGTGAAGCAATTAATGTCTGTTTCTTTTAGGTAGTGTCATTTTGCATAAAATCGTCGATTTTTCTTATTTCTTAAGACATATAGAGCTTTAAAAGTTTTTTTGTCTAGTAAATAATACTTGTGTACTTGAAAAAAAAATATTGTGTATTTGCAAACCACATAGCGACGCGAATTTAATTCTTTTATCAGCTTCACACTGCCTACCCTGCTGTGTGCGGGCACACAGCAGCGTAGGCAGAGGGAACCTAGTGTTAAGACACTCCGTTCCCTACTTTCTGCCGAATTCTGGAGGCGTTGAGTGTTAGTGGTAGTGGCAGAACTCAACGCCGCACTTTGCCTCGACACCAGAGGGAAGAAATAAAAATATATATTTAAGTAAATATTTCACCTCCTCGAGTGGAGATCAAACCCACAACCAGACAGTTATACAGTCACACTTTTCGTGCCGCTGCGCCACGACTGGCTTTAATTTTATTTATAAATAAATAATAATAATAACAATAAAGTAACAGAAACAATGTAGTGTCTTAGCACTATCCTGTTGTGTGCGGGATACAGCGTGAAGCTGATTAAATAAAATATAAAAAGAGTAGGTATAGTGTAGATAAGTACTTATAGACTAGTCGCGTTTTAATTTTGTGGTTCCATGGTCCTTCAAAGTTCCCGTTCCCGAAGAAATTTTAAAAGGTTCTGTTGTAATGCTCCTCCCACACTCTGATCTTTAAGTCACTCACTAACGAAAGAGTTTTACATGGACTAAATTTCTATATGAATTTCATTTATTTTCAATATAAAGCAATGTATGATTTCACAGATAAGTTAAAATCACAACTAAATCAATTTATTACTTTAGATTCAAAGCCACATTTGTTACAGAAACTGAGTATAACAAAATGCCGCCGCTCTTCGCTATGGAAAGCTATACAGGGTGTATGGAGTCCGGCGGTGTCTACTGTTTGGCTGATTATGATCTGTACAGCAAAGACTCCTCTGAACTGTTAAATTTTATAAAGGTAAGATGTTTGTAATATAGGCCATTCTGGTGCAGCGGCACTCTGTCTAACTTTAAACGCTACGGTTGTGGGGTTGTGGGGGTACGGGTTTCATCACTCTGATATTAAGACAAAGTCTTTTCTACTTAAGACGTTACCCTACAATGAGCGGTATACAGTAATAAACCATGCTAGTGTCAGCTTACATAATTGACAGCGCTAAGCACAGTCAATATTTAAAGGTTTATTTAGGTTCCCTTTGCCTACCCTGTTGTGTGCGGGATACAGCGTGAAGCTAATAATAAATGGAAAATATTTTTAAATGTAACTCAACCCGTCAACTGTACCGTTAAATATTGTAGCAATTTAATAGAAATAGGCAGAGAGTACCTAGTGTCAAGACATTCCGTCCTAAAATTCAAGACGTTGCTCATCGTGCTAAGTTAAGATAATTAAAAAGTGCTAATTATTTTTTTATTATAAGTCATATTATTTTTAATATATCATTAATCGAAAAGTTAAGATACCTATGTTAACTTAAGACAGTATCGTTAATATTCAAAAATATGTCAATATTTATATATCAACTTTTTTTTTATTTAAATATAGTACCTATAAAGGTATATTTTTAGAACGAAAAAAAATAATTTATTTAAACGTTTTGTAATTTAAATAATTGTTCTACATATTATAATTATTATATAGCGGTATTGTAAAGATTAGAGTGAACAGTTCAAGTTTATATCCTTGTAAACGTGGCCTTTTGATACTTAATTAGATAGATAGATTAAAAAGCAGCTTCACGTTCCCGCTGAGTAGGGTTGGCAGAAGGAGACTAGTGTTAGGACTTCCGTCTCTCGTTTGCCATCCAGTTTTCGGAGGGACGCGGCGCTCAACGCCGCTTTTTAAACCATAGCGAGTAAATAAAAATAATTTTGTTAAACTTTTTTTTAATGTTATTATTATTGGGCTTATTTTTTAAATTATATTTTGAAGTTAATCTCAATCAATCAGTCTCAGATGAAGAAATAAAATATGGATGAACAACTAAATTTGAGTAATATTCTATCAAATTTAATATTTAAAAACCGACTGGTTGTGGGTTTGATCCCCACTCGAGGAGATGAAATATTTACTTAAATGTATATTTCCATTTCTTCGCTCTGGTGTCGAGGCTAAGCGCGGCGTTGAGTTCTGCCACTCAAAACGCAATGCCCCCAGAATTCGGCAGAAAGTGGGGAACGTAGTGTCTTAACACGAGGTTCCCTCTGCCTACCCTGCTGTGTGCGGGATACAGCGTGAAGTTGTTTTTAATAATATGTACACTTAAAAGGACCTTAAGGACCTAAATGAGTCATGTTATCTTAACCAAATTTTCGTGGATCCCTTAAACCAACGTTTGGATCACAAGTCTCAAGCACTACCCTGAGCTCCTCATCCTGCAACGCAAAATATATAAAATGTTATTCTTCCTGCACATTTATTATAATAACTATATAATTGTATTTAATACATACTACTTAAGACTGTACCAAGACCTTTTAGTTCTTAGAAAATTATATGTTTCTGTAACCTTAACAAGGTTATTTTATTTGTTTCTTTTATGTAAAATAAATATTATTACAATCTAGAAATAAAATCTAAATATATAAATCTGATTTCCGCCACAGCGAATTTTTTAAACTTGTTTTTTCCTGGCTTAGCTAGAGCGTTCGAACGGTATCAGAGAGCCGCGAGGTCATGTCCTATAGGGTCTTATTCAATTCTAAATATATTGTGTAAAACATTAAGAAAATAACTAAGTGATTGAAAAAACCTTTTTTTTAATCCGTAAAAACCTACAACTACACTGTTAAGTGTTGCCGATCTGCCATTTTTCGTTCATTTTGACATTTTTTTAAAGTTATTCCAAATTTAGGAAAGAAAAATACTTATTTAGAAAACGTATAATTTTTTTACCGTAGCAGGACACTAACCCCGGTTCGAGTCCCGTAATTTTTATTAATTATTTTTGGGTAGCGAAAATTTGTAAAAAATCTCCCTACAGAGATGCTAACAACATAAATAAGTGACAACAAGCGTATTAGTTTCGACGTAGCTTGATAAGAACATATAGCTTAGTAGTCAGAGCGCCTGGTCGGTTTCCAGGAGGCGGGGGTTCGAGTCCCGATACGGTACTTACTGTCTGTTGTTAATACATAACGTTACATGTTATTATTTCTAATATCTCAAATATAAACTTCTTGAAAACTTTAAGTACATATCAAAAGATTGTGTATCAAAAGATATACTTTCGATACAGTGAAGCTTAATACAATGAAATAAAAACTAAATAGAACTTTGAGTTACTTTAATTTTTTATTTGTAAAAGTTTCTTAAAGGAGACCAAAATGTCTTCATACATTCTTGGGCCCAGGGTGTAAAGAGATGAAAATTTAATAGATGCAGAAAAATACTTATTTCTTTTCTAAATAAGTATTTTTCTTTCCTAAGTGTGGAATAACACTTTAAAAAATGTTTAAAAATATTAATAGATTCAGGTACATCATTCTGATCCTCTGCTCAGCTGAGTTATTAGAGATTTAGTCAAAGTAAGGTTAAGTTCACAGAACAATTAACCTCCATAAAATAGATGATTACTGAGAAAAAATCCGTGAAAAAACAGCAGTTGTTGAAAATATCAAGTAAAAAAGGGAAAACACTCAAAAAGCATTGGAACGAACGTAATAAGTAAAGCGAAAAATGCAAAAATCATTAGACAAGGTGTCAATATCAATCAGCTGTCACATCTGTAATTTATAATATAATTGACAGTAATACATTATTGTTTTTTATTTATATGCACTGATAAGTGCGTTATAATATTTAGACTTAATTAAAATTAACATTTTTTTTACTTTTGTTGTGTGTAAACTATTATTTTGGATCTTAAACAATTTTTGTTATTCTCTCCACTCCCAGATAGTTAATTCAGCTGATTTTTGATATTATAAATTAAAAAAAAACTTAGACCATATTTCAAGTCGTTACATTTGGGCCCAAGAATTCGTTCGTCTTAACACTAGGTTCCCAGGTTCCCTCTACCTACCCTGCAATGTGCGGGATACAGCGTGAACCTAAAAAATATAACTTATTTTTAAAATAATTTGCAGGAATATTCAGATCACAAAATAAAGCACTTCAATCACACAATCATACACAGAGGTACCTGTATTACCAAATGCATCAGCCACTTAAACCATACATTGGAAACAACACCGGACCTAAACAGACGCCTTGAGGAATGCGTCAACGAAACTATATGGGAAAAATATAAAATTGAGACGAAATTATCAAAATTCCATTATTGCAAGAGATATGATGAGAAAATTATTTTGGATGCGACAGATTTCGTGATGGCGGCGGTGTACGCGATAGTACTAATACTAAATATAATTGGTTCCTTTTACGACATTATTATTTGCGAAGAGGATAATAAAAAAGGTAATAAATAAAAATAACATCGTTTATAATTGTATGCAAGGATGTATTTATGTGTTTAGAATAATTGTAGATGACAATTCTAGATTCGAATCCAGGGTTGGATTAGGCAATATTTTTATTATTATTAATTTTAGCTTCACGCTGTATCCCGCACATAGGATAACCTTGTGTTATCAGCGCTTCCTTTTTCACGCGCCGCCCAATCTTCGAAGTATTGCTCCGAGTCGTCATATAGAAGCGGAGAAATGACAATCGTTCTTTCTCCCAAACAGAAATCGAACTCCCAACTACTAGGTTTACAATCAAACGCTTCAATGCACCGATGATTTCAATACGAATATTAAATTAACTTTTACATTTTTTTCATTTATTACATTTAAATGTACCGAGATTTATATTAAAGTACATTTTTACATATATGATAATAATCTAAAAACTCCGTAATAAATGGTCGCTATAAAATATTATACAACAATTATAAAGTTAATGTTTGTAATCTTGGAAGTGCATAATCATAACTCATGTATATTAATTACAATGTAAACAGCTTGAATTATTTTGTTGTTCTTATATGAAATTTTCATGACTATGAAAATCATAAAATTTCCCCTTTTTTTTAACATAACAGGATAAGCAAAGAGAATCTTATGGTAAGAAACACGTTCCTCATTCTCCACCTAATTTTCGAGAGTTTAGCGTATTGAGTAGCGGTACTCAAGTGGGCGTCGAACCACCCAGAATCATCACGTTTACAGTCAGACACTGTGCGGCTGCGCTACGATGGAGTCACTAAGCTACTACCTACCTAGTTTCCTTATTTACAAATAACTTATATATTAGCCTAAGCTTCCAGGGCCCCGAGACCTGCGTCATTTTAGCAAAAGTGAAATTTTGAGGATTATTACTCTAAAGAGTACACGCACTAGCATAAAAATATTAGGGAAAAGGATGAATGATTAACGCAGCGGCAATTAAGCCACTCCCTGAAAAGATCCAACCCAAAGGAGGTACCTAGATGCGACAAGATCGTGGGACGGATCTGGATTTGTACCTGTACCATCATTTAAAAAGTGCCTGAAATTATCATATGTTCCAGAACCAATATTATATGGTTAGCTTCAGCTTGACTCTGTATCCTGCACATAGCAGGGTAGGTAGATGGAACCTAGTGTTAAAACACTCCGTTCCCCACCCTCTGCCTAATCCCGGAAGCATTACGTGCTAAGTGGCAAAACTCAACGCCGCACTCAGCCTCGACACTAGAGCGTAGAAATGGAAATATAAATTTAAGCAAATATTTCATCTCTTCGAGTGGGGATCGAACCAGTTGGTTTTACAGCCACACTTCGTGCTACTGCGCCACGACTGGCCTTATTATTGTTAGCGAACTCATATAAAAGAGGGTATGTAGATGAAAAAGATGATAAAAACAGTGGAATTGTGTCAATCGGGGGTAGTTAGTTGTATTGGAAGGAAACTCTTGTGAAGTATTGTTTTTAGGTGATGCATATCACTTATTGCAGTTACATAGATAGTATCTATCTATAGTGATTTTTTTAAAAAAGTTAACCACCTCTGATTTCTAACTTAAGATATATTAATCATATTTTTATTTTATACACCGCCGGAAGAGATCGCTTTGAGCGATAAGGTCGCCTCGTTGTACTTTTTTTAATTATTTTTTTTAAGTTTGCATGTTGTTTTCTTTTTTAAATGTGCAATAAAGTATATTTACTTGTTTATTCTTAAAAACATATTTAATATAAAAATAATGTAAAAACAGAAACCGCGACTGCAGAAAACTGAAAAGAAAATATACAAGCCAATAGGTAATTACGATTAAGGTTTATTAGGATTAGGTCCCTGTTAAAATACATTTTTTTTTTATTTTTCACTTTTTTGTTAGGATTCATTGTGGTAATGATAATCATGATATACCTTTTTAAAATCCTCTTTTAACGTCACCTATCTAAGAACACTTGGCACTTGATGATACCAATCACAGATCCAATTTCACTTAAGATGATGTTCAACATTTCACGGTTTTCAGTTGAATAGTTTACACGTAAAAGCGTAACGTAAACGTTTGTTTTTTTATTATCTTTATTATTTGGCTTATTGTGGCGCTGAGTTCCACACATTCAATAGGGATTACCTCCAGAATTTGGCTGAAAACCAGGAACGAAAGTGTCTTAATGGGAACGGAGTATAAGATACTCCGTTCCAAGGCCCTTTCTGCCTACCGTGCTATGAGCGTTATACAGCGTGAAGCTAAAAAAATAAAATAACTAGTTTGTTGGCGTTCGTAAAATAAAACGAATTTTTGAGTATTTTTAAAGATTTTTAAAGTGATATTCCACACTTAGGAAAGAAAAAAACTTATTTATAAAACGTATGGCTTAACGGTCAGAGCGCCTGGTCGGTTTCCAGGAGATTCGAGTTCAAATTTTTCTACGTTTTCTAAATAAGTATGCATCTTTGAGTAATTTCTACTATAGTCAAAAAAGCAAAAGAATTGTTTACATACTTAAATCATATTTTTATATTTTTTTACAGGCAATCCATATTTATTAGCATTTTCGCTAAAAAGAAATTGGGCCAAGCTTGTAGCGCCCGGCGGAAGAGGATCTGACCCAAGATTTGAAAGACTGAAATTATTTAATGGACTGAGGTAATTCATAATCATTTTATTAATATTTTTTATTTGTATCGTGAGGGGCACCTAGTAACTAAATGTTAAGACACTCCGTTCTCCACTTTCCGCCGAATTCTTGAGGCATTACGTATTGATGCCAAAAATCAAATCTATATATAGACTGTAAAATATCTGGATTCTCTTAGAAATTGCATAGAATAATATTATATAATGTAAAATAAAAAATAAAAAAAATGTAATTAACAAGATACGTATTTATATTTCAGAGCAATGACGATGGTATGCGTCATATTCTCTCACACCGCTCTAATCATGTCGGTTACATATGTTGAAAATCCATTATACTTGGAGAGGGTAAGATTTTATATAAATTAATTAAAATTTATTCAAAAATCGTATAAATATTAGATTTTTACAAATTTCCGCTCCCCAAAGATAAATACTAAAAATTATCGTCTGGCAAGAGAGAATACTATTTACTTAATATTTTTAACATTTTTTTAAAGTGTTACTCCACACTTAGAAAAATATTTACTTAGTAAAAATCTCCATACAAAGATGCTAAGAACATAAATATATTGTAATAAGCGTATAAAAATTTCGACGAAACTTGATGAGAACGTATGGCTTAGTGGGTAGAGCGCCTGGTCGGTTTCCAGGAGGCGCATGTTTGAGTCCCGTTACGTTGTCTAAGTATTGTTTCTTTCCTAAACGTGAATTAACCTTCAAAAAAAGTGTTAAAAATATTAAATAAATAGTATTCTCTCTTGCCAAACGATAATTCTTAATAATTATCTTTGTGCTCGGCTCTTTTATTGGCTTGGATATAATATGAGGTGCATAAATATGAGTTTGAAGTGAATAAATACTAAATTAAATTGCGAATTTGATACGTAAAAGTATGAATGTGGAGGGATAAATCTATATAAAGGACTCACATACTACATTTTTTCCAATTTCCAGGCTTACAATGATCCTCTGAAGCAAATCCTCTACAACGGCAGTTTAGTCACTCATACATTCTTCGTAATGTCCAGTTTCTTGTTGGCATTCAATTTGCAGGTGCAAGCTGAGAAACGTGAGATCACATGGTCGCATATACCAACAGGCATTATATTTAGATGGATTAGGTCAGTAACTAATTATTAATATATTAATTATTTATACTGGTAGAGAACAGAGAGTCCTAACACCAGAGATGTTATAGGACTCTGTAACCGTAACCAAAATTATCGGATATATTCGAAATAAAAAATTGCAGATAATATAGGAACATCAGTCATCATCATCAGTGTTTCATTTTGCTAAAAAAAAGGTAACGAAAAGTTTTGCCACTAGAAAGTGATACTCGAAACTAAATGTTCTTAACTAACGTTCTAATATAGTTTTTAAAATATTAATGATTAATCTTTAAACTTGTTTCAGGCTAACTCCTCCCTACCTCCTCGTAATAGCTACGATTTGTACTTGGGTGAGGCATTCGGGTACTGGCCCTCTATGGGACTTAATAGTGACATATGAATCTAAAGTATGCAGGCAGTACTGGTGGGCGAGCATATTCTATTTTAATAATTATATTTATTCAAATGATGTCTGCTTCCCTCAAGGATGGTAAGTCTTAATGTTTTTTTTTTCCATTTACGCTGCATTCCTAATGTAAAGACCTCTTGTTAGGTCTTCGTTTTGTATTCTTCCTTTTTTAGGTTCATGTATCCCGCACATCGCAGGCAGAGGGAACCTAGCGTTAAAACACTCCATTTGCGACTTTCCAACATCTGAGACATTACCTGTTAAATAGCGATTATTGCCTCCACATTCAAATGCTGTCCATGTTTTCGACGATAATTTATATACATAATATCGTAATTTAAAAAAGAATCATGGTCCAATAATATTTATTCGAGGCCAGTCGTGGAGCATGGATACATGTGCGTTGGCGGAAAATTGAGAACGGATGTATCGTAATGAAAGCTTAGTAACATAACACCAGGTTCCCAAGTTATCTCTGCCTATACTGCTATGTGGGGGATACAGCGTAAAGAACTGATATTTACTTATAAATTTCTTTATTCTTTTCAATAGGTACTTAGCAGCAGACACTCAACTCTTCGTTTTCGCCATAATCTTGTTTGTGCTCATCCAAAGTCCACGCTACAGGAAGATCACTCTCATAACGCTACTTTTGGTGGCTATAGTCATTACAAGCGCTCATACTTACTTTGAAAACTTGGATGCGGTTGTCATACAATCTCCTGAGTGAGAATATTATTTTTTATTTTTTTTTTCGTAACTATGTAGTTACAAATCATGTATAAGTTATAGATCGTCCCAGCGCAGTGGCACAAACATGTAACTGTACGGTGGGTTCGATACCCACTCGAAGGAATGGAATAGTTGATATTTTCATTTCCTCGCTCTGATAACAAGGGATGCCTCCACAATTCGACGGAAAGTGAAAAACGGAAGTGTCTTGATAAAAATTAAGTGTTTAAGACACTAGGTTTCCAGGTTCTCTTTGCCTATTCTGTTAGATGCGGATTATAAAAAACATTTAGTTAAGCCATCACTGCCCCGCACCAGTAGACAAGGCGCGGCGTTCAAGTACCATAGTAGGGACCAGAATGTCTTACTACTAGATGCTCTCTATCTATCCTGGTTTTTTTTTCTGATGGACTTAAATGCTGTTGACCTGGAAGCGTCACCGGGCTGGGAGGGGCGAGTGTAGCTCGCCCTTGAAGAGAAAATTACGAGCGTTGATGGACGCTCGTGAAGTGTTGGCGATGGCGGGGGAATACCCCGCGTACGCTAATCATGGGGGGTTTCGCCCGTTGGGCCCCGCCGCGCCGAGGCTCGGGCGTGCCGTGAGATATGACTGGCCTCGCCGCCTCTTACGGCGGCGGAGAGTGGGACGTGGGACTGAGGAGTGAATCCTCCCTGTGTATTGGGCGTTGGCAGCAGTGATTGGATCGTCAGGATCCAGAAGAATGCTTCTGGGGCGTCTAAGACTCGGATGTGGATGAGGAGCGTACTTACACGCTTCGACGATCAGTGAACCTATCCTGGTACATGGAAAAAGGTTGCTTTTTGCTGCTCCTTTTTTAGCATGATCTAGGAACCATGGGAACCCTTTAATTAAGGTAACCATGGGAACCGTTGATTTTAAAATATTTTTTTTAGATCATATCGTTCTTTTTACGTCCACGATGACACATTCAATCTAGTCTACATTAGAGGTCATACAAATCTCTCGACATACGTCCTAGGGCTCGCCGCGGGCTTCCTTTGCTATAAGTGGCAGACGGAGGAAAAAGACATGTCTAAATATAAGGTTGGTATAAAATAATACAAAAAGCACAATATTTGAGTCAATGATATGTATTTTAATTTGTTGATTGGTTTTTAGCTTCACGCTGTAAACCTCAAATAGCATATTAGAAATAGGGAACTGGGAAAATTGTGTTAAAAAATTTCATTCCCATTAAAGAACTTCCGTTCCCCACTTTTCACTGAATTCGGGAGACATTCCGGATCGAGTGACGGAAGTCAACGCCGCGCTTTGCCTCGTTACCAGAGCGAGGAAATGAAAATATTAAGATTTTTTGAAATTTTATAATATTATTAAAAATTAAAAATGTTTCAAATTCTGTACAAAATTATAAATTTATATTTTGTAATTTACGGTAAAACATAACATTTTTTAAAGGCCTTGTAAGTGAATGTTTATTTTGTACATTTTTCAATTATTTCAATAAAAAAAAACCTTACAAATTTAATAGTAAATATTTTAATTTTTAACAGAAATACCGTATAGTCGTCTGGATGCTGTTCCCACTGGCCGTGGCGATCATCCTATCTGGTGGTTTCTTCTACATCGACGACTACACACCATCACCTTTTGTGATAGTTACTTACGCGTCTCTATACAAACCCCTCTTTCAACTGTGTGTTGTTATGTTCATACTAAGTGTTGTATTCAAATTAGAATGTAAGTATATTTAATTATGCTTTTTATTTATTTTTCAGCTTCACGCTGTATCCCGCACCTAGTGTTAAGACATTCCGTTCCCCACTTTCTGCCGAATTCTGGAGGCATTGCGTGTTGAGTGGCAGAACTCAACGCCGCGCTTAGCCTCGACACCAGAGCGAAGAAATGGAAATATAAATTTAAGTAAATATAGGATAATTTAAGTAAATATAGGAGATGAACTCCTCGAGTGGGGATCGAACCCACAACCAGTCGGTTCTACAATCACACTTCGGGCCACTGCGCACGACTGGCCTCAATTTTATTTATTTTATTTTTTATTTATTTTATCCGCTTGAGGCAGAGACAGAGACAATGCCTTGTTTTTTCAAGGTGAGGAAGTGAAAAATGTTTATAACTCAATATTCACTTGTAATCTGTGGCGTCATGGCACAGTGGCTCTAGCGTAAAACCTTAAACGTGTGAGGGTTATAAGCTTGATTTGAGGGGTAATAATTTATTTAATATTTTCATACTCCCGCTTTGCTAATAAGGCAAGACGCGGCGTTGAGTTCCGCCATTCAACACGCAATACCTCGAGAATTCGGCGAAAAGTGGGAAAAGTAACTTGACACTGTGTCCCTTCTATCTACTCTGTTATACTCGTACGAGCGTACAGCGTGGAGCTGATATTGCTCTGAGTTTAATGTTTTTAAATATAAATACAAAATAGTATTAATTTGACTTTCAACCGTCGAATAAAATATTTCTGCCAAGACGGACCAACAACAAGCTAAACAGCGTATATATAATATTTATTTTCAATAAAAAATATATTAAATTGTTTCTCTTAATTTACTATTGTAACAAAATATATCCAAGGCTTGAAATCGAACTCATGGAGTCTGGCACATCTATGTCATAAAGTTACCTTTATTTCATATGCATCAGTTTCACGCTGTATCTCGCATACAGCAGGGTAGGCAAAAGGAACCTAGTGTTAAGACACTCCGTCCCCCACTTTCTGCCGAATTCTGGAGGCATTGCTTGTTTAGTGGCAGAACTCAAAGTAATTTCATATGCGTCTTGTTTCATTATAGCTGTTTACCGAACAATAGTAGAATGGCGAGGATTCGCTTGGATGGGCAGAGTGTCATATTGTGCGTTTTTACTTCACACAATATTTCAAAGGACTTATATAGGAAGTCAAACTACAACTTTAATTATGTCGGATTATAATGTGGTAAGTTCTGCTTTTTTTTAATAGTTTTTTCTTTAAAAAATAATAATTAGCAATAGTAATAAAGCCAGTGTAAAAGCCAGTCAAATTCTACCACTCAACATAGTATATAGCAATATCACAACATAATTTTCCCAGGTTCCCTTTGCCTCCCCTGCTATGTGCGGGATACAGAGTGAAGCTAAAATAAATAAAACCATCGTAGCGCAGTGTGCAGCTACTGTCAGTAAGCGAGACGATATTTGGTTTTGATCCCCACTCAAGTGGTAAAAAGATAAACATTTGGTAAACATCGTTGCTAGCAACATTAGACTTTCGAATTATTTTCATTTTCTCGCTCTGGTAAAAAAGCACGGTGTTAAGTTCCGCCACTCAATTACTAGTAATATGGATGGACAAAGTTCTCTTTTCCTTATATTTCTATATGCAGGATAAATCGTGAAACTTAAACATAATATCAACAACAACAAAAACAACAAAATAAGCCATTATTCTATAATGTTACGTTTAGTTAAACATATATGTATATATATAAAAAAAATATAAATCACCTTAATAAATTAAAGATTTAAGATGTACTAACTTAGATGTTAACGTAGAAACTTTTATAGTGTCACACATTTCTGTAAGAAAAAATCTTTTTTGCGGAACTCAACGCATTGATTCATCTTGATAGAGCAGATTAATGAAGATCATTTTTTCACTCAAGTAAGGGTTCCACAATAATCACATTTACAGCCACAATAGAATCCATTCTGCTTCCTTTTTAAGGTTCCTTATCTCAGTATAAGACATACACTATGATGCTCCGTGAAATCTTGCTCTTGAAAATGCTGAGACATTTCACTAGATTTTATGAAAACACCTTTGCTATGAAAGCAACTAAGTTGTGAAACGATCTACCGCTAAATATTAAAGGATCAAAATCTTTAAACATATTTTAAAAAATAGTTAAAAAATATTATTTAAAGGATGATTCACCTTAATGTAAATAGTTATGTAAATATTAATATATTATAATAGTATGTATTTTTTGAATATATATGTATTATGATAATACTACTCGGTATTACTCTATATTATCACATGAATTTCCTAACCCAAAAGTGGTCAGACCGCCTATAGTGCGTCAATTGTTTCTTTTCTTTTGTTTTTCTTAAATAAGTGAAAGGAACCTTAATAAGATCGCGTGTTCATCAGTCAAAGACCGTTTATATAGAGGTGGCGTGGAGGTATTAAGTGGCGAGTATACTGGCGTCCAGATCCGTTTAAAACACTTCCGTTCCCCACTTTCAGCCGAATTCTGGAGGCATTCTTTATAGAGCGAGGAAATGGAAATATTTCATTTCCTCGAGTGGGAATCGAACCCACAACTGGTTGCGTTTACTTTAAACGAGTTTATGGGCGCAAGCGTGTATCACGACTGGCCACAAAATAAAATTAAATATATATATTTTTTTAATATTTTTTTTTTCATTTAAACGAGTTTATGGGCGCAAGCGTGTGTCACGACTGGCCACAAAACAAAATTAAATAATATTTTTTTTTAATAATTAATTTTTTTTTCAGCTAATTCTTCTTAGTGCATCCATTTTCTTCTCATTTTTATGTGGAGCTGGCCTCTGGCTTCTAGTCGAAGCGCCCGTCGCTGGACTCACTAAAGCGTTATTGGCTAAGAAAAAAGAATGAATGTAATAAAAATTTGTAAATTTAGTGCAATATTATTTAAATAAAAGTAATGTATAGGTGTTTTATCTCTTTTTTTTTTGGTAATCCCTCTTCTTCTAGTCTTTCTTACAATACAACTAATTTTAAGAAATCAATTAAATCAGAATCAAGTAAATTATCCTTTTCTTAATTCTGATTTGATTTACACCTTTATTTAAATTTATGGTAATTAGTTATTATTGATGAATTACATTTGGATTATTTTTATGTAAATCATCATTTAAAAGAAAATCGCATAAGAAATTGTAATTAAAAATGGTTGCCACCGCCCAGCAGCAGCCCCCGGGATGCTAGATTTAAACAGGTCACTTGTTGCTAGGGTGTTTGCGTCATGATGATGCCCGCATTATATTAATTCCTTTTAATAAAATTCTTATAACAGTATTATTTATTTATTTTTACTATCAAAAATGTGCATTTGTACATAATAAACACCCATATGATCAAATAAAAAACATAAATATATAAATAATAGTCACAATCAGGTCGAAAACCTTCAAAAGGCAATTACTGTCTGTGGTTGTAGAAAAAAAATTAATCATTAGAAGGAACTAGAGTAAATCCCCGCGGTATTTCGCACATGCTGAGTAGGCAGAGGGAACCTGGAAACCTATTGTGAAATAAATCCGCTCCCATTTCCCACTTTCCGCCTAATTTTGAAGGCAATACATATTTTCTTAACTAATTAAAAAATACCCGCAAGAATTGTCCCCCTTCATTATATTAAGGAACCATGATGTAATTAATACTATTATATAGATATTTTTAAATATTTACTTAATTGTTAAACAATTTGGTAGTTTTAAAATGATAGTTTATATTAATTAAATATTTTATTGTAATTGTTGTAATCCTAATGTAGGATAGAATCTGGTGGTATCTGTAAACCCGGTGGTAGTGGATTCAATTCCAACTTGGGAAGAAATTATTTTAATTTTTCCATTCTCGTAAAGTAGGATTTGTTTTTGCTTTGTTGTGCTGGGGCACCAAGGCAAAAGCGCGGCGTTGAGTTCCACCATTCAACACACAGTGAAAACTTCGAAAAATATGTCAGAAGGTGGAGAACAGAATTTCTTCGAAATAGGATTCCCTCCGCTTACCCTCTTGTGTGCGGGATACAGCGAAGCTGCATGAAGCTGATTTGATTTATTTTTTGATTTAAATCATAATTTAGAAGAATATATTTATATTGAAAAATCTCAGTAAAGACTCGATGTCATGAATTCCTGACATATTTTTCTGTATGTATTTAATATGCTTAAAATCATCATTTCACAGATAAAATATTTAGAAGAAAGATTGACTTTATTTCAGGATATTTTTATTTTAAAGATAATTAAAATAAAAATTGTCTTCTATTCTCACAGTCAACCGGAATGGGAAAAATTTAATCAAATGTGATGTCAATCTCTGCTTGCGGCACTTATTTTACAGGGTATTTATGTGTTATTTAACTGTGTGTTATGTGTTATTTAATTATGTGTTATTAATCATGTTTAGAAAAGAATAAATTTTAATTTGGCTTATCAAATTTAAATAATAAATTAAATTAATCAACATTTAAAGATATTTTCAAACCTGGTAACCAAAGGGTTGTAGTGACTGAGAGGTGGCAACCATTTTTTATTGCATTTCCTTATCCGATTATCTTTTAAATGATGTTAAATTCAAATAAAAAACATGTGAGAACAACTCATTAACAAAAACTAATTACCATGTATATAATTAAATGTGATTACCGCACATTATCTCTAGGCAACCCTGGTGTAATCTATTATACTTTCATGTTTTTTTCTTAAAAATATGCTCCATTAAAAATCATACCTGCGAAATACACAGATGAGGACAGATGCCTAAGATAATATTTTGATATAAAACTTATCTTAGGCATCTGTCTTTTTTAGCTTTACATTGTATCGAAAGAAAGTTTTTTCTGCTTTTCTTTCTTAACCATCCGGTCTTTATGAAGACACCTCCGTTTCCACGTTCCGCCGAATTTTCGAGACATAGCGAGTTGAGGGAAAATTAACGCCGTGCTTTGCCACGTTATCAGAGCGGGAAAATGAAAATATTAAATAGTTCATTTCCCACTGTGAAAAACGAAACCCTCAACCGTCACGTCCACGCTTGTGCCCCTGCACCACAAAGAATACAAATAAATCTTTTTTTTTTTTATAAATATAATGGCAAAGGCTTATAATCGGAAAAAATAAACGCTAATATGTAAATGTAATGTAAAAATTTTTTATATCTAAATGTTAAATCACCTTTAAGCCGAATTGTCATATTATATGTAATAACTCACGTTGTTAAAATTAACTATGTTATGATAGCAACGGTTATATAGTCTTGCGCCTATACAGTGAAGTTCATATCTGTATTGATTTCTCAATAGAGCCAAGTTCTTTGCAATATTTACAAGCTAATTGTATATTTATTTAATGAAAAGGAACCCTAAAGTGGGGAACGGAGTGTCTTAACACTAGGTTCCCTTCGCCTACCCTGCTGTGTCCGGAATACAGCGTGAAGCTGTAAAGAAACCCTAATTTAAACTAAAACGTCAAAGGACTAAAAATCAATATGTATAAATCATTATATTTGATTATTTTCTTAGTGCATCATATTTATGCAGTTATTTATAATTTGAATGGTAAGTTATTATTTACTTCCTAACTGTATCTTTTGAGGCCAGTCGTGGCGCAGCGGCACGAAGTGCGACTGTAAAACCGACCGGTTGTGGGTTCGATCCCCACTTTCGAGTGGGGATCGAACCCACAACCGGAAGTAAAAGCGTGAAGATGTTTTTTTTGTGGCTTCACGCTGTACCCCGTATATACGAAATAGTCTATGTTATAAATATAACAGATAAAATTTTAAAATGTCAAAATAAGATTAAAGCTACATTACGGCCACAACTTGGAGATTTAGAACTTTGTAATAAGTATTTGTATTCGGTTTATTTATATGAATCGTCATCATCAACACTACAGGGACACAAAGTACGCGGCTGGTTTTGGGTTTGATCCCCACTCGAGAAAATTAAATATTTTACTACAAATTAGTTCCAATTCTTTCCTCTGTTTTCTTTCTGATTAACGGAACTTAACGTCGCGCTTTATTTTGTATGAGGTTATGTAAATAATTAATTCTCCTGAGTGAGAATAGAACCCACAACGTCTTACCGTATTTACAGTCAGATACTGTGAGACTCCGCCATGGTAAACTCATCCACTTCCTGCTCTCATTTTAGAAATCGTAATCAGAATTAATAAGATCTCGAGTAGAAGAACTTAACGCCGTATTTTGTCTACAAAGGAAAAGTAGGAAATAAAAATAGCTCATTTCTCCAATTTCCCATTTGTGAAATCATAACCATCGCTTTTACACAACTATTTTATATTTTTTTTGTTTGCAAGAAGCAAGGGTAGGCAGAGGAAAACCAAGTACTAAGATACTACGTTTCCTATTTTCCACCGAATTCTGTAGGTATTTGACTTGAGGGGTTAAACTCAACGCTGCTCTTTGCCTTGACATGAGAGCGCATACATTAAAATGTTAAATATTTAATTTCTACGTATCGGGAATCAAACCTTGTCGCATTTATATAATACGCTTTTCCTTTGCGCCACGACTGGCCTTAAGTAATATTTTATAAGACTTGTCAATAACGTTTTTATTTTAAATTTTAGACACTGAATACAGGAAAATGCCTCCTGTGTATCATATAGACGATTACGAAAATTGTTTTTTATCTCCGACGTGTATTGTTCTATAAACTTTGATCTTGTATCGGACCAGCCGAAAAAATTTCTTCATAACATACAGGTATTTTTTATAAACTGAATACTTGTAAATATAAATGAAAATATAAAATAATTGCTTAATAATTTCAGGTAAATAAAATTTAATCTTTTGTAGTTTCCCAATTTTTGTTGAGATATTGCATGTTGTGTCGGAGCTCAGAGTCGTCCTTTGTCTTATTACTAGAGTGTGGAAATGAAAATTAATTCGTTTCCAAATGAGCTTCGAACCGTCGCGTATACAGACAGATACTGTGCCTTGATTGCCTCGTAATAATCAAACCAAAATTTTAACGATCCTAAATTTAAATATCAATTCAAATAATATACAACAGTATTTATACAGTATACAAGTTTCATAATATCAACAGTGTTTTTCAATTATATATACAATTTTTATTATTTAACTTTAAATATGATTTCAGGAATATTCTCAACATTTAATAACACATTACAATCACACAAAACTAAGATACGGTGTGTGCGTCACAAATAATTGTCAGTATATACGAAATGCATCACAGGTCTCAAAGTACTCCCTTGAGGAATGCCTCAATGAAACTATGTGGAAAAAGTATAAATTAAAGTCAAAAGTTCAAAATTATGTTTGTTACAATGATTCCGATAACAATGTTCAAATAGATGCAACCGATGTAATTGTTTTTATAATACTGCTGTCATTATTTGTTTTAAACATTATCGGAAGTATATACGACAAATATTGGAATAAATCAGGAGGTATGTTTCAGAACTCTTAATTTTATTAATTCTTTTTATTTTATTTTCTCCACATACAGAAGATAGGGGGAGCCTAGTGCCAGGATACCAGGACCAGGATTTTCCTCATCATCTGAGACATCGTGTATGAAGTGGAGAAATTCCTTACTTTTTGATAAGAGCGGAGTAATGAAAATAATTTGTTTCTCAAAGTGGAAGTTGAACAAGAAACCTAATTCTATAATGTTTATAATTTTAGATTTTTATTATTTTATAGTAAGGCACCAACTATTTGAGTGTAAAGAAATTACGATATTTTTTCCGAAAAGATATCTTGATATTTATAAACAACCTTCAACCTGAGGCTACGCTACCATTTTCAACTTGTCATACCCACCCCTATGACGACCCTATGTTAAGTTGAAAGTGGTGTGGCATTACAAAAATTTTACTAATATACACCTAACTCTTTTATAATTAAAAATATTTGTTCTAGACAAAGCCTTCTTATTATGTTTCTCACTAAAACGAAATTGGAAACGGCTAATATCGCCACTTCAGGGTACGGAGCCGAGACTGCAAAAATTCGAAGGAATAAATGGCATTAGGTAATATTTTAATATATTTCTTAACATTCAACTGAAGCTGGAAAGTTAAAAGAGCGTAGCCGGAGAGACAGGAAAGCTGCACTGGCTTCTAGTGAATTGCTTTTAATATGTTTGTATGGTTTTTTATGCGAAATGTCTTCTATGATTTCTATACAAATTTATTATACTTAGTCACGATAAATTATATTATTTTGACTTGTACTTCTATTTATTTTTTTTTACTTTTTTAGCTTTTATGACGATAACGTAAAAAATGTGACGATACTGATATTTAAAAAAAATAGTGAAAATTGTTTACAATAAATAAAAAAATAATTAAAAAGAAATAATTCTCATTAAGTTCAAATGTGGCATAAAAGGTATTTTAAAAGTGCCGTAACGGTGTCAGCCTCCTGCAGCGGCAGGCAGGCATGCGGAGTAGAGCTTAAAGCTAACAAAAATTAAGTAATCACCTAAACTTCTCTCAACACTATTACATGGTGATATTTCATTGTCATGAGCTGTGAACCTTTTTTTTCATAGGTGTATTGTTCTGTACGGAGTGATAATTGTTCATTCATTTTGGGCATATTTGGTGGCGATAAAAAATGCTCAGGCATTAGAACAGGTAAGCAAATTTTGTTCATATTTTTTAGCACGCTGTATACCGCAAATGGGAGGTTATTCAAAGGGAACTTGTGAACTAAAAATTACAGACGCTCATTCAGTTCCCCATTCAGTCACTTCCACCATATTCTTGAGACATTGCGTGTTGAATAACACCACTTTGTCTTATTACCAAAGCAAGGAAATGTAAATATTAAATAACCCGCGTGTCTCCGACCGCTTGCACTTTTCGAATATTGATTTAAGTATCAGCGTAGTAGTACCATAATAATCGATTCAGCTATTACGGAGGTAGTAGACCAAATAAACATAGACAGACAGACAAAAAATTTAAAATTATCTATTTGTGTTTTGGTATCGCGTAAATGATTATAACGTGAAATCATACATAAACGCCTTAAGTTTATTGATATAAATAGAAATATTACAAACAATAAATATTACAAAAAAATATTCTACAATTTTTGACAATATCCTACGATGTGAAACTAAACACTCCATTATGGATTGGAATAATCACCGTGCGTCTTTAAAATACCCTGTATATACGTGCAATCACCTCGAAGTATTAAACTGCTAATGCTGTTAGTTCTATTGGCTCTATTTTCAAAGCCTCCGAGTGAGGAGAGAATAGGTACTCTGTCACTAAGAAATTGCATGCCTGTCTTGAAGAATGTCTTCTATGTACAGACACCGATCAGCTATGATTTTATAATAAAAATAATTTGTAAATAACCAAGTTTTATATTTTAAATGTGTGCCTAATAAAGAACATTATTAACAATTTCACATTTATTTTTGTAATTTAATATTAATTTATATTTTTCCAGATGTTTCACAGCTTACCTCTGCACGTGTTCTTTAACGGCTCGACCGCGATACAAACATATATAGTTATATCAGGATTACTCTTGGCGCACAAAATGAAGCTGTATACAGAAAGACACCAAATAAATTGGCGCCTAATTCCTAAGGGTATTTTACTGCGTTATTTGAGGTAAAAATATAGTATTCCTTATTACTTAGAAAATGTGAAAAAATATCTTATTTTTATTGTAACGCATCTCTTCATTATATAAACAAATTGACAAAGGAATAAGTGTAGGAAAAAAGTGGATTTAATTTTCTCTGTTCTCTCACGAAAACCACAATCTTGTAATGTCTTAACTGGTTTCCTCTGCCTATCCTGCTATAGGGAAAAAACCGTAGTGGTGGATTTTTAATCCATATCAACATACGAATGATTCATGTTTCTTCATCAGGTTAACTCCAGCGTATGCAGTTGTGATTGCTTTGATGGCAACATGGCTGAAATTTATAGGACCATCAGCCTTATGGGAGGTATTTAAATTAATCTACTATATAGGTGAAAAGTTTGTAAAGTTGAACACGCTGTGATTGTTGTGATAGTCCATATGTAGACTACACCATCCCTGAAAACATTGAAGCACACCATAACTCTTCAACGAAGATAGTAACTAAAATAATGTTTTTATACAAATAAATTTAAACAACTTACCCGTATTATATTTTTATGTATTTTTATACGTCATACTGATAGAGATATGTTTAAATGATAGCCGTGGTGTATGCCACCTACTGTAGCAAAACAAATCCATTATAATAATAAAAAATAAAATTAAAGTAGTATAAAATCATCCTTTAAAAATATCTCTATCAGTATAACGTATAAAAATAATATAATATGTGTAAATTGTTTATACAGAGTGTTTTCGGCAGCACCACTTTAAATGAATCCACAGTTTTGACTTAAAAAAAAGCCGAATACAATTATTTATTCCCAAAAATGAAAAAAAAAATTAAAATGAAGCTGAATAAATAATAATATTATCGTTGTAAAATAAAACGCCATTTGTCAAGACGATGCACGCAGGCATAAACCTTTCAAAGGGAAAGTTTATTTTTTTACTTTTAGTAGTATATTTGTACTACTACTTTGTACTTTGTACTTTTTTGTTTACGTTATTGGTATCTATGCGTAGCTTCGTGACACGAAATGTAGGTGTGGATAACCATCGTGAAATGAAAAAAAATAATTAAAAATCTTGATTAATTTGATATGAGTTTAAAATATTTTATCCTATACACTGTTCCCGTAAAAGGAGCGCTGACACTTCCACCCTGTATGCAAATGTATGTATGTATGTCTGCAAACTTTTAATAGCTTGTACATAATAATTTCAGCGGAGACTATTTTCTTGTTTCGTACTTTTTAGTATTCGGGATTTCGTTTTTTAACTTTCTTTTAACCATATATTATTTACAATCATATACCAACATTGATATTTTTTTCAAATTCAGGTAACAGCAAAACCCGCTCTGGTAGATTGTCAAAAACGCTGGTGGCTGAATCTGTTATACTTGAACAATTATGTTTACAATTCACAGTGTATGCTACACGGATGGTAATTTGATATATTTTTTTTGTTTTAAACTTCCCTCAAAGAAGCCATTAAAAATAAATTTGTTTGACTTATTACACACCGTATCCCATACTGTCGCAAAAGAAAATTGTCTGACTGTAAGATACCTAACACGCTGTATTCCGCTTATAGTAGAGGGAACGTAGTGTTAAGAAACTTCAAACCGCACTTACACTTGTCAATGACATAGATTGCCTTGAATCATTGTGTGTTAAGTAGCGGAAGTCAACGCCGGACTTTGTGGTTTTACAAGAGGCAATGAGAATAATTCCGAACCGACGAGCCTTCGTTTTTTAAGTCAAAGGCTGTGCCACTGCCCCACGACGGTCTCAAAATATTTAATACAATTGATAGAAAGAAAGGACAACAAATAATTTTAAACATTTAAATGTTATGCTAGTTATTCTACTAAGAATTTCCAAAATTTCGTAAGAATTACCATAATATAAGTGTATAATTTTATATGGAAGTATAACTACTTTATATTTCTTTTTATTTGTTTATTTTTATTTTAGGTACGTAGCAGTGGACATGCAATTATACTGTCTTGGACTAGTTTTATTTATTTTATTAAATAAATCTAGATATCAAAGGTTTATTTTAGCTGCGCTATTTGTAATAGGAATGGCGATTCCAGGAATAATCACATATTCAAAAGATCTCGATGCTTTATTACTTATAGCACCTGGGTAAGAATCTTTTTAATCTAGATTAGTATTGTAGAAGGAGACTAAGGTTGACCTTCGCGAACGCAGTATCGAAAGAAGAGTAGTGAAAGAAGGGAAGAAAAAATGAGTTTTTAATGTTTTATAAAACCTATAAAATTTTGTCGTGTAAATTGAAGCTGTGCCTAAGTATTGGAAACTCGAGTGCTCTGACCGCTATATAATGTTCTAAAACTACTACAATAACCTCAATATAAATAGAAAAAAAACCATTTATGTACTAGTTTATTGTAGTTTTTAAGTTAGATTAGCGTAGAATTTTTTTATATAAAAATAACTTTCTTTTTTTACATGAGGAAACCCTATTATGGATAACCGACCTGAGAGGGGAATCGAATTGGTTACTTGGGACTCGCGGACTGACACATGTAGGCCGTCCAAATACCCACTGAAACCTCACGGTGTTATTTCTGGGCCTTTGCTTTGAATTGCCTGCAGAGGCATTTTAAGGAGTTGAGTGTAGTGTGATTACCCTCAACCGTTTGCTCGGAGTAGTGCGCGAGAGCAACCTACGGGCGCCTACTATTTATGAAACCTTTTAACCGGATTAATCGCGTATATTTAGTCTCATCCTTCTGTGAGGTAGTGGTGCTCGAGAAGTTGTCAGCAGAACGCGCTTTCCGCCCTAATGTGTGGTTAGCTTGGAGAAGCTGATCGCCTACTAACCTGGCACGAATGCCACCTCAGTCTACCCGTGACCACGGAAACTGCAAAATGTTCGAAACGTTGGGTTTCCAAAAATGTATAGTACTAAATATACGCGATTAATCTGGTTAAATAGTTTCATATAAAATAAATAAAGTGTCGTTTCATTAACACCTTTTTAGATTCTTAGCTCAGTGGTCAGAACTGGTATTTGCTTTTTATAATTTGTCGGTTTTGCTGTGAAATTGCCATTAAAAGTTTTCAAAATGTTTACAATATATTGGTGTCTACTTACGGTGGCATACATATATATTGACTCGTATATGTCGCCGCAATATAATATTCTTTCCCTCCAAAACACATTCTTACCAATTAGCGTATAAAAACTTAAACAAAGCTGGATAAGAACAAATGCCTTAGTGGTTAGACCGCTGGATCGGTTTCCAAGAGTCACGGATTCGAATACTGCTATGTATATTTTTAAATATTTGTCTATCTATACCTAATGTGGAAAAAAACTTGAAAAAAAATAATATAAAAATATAGTTATGTTATTTTAGAGAAGCCCGATATTTATTTGAAACTGACGCCACATTCAATGAGATATATAAGGCTGGTCACACCAATATTCCCAGTTACATAATTGGCATAGCACTTGGATATATCGTTTATGGACTTCAGCAGAGGAAAATAGATACGAATCAATTTAAGGTATGATATAATATTATGAATACAGTTATTATCCTTATCTATACTAATATTATAAAGCTAAAAGTTAATTTCGTTGTTAAACACGTTACTAGCGGCGTTGAGTTTAGCTACTTAACATGCAATGTCTCGAAAATAGGGTGGTGGGTTCACTTCAATCGAAGTATCTTAGCAGTAGATTCTCTGTCTACTATATGCGGGATAGAGTGTAAAGCTAAATTAAATTTCACGTTTTTTTCGCATTCCCTCTACCCCCAAGGAACGTAGTGTTAAGGCTCTATTGATGTAAATTTCAAGCTGTAAATTACGAGGCCAGTCGTGGCGCAGTGGCACGAAGTGTGACTGTAAATCGACTGGTTGTGGGAATCCCCATTCGAGGAGATGAAATATTTACTTAAATTTATATTTCCATTTTCTTCGCTCTGGTGCCAAGGCTAAGCACCGCGTTGAGTTCTGCCATTCAACACGCAATGCCTCCAGAAATCGGCAGAAAGTGGGGAACGGAGTGTCTTAACACTAGGTTCCCTCTGCCTACCCTGCTGTGTGCGGGATACAGCGTGAAGCTGATTATTAAATTACTATTTCAGAACTACCGCTTCATACATTGGGCTTCGCTTCCTCTCCTCATTGCTATAGTTATATCGGGCAGTGTCTTCTATCAAGATGCACCAAAGGAACCGCTCTACATAAGAGTTTTATATGCGACATTAGCAAAACCTTTATATGGATTTGTAATGTCTATATTTATTTGTGGATTGATTTTTAGAATAGAAAGTAAGTGTTAACTAATGGTTCTTTATTCAATTTTAAAATGAAAAATAGTATTTAACAAATAAATAAAATTTCTCGTTTCAATATAAACGTTAAAATTTTATAAATTAATATAAAAATACAATGATAGCTGTCCCGCAGCTACGACGGTCATAAAAACGTTTAAAATATTTTATTTTCTTTTTCAGATGTTTACAGCACATTTTTCGAAAGTAAAATTTGGTCTATTCCGAGCAAATTGTCATACTGTGTATACATAATACATTTTCCATATCTACGTATACACGTAGCTATGCACTCACATTTGCTGTATATCACTATTTATCACATGGTAAGTTTTTAAGGTTCACGCTTCATCTCGCAAATAGTAGGGTACAAATAGGAAACGTAGTGTAAGACACTCCGTTCCCCAACCGTCGTCCAATTTTCGAGACATTTAGAGAGACTTTATCTTATTACCATAGCAGACAAATGAAAATAATTAATTGATCCGAGTGGATATCTAAGTGTCAGTTTACAGTCAGGTGCTGTTTTTTTAATATTTTTTTTTACTCTTCTCGTTTTTTATAACTCGTGACAAGGAATTGTGGAAAAAGTGATTGGTGGAATTCTACGCCGCATTTTGTCTTGTTATAAACATAAAACAAAAGAAAATTATTTATTCCCAGAGTGCGAATCGGATTCACAACAGTCGACCTTACAGCGAGACGTTCTGCTGCTGCGCCACGTATTTTTTTTTTAATGCAAAGCAAAAATAAATCAGCTTCACGCTGTATCCTGCAGACAGCAGAGTAGGCAGAGGGAACCTAGAGTTAAGACACTCCGTTCCCCACTTTATGCCGAATTCTGGGGGCTTTGCGTGTTGAGTGGCAAAACTTAACGCCGCGCTTTGCCTCGACACAAAAGCGAAGAAATGAAAATATCAATTAAAGCAAATATTTCGTCTTCTCGAGTGGGGATCGAACCCACAACCAGTTGATTTTACAGCCACACTTCGTGCCGCTGCGCCACGACTGGCCTCAATAAAATTTTTGAAAGTATTAAAATTTAATTATAAGCATCTTTATTTTTGCAGATTCTGATGGCAACGTGTGTCATAGCAATATCACTGTTGACTGCGGTGCCTCTTTGGCTTTTCGTTGAAGCACCCTTCGCAGAACTCACCAAATATATTACTTCAAACTCACCGCCGGAGAAAAAACAAATTCTTATTTGTAAATAAAAAAAAGTAAAGTAAAGAAAAATTGTTTATAAAAAAAGTATTTTCTTATTTTTATTTTACTGCTATATCATGATTCTGCGTTCCTATTAAAATGTGGCATTTTGGTCAAAAATTCTACTATTCTAATAAGTTGAAAATTAAAATAATGCGATCACGCCAATATTAGACGCGTCATTTGTTGGCGATCGCGGTGGCTCACTATTTACCAAAAAATGAAGAAAACCTCCAGGTGCTGACATCGAAGCCCCAGTGACCAACATTCAACAATCGACCGCGACACCTGAAACTAACGCTGCTCAACCAGAGAAGCATATTTTTTTTTATTTACTTTAAATTCCCTTAGTGTTCGTTTTATTTTAATTCAGTTCATAAATAAAAAGGTATATAAATATTGTCTTTAAAGTGTTAATTGGTCAATGTATAGATATTTATCTTTAAAGTAATAATTTTATAAGAAAATAAAAAAGTAATTCAGATGAGTAAATAATAATATAAAGCGGGTGAAGTCGCGGGGAGGTCGCTAGTCATATATATATATATATTTAAAGTTTTTTTTAAGTTATTTATTTTTTTTGCCTTTTTTTAATTAATTATTTCAGAGAATAATTTATATTATTTATTTCTAAACGTTTTTTAGACCTTAAGACCTATAAGAATCGCATAACCCAATAAGACTATAATGGGTGTTAAAACATCTTATTTGTAAAAGTAATGAAATTATTTAATAATTTTAAGAAATTGTAAACAACTTACTTTTAACACTTATTTAGAAAACGTATAAAAATTTGAACGTAGCGGGACTCGAACCCGCGCCTCCTGGAAACCGACCACTGACCATCGAGACCCGCCACGTTCAAACTTATCGCAGATATTATTATTTTTGCTATGTTTTAGAATTTTTGTAGTTTAGCTTAGTTAATTTTTTTTATCTAATTTTTCTAGGTGCAAATGACAATACAGCATTGGTAGAATGCTGCATTATCATTTGGTGAAAGATTTTTTAAAATCAATTCAGTAATTTTTAAGTTTATGTACTATACATTCCACTACAAATATTCCTCTTTATATAATAGTATAAATTTAATTTAATCGAGTAGAAATTGAACCCACGGCCTGTTTTATTTAGAGTTTACTCCTTTTTTTATCACTTGGTACTAATGTGTTCTTTTTTACAGATCCTGATGACAACGTGTGCTACAGCAACATCTCTGCTGACTGCGGTGCCTGTAAGTACCCAACCTAAATTTGAATCCACATTCGCCTCGATGGCCTCATCGACACATAAAAGAATAACAACAAACGAATAGAAAATGTAGATAATATATTTAAGTAGGTACATAAATAAGAGGATAAGTGAACTATCGTCTGTCCTCATAGACGTTATTTGTAACAGTATAATAATATGATGAATCCAAGTCAATCTATCAACCAAAACAAATAACCTTTCTTTCAATCCCAAACACAAGAAAAAAGAAAAAGAAAAACAAATAATATATATTTTTTTTTATTACAATACTGTTAATTAATACTTTAGTATTTATCGAGGCTGTTAAGCCTCGTTAACCTTCTCTTCCACTTTTTTCTTTTCCCGTGGTTTCAATCTGCTTTTCGTCATTTCAGTGAAAGGAGACTCCACTAGTAACCACAGCGGTACCGCAAGAGCATACGTAGCGATTACTACCCATAATGACATGATATACTGAAAAATATACAATTAGATTATTATTTTAATTAGTCGTAAAATATCTCAAGAAGACCTCGGTTGGTCTTCAACGACACAATATTGTTGATGCTAAAGGAAGATTAGGTAAAAAGAATGAGATTTTTTTTTTCTTGATGACTTACACAATTATTTTCTTAACTAATTTAATAAGTATATTATAAAAACAAAACAAAAACCCGATTCCATAAACTACATCCAGTAATATTCGGGCCATAAATTCAACCAAATTCGAGTCATTGTGAGTTTATTGAGTAGTGAAACGCTGCGCCTCGTCTTGCCAGAAAGGGAAAATAACGTTAATTAATTCTCCCGAGTAGAGGAGCACGAACCCAGAATTATCGTGTTTGACCGACGCTGTCCCGCTAGAATGTAAATGATCGCTTTCTGTATATGGAACGTATTTTAGAAAATTAATTATTAGGGGAAATGTGTTATAAAACCCAAAAAATCTGTGTTTGTGCCCGCTAATTTCAGAAATCGTTTAACTCATTTCACAATTTTTTTCACAAGCTTTTCTTAACGTTAAGTGTTAATTTTATTGAAATCTTTTCTTAAATAAAAAAATTATATCAATATACGCATTTGGATCGATAAAATAACATTTTTGTTTTGATATTGTCTCGTGTAGTTCTAGCGGGCGAAGTCACGAGCGGGTTGCTAGTTTTATATAAGCCAACATTCCCATTCCTTCCTCCTATTGACTGTAGTAGTCATTGAAGTAGAACGAAGTGTACGTAATTGTATGTAACGAAAAGGTTAAAAAAATCAAGTAGGGTTTGAATCGGCCGAATCTTAAGCATATCCCTATACTATATATAAATAGCAATTCACTCACCACATCATAAGGACCTACAGTTTTTAATTTAGTCTGTAGTGATATATATATGGAAACCAAACAAAAATGTATCAAAAAGGCGCAATAGGAAAGACGCCCAGGAACAGTCCACACTTTCCACTCCAAAAATTTGCGGTAATAATCTAAAAAACGGTAAAGAAAATCGGTTATTATGTATAAATTTATTTTCTCACATCTTCCCCATGACGAAGACAGCATACTCTCATTCTTTAGGAAATCCAATAACTGAAGCATTTCATCGCGTGTTTTCGAACCTCGAAAGAAGCTGGATATAAGCATGTATGACATAAGTCTTTTTAAGGACAAGTAATGAAACCAAATTTATCGTAGTGAAAAATTTAGATATATTAAAAAACATTTAGTTCGTTTATTTTTAACTTTATTTAACTAGTTTTTGGCGGTGCAGGTGCATGTTATTGTACAGTTCCTTTTTTGAAAATTCGATTCTACAAAATTATAGTATGCTTTCTTCAAGCGAATTAATTAATTACGACATAATCGTTCTGACAGAGATGTGACTAAATGACTCTGTCTTGTAGTGAGGTTTCCGACGAGAGGTATGGTTTATAGACGAGATAGGAGTAATGCCAAATTCATTCACAAAATGAAGGTAGCAGAGGTTCTTGTAGCAATTTCAGGATAATCAAAAGTTGAGGATCTCTGGGTCATTATTGAAATTCTCTCTGTCTCTTTTCAGTATAGTATCGCACAAAATAACATTAAGAAACTCGAACAAATCTGCGATCTGGGTCTCACATTTGAACAAATATTAAAGTAGAGCTCAAAACTACTAGTCATTCTAATTTTCAAATATAAAGAAGAAGATACAAGCCATATTGATTAATATTGAACATTAAACTCAAATCATCCTAAAAATGCATTAATCTTAACGTTATTTAATTTTCTTTTTACTTGTTTTGTGCCTATGCTAAGGATTTTATTTTTGCTCTAAGACAGCAGGCTGTATCTGTCTGTGTCTGTTACTTTTAATTTCAGTTCCATGTACTATATATCTTTTTGTATGTACTAATGTAAAGACATCGGTGGATCAATATATAAATAAACAAATAAACAAACGAACGAATGCATGAACAAACAAACAAACAAACAAATAAAAAAGTAAATGAAGAAATGTTTTAACTTTCCCGGTAGAAAAGTTGTGACAACACTGAATCTAACCTTCTTTAAAATAAAACGGATTTGATGTTATCATCTTAGCCTAGCAATACCAATATTATTTTTTTTTCACGGTGTACGCCGTGTATAAAAGGATAGGCTGAAAGAACCTACAGTCCGCTCTCTGTCTACTAATACTAACACAATATGTCGAATTTATTTTTTTAAACCTTTAATCGTCAATCAACTCACCTTCGTACTTTAAAGTCGAACCACAAATTATAACAGCGAAAATAAATCCTAGCATTGGTTTCGCTAATGCTCCATACAGCATCCGTATGTACACAGAATCTCTTGGCGCGTCTCTGTAGAATATGCGACCGGATAGTAATATCGCGATAGCTACAGGCACTGTTAACCAGTACATGATGCGGTATTTCTGGAAAATTAATCAAATAATTATAGAGGTCCAGTTGGTGCAGTGGGCCAGCTTTGATGAGTGGACGAAAAATTGTGTTCGATTTTGACTCGGGGAAATAAATTATTAGATTTTTTTATTATTTCCGTCGCTCGAGTTCGGGCTCCCACAGGCCATGTACTCGGTCTTCGACACATTTCGCTTAAAACCGCAGTTCTCAAGCTACCCTTCCACAGGTTCACTTTACGCTGCAGCATGACTCAGTTCTCGGTCAATGAGTGTACCGTACCCGTACGGTACACGTACGGGTATGGTAGCCCTTGCCCACTTATCGACGCCCTAGGCGGCGGCGGCCGGCGGTTATTAAATGGAGTGACTGTCATCTGACCTCCAAAATCCCTTTGTGGGGAGAAACTGGAGAAGAGGAATAGGACACATAGAAAAGAAGGAATGATGGGTAGAAAAATAGGGTAGAAAAAAGGAGGGAATTAAACACCACTTTAATGCCGGACGGAGATTATAACAATCGGACAGATATTAGCAAAGGATTAAACAAAGGGTGCCCTGACGTGTTTAGAGGGTGGTACTATATTGAAAATAAATAATGCATCATAAATAATTATAGAGCAGTGGGATCGCATTTAACTGTAAACGCGACGATTATAGGTCTGAGGTTGACAAAACGCGGCGTTGGGATCCGCCATTTAACAGATATACACTTACTTTATACTTTTCAATATCCTGATTGTGCCACTCATACACCAAATAGCCTAAAGCTAATCCTATGACATAGCTCGCTATGTTCGTATGACTTCGTCTGTATATTTCATTAAAAGTTGGCTCATGAATAAACTGTTTTATTGTGTCTCTAGAAAAAAAGGAGATAAATCAAATCAAAAAACAATCATTTTCTTTTGATAAAAAACTAACAAAGAGAAAAAGGTAACAGGGTGCCGTTCATAGTAATTGTTGAGAGTAAACTGAACTTGACTGTCTATGAGGGCGGAGAAAGCGGTTTCTTACTCACGCTTTATAAATCTCTTTTACTATACTTTTGTGGCCGTAAACGCTGCATTTTATAATTATAAATTTAAATTTAAATTTTAACTTACTCCAAATTAATAAGTAAAATGGCATCCAAATCTTGAAAGTATATATGTAACGCTGGTATAATCAGGCCGATTATAAAGATGGCAGTAAGAACTATACGCCTTTTACCTCGATTTTTTAATAAAACACAAAGTATTAAACCAAATATATATAGCTGCATATCAATCGCTAGATACCTGTAAATAATGTATATATACAATATATAATGAAACACATTACATTGTGGTAGAGCGGCACAGCGTTGCGGGTTCCATCCCCAGTTTATTTTTATTTCTTCGCTCTTGTAAGCGAACTGGCTTAAAAGCTATTATTATTATTATTAAAAAAAAAAAAAATCAGCTTCACGCTGTATCCCGCACACAGCAGGGTAGGCAGAGGGAACCTAGTGTTTTTTAGACACTCCGTTCCCCACTTTCTGCCGAATTCTGGAGGCATTGCGTGTTGAGTGGCAGAACTCAACGCCGCGCTTAGCCTCGACACCAGAGCGAAGAAATGGAAATATAAATTTAAGTAAATATTTCATCACCTCGAGTGGGAATCGAACCCACAACCAGTCGGTTTACAGTCACACTTTGTGCCGCTATTATTAATTAATAAAATAAACCCTTTCTCACCATGTATGCATCATGCAGGTCCACTCAGGTACGTAATTATTAATATACAAAAGACCTGCCCACCACCTATTACGACAGTCTGCTGCATTGACAGCTCCAGTGTACTGAAAAATTTGCAATAAAAGACAATAAAACATTTATTTAATTATCACATATCTTCCTCACATACCATAATAGTTAAAAAAAGGCCAAGTATTAAGACTTTGATATTTGAATTTGAATTTAAGAAGATAAGAAGAACAACTAGAGTTAAGCCACGAGTGTAAGCGTTTTTCGAGAATTCTTATTAATCGTATTGGGCGCAGGATAGACTTCCTGCGTCCTCAACAAGCCAATTGCCGAAATGAAAAAGAAAGTTTAATTAGGTTATACAGAGAAGACGGAAGAGTATAATATGTATATATATTGCACTAGAGTTGCCTAGAAGAATCGTGCCGTAATCGCCTTTTATTAAATTTATAGTAATTAGTTTCTGTTGAAAAATTGCACTCATATGTGTTTTATGTGAGTCCAATATCATTTGAAAGAAAATCGCACACATTTTTACGTGAATTATATATAATTATTAAAGCTTATTCTTTTCTCAATAACATACCACTAGGTTACCTGTAAAATAATTGCCGCAAGTAGAGGTTGCCATCATTTGAAATATTTTTTCCGGTTACGGTTTGCTACTTATCACAAAATTAACTGTACCACGCAACTCAACAATTTTATGATCATTTTAACTATAAATATCAATTTCTAAGTTAGAATGTAACAAACGTAAAAAGTATGTCTGCTTCTTAGGACGGTACAAGCGACTGTTAACGCTATGGTTGTAGGTTTGATCTCCATTCAGACATTATGTTTTATATTGTTCTCATTTCGTTGACAAAACGCACCGTTCAGTCCAACGCAATGACTCGAACGCTCTCACTGTAATGTCTCCAAAATTGACCGAAAAGTAGGGAACGGAGTTTCTTAACATTGGGACTATCCCAAAGATTGCTACCTATTCTATTCTATTCGGCAAAAATTCAAAAACATAAATTAGTTGATGTAAAACGGCATCGAAATAAAAAAAATGAAGAACTTACTTCCCAAAACGGCCCAGGTCCTATAAATCTCAACCATGTTGCCCACAACCCTATGAGAACCGCCCATGACGGGGTTAAGCTGAAACGAAAATAATTATATCACATTGCTAATTATTATACGTATAGTTAATTTACAAAAGAGTAGAGGTAAATTTTTACTAATTTTCGCTATCCAAAGATGATTATTATTTGGCAAGAGAGAGAGTACTATTTTTTTTAAACATTTTTAAAAAGTTATTCTAAATTTAGGAAAGGAAAATACTTATTAAGAAAAAGTATAAAAAAATGATCTTAGCGGGATTTAAACCTTTGACTCTACTATACTACTATACTTGACTCTGACCAACTAAGCCATACGTTTTCATCGAGCCACATCGCAATTTTTATACACTTGTTACAACTTATTCATTCAACAATACTATTTTTTAAATATTTTTGTTATTCCACCCTCAGGGAATTACAACTTATTAAATTTAACAAACTTCAGTATGCACTCATTTCTTATGAAATAACCTACAAATACTCATGTAAGTTTGTAAAGTGTTTCTTCAATCAAATATTTATAAATTTTCTACTGACTGACTTTCTGACTTTATTCCTTTAGTCGTAGTAAAATAGTAAATTAAAATTATATACGAAACTATTTTTTTAGTATCCAGATAATATAATGTAATATGTAAAATTTAGGCTTGCTAGTTCAACGTAACTCAATTTTAAGTAACCTTTAGAACGTAAAAATAAATATACATTTTTTATATTATTCTTAAAAATAACTAACTAACTTCGCGCTTTATTCGTAGCGGGGTAGTCAGAGAGAACGAAGCGCCAAACGCTACGGTCTCTATATACCTCTTTCGCCTCGTCCACTGTCATGAACCTCTTCATACATGCCCTCTGAAAGGTCGTCGTGCTTTTTACGTGACCTTCCAGTTTCATTGATACTGTGTTTTGGAAGGTCAACTGAGGTGTCCCTCTACCTCTCTTACCACTCACTTTTCCATCATAAGTCTTTCTTGCCATTCTTTCATCACTCATTCGTTCGACGTGTCCAAACCAGCTGAGCACGTTCTTCTTCATTCTCACCGTGGCATCCTCGCTAGTACCTGCCATTCTGCGTACCTCTTCATTGCGGATTCGACCAGCTAAGCTGACCACATATCCTACGAAGAGATCGCATCACCACAGCATTCATTTTTCTTTCGGGAATACGATAACGGTGGTAAACCCACCCAAAGCAGTCTCAGGTTGATCGCCTTGTATTCAACCGCTGCACTAATCACTATAAGATTGGCAGGAAGCCAAAACAAAGGATGAATAAAAATTATAAATGATTCGAAGCCCTCGTGGCTTTAATTTGGCATTTCATGCAATTATAAAATTCATTTTTGAGAGGATATCTTTAAATATTCCATGGATTCACCATGCCGGTGTACATCGCGCTGCAGGGCCGGAAGCTTAGAGTAGTGCCTGGTACTTGCTACTCAAGTGTATCCAAAACACCTAAATTTAAAGAGGTATACGTACCGTAAATATCTGAGCAAAATTCCTTTCGGTACCATAAACCAATTCACATCGTGGTTTTCAGAATACATCTGGACTTTGTAGACAAGCAGAAATCCTGAGATCACTATATACACTTGAATAGCTAAAGGTCCATTGAGTATAATATACTGCGACAAATTGTAATAGGCCTGAAAATAAAAAAATATAATATGTAAGAAATACACAGATGTACTCCTGGAGGGTACTACGTAGCGGAGTAGCGGCACATCGTCTGACATTAAACGCGACCGTTGTGGGTTCTAATCCGAGTTCTGTTCCAATTATCGGGTTTCCAACAATGTATAATACTAAATATATATAATCCAGTTAAATAGTTTTATTTAAAATGTGTAACAATCTTGAAAATCAAAGATCTTACTATGGTTCTTATCTTTGTTTCATAGAGCCCACCACGTCTGTGACGCTAAACAACTAGCTTCGACAGGTAAAGAATGCCCTTCATCAGAACAAGCTGCCAGTTTCCCGCCAACGTTCTCAGAAGACCAACAAGCCACTCACTGTAGAGAGATAACCGACACTTCTACCATATGCAAAGAGGGTTACAGACAGGATTGGCATCTTAAGAAGAGCTTCCATAAAAACTATATTCAAATTTAACAAGAAAGTGAGTGATTTCTTGAGACCATTGAAAAATAATATTCCTTTATAGTGTGCAGGCGTATACAAGCTATATTGTGACTGTGGCTTACCATACATCGATCAAACAACTCTTTGTTTCAGTGTTATGCTTAGTTTCAGCATCAGTATTAGGTTGAAGGAACACATTTCCAATATCAAGAATGGGCATGTATCGAAGTCAGCTGTGTGTGAGCATACTGTGGATAAGTCCAGCCATTACATTGGGTTAGATAAACCGGCAATTCTCGCTGAGGAAAACAGATATATTCCCACACAGATATAACCCACCATACCAGAGGGCAAGATACAATCAGTTCATTCTGCAAGAATGCAGGACAGTACAAGCGCGAGAACCAGAAAAAAGAAAGAAAGACGGAAAAGAGAATTAAGAAATCGTTTAAGAAACCGCCTTTGTATATTCTCAACAAGAACCAGACCATAACATACCATACCCGTGCCCACAAACTACTGCAAAGTGTTCGAAACGTCGGGTTTCCAAAAATCCTAAAATCTATAATACTAAATATACGCGACTATCTGGTTAATTATTTTTATTTTATATTTAAAACCCAATATAAATAATAAAAATATTGTAAAAGTTATACCAATTCTAAGCCGTGCAAATTTTCCGATGTAATCAAAATTGGATACATACTGTGAGCCATCGCAACGCCCACGAGTATTATAAATCTGAAATAAATTAAAATAAAACACAAAAATAAATTAAAAATTAAATCGCTTATTCTACCAAATAAAAATAATTTATTCCACCGAATGAAAATCGAACCCACAATCATTGCACCTACATTCAGAGGACGAGCCGGTACGCAATGATGCAGCTTTAAAAATATCTATATTATACAATAAGAAAGTAAAAATATTTTGTCTGTACATTTAGTAATTTTGACTGAAATGGATAGAGGGACACTTAAAGAATAATAGAAAACAAAAAGATTTTTTTTTAATTTTTTGTCTGTCTGTCTGTCGATATGTATGGCCACTTTTTTTTTGAAAGTATTGAACCGATTTACTTAAAAGTTTCACCAATTGTTTTCTTTAACTCAACTTAAGAATTAAAGTTTGTTTCATCAAAATCGGTTCATCAAAAAAGAAGTTATCGTCATTTGAATGAACTCAAGGCATTAATTTGCTTGCGAATGTTAAGGAAAATAAAAGCATATTGCAACTACTATTGGACGTGTCTCCTATTGTTATCATTACCACCAAGCCAAGTTCTGGTTGTGGAATCTCATGGATATCGACGGAATACCCTCGAGTATTATTGGCACTTGTTTCATATAAATTATAAATAGTAGTAATTTATTTATTATTTGTTTACATCATTTGATGATATTACTAAACAGGTGACGATGATAGGAGATTCTGTATCTCCTTTCATCATCAACGATAAGGAGAATACTTTTGGACAGAGTAATATCTATTCTAATATAATGAAGTCGTCACAATTAGGCATTTTGTATCTAAAAATAATGAACAATTGCAAGGTGATATTTCACTGTTTTATTATTTGACAAAGATATTAAAACTTACGAGCGAAAGCTATTCTATCAAGAAAATTTAATGAAGATAAGATTCGGTTTTATTGCAAGTAATTTGGACGTAGGTACATGTACTTTTCGAGAAAATTTAAAATTCTGCAGGAAGCGCCATTGAATTTATAAATTATATAATTAATCTGTTGGCAAATGAAGCAAAATAAATTAATTATAGGTAGTCTATTATAAGCTAGTAACGCTAGCTAGTATAGGTATAAAATTATACTTACTTTATAGCATTTAGTCCCTTAAAACGACTTAATCGAGGATCAGATCTTTCTTGATAAGTCAGCCTTTTCCAATTTTGAATAATTGAGAAACACAACAGTATTGAATTATCTGAAAATTATCATTTAAATTATTATTAACATTTAAATTAATGTTATTATGTTTATCTGCATACCAAGGTAGACAGAGGGAACTTGGCGACCTAATATTAAAACACTCCTTTCCCATAACAAAATACCGTTTCCAGCTTTCAGCCGAATTCAGGAGGCATTGGGTAGAGTGGCGGAACTCAACGCCTCTCTTTGCCTTGTTAACAGAGCGAGGAAAGGAAAATCTTAAATATTTCGTTTCCTATAGCGAGAATCGAATCCACAACCAGTCGCGCTTTCATGTGCTTGTGCCCCTGCGCCGTCTACTGGTCTAAAAATATTTATATTATTATTTAATTTGTCAAACATTACCTTCTGATTTATCTGATTTAACCAGATCGTACAAAGTTCCAATAACATTTAACATAATGATAAGCCCTAAAATAAAAACCACGATCCAATCGCCAGCATCAGTATCTCTAGTTTTATCAGATAAGCTAAAACAGCTGTGATGCGTCACTCTCGCTTTTAATTCATAATTTTTCCAAAGAGAATCGTTTAGGCATCCCTCAAAGGTGTATTTTGTGACTGGCGATATATTTTTTGTATAGTTTTGACACCTTCCCGATATGCACAGTCCATATTTTAATTTGGTGTGGTTGAAGTGCGTTGCTTTTACTTTAGAGTATTCCTAAAACAGAATAAATTAATATAAATTAAACGGTTTTACAGTCACACTTTGTGCCACTGCGCCACGACTGGCCTCATTATTATTATTAAATTTTGTATAGATTTATATAATTTTAATAAATAAAAAGGACCCCCCTGGAAGTTATGTATAAAAAAGTTGATGACGAGGTGAAAGAGGTATATACAGAGGGCGTATCGTTTGGTACTTCGTTCTCTCTAACTACCCCGCTACGGATAAAGCGTGAAGCTAGATTCATTAGATTAATAAATACAATCGTTGACTATACCATAACTCTTATAAGTGCTGAAACTAACATGTTTAACTAAAAAGTCTCATGACATAATGTGAGAGTGGTTTTCACCTACTATTAAAACAGTCGTTACATGAAGATAATAACTAACGCCTGACATTTAAATAAGAGCAATAATATAAAATATTTAATAGGCATTGAGTCTAAACACTGGCTGTCATCAATTTTGATTGTTATTCACGCATTACAGACAATATAAGTAAATATTCCTATTAGAATCCATTTATTGAAAAATTATAAGAAAATGATAAAAAAATACTAGTTTCGCAGTTTTTCCTTTATGTACACCCAATTACTTAACTGAATGCCAAATTACACCGTTCTAGGTCATCTAGAACTGAGTTAGATTAAGGTCTATAGGTCAGTCGATAGTCGGTCAAAATAACCGTTCGAACTATGTTTATGAAATTGGATGCACGTATACAAGTAGCGGGTCTAAATATTTGAGCCAAATTTGACATTGAGCCAGTTTGACAGTGATAGGATTTTTTAAATTCAAAACAATCAAAAGTCCTTATAGAAATTACGATAATGTAGTAATAAAAATTATATTAAGAGTAATTTCTGTTTATTAGAACAATAATCATGTAGCTTAGGCGGGCGAAGCCGCGGGCGGGCCGCTAGTATCATAAAAAATGCATACATGGATACGCTCTAAAGGAAAAAATCTGTTACAGATAAAAAATGTTACAAACTCATTATTATAGATCACTTCAACAATAGAGCATGCGTTCGAAAACTTAAAGTTGTCAACTTTTAAAAGTTGTGCTGCCCGTTGACCTACAATCCTGAAATTGATATGGGAGTTTCGATGGGCGAGAAATTCTTTTTTTTCAAAAAAAAGAATTGGAAATGGTGAAAGTCATGATTTTTCACCATTGTCCTTTTCTTGTCCTTAATATCCTTACAAATATAACTTAACAATTTAAAATACCTGTATCATATCTAAGAGTTCACTTGGCTTATCTGAGATCAATTCGAACTCAACAGTGCAGTAGCTCCCACCAGACTGCCGTACACAATCATCGTAGTCATCAAGAGAGTATTTTGGTGGCATACGTGCATATTCTGTGTCTGAAACATTTTTTTTTTCAAAATAAATAAAAAAATGACTTTTTGTGAACAATTATTATCGAGGCCGTCGTGGCGGAGTCGAGCAGTAAAAATTAATTGGGGAACAGTGTGCTTACCTTTCCTGTGCCTAACCTGTATACGGGATGCAATGGGTGAAGCTAAAAACATGAAATTAAGATCTCAAAGATCTTTATTTCAAGATTATTACGGTTTTTAATGAAAGTTAGTTCGCTAGCTTCCACTATAAGAATATTTATTAAATATATTTATAAAAATATTAATCCGCTTCACGCTGTTTAATGCCGCAGAATGCCGCAGAATTTTCGAGGCATTGAATACTGAGTGGCAGAACTCAACGCTTAGTCTAGCAGAGCGTGGAAATGGAGATAAATTAAGTAAAATCGTTGCAGGCCTTTATCGCTTTTACGGACAAAAACCTGAATCAAAATACATGGAAATTTAAAAATATATTAAAAGAGTAGGAGCCACGTGGCATAGATAAATCGTTTCTTTTAGTAAAATATTTGCCCCATCATTCTATAAATAAACAACTTGTTTGGCATTGACATAAACCGTGGCAATGTCGTGGTACCAAATATAAAGGGTAGAGTGGTAAAAAAAATTGTCATTTTCTTTCAATTTTATAATATCAATAATTACCTCAATTGACAAACTGGAAACGGAGAAAAATAAGAAAAATAGTCATCATTAATCCACCTAAATTATCTATTCTTACTACAAGCATTAATTTTTTGGCATCACTTGCATATGAAAAGGTAGACGGATAGAAACTAGTGTAAGGACACTCAGTTCTCCTCATTCAGAACATTGGTAGACCCTGCGTTTAGGGTGGCGGGATCCAATGCTTTAACTTAGTAATCGTAAATAAGGTACCTGAAGGTTGGGTTACCTGGAGGTCTTGTAATAATAATTAATTTCCCCAAGCGAGAAATTAGCTTGGTGAATGACGCTTGAGATATGAGGTCAGTCGTGACACAGTAGTACAAATGAGTGACTATAATCGTGACTGGTTGTGAGTTCGATCCCCACTCGAGGAAATGAGCTATTGATTTAAATTTATATTTTCATTTCTTTGCTCTGGTGCCAGTTCAGCTAATCACGCAATGTCTCTAGAAATCGGCGGAAAGTGGAGAACGGAGTGTCCTAACACTTTGTTTACATAAACTTGGAAATTCTATAGGACTTCAAGCTCCATCCACGCTTTATGGACTCTATTTAGTTATTGTGAGGGTGAAATTGTCTTTCTGTTACACAATATATTATGCAGAATTGTAGATAATTTAAATGTGGCGTTGGATTACGCACCTAACGCTCGATTTGTGTACAACAATCATAAACAGTCATATGTCACAAACGGACAATAAAATGATTATTCTATGTAGTTCAATGTTCTGCGTACTCCCCAGAACGCGGAAATATGTAATATATAGGTGTGTGTATAAAAAGAAATTTCATATATATTTTTTCCTTAGTTTCAAGTCTCGCACATAACAAGGTAGGCAGAGGGACCCTAGTATTAAGACTCAGTTCCCATTAATACGAAGTGTATTTTCCGCCGAATTCCCCACATTCCGCCGAATTTCGGGCATCGATTAATTATTTATTTTTCTTTACATTTTTAACGTTTAATTATTATTTTAACGCTTTAACACACTCGACTCGCGATTTTCCGAGCAATTCCTGAGTTGTTAAACTCAACGCCACGCCTCTCCCAACCGAAAAAAACTACGAAAATAATTAATTCTTACAAATGAAACGCACTTCGATGCCAGAATTTTCTCGAATGGGAATCAAACCAACAACTTGTCACGTTACAGTCGCACGCTTGTCTCAAATATATGTATTTACAATCATTTTGATAATTTAATTTCTCCGCACTTTAGAGCAGGGGCAGTGTTGAGTTCCGCGACTTAACATTTATCTTATGTTTCTAATATTGGATAGTGCGTGGTAAACGGAGTGTGAATCATAGCCTTATGTATCCTACTATGCGGGATAAGGCGTGAAGCCATAGCTTAGCATTGCAATAGCTTAAATAACAATTTCATGTATTACAATAAATTGTATCTTTTTTAGCTTCACGCTGTTTCCCACACATACCTAAATAGACAGAGGGAACCTGGGAACCTAGCATTGAGACACTTCCTTTCCTCACTTTCCACCGAATTCTGGAGGCATTACGTGTTTAGTGGCGGGACAGACGCCACACTATGCCTCGTCACCAGAGTGAATTTTAATAAATAAAAATATTTCTAATCGTAACACACACAGATACATTATGATCTGCATAATGATCGAAAAAGTAACTCCTAATTATGTCAAATTACTTTTAATCATTTTTTTAAATCTGTAAAAAAAAATTGCCGACCACATGTTTTTTACTTCTTCAATTTTCAACTTACACATTAAAAAGATAACTATTACCACTCACCATTTAAATAATAAATCACACAAAAACACTCCGTTAATATAAAGAGGAGAAATACGACACTACACCGCCACATCGCGTCACTGTACTATGACACGAGCTACTAAGGAAGATAGTAACGCTTAAGTGAACTAAGTGTAAGCGAGCTTTCGCAATAATAACAACCTTTTTATAAAAGGCTTACATGACGCTATCGAATAATTAAGATAGATAAGAAAAAATTAAATTTGTATCTATAGATTAGTATGGATGAGACTGGTAACCGGCTGACACGGCATTTGAGATTTGGTCATAAAAATTAAACATAAATTCATTAAAATCAATGTTTATATAAGGTAATTGTACCATTAAACGACATTTTATGGAATAGCATAATTTCATTGCAGGTTTGAAAAACATATTGCCATTTTTAGTGGCTATTGAATAGTAAAAAAAATAATTGTATAATCACACACCACCTCACACAAAAGTTGTTAAAGCTGATGTACTTTTGAATGGTGAAGCCGTGGAACCTGTCGATTCTACGGTGTTTCTCGGTATCACCATAGACTCTAAATTACAGTGGGGACCCCATATTTATGGATTAGCGAATAAACTTAGATCATTAACTGACGTAGAAACGGCTCGACTTGTTTACTTCCGCTACTTCCATAGTTCTATGTCCTATGGGTTTTTCTTTTGGGGCACTACAACTCAGCAGATTGGGATGGGATACGTACATTTTACTCATCTTATCCCCGGGGGCCGGTTGCTCTAGCAAACGCGACGCATATCAAATCTGAGCTGAGGCACTAGTTACTAAGAATCCGGAGGTGAAAACCTCAAAAAGGAAGTATAACCCAGCATATAGGTTCAAAAACTGAAGCATGTAACTTCTTATTTTGAATAAAATTATTTAACCTTGCCTTTGAGTTCAAGTAAGGTATCAGATGTAGGAGTTTGAAAAAAAACAACTTATCGATACTTACAATAAAATCGTAACTTATCGCTGTCTGTACATGGAGGATATATTACAAAAAAATATACTACGGGCATTTAATAACGTAATAGTGCTGAGTCGTTTTGTTGATTTGTCTGTTTGCCTGTGCGTTTGTTTACGCTAATCTCAGAAACGGCTAACCGATTTAACATCACTTTTGTATTTTAGCAAAATTCCCGCAAAATATTACGTATTTAATAAAGTATTTGTTTTATTCGAATAAAAAAAAATAAATCAGCTTCACGCTGTATCCCGCACACAGCAGGGTAGGCAGAGGGAACCTAGTGTTTTAGACACTCCGTTCCCCACTTTCTGCCGAATTCTGGAGGCATTGCGTGTTGAGTGGCAGAACTCAACGCCGCGCTTAGCCTCGACACCAGAGCGAAGAAAATGGAAATATAAATTTAAATAAATATTTCATCTCCTCGAGTGGGGATCGAACCCACAACCAGTCAATTTACAGTCACACTTTGTGCCGCTGCGCCACGACTGGCCTGGCATTTATTCGAATCGGTTCATAAATAAAAAAGTTAAAACCAGATTAACTCCGTGTTCCACGTATAGCATGGTAGGCAGAGGGAACCTAGAGTTAAGACACTCCGTCCATCATTTTTCGCCAATTTTTTCGTGTTGAGTGGCGGAACTCAAAGCCATTGCCTTGGTGCCAGAGCGAAGAAATGAAAATATTAATAAATATAATGAATTCCTCCGGGCGATCGAACCACAAAAAAAATGGCGCGTTACAATCACACCTCTACGTAATTGAGAATATTTAATATACCTAGTATTTTTTTAAATAAATACAAATAGGTACTACAACACGTGAGAAGAAAGCCTATTTTAACCTTTTTAATGCGTTTACCTTTTGAAAAACTACCACATTAATTGTTATATTTGATAAATTATTATTTTTTTTATTAAAAAATAGTTTTCACCAGTTAATTATCATATAGGTGGTATCAGTATAGAAAATGTTCCAAATTAAACTATAATACCTAATTAGTATGGACATTGTACTGTTATCAATAGTATAGATTGTGTGATTGTGACTTTATATATTTATAAACTGTGAACTCACAATAAAAAAATATTTTCCAAATATATTAAATTTTATTGGACACATCGCTATTTAAGCTAGCCCTGGACAAATATATACAAAATATATAATATCATCGATTTGTTGTTTTAAAATCATATTTATGGTAGACTAAAAACTTTTAATTGTACTTTCTTGTTTTAAATTGTGGTTAAATAAAATAGGAAGATAAGTGATTTATTCATCTTAACGTAGAGTAGTTGACGTACCTTGATTATGTCAGATTTTTATTTTTCCTACTAAAATTGCTTCATACTTCATAATAAAAACTATCCTATAATATGCTTTAGGCTTTAAACTACTACCATGCCAATTTTTTTTTATAATAATTGAAAGTCGTGTAATTGTATAAAATATCAATTATGAGCATTTTTATTGCCAAATTATACAGTGTCGGTTAACTTATGAATTTTAATGAATTTCGAATGTCAAACTCATTTCAATAGGTGATGAATTTCAAGGAATTATATTTTAATGTAATATTTACAATTAGGTAGATAGAAACTTTAAAAGACAAGAAAAAAAAGTTATTATGCTGTGTGAAAGTCTAAGCTATATTGTTTGAGTTCCAGGAAAATTATATCGCCCGAGGTCAAGGGCCATATTGTGATATTAATGGTGCAGTAATGAAATGTATGATACCCGAGAATAGGGCTAGAGATTGAATGATGGCCGAGGATAGGGTTTAGGGGCGGATGGTGCCCGAGAAAAGGGTTTGGGGGTGAGTGATGCCCGAGGATAGGGTTTAGGGGCGGATGGTGCCCGAGAAAAGGGTTTGAAGGTGAATGCCACCCGAGGTTACGGAGTTAAGCATTCATCCTTCATTCAACCCTTGTCATTCATCCCTTATCATTCGTCTTTAATCATTCATCTTCATCATAGATGATACCCGAGGTTAAGTGTAATAAGTAATATAAAATCATTTTAGAAGTCATTTTAGTTGTCAACCAATTCTGCTTATTAAATCAATTATCACGTAGTTTAAGCGGGCGAAGCCGCTGGCGAGCCGCTAGTATTAATTAAATATTTCTTTTCCTCGAGAAGGAATCAAATAACAACCGGTTTCTTTAACAGTCGCACGTGCCCCTACGCCACAACGGCCTCAATTTAATGCATATTTATAAGTTGTAAAAAATAAAAATAAACACGTGTATAATGTACATAATTTCTATTGTTTTTGTTTTGCTGGAGTAAAAAAAAAATTACATTACATTGTACATATTATCTTTGACAGACAGAACCTTGTCCTGTCACGTTACAAAAAAAAATATTTGAAAACGCTTAATTAGCCAGTGCCTAAGGCCTGGGGCGTGGATTAAAATACTGTTTTAAATTGTATTATTTAAGCTCAAGTCTTAGCACCTCTAAATGCGGAAGAATGTGACAAATATGGTGCATTTTTTAAAGAAAAAAAAAACAAATTAACTCAGCGTTATCTATACAATAATAAATAAAGTAAAAAATGTCGATGTACATAAATATTAAAGGCGATGTAAGAAAAGTAATAGAGTACAAATGTATGTAATGTTTTTAAAAATGTTGTATGTCTGTTTGTATGTTTGTACTTTTATATATTCTGAACAACTGGATGGATTTAATTGAAACTTTTTTTCTACAGCTATAAGGCCTGGGCAGCATCAGAAAGCAGCACTGACCAGCTTTACTATAAGACTTAATTAAATGCGTCCTCAACAAAAGTTGTGGAATATTATAAGTAATTTGCATAACATAAATAATTTTTCGTTTCACGTTGTCGGCCTCGCTTTTCTTGCTTTGATTTTTTCTTTATTTATATTGTAAATTTACATTCGAAAGAATAAAATTCGGCTAGTTTTGGACTAGCAGACCAAACCAACACTATCATGATCTATGATATTTACGATACTTTGTGACCACACCTGATGCTGATCCTAATCCTGACCTGATCCTGACCTTGATTGACACTACTTTCTACTTTCAAGGCTTTCCAGATATAAGAACAGTTATAGATCGAAGTGGAAAATAGATGAAGATTGTTATTCCCCCCATATGCGTATTTAAATAATAATAAAATAATTTGATATATATATATTTTTGAAGCACTATTATACAATATTTTATACAATAAAGTAAACAAAATTGAATTGTTAGTGGAGATTACTTTCATAAATCATAACAGTTAAGTTTAAATCGTAATTGATTCAACACAGAGATAAAGAACGATTTGATCTTCAATGAAATATCAAGTACATACATAGATTTTTGGGTTAGTTCGTTCGTTTTAAATAAATCTATATAAAAATGCCTATCTACGTGTACACTGTAATAACTACATATTTACCAATTGTACATTTATCTAATAATATATGTAACTAATTTTAAAATTGTATAGCAAATAATGTACAATCATTACAGTTATTTTACAAAGAGTATTATGAATCCTTCGAATCAATAATTTAACAGTTAAGGCTGTTTCTGAAAGAGTAAATTAAATTATTCACTGACATCAGCACATTTAACAGAGTTTTAAATTATGATGAGACTTACATTACATAGGTAAAAAAAACGTAATGTTACAAAAATATATACGTATATGTTTGTAACATTACGTTCTTTTTACCATGTTATATAATAAATAATTAGCTTTATGTATGTTTATAAATATCAAATATCAAAAAACTCTTATTGAAATTACGATAATGTAGTAAAAAAAATACATTATAAGTCATTATACTTGTCAATCAATTTTGTTTATTAAATCAATAATCATGTAGTTTCAGCGAGCGAAGCCGCGAGCGGGCTGATAGTATTAAATATATTATCCACATACGCATATTCGTATAGTATTTACATAAATAAGAGGATAGGTGAACTATAGTCTATCCTTATAGACGTTATTTATAACAGTATAATAATATGATGATTCCAAGTCAATCTATCAACCAAAACAAATAACCTTTCTTTCAATCCGATAAACAAGAAAAAAACAAATAATATTTTATTTTTTTATTACAATACTGTTAATTAATACTAAAAGCCTCGTTAATCTTCTCCTCCACTTTTTCCTTTTCCTTTGGTTTCGGTCTGCTTTTCGTCATTTCAGTGAAAGGAGACTCCACTAGTAACCACAGCGGTACCGCAAAAGCATACATAGCGATTACTACCCATAGTGACATAATATACTGAAAAATATATAATTAAATTATTATTTTAGTTAGTTGTAAAATACCTCAAGGAGACCTCGGTTGGTCTTCAACAACATAACTTTTTTCCCCTAAGAATAATGTTGCTCAGAATTGATTTATACAATTATTTTCTTAACTAAATTAACAAGTATATTATAAAAACAAAACAAAAATCTGATTATATACAATAGCATAAACTAGATCCAGTAATACTCGGGCCATCAAGACAAATCCAATGACGTATCATTTATCAAAATCTGTTCACTGCTTTAATAGTTACAAGGGAACAAAGGAACGGACATACATACAATCTAAAAACATAACCATTATTTTTCGCTTCGCCCAAATTTGAGTCATTGCGAGTTTATTGAGTAGCGGAACGCCTTGTCTTGCCAGAAAGGGGAAATAACATTAATTAATTCTCCCGAGTAGAGGAGCACGAATTATCGTGTTTGACTAAAGCTGTCCCGCTAGAATGTAAATGATCGCTTTCTATATATGGATCGTATTTTAGGAAATCAATTATTAGAGGAAATATACGTTTTAAAACCAAAAAAATCTGTGCGTTTGTGCCCGCTAATTTCAGAAATTCTTTAACTAATTTAACTTTTCTTACTTTCCTTATATTATGTTTCCAACTTTCCTTAACATTAAGAGTTAATTTTATTTAAATCAGTTCTTAAATAAAAAAATATATCAATAAATAACGCATTTGGGTCGACGATTTTTTTTTATGTTCGGATATTGTCTCGTCGAAGTCACGAGCGGGTTGTTAGTTTTATATAAGACAGCTCACATTCTCCTATTGACTGTAGTAGTCATTGAAGTAGAACCAAGTGTACGTTATTGTATGTAACGAAAAGGTTAAAAAAATCAAGTAGGGTTTGAATCGGCCGAATCTTAAGCATATCCCTACTATATATAAATAGCAATTCACTCACCACATCATAAGGACCTACAGTTTTTAATTTAGTCTGTAGTGATATATATATGGAAACCAAACAAAAATGTATCAAAAAGGCGCAATAGGAAAGACGCCCAGGAACAGTCCACACTTTCCACTCCATAAATCTGCGGTAATAATCTAAAAATTGATAAAGAAAATTTGGTTATTATGTATTAATTTATTTTCTCACATCTTCCCCATGACGAAGACAGCGTATCCTATTTTTTTTTAGAAAATCCAATGCCTGTAGTATTTTATCGTTTGTAGCCAATAACAATGTATAGAAAGAAGCTGGATATAAGCATGTCTGACCGAGTCTTTTTGAGGAAAAGTGATGACATCAAATTCATTGTAGTGAAAACCTTAGATATGTTAAAAATTGGATATGATGATTGATATGAAAATATGGATATGTTAAAAAAATATTTACGACGTAGTAGTAGTACTATTAACTTTTACGACGAGAGAAATGTGGTTTGTAGACGAGATAGGAGTAATGCCGAATTAATTCACAAAATTAAGGTGGCGGAGTGTAGCAATTTTCCAGAGAATCAAAAGTTAAGGATCTCTGGGTCATCAATATTTTTTTTCAGCTCCACTTGTACCCCGCTCTCTGTCTACTAATAGATACTAATAAAATATGTCCAATTTATTTTTAAAATCCTTTAATCGTCAATCAACTCACCTTCGTACTTTAAAATCGAACCACATATTATAACAGCGAAAATAAATCCTAGGATCGGTTTCGCTAATGATCCATACAGCATCCGTATGTACACAGAATCTCTTGGCGCGTCTCTGAAGAATATGCGACCGGATAGTAATATCGCGATAGCTACAGGCACTGTTAACCAGTACATGATGCGGTATTTCTGGAAAATAAATCAAATAATTATATAGGTCATGTTTGTGCAGTAAGACAGATTTTGATGATTGAACGAAAAATTGCGTTCGATTTCCACAAGAGGAAATTAATTGTTTGAATTTTTAATTATTTACAATTTCCGTCGCTTTGGCCACAAATGCAACTACGATATTATAATGAAAATTAATAATACATCAGAAATAATTATAGAGCAGTGATGTAAATATAAACGCGACGATTATAGGTCTGTGGTTGAAAGAATGCGGCGTTGAGTTCCGCCATTTAACAGATATTCACTTACTTTATACTTTTCAATATCCTGACTCTGCCACTCATACACCAAATAGCCTAAAGCTAATCCTATGACATAGCTCGCTATGTTCGTATGACCTCGTCTGTATACTTCGTTGAAAGTTGGCTCATTAATAAATAGTTTTGATGTGTCTCTAAAAACAAGGAAATCAATACAAATATTTTTTTAACGTGAGGTGAAAATGTTAACTGAGTGCCGTTCATGTTAATTGCTGAGAGTAGGATGATTTTGACTATATATGATCCGACAAATAAAAATAATTAGGTAATTTTCCCGAAAAAAAAATGAACCCACAATCATCACGTTTATACGCGATGCAGGGTAGGTAGAGAGAACGGAGCGCAAAACACCACGGTCTTTGCCTTGTCTGCTGTCATCAACCTCTTCATATACGCCCTTTGAAGGGATTTCTTTGCTTTTTATGTGTCCATCTATGTGTGACTTTATAAATCTTTTTTATTATCCTTTTCAACAAAAAAAAAAGTAAAAACTGCAATAATTTTTCTTTTCTTCTGTTTAATACCCACGTTTCGCTGACTCAAAAAAGCGTCAGCACCAGCAGTTTATTGTATTAACATAGCTGCACGTTTCGCCGTCTTATCGCACATCACCGCGTTATCCACTTTTCACGTTGAAGTTTCGAGATTTTGTATATTAAAAAAAAATAATAATAATAATCAGCTTCACGCTGTATTCCGCACACAGCAGGGTAGGCAGAGTGTTAAGACACTCCATTCCCCACTTTCTGCCGAATTCTGGAGGCATTGCGTATTGAGTGGCAGAACTCAACGCCGCGCTTAGCCTCGACACCAGAGCGAAGAAATGGAATATATATGTATATTAGCGGCCGTAAACGCTGCATTTTATAAATAAAAATTTAATTTACAACTTACTCCAAATTAATAAGTAAAATGGCATCCAAATCTTGAAAGTATATATGTAACGCTGGTATAATTAGGCCGATTATAAAGATGGCACTAAGAACTATACGCCTTTTACCTCGATTTTTCAATAAAACACAAAGTATTAAACCAAATATATATAGCTGCATATCAACCGCTAGATACCTGTAAACAATGTATAGAAATATTATTTATATATTTTGTAAAATCACAAAACCACTATATATATATATATATATATATATATATATATATATATATATATATATATATATATATATATATATTGAGGCCAGTCGTGGCGCAGTGGTACAAAGTGTGACTGTAAACCGACTGGTTGTGGGTTCGATCCCCACTCGAGGATATGAAATATTTACTTAAATTTATATTTTCATTTCTTCGCTCTGGTGTCGAGGCAAAGCGCGGCGTTGAGTTCTGCCACTCAACACGCAATGCCTCCAAAATTCGGCAGCAAGTGGGGAACGAACGGAGTGTCTTAACATTAGGTTCCCTCTGCCTACCCTGCTGTGTGCGGGATATAGCGTGAAGCTAAAAAATATATATATATATATATACATAAGCCTATGTTCAAGGGAGTTTTGAATTCCATTTGGTTCAAAATCTATTAAAAATTTGAAATAAGAATAATAACTGAAACACATTACGGTCGTTGTAGTCAAGCGGCACAAGTCAGCGGCGTTGCGGGTTTTATTTCCACTGGATAGAATAAATTATTTTCATTTCTTCGCTCTAGTAAGCGAACTAGCGTATATAGGAAATGGAGTGTCCTTACACTAGTCCTGTCTGCCTACCCTGCAAATACGGGGTACCACGTGAAGCTATTAAAATGAAACATTTCTCACCATGTATGCATCATGCAGGACCACTCAGGGACATAATTATTAATATACAAAAGACCTGCCCACCACCTGTTACGACAGTCTGCTGCATTGACAGCTCCAGTGTACTGAAAAATTTGCAATAAAAGACAATAAAACATTTATTTAATTATCACGTATCTTCCTCACATACCATAATAGTTAAAAACAGCCAAGTATTAAGACACTCCGTTCCCGGAATTCAACGCTGCGCTTTTTTTTTATACCAGAACGAGGAATTGAAATAATTAGTTCCCTCGAGTAGGTACCGAAATCGTATCCACTCCGTTACACCACAACGGCCTGAACTAGAAATATTTTATTTCAAGTATTAAGACTTCGTTGCGAAAAGATTTATATACTCACAGCCGTTAACGCTAGTTGAGTGATATTAATTATTTTTTAACAAAAAAAACGGACTTTAAATAATAAACTAAAAAAAAAAACAAATTTACTTAACATAAACTTAAGCGTACTGTGATTTTGTTAGACAATAATAATTAAAGAAAGATTTTATAATTTTGAAGTCTATTTTATAATTTTGAAATTAGAGGGGTCCTTAATCAGTTTAAGAACATAAAAGCACCATGAGATAAAGGTATCACAGCAGAGCTACTAAAAGCTGGAGGGAAACCCCTCCTAGTGCTGCCACAAATATTTGATAAGAAGTTAAGAAGAACAACTAGAGTTAAGCCACGTGTATAAGCATTTTTCAAGAGTTCCTATTAATCATATTGCGCAGGCTAGACAACTTCCAACCTCCTGAACCTGAACCTCCTGAAAATCCAATTTCCGAAAAGTCTACATTACCATGGGCCCCATACATACGCTGCTATAGGTTATACAGAAGACCGAGGAGTATAATATGTATATATATATCCAGAGGGTGCCCTGACTAATATCTGTCCGATATTAGTTCTTGGGCATACGGGTACGCGACCCGGGATCCTCGAGCCACCACTTGTTATAACCCCGTCCAGTCCGTATAAGTGGTGTCCCCTCCTTTCAATCTCTTCCTTTTTCCTACCTTCTCCTTCTACCCATCCTTCCCCCCCCTTTTCTATATGTCCTATTCCTCTTCCCCCGGTTTCTCCCCATAAAGGGGTTTTGGAGGTCAGATGGCAGTCGCTCCATTTAAAAACCGCCATCCGCCGCTACAAATGGACAGTTTGAGTAGGAAACTGGGTACGGCTAGGGCGTCGCCGCTAAACGACGCGCAGGCACATCGCCCTACACCTGCGATAAGTGGGCAAGGGCTACCGTGTCAAGTACGGGCACGGTTAAAGACGCGAGTACCCAGAAGGAAACTCCGCTTTGCAACGTGGAATATTGGCTCTCTAACCGGACGATGCAGGGAACTCGCAGATGTACTCATGAGACGTCGGGTCCAGTGTGCTTTCCTCCAGGAAACTCGCTGGAAGGGCAATAAGTCCCGTAACATCGGACAGGGTTACCGGCTTATATACACTGGGTCACCTTCAGGTAGAAACGGTGTGGCGGTAGTGCTTTCCGAAGAGCTTCAGAATGGGCTCCTTGAAGTTGACCGTCGCTGCGACCGCTTGATGCGAGTAAGGGTACTGATTGAGGGCGTTACCACTAACTTAATCAGTGCCTATGCTCCCCAGGCGGGATGTAGCGCGTCCGAAAAGGAGACATTCTGGGAGCAGTATGAAGAAGTGCTACTTGGTATACCGTCTACCGAAGTGGTCTTAGTTTGGGGGGACTTGAACGGTCACGTCGGTAAGGCTGCTGAGCCGTTTGAACGTGTTCACGGGGGTTTTGGGCACGGTCTTCGCAATACAGAGGGAGAAAATATTCTAAGAACCTGGATTGCATCAGATCTGGCCGTCGTGAATACGTTCTTCCAAAAGAATCCTCAGCACCTTATCACGTATAAGAGCGGGTCCCACTCAACTCAAATAGACTACTTATTGACCAGACGGTGTCATATGGGCAGGGTAACTAACTGTAAGGTCATTCCAGGCGAAAGCCTAACGGCCCAACATCGTCTTCTTGTCATGGACTTTAACGTTACTCCGAAGAAGAAAGTAGCTGAGAAACGTAGGCCTCGGATCAAGTGGTGGTTGCTGAATGGACCGATGCAGACCGAGTTCCTGGCAGAGGTGAAAAGTCATAATCTTTCGACTAACACCGAGACTGCTCAGGATGCTTGGGATCGAGCTCAGTCGGCAATCATTGCGGCAGGCAGGCGAGTTCTTGGCCTTTCTAGGGGAGGACGTGTCATCGACAGGGAGACATGGTGGTGGAATGACAAGGTGCAGGAGGTGACTCGTGAAAAGAAGGATGCCTTTAAGAAGTGGCAGCAATCCAACTCTCCTGAAGACAGACTGGAGTACATAGTAGCTAAACATGCCAGTAAAAGAGCTGTAGCCAGAGCCCGCAGTGAGAGTTTGTCACCACTGTATGATAAACTTGAAACTGTGGAGGGGCAGAAGTTCATTTACAAGCTGGCACGTTCCCGGGATAAAGCGACGCAAGATATCGCAAAATGTCTTTGCGTCAGAGATTCCCAGGGCACGCTGCTCTGCAGTCATACCTCTGTGAAGGAGAGGTGGAGAAGCTACTTTCAGGAGCTGCTGAATAGTCAGCACCCATGCAGTCTTCATCACGACCCACCGCCTAACCTCGGACTTATTGCCCCAATAACCCTTGACGAAACTCGTAATTGCCTTCGACGCATGAAGAATGGAAAAGCGGTGGGACCTGACGACATTCCGATCGAAGCGTGGAAATCGTTGGGCTCTCTTGGTGTGCTCATACTTACTGTCCTTTTTAATCATATCTTGAACACTGGAAAGATGCCACACCAGTGGCGACTTAGCTTCATTACCCCTATTTACAAGGGAAGGGGCAGTGTTCAAGATTGTGGTAGTTATAGGGGCATTAAGCTTATGAGTCATACCATGAAGCTCTTCGAGCGCATGATCGACCTCAGGCTCCGCCGCGAGTGTACTGTCTCTGAGTCTCAATATGGATTTCAGCCAGGATCGGGCACTATGGACGCCGTTTTCGCCCTCAGAACATTGATGGAGGCATACAGGGAAAAAAGGAGAGCTCTGCATGTGGCCTTTTTAGATCTGCAGAAGGCCTTTGACTGTGTGCCTCGTCAGTGTATCTGGTGGGCATTGCGATCCAAAGGGATCCCTGAGGCCTATATTGAGATTATCAGATACATGTACCGCGATTCCGCTTCTATGGTTAGGACTGCTGTTGGCGACACTAAACCCTTCCAGATTACAGTAGGGGTTCACCAAGGCTCGGCTCTTAGTCCGTTCTTATTCAATGTGGTGCTCGATACTGTCTCGGCTCACATCCAAGACCAGCCTCCATGGCTGATGATGTATGCCGATGATATAGCACTCATTGATGAGAACCGACTGATGCTGGAGCGTAAAGTGAACCTGTGGAAGGGTACGCTTGAGAACGGCGGTCTTAAACTAAATGTGTCGAAGACCGAGTACATGGCCTGTGGGAGCCCGGACTCGAGCACTATCCTTATAGGTCCTGAACCAGCCGTTAAGTCGGAAAAGTTCAGGTACCTTGGATCCGTTATGCACGAGTCTGGAGGCATCGATCACGATGTCTATAGCCGGATAAGCGCTGCTTGGGCCAAATGGCGGGAGGTCACTGGTGTGGTCTGCGATCGCAGGATACCACCCAAACTCAAGGGTCTGATATACAAGAGCATCATCCGACCGGTTCTTTTATACGGCAGCGAATGTTGGCCAGCACTATCTCGGCACACTCAGGAGCTTCACGTCACGGAAATGAAGATGCTGCGGTGGATGTGCGGCGTAACGCGGTCTGACCGCATACGCAACACATTCATTCGGGGTAGTCTTGGAGTCCGTGACGTAGCGGATAAGCTCCAAGAGCGTCGCCTGAGATGGTTTGGTCACGTTACGCGCCGGCCTAAGAACTATGTCGGATGCAAGTGCCTTGCTATGTCAGTCCCTGGAGTGAGACCTCTCGGACGCCCAAGGAAGCGCTGGTTGGATGTCGTGAAGCAGGACATGAGAGCCAATGGTCTAACCACCGAGGACGCCAAAGACCGTGCAAAGTGGAGTAGGTTGAGTAGGAAGGCAGACCCTGGCAAATAGCCGGGATTAATGCCAGGAAGAAGAAGATATAGCACCAGAGCTGCCTAGAAGAATCGTGCCGCAATCGCCTTTAATTAAATTTATGGTAATTCGTTTTTGTTGAAAAACTGCACTCATATGTTTTTTATATGAATCCAACATCATTTGAAAGAAAATCGCATAAGGAATTGCAAAACCAATGGTTACCACCTTTAAGTCTGCAGCAACCTCAGGGTTGCCTGGTCTGGAAGTCACTTAATGTTGATAATTTGCTCTCATGTGTTTTTACGTGAATTATATATAAAATTAAAGCTTATTCTTTTCTCAACAATATAACACGAGGTTGCCTGTAAAATAACTGCCGCAAGCAGAGGTTGCCATCATTTGAAATATTTTTTCCGATTACGGTTTACTAAGGGTATAGAAGTTTAATCATTATGAGGCACTTTCGATTGTGTATTTATTATAAAATTAACTGTGTCACGCAACTCAATCATTTTATGTTAATTTTAACTATAAATGTCACTTTGTAAGTTAAGATGTAAAAAAAAAATCGGTATTAGTAAATATAAAACGGCATTAAAATAAAAAAATAAGTACATACTTCCCAAAACGGCCCGGGTCCTAAAAATCTCAGCCATGTTGCCCACAACCCTATGAGAACTGCCAATGACGGGGTTAATCTGAAATGAAAATTTACTTTCATAACAATCCTATCACATTGCTAATTATTATATGTAAAGTTAATTTACAAAAAAGTAGAGATAGAAATTATCGCTATCCAAAGATTTTTCATTTAGAAAAATACTTATTGAGAAAACATATAAAAAATTGATCGTAGAGGGATTTTAACCCGTGCCTCTTTGGAAATGTTCTAAGCGCTCTGTCCAACTAAGCCATACTTTCTTATCGAGCTACATCAAAATTTATACGCTTGTTATAATTTATTTACGTTGGTGTAATTACTTAGAATTATCATTTGACAAGAGAAAATACGATTTTTTTAAATACTTAGTATTTAAAGTATTATTCCACACTTAAAAAATTACAACTTATAATAAAATAAAATAGTGCATACTGCACTATTTTTTAATGGAATAACCTACATAAGCTTGTAATGCGTTCTTTGAAATATCTATAAATCTTAACTTTTCGGATTTTCAAACTTTGGGGAACGGAGTGTCTTACACTAGGTTCCCTCTGCCTACCCTGCTGTGTGCGGGATATAGCGTGAAGCTAATTTATTTTTTTTAACAAAATTATTAACGAAACTATTGGTAGGCCCACGAAGTGTGACTGTAAAACCGACTGATTGTGGCCACTCGAGGAGATGAAATATTTACTTAAATTTATATTTCCATTTCTTCGCTCTGGTGTCGGGGCTAAGCGCGGCATTGAGTTCTGCCACTCAACACGCAATGCTTCCAGAATTCGGCAGAAAGTGGGCAACAGAGCGTCTTCACACTCGGATCCTTCTTACCTCTTACTCTGCTATATGTAGGGTACAGCGTGGCGTAAAAATAAAAAATTAAAACATTTCTCCCATTTAAACTATCCCTTAAAATGTCGGACCACATGAATCCAAAACTTTTCATTTTTGAGAGGATACTATTAAATATTCCATGGATTGATTCACCATGCTCAGAGCAGTGCCTGGTACTTGCGGCTCAAGTGTACCCAAAACACCTAAATTTAAAGAGTTAAAAGACGTACCGTAAATATCTGAGCAAAATTCCTTTCGGTACCATTGACCAATTTACATCGTGGTTTTCAGAATATATCTGGACTTTGTAGACAAGCAGAAATCCTGAGATCACTATATACACTTGAATAGCTAAAGGTCCATTGAGTATAATATACTGCGACAAATTGTAATAGGCCTGAAAATAAAAAAAAAAATATGTAAAAAATACACTTAAATGTACACCTGGAGGCCGTAACGGGGCAGCGGCACAGCGTGTGACATTAAACGCGACCGTTGTGGATTCTATTCCGAGTTCTGTGGCATTCTAAATGTCGGGTTTCCAACAATCTATAATAATACTAAATATACGCAATTAATCCAGTTAAATATTTTTATTTAAAATGGTTTGGTTTGGTTCTTTGATAATGGCGTTCCGAGCGTGCCATTAGAACACATATCACTTTGTCAATGTCACGTTGTGTGGAGAAAACACGAAGGAGGTTGTACGGTAATTATTTAAAATGTGTAACAATCGTGAAAATCAAAGATCTTACTATGGTTTTTATCTTTGTTTTAGAGAGCCCACCACCTCTGTGACGTCAAACAACTAGGATTACAGAAAGGATTGGCATCTTGAGAAGAGCTTCCATTGAACTATATTCTAACATAACAAGAAAGTGAGCCAGTTCTTGAGACCAGTGAAAAATAATATTCCTTTACAGTGTGCAGGCGTATACAAGCTAGATTGTGACTGTAGCTTATCATACATCGATCAAACAAAGAGAAGGTGCTAGGGTGAAGGAACACATCTCCGATATCAAAAACAGGCATGTATCGAAGTCAGCTGTATGTGAGCATACTGTGGATAAGCCATTACATTGGGTTAGATAAACCGGCAATTCTCGCTGAGGAAAACAGATATATTCCTACACAGATATAACCCACCATACCAGAGGGCAAGATACAATCAATTCATTCTGCAAGAATGCAGGATAGTACAAGCGCGAGAACAAGAAAAAGGAAAGAAATACGGAAAAGAGAATTAAGAAATCGGTGACGGTAGTTTTGATATAACAATTGAATCTTTTTTTAACATGCATTCTCCTACTGTGTAATATAATCTCTTTCGTACAATCCCCTTTGTGTATTCTTATCAAGAACCATACCATAACATACCGTACCCGTGCCCACAAACTACTGCAAAGTGTTCGAAACGTCGGGTTTCCAAAAACTCAAAAATCTTTAATACTAAATATACGCGATTATCTTGTTAATAAGTTTTATTTAATATTAAAAACCAAATATAAATATTGTAAAAGTTATACCAATTCTAAGCCGTGCAAATTTTCCGATGTAATCAAAATTGGATACATACTGTGAGCCATCGCAACGCCCACGAGTATTATACACCTGAAAAATATACAAAAATAAATAAAAATTTAAATAGATCTAGATCTAGATCTTGCTAGATCCTGCCGCAGGGTAGGCAGGCATATGGAACCGTGTGCTAAGACATTTCGTTGCCTACTAGCTCAATTTTTGAGACATTGCGTGTTTGTTGGAGAGACTTGACGCCACGCTTTGCCTTGTTGCCTGAGCGATGAAATGAAAATAAATTATTCCACCGAATGGGAATCAAACCTACAATCCGTGTCAAATGCCGTGTCTGTACGCAATGGTGCAGCCTTAAAAATATTGTTATTATTAATATTTATAATTGGATAACATTTGAGTATGATGATATATTAAAACTACTACATCTTTTTTGGAAAATAAAAATCATATCGCAATTATCTTTTTGCTTTTTATCTTTACTTGAAAGGACGTACTTTCCATTAGTATCATAACCAACAAGCCAAGTTCCGGTTGTGGAATCTCATGGAAATCGACGGAAACCCTCGAATATTATTGGCATGTGTTTCATATAAATTGTAAATAATAACAATATATTTGTTTTTTGTTTACATCATTTATGATATTACTAAACTGGTGATGATGATCGGAGATTCTGTGTCTCATATCGTTATCAACGATAAGGAGAATACTTTTGGACAGAGATCTATACTAATATAATGAAGCGGAGGAGTTTGTTTGTTTTTGAAATGTTAAGATTTCTGGAAGTACTGGTAGAATTTTCTTTTTTTGTGTGGTTTATGATCTACATTCCTATTCCTAATTCAACGCCTTGTCTAAGGCCGCAGGTTCCAAGGGAGCGTCATTGAATTTATAAATTGATTAAATGTAACTTTATATGTTGGCAAATGCAGCAAAATAAAATAATTATAGGTGGTATGAGGGCTAAGCCGCGAGTGGGTCGGTAGTGTATTAAAAACAAGTAAACTTACTTTATAGCATTTAGTCCCTTTAAACGACTTAATCGAGGATCAGATCTTTCTTGATAAGTCAGCCTTTTCCAATTTTGCATAATTGAGAAGCACAACAGTATTGAATTATCTAAAAAAAAACATTTAAATTGACATTATCCGAATATGTATTTAAAAACTACCCACTCTAAAAAAATAAAAAACAAATGCATCAAACGAGTAAGAAACAAAAAAATGTGTTACTGTATTTGACTGATGTACGATCGACAACTATTTTTAATTTTTAATTTGTTAAGCAATGTTTCCATGTAAGTGGCCTATGTCTTTAATGGAAATAAAATATCTTTAACCCATTATTATATTTTTTCTGCATACCAAGGTAGACAGAGGGAACCTGGGACCTAACTTTCAGACGAATTCTGGAGGCATTGGGTGTTGAGTGACAAAACTCAACGCCGCACTATGCCTCGTCACCAGAGCGAGGAAATGAAAACACTAAATATTTCGTTTCCTCCAGTGCGAATCGCATCTGCAACCACTCGCGCTTTCGCTTGTGTCCCTGCGCTATCTTCTGGTCTAAAAATATTTCTATTATTATTTAATTTGTCAAATATTACCTTCTGATTTGTCTGATTTATACAGATCATACAAAGTTCCAATAACATTAAGCAATATGATAAGCCCTAAAATAAAAACCACGATCCAATCACCAGCATCAGTATCTTTAGCTTTATCAGATAAGCTAAAACAGCTGTGACGCGTCACTCTCGCTTTTAATTCATAATTTTTCCAAAGAGAATCGTTAAGGCATCCCTCAAAGGTGTATTTTGTGACTGGCGATACATTTCTTGTATAGTTTTGACACCTTCCCGATATGCACAGTCCATATTTTAATTTAGTGTGGTTGAAGTGCGTTGCTTTTACTTTAGAGTATTCCTGAAACAGAAAATAAATTAAAATTAAATTAAATTAGCTTCACGCTATATCCCGCACACAGCAGGGTAGGCAGAGGGAACCTAGTGTTAAGACACTTCGTTCCCCACTTTCTGCCGAATTTTGAAGGCATTGCGTGTTGAGTGGCTGAACTCAACGCCGCGCTTTGCCTCGACACCAGAGCGAAGAAATGAAAATATAAATTTAAGTAAATATTTCATCTCCTCGAGTGGGGATCGAACCCACAACCAGTCGGTTTTACAATCACACTTTGTACCACTGCGCCACGACTGGCCTCTAAAACAGAACAAAAGAATATAAATAAAATATTGTTCTTAAGTTAAAAGTTAAATTTTATAGTAATTTATAAAAAAAATATTACATATTAGTCTTGGCACAGGGGCACAGGTGCGACTGTAAACATGACAGGTTGTAGGCTCAAGATAGTGAAATATTTAATATTTATTTTCACCTTCGTTGCTCTGGTATCTGAGCAAAGCGCGGCGTTGAGTTCACTAAATAATCAACCTTTTTTTTAAACACTTTATTGAACCTTTGAAATAAAGTAAAGATGGATTCGGGGGATTTACTCGTATGTGCGTCTTTTTTAGCGTTCCGTACTTCAAAAGAAGAAACACTGTGCTACTTTCATCACTTTTTTCTTTTGTTGCATTTCGCCACGTAATCAAAACATATAAAGTACTCCGTGTGGATTTATAGTTATGAAAGTTGGCACGAAGTGAGAATTTACAATACAAATAATTTAAAAATTGCGAGAAATGAAATTTATAGGTAATTTATAAGAAAAAATCATTACTAACTATAACCATATAAAACTCATGCATAAGGAAAAAATCTGTTACAAATTAAAAATTATTACAAAATTATTATTATAGGTTATTTTATACAACAAGATTTTAAAGTTTGCAAACTTAACGTTGTCAACTTTTGTAAGTCGTACTTCCCGTTGACCTTGACCCTGAAATTGATACGGAACCCTATGAGCGAGTCCGCCTCGCATTTAACCTGTTTTTTTTTTAGATTCCCATCGCATCCTGCATATAGTACCCACAAAAGAAACATAGTTCCAAGACAATTGTCTTGTTACCAGAATTTATTTTTTTAAGTGGAATAGAACCAACAACTGTCATTTTTAAGTAACATAAAATGCCTTATAAATTGTAAACTTTAACCATTTTCCTTTTGCTTATCTTTAATATCCTGACATCAGTTACAAATATAGCATAACTTAACAATTTACAATACCTGTATCATATTTAAGAGTTCACTTGGCTTATCTGAGACCAATTCGAAGTCAACGGTGCAGTAGCTCCCACCAGTCTGTCGTATACAGTCATCGTAGTCATCGAGAGAATATTTTGGTGGCATTCGTGCATATTCGGTGACTGAAACAATATTTTTCTAAATAAATAAAAAATAGCTATTTATGACAATTACTATCGACGTCGTTATAACGCAGTCGGACAGCAACTGACTGTGAAAAATTCCGCTGAGTTCCGCTAATCACGCAATGCCTCCAGATTTCAGCGAAAAGTGGGTAACGGAATGTCTTAACACTAGGTTTCCCAAGCCTACCCTGCTGTGTGCGGAATACAGCGTGAAGCTGATTTCTTTTTTTGTAGACGCGTCATCGAACCTCCAATGAATGCGCTGCTCATCGCCACGGGACCTTGTACGGCCATATGAGGATATAATATTTCATATAAACGTGTACACAAATGAAAAATGTTACCAACTTAATTTGTTTGTAAAAATAATATTATAAATAAATTTAGAAATTCTATAGAACATCAATATTTCTCCACTCCATATAAGTGAGAAACGGATAATTGAGTGATTCTCCAATGCAGTTCAGTGTTCTGCGTACTCCACAGAACGTGGAATTACCTAATACATGTATATACATATCTATGAAAAGAAATTTCATAGATTTTTTTTTTAGTTTTAAGTCTCGCACATAGATTTCAAGGTAGACAGGGGAACCTAGTATTAAGACACTCTGTTCCCATTGATACACTTCCGTTCCCCACTTTCCGTCAAATTCTGGAGCGTCGAGTAACGGAACTCATCGCCGCTAAATAGAAAATTGCTAGTCTTTGGAAATTTTAAATAACTTAGCATTTTCCTAAATCTTCACAATATATATTTCAATCATAACAAATTAACTTAAACTGAACAAATATTGGTTATTCGTTTGTTTTCTTAACATTTTTAGCGATTTTTTTTTAACACTATAAGACATGCGACTCTCGATTTCCCGATCAATTTCTGAGTGACGAAACTCAACGCCGTACCTTTCCGAAATGAAAAAACAACGAAAATAATTAATTCCTACAAATAAAACGCACTTTATTTCAATGCCAGAGATACGAAATGAAAATATAAAATATTTCATTTTCTCGAGTGGGAATCGAACCACCAACCTGTCTCGTTACAACTTGTGTCCCTGCGCCGCGACTGGTCTCAAATAAATGTATTTAAAATAATTTTGATAATTTAATTTCTCCGCTCTGGTAACAAGACCACGGGCAGTGTTGAATACCGCAACTCATACAACACATACCTTATGTTTCTAATATTGGATAGTGCGTGGTTTATACACTACTATGCGGGACAAAGACTTTCTTTAAAGTGTCATCTTCATTGCAATAGCTTAAATAATAATTTCATTTATTGCAATAAATTGTACCTTCTTTAGCTTTACACTGTGTCCCGCACTTAGCAGAATAGACAAAGGGAACCTGAGAACCTAGTATTAAAAAAACCGTTTCTCACTTTTCGCCGAATTCTAAAAGCATTATGTGTTTATTGGCGGAATAGACGCCGCACTCGTCTGCCTCGTTACCAGAGCGAATAGATGAAAATATAAAAAAATCCCTTCATCCGAGTTGCGAATCGAACCCACCGCCGCACACAGGTGAAATTCACTTAAAAGTTGGTCAAAATTAAAAATAATATATTAATGTTTAAATATTGCTTTAATTGATAGGAAATAATATTTTTCATGAGTTTATTGTATTTTAATGGATAAAGAATAAAGATTTATTTAATTACTATTTCCATACAAAAAAATTATATGCTGCTACAATATATAATTTTGAGGATAAGGCTTTACTTGTTCTTGAGGTAGTCGAGTTCCGTGGTCATTACATTCATCCATCGAGTGAAAATTTACTAATTTTCTTCGGATAATTTATATACTACTAGTATAATAGGAATCGACTGAAAATTTAGTACCATATAAAAGGTACTGAAATTTACTATTAAAATAATAAAAAAATACGGGTAAAGCGCGGTAAAGTATAAACGTTTTTACTATAAGTATAAAAATCATTTAATGAAATATCGCCTAAAGTTAATAACAACGTATCTTCGCAATTCTAATGAATGTTAACTATTTTATTATATTTTTGTAAAGACGCTCATCTGGAGGTATGGAATCCACAATGTTATAGTTCTAGTATCCACTTAATAAATATCAAACGTGATTTAAAAATAATGCAAAATAATACTAGATGATTCCTTTAAATAATGACTGATTTGTTGATCTATGTAAGTAATAAAATAAAAAGTGTCAAGCTTTATACTACCAACCAATAGATAGATAAAGATATCTTGTAGGTAATTTAGGTTACTATTTTTTAATTAGAGTAACTTTATTTTTTGAAAATTGGCCATCAATCGTGTAAATTTCACTTGTGTGCGCCCTCGCGCTTACAGTCGAACCTTTATGCCCCTGCATCACGATGACTATTTTTTTATAAATAAAAATATTTATAATTATAATACACACAGATACATTGTGATCTACATTATCACTAAAAAAGTAATTCCTAATTAAGTCAAATAACTTTTAACCATTTTTTTTTTATCTGTAACGTATATTGTTATTCAACAAAAAAATCCAATTAATTACCAAACACATGTTTTCCTCAATCAATTTTCAACTTCACACATTAAAAAGACAACTGTTATCACTCACCATTTAAATAGTAAATCACACAAAAACACTCCGTTAACATAAAGAGGAGGAATACGACACTACACCGCCACATCGCGTCACTAACGACTGTACTATGATACGAGTTACTAAGGAAGAGAGTAACGCTTAAGTGAACTAAGTGTAAGCGAGCTTTCGCAATAATAACAACGTTTTTATAAAAGGCTTACATGACGCTATCGAAAAATTAAAATAGATAAAAAAATATTTGAATTTGTATCGATAACTCAGTATGGATGAGACTGTTGACGAGCTGACACGGCATTTGGGATTTGGTCATGAAAATTAAACGTAAATTCGTTTAAAAAGATGTCTATATAAGGTAATGGCACCATTGATCGATACTTTATGGAATAGCATGATTTCCTTGCAGATGTTAAAATAGCATCATTTCATTGCAGGTTTAAAAAAAATAAAGTTTTGAAATAATAAATACAAGAAAAAAATATAAAATAAGTTATAAGTTGAAAATATAGTTTTTTGCGACAGCAAATATTAGCACAACACGTGATAGAATATGTGGACGTCGAAAACAAATCGGCTTACAATTTTAAATAAAATTTAAAAAAAAATAGCTTCATGCTGTATGCCGCACACAACTGGGTAGGCAGAGGGAACCTAGTGTTAAGACACTCCGTTCCCCACTTTCTGCCGAATTCTGGAGGCGTTGCGTGTTGAGTGGCAGAACTCAAAGCTTTGCCTCGACACCAGAGCGAAGAAAATGGAAATATAAATTTAAGTAAAAATTTAATCTCCTCGAGTGGGGATCGAACCCACAACCAGTCGGTTTTACAGTCACACTTCGTTCCGCTGCGCCAAGACTGGTCTCAAGCGGGCTGACTGGCTTACTTTTTTAGAAAATGTTGAAACAATGGAACGTAACGAGAAACCGTCCAAGCACTCCGACCACTAAGCCAGATGTTCTCGTCAAGCTACATTGACATTCTTATACGCTTGTAACTATATTTTTATATTGTTACCAAACGTTAACAAATATAGAGAGACTTTTACAGATTTTCCCTCCAAATATAATTGCATAAAATCATGATTTAGAAAAAAAAAGAATGCTAGTTTATTAAAAAAAACGCACATTTAGGAAATATATACTTTTGTAGAAAATTATAAAAAAACAAATATGCCGTGGTGCAAGCGTGCCACTGTAAACACGACAGGTTATGGTTTCGTTTCCCACTCGAAAGCAATAAACAACAAGTGAGGAAATATAGGAGTTAAGTTCCGCCACTCATCACGCAATACTTTAAGAATTCGGCGAAAAGCGAGGAACGGAAGTGTCCTAATGGGAATATAGTGTCTTAACACTAGGTCCCAGTTCTCTGTATATCTAAGCTAAAGGGAGAATTGATAGTCCATGTGTTAAATATAACAGATTTAGTAGAACCAAGGTTCAATTCTAGATGCTACAATAAAAATAAGCATTCTTTTAGACAGTATTTCTAAGAGTAATCTAGTCAAGGCATGTCATTTAAATAAAATACTATCTACATCTATATCTATATAATTTATAGATAATGATTTTTAAAATTTTTGTTTGCTGTCTGTCCGTTTGAGCACGCTAATCTCATAAATGGTTTAACCGATTTTAATATATTTTTCACTATTGTATTTTAGCAAGGTTCCCTTAACATTTAGTGTTCGTTTTATTTCAACCGATGCATAAATAACAAGATAAAACCAATTTAAAATAAAAAAATCACAATTTTTTTATTAAATTGACTTAAACTTTAGTGTTCAATATATAAATATTGTCTTTAATGTGATAATTTTATTGGAATATAAAATTAATTCACATGAGTAATTAAATAATAGTATAGTTCAAGCAGGAGAAGCCGCGAGCGGATCTCTAGTCTCATATATTTAATAAAATTTAGGGACATTTTTATGACGTGACTTCACTATAAATTTCCAACAATCAATAACAACCTCTAAGTACATACAGTAAAAATATTAACCAAATAATATGGAATGACCTTTTATTAAAATTATTTATTTATATACATTTTTTATGTTTTTATATTTTTTTAATTTGTTATTTCAAAGAATAACTTATTATTTTTGTCAGTTTTTTTATTAATTTTATTAAGTATGTTAAGTTAACCTTTAAGTTCGGTAACCAATTTGTGTAATCGTTTTAAATATTTTTTTCTCGTTTTAGAAAAAGAAATATTATTCTATACAACGTAATCAAGAGAGGATTAAATTTAGATTTTAAAAGTACTTTAATAATTAATTTTATAACTTAATTAAAATAGGTACTTTTAATACAAGCGACAGAGTTGAGTGCCGGACGAGTAACGAATTTAGTTTAAATTAAAAAATTAAATTAAATTAGCTTCACGCTATATCCCGCACACAGCAGGGTAGGCAGAGGGAACCTAGAGTAAGACACTCCGTTCCCCACTTTCTGCCGAATTTTGGAGGCATTGCGTGTTGGGTGGCAGAACTCAACGCCGCGCTTTGCCTCGACACCAGAGCGAAGAAATGGAAATATAAATATAAGTAAATATTTCATCTCCTCGAGTGGGGATCGAACCCACAACCAGTCGGTTTTACAATCACACTTTGTGCCACTGCGCCACGACTGGCCTCTGAAGTTTAAAATTTTTTTTTTTTTTATTTTACATACTTTGACAATATTCAAAAAATCTCTTGACTCGAATCGAAGCGGAATCTCGCGAAACTCAATCCTAAGGTAAACAAGCACTGCGCGATATATGTAACCGTGTTGTCTTTTTATTCAATAAAATAAATAAATAATTAGAGAAATATAGATATTTTTATTGAAACACTCGTACTACGTCTAAATTGCTATTATTAAACAAAATGGCAGAAAAAAATTGTATTACGCTAAATGTCAGCAGGAAGTATGTACATGTATGTACATTTAGTTGTGTTTTAATATTTTTATTTATATTTAAATTAATAATTTCTGAACTTACTGAAAAAAAAGTATCGTTATAAGTGCTTGTTGGTGGCTGGTGCTGTATAAATACATTCTAACGTCCAACCTCTTTATTGAAATTGGGATGTCGTTGTATTTTAATAATTCCTTTTACTGTTCCTTTTTTTTCAGCTTCACTGTGTATCCTGCATATAGCAGGGTAAATATAGGAAACTTAGTGATAAGACACTACGCGTCCCACTTGTGGGACGTCGGGGCAAAGCGCGGCGTTGAGTTCTGCCACTCAACACGCAATGCCTCCAAAAATTCGGCAGAAAGTAGGGAACGGAGTGTCTTAACACTAGGTTCCCTCTGCCTACCGTGCTGTGTGCGGGATACAGCGTGAAGCTAATTTTAATTTTTACAATTGTTAATAATAATTGTAATAATTTTAGATATTTCCAATATTCTAGAGCACACAGGCAAATCCACAAGTTAAAGCTAGTTCATGTAGTTCATGTTCATGTATATCATTCAACCATCTTTTTCTTCTGATGCAAGAAATTTAGTACAAGATATAGATATATACTTATAGATGTAAAAAGATAACCTAAAAGATAAATATCGTTTTTTACAAGATAATTATTTCGACTATTGTTTTTCAAAAGACCTTTATTTTTTCTAAATCATTATCATGAACATTTATACATTTATATTTTTCCTCCTTCGAACTATAACTCAAACCCATCGTATAATGGCAAATATATTTAAATATATTGAAATTATTTTGTATCTCGACTCTGGTAAGATAAAACACGGCGTTGAGTTCCGCCACTCAATACACATATTCTCTAAAATAGCCAGTAAATACGAAGCGAGAGGACGTCGTGGCACACAAATTAATTATTCCAATTTAATAATTTCTAGGTCAGGTAACACGACAAAGACATTCTCATGTCTCGAAATTAAAGAAATCAATGTCTCGAATTTTATATGCAGAATTTAGCGTACGTTATATATGTGTATATAATTTTTTTTAGAAAATCATAAAGCCGCAAATTTGAGGACATACTTTGAAATTCGACTCGATATCTCGAAGTGTTCCTGAAATAAAGTCTCTTAACAGACAGACAGACATACAGACGGGCACACAGACAGACGGATGGACGGACAATAAGATGATTTTATAAGGCTTCCATTTCCCTTAAAAGGTACGGAACCCTAAAACTGAATGGAAACTATTGTTATTACATTCCGTAGAAGACCATTTTTTGTCATAATTTTCAAAAATATTTTGTAACACACATATCAAATACAAAAAATAATAATAATATAACAAAAAAGATCTTATAAAAGTTCCTTTTTTCCTTAAAGGGTACGGGACCCTAATTAATTTTCAGAAATATTTTATAACACATATCATATATGTACCTATACATATTATATAATACAAAACAATATTATTTTCATGTAGCGGAAGGGAAGCCTCCTTTTTATTCTTTATCTTGTTTCCAGTCTTTTTATGTGATTGTAATGTGACTATAATATAAATAAAATGTAAACAAAGATATTATCAACATATAAATACATACTTTTTATAACACAGTATTACGCTCATCATAAATCAATAAAAATAAAGAGAAAAAAATTTTATAAATATTATCCCTTTATGTGACTAGCTACGTGATATTTTGCATATTTAAAAGATACATTTTTAATTTTAATTTAAAATTACTGATGGACTTCAACCCGAGCAAAGACGGAGGAAGATCATTTCTTCCCACGTCAACTTCCCAGGAAAGCTACTAAGTGGTGCACTGGTACGAGCATCAGGTGTGATGGAGCTCTAGTATCATATCTGCTATATTCATTTGACCAGACAAGTTTATTTTATACACCAAACAACAAGGTTGCAAAGTGCAACTTTGTGAGAAAATTTTGAACATACTGAAGCCAATCGTGGCGCAGCGGCATGTAGTGTGACTGTAAAACCGACTGGTTCTGAGTTCGATGCCCACTCGAGGACATGAAATATTTCCTTAAATTTATATTTAAATTTCTTCGCTCTGGTGTCAAAGCTAAGCGCGGCGTTTAGTTCTGCCACTCAACACGCAATGCCTGCCAAAAGTGGGGAAGGCAGTGTCTTAACACTAGGTTCTCCCTGCTGTTTGCGGGATACAGCGTGAAGCTGATTTTTTGATCTTAACATACTGGCGTTGTTAAGATACGGTGTTGCATATGTACACGATCGTATATTAAAACAATAAATAGCACAAGCGTTTTGTACTCTCTGTATGAGGTTATAGGTTCCAGCCGTGACGTAACGCTAGGTTCTATCATAAGAAGATACAGCGTGAACCTTAGATAAATTTAAATATCATTGAATATTTTGTGTTTTTCATTTAAAACATTCCTAATGAAAAGATTTATTTAATACCCGATTCTCTAATTACTTGTAAAAACTCAGAAACGTATATGTTTTCAATAAAACCTTTATACGTAATGACGTAATGAGCATAATTAATGAGGAGCTAATGACTCAGAAAAAAATATCTCTATCTCTATATATAATAAGAAAGTAAATATATTTTGTCTGTACATTTAGTAATTTTGACTGAAATGGATAGAGGGACACTTAAAAAGACTTATAGAAAGCAAAAATATATATTTTTTAATTTCTTGTCTGTCTGTTGATGATGTCCACATTTTTCTCTGAAAGTGCTGAACCGATTTACTTGAAAATTTTTCTAGGCATTTTTATATCTATATTTTTATAGATATAAAAATGCCTAAAAACGTGCTTTCTATGTATATTCTATATACCAATTATATATTTACTTAAAATATGTTACTAATTTAAAAACTGTGCAGGAGCTAATATAAGTTATTTTACAAAGAATATCGTAAATACTTATCCAAATCAATTATTTAATAATTAAGGCTGTTTGTAATATCTATATTTCTGAAATGAATAATCATGTAATTCAAGCAAAGCCGCGAGCAGGCCGCTAGTATTTAATAAATTTTGCTAACATTTTCGACTCCAGACGAATCGTTGATATTTTCATTTTGCATAAGTGGTTTCCAAGTTCAAATACCGCCACGTTGAACATTTTTATGCTTACTAAAAAATGAGTAGCGATGCTTAACGCTGCGCTGTATCTTCTTACCAGATGTAACAAAAAAACATACATAATTCATGTTAGTTGTAAACAAAGGTTGTAATTTATGTAATTTTTTCAGCAAGAAAAAAAAACTTGGAATAATATAATAAAATCAATATTTGATTAAAAATAATTAAGCAATAATAATTTTATTTCGTCGCGTATTGAAATATTCTGTTCATAACATTTATATTTTTATAATAAGATGTACCTACAATCTAGTATTAGTCTAGTAGCCTCAATGGGAATAAGACAAAGGTTCTGATTCTTAAAAGAGATCAAGAAAAGACGGAGTGCATGATCAGTGTATATGGTAAGATATTAGAACAAGTGAATGAAGTGGTATACTTGGGAAGTATGTTCAGTAGAGATGGAAGATACGAGATGGATGTGGAAAGGCGTATTGCTGCCGGTAACAAGGTTAACGGAGCCTTAGCTGCATTGATGAGACGGCGAAACGTCAGCACAGCTGCGCGTTTGGCCGTACACAATGCAGTTTTGGTACCGACATTGTTATACGGCAGCGAAACGTGGGTATTACAAAAGAAGAATGAAAGAAAGATGAATGCCATGGAGATGCGATCTCTCGGCACGGTGAGAATGAAGATGGACGTGCTCAGCTGGTTTGGGCACATCGAACAATTTATGATGGAAAGTAAGTGGTAAGAGAGGTAGGGGGAGAAATCAGTTGACCTTCGGAAACACAGTATCAAAGATACTTGAGGAAGGTCATGTAAAAAGCATGGGGACACCCCGGAGGGCATGTATGAAGAGGTTGATGACAGTGGACGAGGCGAAAGAGGTATGTAGAGACCATAGCGTTTGGCGTGATATAGCGTGAAGCTAGTTTAGTTTAGTTTAGTTTAAAATCTAGTACCTTCTTACTTAATTATTACTACAAAAGACACACATAGTAAAAGAAAACATTATACTTTTAATTAATAAGAATTTTATTTCATCAACAAAATAGCGACCCTCCCGCGGCTTCGCTTTATAGAGCAGTTAAAACTGTGTTTTAATTTAAAATGGCGATGACAAAGACTGTATAATGTACGTTTGCAAAGCACTTAACATTTCTAATGTGATAATTTTAAAACAAATTCACAAATTTACATTTTAGTAACTCCACAAACAAATAAGAATATTCAATTAATTTTTTGAAAAAAAAAAACACTTATCGATACTTACAATAGCATCGTAACTCATCGGTGTCTGTACATGGAGGATACATTATAAAAATTGTTACTCCTGTAGTAAATTTAATAACATAATAGAACTCGGTCGGTTTGTCTGTTTGTATGTGCGTTTTTTTACGCTAATCTCAAAAGCGGCTTAACCGATTTAAGTGCACTTTTGTATTTTAGCAAAATTCCCGTAACATTTTAGTATTTGTTTTATTTAAATCGGTTCATAAATAAACAAATTAAAACCAGATTAACTGTGTGCTATATTGGCGTGTTTCGTGAGGGCCATTGCGTTGGTGCCAGAGCGAAGAAATGAAAATATTAATAAATAAAAATTCATTCCCTCGGGTGGGGATCAAACCACAAAAAAAATCGCGTTATGATTACACCCTTTTAATATTTAACACATGCGAAAACCATACCGCCGCATATATAAAAATATATGCGGCGATATATATTTAAATTAGCTTCACACTATATCCCGCACACAGCAGGGTAGGCAGAGGGAACCTAGTGTAAGACACTCCGTTCACCACTTTCTGCCGAATTTTGGAGGCATTGCGTGTTGAGTGGCAGAATTCAACGCCGCGCTTTGCCTCGACACCAGAGCGAAGAAATGGAAATATAAATTTAAGTAAATATTTCATCTCCTCGAGTGGGGATCGAACCCACAACCAGTCAGTTTTCAGTCACACTTTGTGCAACTGCGCCACGACTGGCCTCATATATATTTAAATATTCGCATATATAAAAAATATTCAAAATTACGCTATAATATATAACCCTATTAGTATCGACATGTACTGTTGACAGCAGTTAATACAGGTTTTCTTAACACAACATCAACTTTTATAAACTGTGAACTCACAATCACAATTTATTTTCTTAATACTAGTACTACTGATATTTCTATTTTTGGATTTTAATTTTTTTGTTACAAAACTATAATAAAAATGGGGATGAATTTAAAAAAAATGTACCTCCAGACCCTGGCTATCACCATACCAAAATTCATCCATTTCTGTCGGGTAGTTTTTAAGTGATTGGCTCTTCATGTACAGAATAGACTTTTCTATACACAGGTGGCAGCGTCTGCGCTCATGCCTAAAAAAAATTATCAAGATGCCTCAACAAATTAGATGCAGGACATATATACATACCAATAACGTGATCTGCCGCTTTACATTCTCAAAAAACATGCTAAAACAAGAAAGGGATGAATATATCTACTTTACGGAATTGAAGATCGTCGCCATTACGGCGTTATCGCTTTGATAGATTTGTTTCTGTGTGCGTCATTCTTTACAAATAGCGTCTCATTTTACATTACTTGAAAAAAAACTGTTTTGTTATATTTAATTTAGGTTTTTACAGGGTAGTTAAAACTGCGGTTTCATTTAAGTTGGTGATGACGATACTAATACATCTAAAATCTATAGTAATCCAACTATAATAAGAAATACTGTCTTAAATAATTATTTAACATGTGCTTTAAGTTTTATTTTTACTTGGAATCTTTTAAAAATGTAATATCATTTTAAAAAAACCTATATTTGTTAATAAAAAATAATTTATTCAGTTCAGTCAATTTTCATATTGGATTCAAGAAGCACGGCATTGTTTTTGCCATTCAATGACCCGAATACAGGTTTAAAGTGGATAACGGTGTTATTGACACTATTATCGATGGATTCCCTGCTGTAGATAAAATGCGTGACGCTATAAAAAAATATTTTAAAGATAATCATGTCATTACACTTCCACTGGACATCTTACAAAACAAATCAAAAATTCCAGAAACTTGTTCAAGAAACATGTTTTTAGGGTTCCGTACCTCGAAAGGAAAAAAAGAAACCCTTATGCATTCACTTTATTGTCCATGCATCCGTCTGTCTGTCAAGACTATTTTCTCTATATCGGGTGGAGACACTCGACGCCATGGAAAGGCACCGATTTTGTTGCATTTTCTATGAAATTCGCTGCGGAATCAAAACCGTAAGTGGCTTCCCGTGGACCTACCGTTATGAAATTTGACACGGAGTGAGCACTTACAACTCAAATAAAGATAAACAATAATAAACAATTATTTAATAGAAAAAATATTAATTAAAAGACGTATATTTCATACAAAATAAATATTTATAAATTCTACTTCTCGTTGACCTACAACCGTGAAATAGGTACGGAAACTTCTTTAAAATTTAGTTATAATACGACTAAAAAGATAAGATAATATGTTTACGGCTATAATAGAATTATTAATTTAAATATTTATTAGAAAAAACAATCATTTAGAATTTATGTACAAAAAAATATAAAATTTCTGTGCCTTAAATTTATGCTAAGCTAAACTGCTGCATACTTAACTTATCAGCAAAAAAATTTTTCTAAAATTAATTTCTTATATTTTTTTTATAATTCAAGTAGCCGCGTTGTCGGTCCGAGTAAAATACTGCAACTTTAAAACTTTAAAGTAGCTACCATCAATCGAATTAACTGAATGTAAACGCGACGGTTTACGGTTCGATTCCAATTCGGGGTAGTAGATTATTTTCATTTCACTCTACCACATATTGTGTATTCCTTACATATTGCCGCAAATACTAAAAAAACAAAATAATTATTACTACAAACGTGATTTTATTGCCATTTTTATAGAAGACTAGCGGCCCGCCTGCGGCTTCGCCCGCTTCAACTACATGATTAATGATTTAAAAAACAGAATTGATTGACAATTATAATGACTTCTAATGTGATTTTTTATTTTACAGATTAACTGTAATATTCTAATATGATTTTTTACTACATTATCGTAATTTCTTTAAGAATTTTTGATTGTTTTGAATTAAAAAATACTAATATTGTTGATATTTGATATTTATAAAATATACATAAAGCTAATTATTTATTACACTTATATATTTTTGTAACATTACGTTCTTTTTACCTATGTTATGTAAGTTTCATCATAATTTTAAAACTCTGTTAAATGTGCTGATGTCAGTTAATAATTTAATTCACCTTTTCAGAAACAGCCTTTAATGTTGAATTATTGATTTGGGTAAGGATTCATAATATTCTTTGTAAAACAACTGTAATGACTGCATATTCATTCCTTTACAGTTTTTAAAATAGTTACTACATATATTATTTATTAGCTAAATGTACAATTGGTAAATATAGTAGTAGTGCTGCAAAAATATATATTTTTAACATCAGTCATATAACCAAGACGTTTCGAATGTCATTCTTTGGCCAAGAATCTTACCAGCGCGATTGCTATATAATATTCGCAGGCAAACTAATGACTTGAGTTCAATCAAATGACGATAACTTTTTTTTAATTAACCTATTTTGATGTAAACTTAAGTTTAATTGTTAAGTTCCGTTAAAACAAATTAATTGGTGAAACTTTTAAGTAAATCGGTTTAGTACTTTCAGAGATAAATGTGACCATACATATCGACGGACAGACAGACAGACAAGGAATTCAAAAAAAATCTTTTCGCTTCCTATTATTCTTTTTAAGTGTCCCTCTATCCATTTCAGTCAAAATTACTAAATGTACCGACAAAATATTTATATTGTTTTATTATATAGAGATAGTAAGATAGTACGGAATCCTTTGTGCGCGAGGGCAATCCGCACTAGGCCGCTCTTACCGTACCTTACCGTCTTTTCCTCTTATATCTAGTCAGCATAATTTAAAAGACCAATCAACTTTGATATGTTTATGTTAATTTATTATACTGAACACAAAAAAGTTTTTGAATAATTAATTATTATAATCAACGATTTGTGAAAATTACGCATGTCGTGTTTTTCAATCAATTTTAATTATCTGTGTTCCTTTCATCCATGCTTTAAAACGGTATAACTTTTTTTCTTATAATCCAATTGAAATAAAACATGAACTAAATATTAAGGAACTCTTAACATTAAGTTCCCAGGTTCTCTCTGATAACCTGCTATGTGCGGGATCCAGCGTGAAGCCAAAAAGAATATAATATTAATACTATACTATAATACGTACGTGTATATATAATACGTACTCGTATTTTAAAGTAATGACATAAAAAAATCTGAATCCATTGATAAATATGAGCTATTAATAGGCTTTCAAGGCCTCGAGCGTATATATATTTTTCATTTTATTGAATTAAAAAAAGAACATGGAAGTGTTTTTTATGTAAATTTTTATGTAAATATATAATACATAAAATCACAATAATCCTTGTATAAGGATGAACATAAAATGTTCTTGTTAGTCTCTGCATTTAAAAGTGTTACTTGAACCTGTATTTATTCAAAGTATTAGTATCTGTCTGTGTCTGTCTGTGCCTAAATGTTAGCAAAGGCTGTATACCCCGATTAAAGAAATTAATTATTTTCCTTTTGCGTCTTTCGATTAAGACTACTTCCACTTTTGCGTCTTTCGATTATTACTAGTTCCACGTTTCGGATTGGTACATAAATTAGAACGATGTGTCTTTTTTCCAATTTCCAAGACAACTCGCCCCCAAAAAATCATGGAAAAAAATCCAAGAAGTATGGGTCGCCTCTCGCCACACAATGCAGCTAAAATTATATGTCGAAAAAAGTCCAAGATACGTCTTCGACGTGACGATTGTGGGTTCGATTTTTATTAAGGGGCGTTAATTATATTCATCTCCTCACTCTAGTAACAAGTCAATGTGCGGCGTTGAGTAACGCAGTGTCTTATAACACAAGGTACCCTTTGCTTGTATATGCCGCCTATTGTAAAATCATTCTGCTTTATGATATTAGAATACCATGCCAGTTGTGTAGTCAGTTTGTGTACCCAGGCTGAGGAAACAAAATATTTTGCACATGAACACTCACAAGAATGAAATCGATTCACAATGATTACACCCAGGAATATTCAAACTTTTATGAACATTTTATTGCTAAAGTTATATTTAACATCCACTATTTACATATTATAGGTCAAATCTATAAAGAAATCGTCTATGTATCTGTTTATTTTGAAATTGGAATCGGTTTTTAGTCTAAAAGTTTTTTTTTAGCTTCTCAATGTATCCCGCACCTAGCAGGGTTGTCAGGAATGTGATAATCTAGTGTTAAAACTCGAAGTGGAGTAGTGGCGGAACTCGACGCTGCGCTTTGCCTCGTTACTAGGGCAAAGAAATGAAAATATTAAATGTTTTATGTCACAGTCGCACGTCGCCTCTGGGCCTAATAAGGTCCTCAATTTAATGCACATTTATAAATTGTAAAAGACTATATACATAAAATGTTGTAAATTTTTTTAAGTATAATAAAAATAAACATTTTTTTTTTTGTTTTTCAAGTTTTTACGTAAAAATTTTTAGTTACTGTGTTACTGACTGACACAGCACAGAGAAATAATTTAGCATTGCATTCTACATATTATATTTGACAGACGGAACCATGTGCTTCCACGCGTGACAAAAAAAATATTTCAAAAAGCTTAATTAGGCAGCTAAGGCCTGGGGCGTGGATTAAAATCCTGTTTTAAATTATTATTTACGCATTCTTCCGCATCAAGAAGGCCTAATCTTGATGCGGAAGAATGCGAAAAATATTTTTTAATATATATATATATATATATATATATATATATATATATATAATATTTAGACAAAAAAAACAACTTAGGTAAACAACTCAGCGATATCTATACAATAATAAGAAAAGTTCAAAATGTTGATGTACATAAAAATTAAGAACGATGTAATAGAGTACTAATGTATGTAATGTTTTTAAAAAAATTGTATGTATGTTTGTATGTTTGCACATCTTCTGAACTACTGGATGGACTTATACTTTTTAGACTCGATAGATTTAATTGAAACTTTTTTCTACAGATATAGGCCTGGGCAGTACGCCTCGTGCGGTGTATCATAGTGCCCAGCTTTACTATAAGAAATAATTAAATGCATCCCAAACAAAAGTTGTGGAATATGTTGAGTAATTTCCATAACATAAATATATATTTTTCACGTTGTCGGCCTCACTTACCGATTTTTTCTTTTATTTGTATCGTAAATTCTCTATTAGGCTCTATAAAATTAGGCAATAGTAGAATAAATTGCATACAGACGTTCAGATTCAAACGCACGTATTTTTTGTTTGTGGATTACATACTTATTACGAAAGAGTATCTTTAACATAGCAAGTATATACCTAATACCATCCTTCTTTCTCCTGTTTTAGCCCTATTTCGAGAACTTGCGTATAATGGATCAATGGGGGGATGGTATGGAGTAATTAATAGGACCACATTGAGACTAACACTGAGCCAAGTTGACATCATAAAACTGTTTATTTCTTATCAAATTAAAGATTTAGTAGCTATGGCTTATCGACAGAATCAACGGATTGACCATTCAAGAGTACATCAGCTTTATCGTCAAAGACATCGGCAAAGCATGCAGTCAAACTAAATATTACATTTTTAAACATTTTTTAAAGTGTTATTCCACACTTAGGAAAGAAAAATACTTATTTAGAAAACGGGTTCCTCCTCCTCGGATTCCAGGAGGCGCGGGTTCGAGTCTCGCTGCGTTCAAATTTTTATACGTTTTCTAAATAAGTAAATATTACATATACGTAAGAATTGGCCCTTACAACAAACGTAGTGAAAGTTATTACATCAGACAGTTAATACGAGGCCTCGATACCTAGTTTAGGGCTAAGTAGAGCAATGAACTTGGAGGCAGTTAGTGAGTTATCTAACCGTCGCATACAGGTGAAATTTACATAATTAAAAAAAACAGCTTCACGCTGTATCCCGCACACAGAAGGGTAGGCAGGGGGAATTAGTGTTAAGACACTCCGTTCCCCACTTACATAATTGATGGTCAATATTTAAAGATATAGTAACCTAAATTACATACAAGATTTTTTTATCTATCTATTGGTTCTAGTAAAAAGCTTGATATTTTTTTATTTTATTACTTACATAGATCAACAATACAGTCATTGTTTGAAGGAATGATCTATTATTACTTTACGTTATTTTTAAATCACGTTTGTTATTTACTTAGTGGATATTAACACTAAGCCATTATGGATTCCATACCTTCAGGTAAACGTCTTTACAAAAATATAATAAAATACTTAACATTCATTAGGATTACGCAGATACGTCGTTTTAAACTTTGGGCGATATTTCATTAAATGATTTTTATTGTTATAGTAAAAATCAACTCATAATGTATACAAACTCAACTTAACAGCGCTCAACCCTTTTTTTTTTTTTGTTTAAATAGTAAATTTCAGTACCTTTTATACGGTACTAAATTTGACTGCGTTTACTTGCGACAACTGTACAATGACCATTTTCAGACGATTCCCATTATACCAGTAGTATACCAATTATCCGAAGAAAATTTATGAGTTTTTACTCGATGGATGAATGTAATGACCACCACCAGTCTTATCCTCAAGATTATAAATTGAATACATAAATATTGAAGCAGATTTAAAATTGTATATATTTTTTTTGTATGGACGTGGTAATTAAATAAATATTTTTTTACCCTTTAAAATAGTATACTGACTCATGAAAAATATTTTTTCCGATCAATTAAAGTTAGCTTCGCTTGCTTATTTGCCCTTTTAAAATACTTTTAAGAGTCTGAATTTCAAATTTTATAAAAATCGGTGCTGATTTAAAAAAAACCATACATACTTTCAACCTCTATTTCATCCCTTTAAGGTTAAAATTTTTCAAAATCCCTTCTTAGTGGATGTCCGGATTATGAAAATAAACATCTGTCCAAATTTCACATTTCTACGTGCAGCGGTAACGGCTGTGCGTGCGTCTTACCTCACTCAGTCAGAACATGTCCTTTTATATATATAGATATGAGGCCAGTCATGGCGCAGGGATACAAAGTGTGACTGCAAAACCGACTGGTTGTGGGTTCGATCCCCATTCGAGGAGATGAAATATTTGCTTAAATTTATATTTCCATTTCTTCGCCCTGGTGTCGAAGCACAGCGCAGCGTTGAGTTCTTCTCTAGTTCTTGTTAAAAAAAAATGTATTTATCGATTTTAAGTGATGATTTTAGGTGAGAGTCGATAGTGGATGACCTATGTAGAACTAAAATCTTAATTAGATATTATTTTTGTGCATACTAACATTTTGGCATATTGACAAATGTCCGATGTCCGAAATGGACAAAAGAATGGGATCACACGGAAAGTACTAGCTTTCAAATAAAAAATATCATCAAAATCAAGGTCTGACACTTAAATAAACATTATTTGATAACTTATTACTGTAGTTAATTAATTTCATACAAAATAAGTGCATATGCAAAGTTTAGGGTAAGAGGAACGAACGGTTTTTTATCTTAATACTTTGCTAAAGTCAAACTTGCACTTTGAAGGGATTTTTTTATGTACTGTACAAAGTCGAAACAAAATAAAGTCATATTATCAAAACTCCATAGTGTGTTGTCTGCTTAGGAGATTAGCATAAACATGTAAGCAAAAAATGTAATCATACAAAATAATACAAAAGCTATAGGTGGTTCTATAATTTCAATGGTTTTTACAAAAATAATCATTTCAAATGAATGTTTTTTTAAGTACATTTAATATTCAAAGATTTTTTTCTTGTCCCGAATATTTCTATTTAGCTTCACGCTGTATCCCGCATGAAAGGGAGTAATCAAAGGGTACCAAGTGTGAAAGACACTAAGTCCTCCACGGACCGCCAAATTTTACACCACCACCATTTCATGAACCATAACAATTAAAACCAGAAACTATTTGACTTTAAAGTATATGTATACCTATACATATTTCCTGTAACAAAATTACCATCAATATTTGTCCTGCAGAAGGGAGCTATTCTTGGAATCTATAATTTAAGCCCTAAAGATTCCTTAAGACAAAAATTTTAAAAAATTATGAATTGACAGTTGCATCTTAATACATTTTTTAAAATGTTATGTATATTTAGAAAAATAATACTAATATCAGAAATAGACTTTCTGGTATTAATATTATTTTTCTTGCGCCGGTTCTTCTCAGGTCTGAGGCACTAACTTTAGTGAACTGGTGGTAAATTTTTTGACGTTTAAAAAATGAAGTTACATACTTCTTATTTTGAATAAAATTATTTGAATTTGAGTTTTTGGCTCTAAATAATTTATTTGTTAACGACTTTAAATCTTATAAAGCTGTATTTACTTTATTTTATACGGTATTTTTAGCAATTTTTTTCGCAAATTAGTCTTTGTTATTAGAATTTTAAGCAAAAATTTGTTAAAATGTGTGTTATGACTATTTTGTCATTAGTTTCATGCAATAAACTGTATTGTACAAAATTGTGAATATAGACAACAGATAATTACAAGGCCGTACTGACGCAACGGCATAGTAACTGACCGAACGCTACGGTTGTGGATTCGATTACACTCGGGAGAATTAATTTCGCAGCTCAAGTTGAGTTCCGCCATTCAAAACGCAATACTTTAAGAATTCGACAAAAAATGGAAAACGAGTGTCTTAACCCTAGGTTCCCAGGTGCCCTCTGCCTACTTCGCGAATGTGCCCGATGCAGCGTTAAACTAAAAAAAATTGACAAAAGTACGACACTAAATTCTTTAAAAATATTGAGGAATTTATCGTCTTAAATTTATGGAGAAATCAGAGAACAGCGTATCTATACACTTAAGTCTTTCCGTCTACCCTGCTATGTGAGGGAAACTCGTTAAGCTTACAAAACGGATTCTTTTGAAAGACAATATAACTTATAATCATTGGTACTTCGCAAACAAAAAAAAAACAACGAATATAAAATTAAATCAAATCAGCTTCTCGCTATATCCCGCACACCGCAGGGTAGGCAGGGGGAACCTAGTGTTAAGACACACCGTATCCCACTTATATATATAGCTTGAAAAAATACTCTTCCTTTAAACAAAATTAAAATTTTAAATCATTGAAATGTATTTTGCAATACTATAAATGTACTATACCATTTTTTTTATGTTTTGCAATTTATATACATCCGTCGTGTTTAGAATTTCTTAAAACTATGACTAAATTTAAATACAAAAGTAATATAATCTGTTCACATATCTGAAAAAATAAAATAAACGTCACTTGCTAGATTGTTTATTAAGTACAGATAAAAAAATAGTGCAAAACATACAGCCACCAGGCATTATTTATTACAAAAAAAATCAAATATGTAATTTTGTGTTATTTTAATATATATTATGAACATATATTGTGATATTTTTATGTTGTTAATAAATTTATTTAAATGAAATTAACAATAGGTTATAAATATAAATTAATTATCTAGATTTGTCCTATGTATTAGACATAACGCTTAGAGTTAGTTCAAGGTTGGCATATCTTGGCGCGGACGCTTGTTGTGTAAGTAAACTATTTTTGTTTATATTTTTTTTTCTACATATAAACGCAAAAAACAAGAACAAATATATTTATAAACGTATTTAGGCATTTCATGTAATTAATTAGAAAAATAATTTAAATAATCAATAATATGAATGCATATATTATAATATGTTACATCAATATATACCTTATAAATTTCCCTAAAGAAATGTTGATGATGGATTTTAAAATATCTATAGCTAAAATTTTATATAATTATCATTTTTATACACGCAATGCCTCCACAATTTGGCGGAAAATGGGGAACAGAGTGTTTTAACATTAGGTTCCCTCTGCCTACCCTACTGAGTGCGGGGTACAGCGTGAAGCTGATCTAATTTTGATTTCTTAAATTACTTAAAGATAATAACAAAATTCTTAAAAAACACACGGTTATATCGTTAATAATACTGATGTAAAATAAATATCCTATGAAATATGCACCTACCTTCATTTATTTTTAGTAAATTAAAATGAACACTTCTGCATATATAAGGGTAAGTAGAGTGAACCTAGTGTGTTGACGCCCCGTTCGTTCCTGTTACCCTAAATTTTCAAGACATTGCTTGTGAAGTGAAGAGAAAATGAAAATACGGAGTATGTTAATACATTTGTTTCCTCTCTATTTCCCTTCTATTTGTGGGATCTCGGAAGTGTTCTAAAGGGAAAAGGAGAGTCTTGAGACTAGATTACCAGGTTTCCTACCTTGCTACATGCGGGATACGGCGTGAAACTAAATGAATCGAATAAAAACGTACAGTCCACGTAACACTAGTTTTACATATATATACGTGTAATCATTCTCTTTTGGATTTGAACCTAGTTCTATCGTTCCTTAAAGTTTCTTTTTAGTAAATATAGCAAGTATATGCATTTGAAAAGGAAATCTTAGTTAGTCTATAAATAAAAAATATTTTATTAGACATTTCCTTCTGAGAATTGCTGAAGTAGTTGTGTAACGTATCCTATTCAAACATGGAGTTACGAGGTAAAAATATATGTTGAGGCAATTATGATGATTTGGGATAATGTCTGGCTGTAAACGCGACGATTGTGGGTTTAGATCCCCATTCGGGAAATAAAGGAAGAAAAAGCGCGATGTAAAGTTCCGCCATTTAACACCCAAAGAGTACTATCAGAAAATAGATTTCATTAAATTTAATTTCTTCACCTTTCGTGCTAGATTTATTACTTGTTTATAGAAAACCTTACAATTTTCCATATTAGGGGCAAAACTGAATCAACAACTTATATTAATAACTAGCGGCTATTTTTATGCGTGGAGCTTGCTTCCAAATTTGCCCGACGACCATAAACTCTTACAGATTTATTTTATTTCTGATCCAGAAACACAATTATCAACTCGATGTAACAGTGCCATACACCCAATCGACAAAAGCTTGGTTAAATCTTTACAAAATATGTTACATTCTCATAACAACTACATACAGAGCTTTAAAACAGCAATTGAGAGCGTTCCACCTGGTACACCGGACTTTAATGTCGTGATCCATGCCAAGCCAATAGAGTGCCTGCTGGACAACACATTGGTCGGTACAACGCACCATCTACAAGTGAGGTAGCAGTTGTAATAGCTGGTCAACAGTTTGATAAGAGAGATATTGTATTGCGGAGCCGCGATGACCGATTACAAAAAATATCTGAATTGCATAGGTCTTACGATACACTACAGTATCCTCTGATCCTATGTCGTGGAGAAGATGGATACAGTATCAATATTTGCCAAGTTGATCCTGTTAGCGAGGCACCTCTACCTAAGACTCTTTCATGCATGAATTACTATTGCTAACGCATAATGCTTAGAAACAATAATTTTAATCCTCTCCTGAGATACGGAATGCTATTGAATCAATATTTAGTCGATCAATATGCAAAAATAGAATCTGAGCGTTTGGCTTATATACGAAATAACCAAACCAAACTGAGAGCAGAAAATTACGTCCATTTACAGGATGCTTTGCACTGCAATGACATAGGTCAAATAGTGATACTTCCTTCATCTTTTACTGGAGGCCCTCGCTATTTATTCGAAAAATAACAGGATGCCATGACATACGTTAGACATTACGGTAAACCTGACCTTTTTATTACTGCAACATGCAGTCCGAACTGGACAGAAATAAAAGATAATATCTACACTAATTTGAATCCTCAAGACAGATATGACATAGTGGATTGAGTGTTTCATTTAAAATTACATAAACTCTTACACCTTATAAATATAGGTCACATATTTGGTCCACCTCGATGCCATATGTATACCATCGAGTGGCAGAAACGTGGGTTACCACATGTTCATCTGTTGGTATGGCTGGTAAACAAAATTAGACCAGACCAAATCGATAGTATTTATAATACACTTCACTGTATTGCCATGCTTTAAACCTAACCACCCGTTCTGAAAAGAATCTATACGAAAAACTCAAATATTATGATTTATTAATAAAAAAATGTAGCAAAACCTAACACCATCCTTAAATCTGACAAGAAGTTTCCTGATACAAATCAAACCTACTATCATCGCTATAAGCCTGAAGGTACCCACTGTGTCACGACGTAGGAGGCACAAAGATAAGCACTAGCCGCTGTTATCTCACTAGTTCAGATAGCGCCTATTATTTATTTTAATGAATGTGATTGCAAATTGAATTACAATATGACGATACGTAATGGCACAACGGGGTTTTTGTATGGGGAGATTGAAAGTTCTATGTGGATGGTATTTTTTTTGGACCCTGCTACACAGCAGGGTAGGCAGAGAAAACACTTTAAGAATTTAAAAATCAGATTTATTTTTAATAAGTACTTTGTATGGACATTATATCACAACAATCTAATTCAATGTTATTGTTATATTTTACTTCTAATGTTTTCTTTACAGAAACATGGATCATGAAAAAGTGCTAAAGGACATCCTGCAAAAAGTGGCTGACGAACAAAAATATGAAAATTGCGAAATTAATTTTAATAAAACTTCAAGCGGAGGTGCAAACTATACCAGCCATCTTTATTTAGCTACCATCTCCTCACCAGACAAGGATGATCTTAGACTTTTTGCGAAAGTAGCAGCCATCGGGGATAAAATGAGATCTGCCACACCAATCAGAATATTTCAAATAGAAACCTTTTTTTATAAAACATTAAAGAAGATCTATGAAGATTTAGAAGAGAAGCACAGTGTGCCTTCTGAACATAGGATCGTTACAGCCAAATTTTACGCAGCAGACGATGAAAGCTACAAAGAAGCTCTAGTCTTGGAGGACCTGACCGTAGCTGGATATCAATCTTATGACAGATTTAAGCCATTCACCTGGGAATATGCTAAGAAAAGTGTGATAAATTTGGCCAAACTCCACGCCCTGTCGATTGCTTGGTCAGTTTACGATCCTATTACTTTCGAGGAATCGGCTGATATATTAAAAACTGAACAAAACGTCGCGGCTGTGATGGAATATTTTCAAAATGTAGTGAAAACTGCATTAGAAGTGACGAGAGAGGAGAATAAAGAGAGGTTGCAGAAGTTCATCGAGCATATTTCGGGAGATAAGGACTTTCAAAAGTTTCAGAAGCCACTGCGACGTCCCGTTGTCGCTTATGGAGATTACAGACCGAGTAACCTGATGCATAAAGAACATGAGGTAAACAAATTATGTTATATCTTTTTGGATGTTAATGTTATTTAATTATTTTTTGTTTCACACTGTATAAAAAGTATGTTAATTCATTCAGTTCAATTTTTTTTTAAATTTTTAAATCGAGCTACGCTTTGTCTTCTTAACAGATCGAGGAAATGGAAATATTTTCTTCCCTGAGTGAGACCGAACCCACAGCTGTCGCGTTCCCATTTAGTCACTATGGAGGTGTAGTGCAGTTGCTCTTAATTTTTCAACTTAAAACCAGCAATATATATTAGTGTGTTTGTGTGTGTGTGTGTGCGTGTGTGTTCATATACATATTTTGTACGTGTTCAGAGATCAAACATCACAATCCCATAGCTGTTTTACATAACAATTAACAAACTGCATTTTATATTCATATGAGATTATATCGGAGACGTGTTTATTATACTTAGAAGGGATTATTAATTATCTATTAATATTTTATGTGCATTAGTTCAGGTACACCTCACTGTCGATGATTGTGGATTCGATCGACGTTTAGGCGGCCGTATAATGTCTTCAAAATAATAAAAAAAAGAAACGACTTCTAAACTATAGTTATATACACAAACTAAAATATAGAAAAACAAAAACTAAAATATAGAAAGTAATATTTGAAATTGATAAATAATAAGTGACATTTTTATTTCCTCGCTCTGGTAACGAGGCAAAGCGATGCGTTAAAATGCCACACTTTACAGGCCTCTGTCAAGTGTCTCAATGGGAACGAAGTGTCTTAACACTTATAGCCCGCAAAACTAAAATTGGTCAATTTTGTTCGCCGCGTAATCAAACCTACACTGGTACCCTTAGACCTACTCAACTATACCTACTAGTAGTACAAGTAAAGGAGAACATCGAATCTTTCGAGTCAAAAAAAAAAGAAAATGTATATTAACCCTTAACTTGGTAAGGTACATTAGACTGTACATACATTTCAAAAAAAATTTACTGGTTAAATAATAATATTTTTTTGTTTTGTTTTTATTAAAAATATTACTAAATAATTTAGAATTAGTAGAAAAATATTTTCGTTGTTGCAACACTGAACAACACATGTCAAATTCAAAATGGCTTCGAAACAACAAAGTGTTGGCGGGACCCGGGTAAGTTTTTGCGTTATAAATTACTTTTTAGCTCAAAAACTAATAAAAAATGGTGTGTTATTTGATCTAAAAACTATGTATTACTCAAAAAGTGGTTTTATGCGTTACTGTCTCAATTTTTATGGCCGATTTTGGTTGAAACAAATGTATGTACACTGCACTGCACGTTGCCAATAACGCACTAAAGTACTAAAAATGAACTATGGTAACCACGCTGTACATTGCTAAGTTTACACAGTTTTTGTTTTTCAACGAATCGGCAGTTTTTGTTTATTTATTTTTTTACCTTCTCTTAAAAACTGTCTGCTTTGAACTTTTTTTTTTCTTTTTCCGCCTGCAGAACTTACAACTAACTCGCGCCCATAAGATCTTGGCTTTGGTACCCGCTCAAAACGCATGCTCTGACGATAGTTCCACATCTGATGAGGAAGCAAATGCTTATATACCGCCTTCACCAGATACCTCTGATCCACCTTCAATAGCATCATCACTAGAAGCCCTTAATTTGCTTGATACTTCAACCGACTCCAACAACGAACAGCATGATATACCCATTACTTTACCACTCACACCAACATTTGATGAAGTTTTTCCATCGCCGAATACAAGTAACTACAATGTTATACCCACATTGAACTCCATCCAATCTTTGCCATCTCCTTCTGTTGAACTATCATCTCCCCAGCCTAGAACCAGCGGACAGCAGTTACTACTTACCAGGTCCAAGCGTAAAAAGACAACAAAGACTGTAGTGACCAAAAAAGTAAAGGTTCAGAAATTCGCCCTAAATTATCAATGGTCAAAAGCAGTATTTCGTCACAATGTATCTCTTGAAGAAGACTTATACAATCTCCATCAAACACAAATAGAGACAGTACTGGATTATTTTTATTTCTTTTTTTCTCCTGACTTAATTACTGACATTGTTTATAATACAAATTTATATGCAGTTGAACAACTAGGTCGATCTATTCAGCTGACAGAAGATGAGATTAAAAGCTTCCTGGCCATTCAAATCATGATGGGTATAGTACAGATGCCAGCTTATACTGACTATTGGGCAAGAAAAACAAGATACCCTCTCATTGCTGATCTTATGCCTCTCAAAAAGTATCAACAAATACGTCGATATATTCATTTTGTTGATAATACTTTGGAAGATTCAGACCGTTATTTCAAGATTCGCCCCCTAATGGAGAAAATACGCAAAAATTTTCTGAAAATTGAAGAAGAAGGAAAATATTCCATTGACGAGATGATGATACCTTATAAAGGTCGTAAAGCAGGTAAACGAAAGCAGTACGTAAAAATGAAACCTAAGAAATGGGGGTTTAAGAATTTTGTCCGTGCGGGTGTTTCGGGTATCATCTACGATTTTATTCTGTATGGTGGCGACGATACCTTTCGTGGACTGACTTTTTCAGAGAAAGAAGCTACAATTGGTTTAGGAGGTATGGTAGTGCTTGCATTGTGTCAAACTATAAAGAAAAAGCCGGCCATTGTGTATGCTGATAACTTTTTTATGTCGCCTGAACTAACATATATTCTGCGGGAAGAATACGGGATCCTTAGTCTAGGAACAATAAGGACTAATCGTCTCAGAGGCTGTCAAGAGTTATTGCCAACTGACAAACAATTAAAAAAGAAGAAACGCGGTTCTAGCGCCCAGGTGGTTTGCAATAAGAATAAGTTGGCAGTCGTAAAGTGGAACGACAATAAAGTGGTTACACTTATTAGCACCTACATAGACTCGTACCCCTTAGAAACAATCAAACGATACGATAAGGATGAGAAAAAGAAAGTAGATGTAGAATGTCCTCAAGTGGTCAAACATTACAACAAACATATGGGAGGGGTCGATTTAGCAGATATGTTGATATCGTTATATAGAACTCCCTTCAAAAGTCACCGTTGGTACTTGGGAATATTTTCACAACTTGTTGATATATGTATAAATAACGCTTGGCTCCTACATAGAAGAGATGGGAAGAAGACTTCATTGAAAGATTTCAGATTTGAATTGTTTGATGGGTTGTCTAAGTCTAATAGAATAGGAACAAACCAAAACGTTACAGACGATATAGGCGAGAATCTGAAAATCAATAAACCAGTCTCAGTCAGACCAACTGATAGCGTCAGATTTGATAACACAGGTCATCTTCCAGAAGCAGGTAATGAAACAATGCGTTGCAAATATTGTAAGAGTGGAAGAACATCTGTCTACTGTATAAAATGTAACGTACATTTGTGTTTTGTTGTGGGAAAAATAAAACGTAATTGCTTTCGTAATTTTCACCTAAATTAATAAAGAATAATTTAAATATTTCCTCCTTTTTTTGAAATAAATTTATAATAACCTGAATAATGTAATTCATTATGTCCTTGGTAGTGTACACCAAAATGTACAAACAATTTATTTATAATATTTCTGTAAAATTGGCAGTGTACATTGTGATGTACTTAAGTTTTCTCGAAACCTAGGATACCTAGATTTTTATTTTTATTTTTCTCAAGTTGTCCATTCATAAATTAAACAAAATTTATCAATAATTTCCTTTTTTTTCATATTTTTAGTTCTTGCCAAGTAAAGGGTTAATATTACAGAAAAAATCTATTACAAATGTATGATAGTAGTTAATTTTTATATAAAACCAGTGCATACATCTGCAAAATTAACTTTTTTTTACATATTGTACTTCTCGTGGACTTACAATACTGAAATTGGTACGAGTCCAACCCGCAATTTTTTTTAACATATATTTTCCTATCGTTCTGTAGAATATTCATTTAAAAATGTAAAAAATTAACAACTATAACAACTTACATGCTATAACAACTTCCTAGAAAAGCATTTTTTTTTAAGGAAAAATCATAGCGATCTTAGTAAATACAAAAATATTCTACATAAAAGATGTATTTATCGTACAGTTTGTTGTAAAATCATTACTTTGCACTTAAATCATTAAATTGCCTCTATAATTAGTTTTTGAAAACTAATTATAGAGGCAATTTTGATTATAATCTGCAAGATGCAACAATTTCAAGAAGTCTTTAATTCTACCGTTTTATAAAACTGTAGTTCTGCACTACTGTACTCCGTATACTATACGTGTGGGGTTGGCAGAGGGAACCTAGATATCTAATGTTAAGACACTCCGTTCTCATTTAAACACTTTCATATTCCACTTTCAATCGAATTCTGGAGTCATTACGTGTTTTGAGTGGCGAAACTCAACGACGCGCTTTGCCTCGTTACTGAAGCGAGGAATGTAAATAATTAAATATATGTTTCCCTCAAGTGGGTATCGAACCCACCACCGTCGTGTTAACAGTTGCTTGTGCCCTTGTGCCACAACAGCCTCATATATATACTTTTTTATTAATATTACAAATCTAAAGAACTTGTTTGGTCGTAAATCTTAATTGTAGGTTATAATCGTTTCGCAATATCCCAGTGTAACTGCGGACTGCATATGCGTCATATACAGCTCTAAGCTGTGAATATTTCTATGTGACGAGGCGAAAGAAGCTAATGTTAAATATACACTTCTGCACACTTGCACTTCTAGTTACTTATTAAGAAAACGTATAAAAATTTGAACGTAGCGGGATTTGAACCCGCGCCTCTTTGTAAACCTTCCAAGCGCTCTGATCAACTATATCTCCATCTCCATATATAATAAAAGGATAGAAAAGTCAATTCTGTACATGAAAGCTATAAAAAAAATAAAAATTAGGTCGGTTAATATGTCGATTATAGAACCTAAAAAACCACTCAGCAGAATTCTTGTCTGTCTGTCTGTCGGTTTGTTTGTGCGTCAATCACGCAAAAACTACCTGACAGAAATTGATGAATTTTTGCATGGTGTTAGCCTAGGGCCTCAAGGTACATTTTTTTTGGGTTTCATTCCGAATTTCATGATAGTTTTCTTTAAAAAAAAAACAAAAACTGAAAAATATAAATCACCTAAAATACCGATAACTACTGTATGAAATTAAATTAATTTTGGCATGGTAATAGTTCAAAGCCTAATGTCACTTATAGGATAGTTTTTATCATGGAGTATAAAGAATTTTTTGTAGAAAAAATTACATAATTATATTTTTTAATAAAAAAAATCGACTTCTTCAAATTCAACCGGATTTCACACTCTGAACTTAACTAAACTTTCACCAAACTACCCCTTATATGTACCCTTTCTAATAAAAAAAGAATCATTAAAATCGGTTGAATTGATATTGACTTATACGTTCATTTGTCGCGCATATACTTAATGTAAATTTGAGATTTATATGATTTTCTCATAGATACCATTGTTGGATATAAACTAAATTAAAATAAGACTACACGGGAGGCATTAGCTTTCAAATAAAAAAAGAATCATTAAAATCGGTTCATACAATCAAAAGTTCTAAGGTAACAAGGCTAAAAAATACAGCCCAATTGATGACCCCTTTTAAGAAGTCGGTTAATAGTAATCTGACATAATTAAATTACGACTATTTCATTTAACCACATTTTAAAAGAAGAAAGTAAATTGAGGCCGTTCGTTGCACAGGGGCACAAAGTGTAACTGTTGTGGGTTCGATGACCACGCAAGGAAACGAAATATTTATTTAAATTTATATTTCCATTTCATCGCTCTGGTGTCGAGGTAAAGTGCGGCGTTGAGTTTCACTACTCAGCACGCAATGCCTACAGAATTCCGAGAAAAGTAGGGAACAGAGTGTTGTTGTTAACACTAGAGGTCCTATGCCTACTCTGCTGTGTGCGGGATACAGCGTGAAGCTAAAAAAAGAAGTATAATCAATATTTGTTCAGTCTACCATAATTATTATTTCAAACGTCAACGTTGGTGATATTAACAAACATAATAAAGTAGGTATATTTTACGGAATTAGCTCATATGGCGATGTGTAGAATAAAAAGTATATGTATTTGGAAAGTAAATTCTGATTGTGAGTTCATAGTTTATAAAAGTTTATATTGTGTTTAGATGGATCACGTGGTGATGTCAATACGTTTTAATGTCATCTTATGTTATCTGTTAAAATAGCGTGAAGCTGATTAAACTTAGTGTTATATTCAAAAGAAATTAATTGTATGTAATACATAATATGTAATTTATTAATACGTTTCAAGTATGAAAAAAAGAAAAAATGCAATATAATTGCATTTGTGTTTCCTTCCTATATTTTGTATTTAAATTAAATTAAATTAAATTAAATTAAATTAGCTTCACGCTATATCCCGCAAACAGCAGGGTAGGCAGAGGGAACCTAGTGTTAAGACACTCCGTTCCCCACTTTCTGCCGAATTTTTGGAGGCATTGCGTGTTGAGTGGCAGAACTCAACGCCGCTTTTGTATTTCTATTATTTAAATCGATATATCAGGAACGTAAATGTGGGAACAGAGTTGCATGCCATTTTAGTACAGAGTAACCTCTAAAAAATGTATTTACTAAACTGAATAAAAAGAATGTGTGATTCCTCTATACAATATATTATTCTATATTATACATAAAACAGGTTAAAACAGTGCATATGAAGGTCCTCCTGTAGTATAACTATTTTCAATTACTATCAACACTACATTGTCGATACTAATGTGGTATTACAATATGAATGAAATTTTTCCGCCATTATGATGACATAGACAATTTTTTTAATTTGGAAAAATAATATATTAACTATAAGAACGTTGGTAGTTTTTTAAAAGGAATTCTTATAGAATAAAAAATTGCCTAAACTATGTTTCTTCGCAAGTGGTTGTAATAACTATTGGTATCAATTTTCCAAAAAATCACTATAAATATTAAATATGCTCAATTATACAGGGTTTTTTTGTTAGGACCACTTTAAATGAAACCACAGTTTAACTACTCTATAAAAGCCTATTACATATTAAATTAAATTATTATTACATATTAAAAAACCCGAAAAAAAAAAAGTTTTTTTTTCAAACAAAATCTCCATATATAATAAAAGGATAGAAAAGTCAATTGTGTACATGAAAGATATAAAAAAAATAAAAATTAGGTCGGTTAATATGTCGATAAAAAATTAATATGTTTAAAGTTAATATGTCGACTAAAACTTGACGCTATGACGGTACAATTGAGAGAACTGAGATTTCTGGTTGTAGCACTAGTTGTATTTTAATTAGGTTAAATTCCCACTAAGTGGAAGAATATATTTATTTTTCTGCCCGTAAAAACAAACGAAGCGAAGCCTTGTGTTCCGCTATACTATCTAAAGAAATTGGAAAGTGCAAAATTGAGTAAGTGCACCACTATCTTATTTGAAATTCTTTCTTCTCTCCATTATAAATTTTCATAGGATTGAAATGTAATAGTGACGTCTTTGAACAATAGTATATGTTCATAACTGTTAAAGTTAATTATCGAACAAATGGTTTACAACTCTGATGATACAAAGACATTCTGCTTCAGCTGATAATTTAATTAAAATGTCTACCGGATGATCAATTAGCCTGCAGTTTACGTTTTAATTGTTATTATGTATGATGTTACGTAACGTTTCTTTACGTTTATTTATTTATATACATATTACATTTAATGAATTAAATATATTTTATAAAAGGTTCACATATGTGATAACATGTTCACACATGTGGTCCACATATGTGACCACATATTCACACATGTGGTCCACACACGTGACCACATATTCACACATGTGGTCCACATATGTGACCACATGATCACACATGTAATCTTCATATGTGACTACATATCACACATGTGGTCTACATATGTGACTACATATTACACATGTGATATGCCCATGTGAATACTTATTCACACATGTGGTACACATATATGACCACACGATGCCACATGTGGTCCACATATGTGACCACATGATCACATATGTGGTCCACATATGTGAGCACATAAACACACATGTGGTCCACACACGTGACCACATATTCACACATGTGGTCCACACACGTAACCACATATTCACACATGTGGTCCACATATGTGACCACATGATCACACATGTAATCTTCATATGTGACTACATATCACACATGTGGTCTACATATGTGACAACATATCACACATGCGATCTGCACATGTGAATACTTACTCACACATGTGGTTCACATATATGACCACACGATGCCACATGTGGTCCACATATGTGACCACATGTTCACATATGTGGTCCACATATGTGAGCACATATACACACATGTGGTCCACACACGTGACCACATATTCACACATGTGGTCCACATATGTGACCACATGATCACCCATGTAATCTTCATATGTGACTACATATCACACATGTGGTCCACATATTTGACCACATTTTCCCACATGTGGTCCACATATGTGACCACAAATTCTCACGTGTGGTCCACATGAAAACCACATATTCACACATGTGGTCCACATATGTGACCACAGGATCACCCATGTAATCTTCATATGTGACTACATATCACACATGTGGTCCACATATGTGACCACATTTTCCCACATGTAATCCACATACGCGACCACATATTCACACATGTGGTCCACATATGGGACCATATATTTACACATGTGGTCCACATATGTGACCACAAATTCTCACATGTGGTCCACATATGTGACCACATTTTCCCACATGTGGTCCACATACGCGACCACGTATTCACACATGTGGTCCACATATGTGACCACACATTCTCACATGTGGTCCTCATGAAAGACCACATATTCACACATGTGGTCCACATACGTGAGCACATATTGACACATGTGGTCCACATATGTGACCACATATTCACACATGTGGTCCACATACGTGACCACATATTCACACATGTGGTCCACATATGTGACCACATATACACACATGTGGTCCACACATGTGACCACATATTCACACATGTGGTCCACATATGTGACCACATGATTACCCATGTAATCTTCATATGTGACTACATATCACACATGTGGTCCACATATGTGACCACATTTTCCCACATGTGGTCCACATACGCGACCACATATACACACATGTGGTCCACATATGTGACCACAAATTCTCACGTGTGGTCCACATGAAAGACCACATATTCACACATGTGGTCCACATATGTGACCACAGGATCACCCATGTAATCTTCATATGTGACTACATATCACACATGTGGTCCACATATGTGACCACATTTTCCCACATGTAATCCACATACGCGACCACATATTCACACATGTGGTCCACATATGTGTCCACAAATTCTCACATGTGGTCCACATGAAAGACCACATATTCACACATGTGGTCCACATATGTGACCACACATTCTCACATGTGGTCCACATGAAAGACCACATATTCACACATGTGGTCCACATACGTGAGCACATATTGACACATGTGGTCCACATATGTGACCACATATTCGCACATGTGGTCCACATATGTGACTACATATTCACACATGTGATCTATATATGTGACTACACATTCACATAAAAAATTTTTTACTACACGAATAAACTTCAATAAAAGTTTTATAATTTAAAAAAGTTTATTTTTTATGTAGGCTGTCTCCTATCTGAAGTGTAGTTAAATGGAAAAACTAGGAGGACCAGTGTGTGTGTCAGTGATGACCTATTGCGTTGAGAGACAAGGTCCTTCATCCTTAGCCTCATTCGCAGGCTCCAAGTCAGCTATGGAGACAGCTATTTCTCTAAGCTACTGAATTAGAAACGATGGTACGACGAAAGAAGGTTACCGACACATTGTTTCGGTAAATGAGCGATGTATAAATGCACTTTGTCACGAAAGGTATTTTAAATTTGTATTGAAACGAACTGAAAAGTCAAAAATTAAAAGGAGTTATAAAATGTAATTTATCACATGAATTCACAAAACAATCTATATCTTTTTTTTATTTTAAGAATTAAAAAAATTATGTTAGTTTTGTCTTGCCTGACCTTGTCGCACTCATTATCTTATTAATGTGATTAATCTCCATATATAATAAAAGGATAGAAAAGTCAATTCTGTACATGAAAGATATAAAAAAAATAAAAATTAGGTCGGTTAATATGTCGATTATAGAACCTAAAAAACCACTCAGCAGAATTCTTGTCTGTCTGTCTGTCTGTCTGTCTGTCTGTGTCTGTCTGTCTGTCTGTCTGTCTGTCTGTCGGTTTGTTTGTGCGTCAATCACGCAAAAACTACCTGACAGAAATTGATGAATTTTTGCATGGTGTTAGCCTAGGGCCTCAAGGTACATTTTTTTGGGTTTCATTCCGAATTTCATGATAGTTTTCTTTAAAAAAAAACAAAAACTGAAAAATATAAATCACCTAAAATACCGATAACTACTGTATGAAATTAAATTAATTTTGGCATGGTAATAGTTCAAAGCCTAATGTCACTTATAGGATAGTTTTTATCATGGAGTATAAAGAATTTTTTGTAGAAAAAATTACATAATTATATTTTTTAATAAAAAAAATCGAACTTCTTCAATTTCAACTGGATTTCACACTCTGAACTTAACTAAACTTTCACCAAACTACCCTTTATATGTACCCTTTCTAATAAAAAAAGAATCATTAAAATCGGTTGAATTGATATTGACTTATACGTTCATTTGTCGCGCATATACTTAATGCAAATTTGAGATTTATATGATTTTCTCATAGATACCCTTGTTGAATATAAACTAAATTAAAATAAGACTACACGGGACGCATTACCTTTCAAATAAAAAAAGAATAATTAAAATCGGTTCATACAATCAAAAATTCTAAGGTAACAAGGATAAAAATACAGTCCAATTGAGTCTTAACACTAGGTGTCCTATGCCTACCCTGCTGTGTGCGGGATACAACGTGAAGCTAAAAAAAGAAGTATAATCAATATTTGTTCAGTCTACCATAACTATTATTTTAAACGTCAACGTTGGTGATATTAACAAAAATAATAAAGTAAGTATATTTTTTGGGATTAGCTCATATGGCGATATGTAGAATAAAAAGTATTTGGAAAGTAAATTCTGATTGTGAGTTCAGTTTATAAAAATTTATATTGTGTTTAGATGGATCACGTGGTGATGTCAATACGTTTTAATGTCATCTTATGTTATCTGTTAAAATAGCGTGAAGCTGATTAAACTTAGTGTTATATTCAAAAGAAATTAATTGTATGTAATACATAATATGTAATTTATTAATACGTTTCAAGTATGAAAAAAAGAAAAAATGCAATATAATTGCATTTGTGTTTCCTTCCTATATTTTGTATTTCTATTATTTATATCGATATATCAGGAACGTAAATGCGGGAACAGAGTTGCATGCCATTTTAGTACAGAGTAACCTCTAAAAAATGTATTTACTAAACTGAATAAAAAGAATGTGTGACTCCTCTATACAATATATTATTCTATATTATACATAAAACAGGTTAAAACAGTGCATATGAAGATATCCTCCTGTAGTATATCTATTTTTAATTACTATCAACACTACATTGTCGATACTAATGTGGTATTACAATACATTTTGAATATTTTTCCGCCATTAGGATGACATAGACAATTTTTTTAATTTGAAAAAATAATATATTAACTTAAGAACGTTGGTAGTTTTTCAAAAGGTATAAGAATAAAAAATTGCCTAAACTATGCTTCTTCGCAAGTGGTTGTAATAACTATTGGTATCTTTTCACCAAAAAATCACTATAAATATTAAATATGCTCAATTATACAGAGTTATTTTGTTAGGACCACTTTAAATGAAACCACAGTTTAACTACTCTATAAAAGCCTATTACATATTAAATTAAATACCCGAAAATAAAAAAGTTATTTTTTCAAACAAAATAAATAATAAAATTATCGTTGTAAAATAAAATACAATTTGTCAAGAACGACGCACGCACACATAAACCTATCAAAGGGAAACCGCCGCATACGCCTCATTGCGAAATCGAGTCGTAGGTATTGGCGGCAAAGTTTAAAGTTCTAAACATTTTAGTACTATTTTTGTAGTAGTATGTGTTTACATTATTGGTACCTATGCGTAACCGCGTCATACGAAATATAGATATGAATAAACATTGTGAAATGAGAAAAAAACCTACGTCTGCACTGTTGATGCATCTTGCTTAAATTCTTTTGTTACGGGTTTAAACTATTTTACCCTATATGCCCAATTGTAACTGTAACGCGACGTTGTGGGTCCGATCCACACCTGCAGGATTGAATTATAATTTAATAATATTTTCATTTCGCACATCAGTCACACATTATACCCAATATCTTACACTAAGTTGCCCTACTAAGGGCGGGATAAAGCGTGGATCTGGTTTTAACTTTATGTGAACCGATTAAAATAAAGTCCAGTCCAGTTGAGGCCAGTCGTGGCGCAGCGGCACAAAGTGTGACTGTAAAACCGACTGGTTCTCTGAGTTCGATCCCCACACGAGGAGATGAAATATTTACTTAAATTTATATTTCCATTTCTTCGCTCTGGGGTCGAGGTTAAGCACGGCGTTGCGTTCTGCCACTCAACACGCAATGCGTCCCGAATTCGGTAGAAAGTGGGGAACGGAGTGTCTTAATACTAGGTTCCTCCCTCTGACTAGCATGAAGCTGCTTAAAATAAAACTAATACTTAATATTTAAGGGCAGTTTGCCAGAATACAAACAAAAAAAGTATTTAAATCGGTTAAGCCGTTTCTGAGATTATCGCACATATAGTAAGTATCGATAAGTTGTGTTTTTATTTCAAACATTCAATTGAAGATTCTTATGGGAGGTACGAAAATGCGACCTAAAGTTTTAACAACTTTCTCATAAAAAACTTCATTACATTGCAAACATACATTATAAGTATATCAAAACACGAACATAATTCAGTGTGTTAAATAAATAATTCTGTGGTTTAAGCGGGCGAAGCCGCGAGCGGGTCGCTAGTAGCACTATATAAAAGCAGCTTCACGCTTTTTCCCACATAGCAGGATAGGCAGCGGAAAACTCCCGATCCAAACACACCGCCCAAACTTAGATACATTGCGTATGTTGCTTAGATATTTGCGTTGACTCGCAGAGCTTAACCTCGCAATTTGTCTTGTTACCAAGACGAGGAATAATTTATAACCGCGAGTGGAGATCACACCCACAATCTTATAATGAATATTTAAATAAAATATTATCCCTTATTGTCCTCCTATATTACCGAATTTACAAAAATCTAATAGGTACTTACGAGGCCGACATGCCGCAGAACTACAAGGGTATGACTGTAACGCGACGGTTGTGGGTTCGATCCCCAGTCGAGAGAATAAATTGGCCTGGCAAAAAGGCAAAAAGCGCGGCTTTGAGTTCCGCCACTCAACATGCCTCGAAAAAATCGTGGGATAGTGGGAAACAGTGTCTTAACACCAGGTTCTCTCTGCCTACCCAGCAATACGCGGGATGTAGCGTGAAGCTAAAAAAAATAGAAAAAAAGCAGACAGATCCTGTAACTAAAAGTGAGCTCAACACATAAGTAATAAACTATTTATATTGACATAACCGTGTTATTAGTTACGGTACGGTGTCTAGGATAGTAAACTATAATTACATATTACACTGCATTTTGTTCCAAGAAAAATAATAAAACCTTACTGCATCAAATTAAATGATTTTTTTAAGTATAGAATAATATTTTAACAATGTTAAAAATATCCACCCGTTTTCTAATGTCCGTCTATTTTTAGAGGCCAGTGGTGGCGCAGTGGCACGAAGTGTGACTGTAAAACCGACTGGTTGTGGGTTCGATCCCCACTCGAGGAGATGAAATATTTACTTAAATTTATATTTTCATTTCTTTGCTCTGGTGTCGAGGCTAAGCGCGGCGTTGAGTTCTGCCACTAAACACGCAATGCCTCTAGAATTCCGCAGAAAGTGGGGAATGGAGTGTCTTAACATTAGGTTCCCTCTGCCTACCCTGCTGTGTGCGGGATACAGCGTGAAGCTGATTTTTATTTTTATTTGTCTATTTTTAAAAATCCTGCGTAAGTGTCGTAACTTAACTATGTACTTTGTCCAGATCAGATTTGCTTCTAGATGTTCTTTTTAGCTTCACGTTGTATCCCGTACATAGCAGCGTAGGCAGAGGGAACCTGTGAACGCAGATACTTTTTCCGCAGATTTCTCGAGGCTTTGCGTGTTGAGTGGCAAGCAGTCAGTGCGCTTTGCTTCGTTGTTAGAAAATATTAAATATTTAATTTCCTCGAGTGGGAATCGAACCTACAATCGTGGCGTGTTTAGCCGCCTGCTTGTGCTTGTGGAATTTTACATACAAGACATCTAGATAGATATCGATAATAAAGATGTATTTTGACTACCCAGTTAACCAGATCAGATGATCCACAATCATATTAGAATTTTTTACGTCCCTTTTTAACGTCAAACCTTTATATCAACCAAACACAGTTTGCCTCAGTTGCTTTATACAGCGCACGGTGCATAATAAGAGAAAAATGTTTTTTTATTTATATTATATTGTATCATTGTCGACAGCGGTTCACAATATGCTCAAGTTAATTTTTCAATACAAAGTCGCTTAGACTTGTACATACACCGAGATATGCATATAAATCACACCGCATTTTAGGTTTAAAAAATCGGGCATATGCAAGTCGGAGTCGCTCACCGAGGATTTGCCCCCTTTTAAGATGATTATTTTTTAGAATTTAACCACAAATGTATTTTTTTTTTATTTTTTCCTAAACTAGTACTATCTGTAGATGCTAGCTGCCATTTTGCTGCGTTTGATAACTTTAGGTCAACCGGAAGTACCCTATTAATTTTGATTCCCCTTATAGCTTCGAAATACTCGTATAATGGTTTGAATTTCAATTTGATATCTCCAAGCGGTTCTGAGATAAAGGCTCTTGACAGACAGACAGACCAACCAAGTGATCTTATAAGAGTTCTCCTTTTTTCCTTAAAAGGTACGAAACCTTAAAAAATATAAAAAAAATATATAAACTTGCTTCCAGGACGGTACAATCGATGTCATATCGCTAGATTATCAAACACTCCAGATCGGCAATCCCATAGTGGATCTAATGTACTTTATATTCAACGGATCAGATAAGGAATTCAGGAAGAACCACTTCAAAGAAACTCTTGAGCTCTACTACAGGGAATTGAAAGCGGCGTTAGAGAGGCTAGACGTGGACCCCGATACTGTTTATTCGAGAGAAGACTTCGATTTTGAAGTGGAACAGGTAACTTTATTTTATTATTTTGATTTTATGTTATCAACACGGTATATACTGTAGATCGGGAGTTTAACGCCGCCGCACTTTGTCGTTCCTCACTTTGTCTCGTTACCAGAGCGAAGAAATGAAAATACTATATAATTCATTTCACTGAACAGTACTTTTCGTGAGATGAACTCAAGGTTTGTCATTTTGCCGAACCGTTAAATTTATCATATTTTTTTATATAGTATGTAGATATTTAAATGTATGTGTATTTATTTATAAATAAATAGTCGTAATGTCGTGTAGGTAGTATCTATATTTATGTCTTATTAAATGAATGACATCCGTTCAAAATGTATTGTTTTATAAGTCTGTTATAAATTATGGTTAATGTTTACAAACATCTGTTTCAAGTCGTGACGCACAAACGCGTAAAACAGCGATCTGATATTAAGGCAATGAGCGGCGTTGATCTCCGCCACTCTCAAAAATTTTCTGTTAATGGAACTAAAGCGTCTTAATTAAGAACCGAGTCCGAAATCAAGTCCGAATCTTAGCACTAAGTTTCCTGGTTCCCTCTGCCTACGCTACTACGAGCGGGATACACCGTGACGCGAAGACTCAGTATTGAAAAAACCAATAACCCCAAGCTCTTTCTCATTTTTCCATATATTGATTAATAGTTTTTCCATATATAGATTAGTTTTCCATATATTGATTGATAAAATAAATCAGCTTCATGCTATGTCCATAGCAGGGTAAGCAGAGGGAACTTAGTGTTAAGACACTGTTCCGCACTTTCTGCCGAATTCTGGAAGCATTGCGTGTTGAAGCAGCCCTTAGCCTCAACGCCAGACTGAAGAAATGAAAATATAAATTTAAATAAATATTTAATTTTACTCGAGAGGGGATCGAACCCGCAACCAGTGATTTTGCAGTCGCACATTGTGCCCCTGCGCCACGACTGTCAACAATATATTCACATCATATAACAATATTTATTATTATTATCAATTTAAATAAAATATAATTTGAATGATGTTACTTGTTGTTAGGAAAGTTTGCTAATATTATAACTATTTTTCTAACAACACGTATTTATATATAGAATATTTTTTTCCACATACATTTCAACTCACATCCATTAACCAATAACAATACAATAATCTCATATTCTCTTCAGATATTACCTTTCGGCTTAATACTAAGCATATTCTGCCTCCTGATCGTGACCGTTGATGCTAAAGACGCACCTAAAGTGGATGAAAATATAGAGATAAAAGACTTCGCCGTCAGTCCCAGCACACTATACATTGAGAGAATGAACGACATTGTCGATGATTTCATTGATATGGGAATTATTTAATTATTTGACATTATTATGTAATAGCATTATTATTATAAAAAATAGTTTTTAGTTGGTAATATCTTTTTTAAATTGCTTGTGTTGAAATTTTTATTGGTAACATAATTTGTGTGATGGCAACATTTTATTGAATATAAGGAGGATATCCCTCACTAGTTGGACTGGAATGTAATGCAGCACACCTGTAAGCAAACTGTAATGTCGATAATTTTATTGTTATGGAGATTATAGCATTTGACGACAATAACAAAGTTTTCTCAATATTGTTACTGTACTTTTTTCATTCACTATCGTTAATATAATTTAGAAATTTTAAAATAATTTTAATTGGTATGATAGATAAATTCTGTGATAGATATGATAGATATGATAGAAGTAATTGGATTTTATATGATGATTATAATAATTTGGTTTGATTTTATATAATAAATATATAATAATATTGTCGACATGTGATAATTTTTTTTTTAGTTTTTTTACTGTTTCGTACCAGAAATATTTTTTTGAATTTTAATTTGACTTTGTTATTATATAAAATAATGACAGTAATGAAATAATTGTGGAATTCATAATATTATTTAACAACTGCTTTAATAATTTACTTTTATATAATAAGCCTTGATCATTTACTACATGTTAAAACAATATTTTATATTTTTATCTAAAACGATAAGTCTTTTTTCTTTAATAAGAAAATATGAGTAACTAGCCAAAGTAAGATAAGAGATTGTACATATTAAATTAAACTATTTTTCAATTAACATATAACTACATAATATTTTGTTTACTAAAGTACAACTGGAAGTAATATTTGCAAAAATAATTTTATTTGATATGTAACAATTGTGAATAACATAGAACTTATTAAATCATCTATTTTGGCCATTTTAATTATGTTAGTAAATTTTCAATACAACTGATTTTTATTATTATATTTTTAGAACAACGTTAAATACATGAACTGAAGTAATTACTTTTTTCTAGTGTTACCTCACAATAGTATTAATGAATCAAAGTATTATGAGATACTATAAGTTTTGATCATAACGTAACCTTGTTTGAAATGAATAATAATACATAATTTTGTCTATCATTTATTAAATAATAAACTTATATCTGAACAAACATTGTTTTTTTTCTCTAAATTTACCATTAAATTAACATTTGACTAATAATTAACAAAAATTGGGTAAAACATCCAATAAAACAAGTGTATTACAGTATGCTGTTCATTTTATTATCTCAGAAGTTATTTTCATATTAATATAATATCAGTTTTCATTACAATGTCAGCGGGTAATGACGTATGGCGGTACTTTAGCTGGCCGAGTTCATACGATCCAACTATATATTATAATAAATCGAAGCACACAAGCTTTTCAATATCCAGCAGAAATTAACAGCTTTTCTTTTAAATAAAATAATGAGATAAAAGCGTACAGCTTTAAAATAACATTTAATTTAGGTCGACATAGTGCTTTTAACCTAACACGATTTCCCTCAAATTCTGTAATTTCGATGATAATAGCAACACATGTCACATGTCATCTGTCAAAGTGACGTTGCGCTCGAAACGCTACACACTAAGGTACAAACATACAACGTGTATAAACATTCAACTTTCAATTTAACTAGAAGACTCCACTATATTTTATTTATCTAGTGCATAAACAATTTAAATCGTATAGTGGTTGATAACGATTTACACATAAGATGGGTCCCTGTTATAATATAATAATATAGTAAAAGTAAATGAAATATAAACAAAATTCATAAGCTTATAAATCAGAGCACTGATTTTTCAGAATATTTGTTAAAAATTGAAAATGAATCGAATGTGGACAATAAAATTATTCTTTTAGCAGTAAAGGACGAAAAAATTAAATTTAGACCTTAACAGTAGGGTAATGATAGTTGAACACACATATATTATTGTTTATACGATGAATAGTAGAAAACTACTTCTAATGTATATGACATACGATTTAAAGCCTTTTTCTATTGGAGTTGCCATAAAGATATATTAAATCTAGACATATATACATATATCTAGATCCCTGGCAAGTGTTCTCAGTTGACACAGCTTCATTACCACATACTTCAAGTAAATTAAAAAAAATTAAAAACAGCAGTTTTTTTTACATGTTTTTAAGCAATTTCGTAGATATAAGCGAGCATATTGGAACATCAATTTCACCATCTTCAAGCAAATTCACTGTGCCACGAGTCAACACTCTCCACTCTAGTATACAGAACACCTAAGTACGCTAAATCACAAGTTAACATACAACGAACGCGATAATCTGATATGAAATATTGTACTTTTAATTTAATATTTCTAGCACAAAATTAGGTAACTTTAGGGGACTGCTTTGCTTTGCGGTCGCGTATACGTGCTTATTTGAAAAAAAATGAGTATTAATAGGACAAGATTATATTGACATCTTTTATCCATGTAATTTTTTGTAAAGAACCATACCATACTAAGAAAGGCTTTTTTTATTATTTATTTGTATCGAATATTATTTTTTTTCATACATTTAAAAATTAAATTGCTTATAAAAAAATTGGGTTATTAATTTCATTTACGTTTGATTCCCTTCATAAATAATGAAATAAAATATGGCTTATGTATTTTCTTATTCGAAAACAACAATTTTTAAAACATTTGCGTTATAAATACTTTTCTGTCATCTAGCTTCATAACTTACTAGCACGTAAACGACGACCTCTAAAGACTCTACAAGTAAAATTTCGAAATACAATTATAACTTTCATATATTCTTTACATTTCTTTTCATTAAAACGTAAACATGCAATAAACATCAAAAAATGGATACTGCAATATCGTTAAATATATGAATAAATAACATTTTGGAATGACTCTAGAATTTACAATTCGTTGCATAAAAAAAGCTACGACAAAAACACAAACAGACCGACAGACTGATAGTAGATCAAAATAAACTATTTTAAAAATATAAAAACTTGAATAAATGCATATAATATACATATATTAATCAATTATTATTACGTTAGATTACAACAACGAATTAATTATAATAAAAATAATATTGTGATGTCTCTATAATATTAAATTTTATTTTAATATTTTCTATAACCACTAACCTACTATAACGGGTTAGAGCTGGACACTTTACCAAGTGTCAAAAAGCTAATGAGCAGATAAGCTTAACAGTTTCAAAGCAACGGTTTAATATAATTAAATAGCATTTAATTATATTATATTTAATAGGTTTTTTTAAAATAATATCATCTACAATAGGCGCGCGGTCCCGTATAATACTGATTAGAGTTAAAAAATTATATTTATATTGCCGTCTCTCTCTAATGCGGTGTGCGCGAAAGAGAAGTGTCAACCGTTTAACGAATCAACGCCCGCGCACCGTCACTACCGGCTTTTGTAAACCACTCGACAAATTAAAATCTTTTAATACTATTAAAAAATCTTTTTTTTTTCATATAAAAAGCCAATTTCCTTAGCATTGTTATGTATATAGGTAATAATCCAGCGATATGGCAACACATACGATGAAAATTCGAGATTTTAACTTGTCGATGGGAATCCGAAGCATTTCTTAGTACATAATTAATAGTATTATCAAATTTTACGTTTTTTTTATTATTTATAGCTTTAAATACACATATACACGTCAACGTCAAGGAGTCATATAATCCGCTATTGAAGGTACATTACATATATAATTGATAACAGTTGGGGGACGGTTCACGCGGTTTGTAACCTAAGATTGACATACAAAATTTAAAAACACATCACAACGAATTTTTAAGAAAATCTAATTAAAAAAAATTACAAACCGCGAGAATCTTCCATTTATAAACAACAGCGCCTAAGAAAGAGTTAACAGATAACAATTTATTTAAGGATATTACAATTATACGTTTAATCATCATACATTTACACTTAACTAATTGCCTCGCGGGGAGAACCGAGTGTTGCCACTCTCACAGTGACGCAAGTCCCCGCAAGTTGTGAGTAGCTATAATAATTATTGTATTTCGCGGCGGCGAGTGTTGCCCGATGTTACGCTGCTAAGCTTAAAACTAATAATTTGGTATGAATTTCTTTAATATATATGTCGATTATTTGACTTAATGTATGGGAGACGTTTTTTTTTAAATGGTAAATGAAATGAAGATGTGGATACAACGTGATGTATTTAAGAGTTAAAGGGGTTTTTAAGAAATATACATTTAAAGATATTTCACATGTGTATATATCGCACGTTAAATAAAATTTAAAAAAAATGTAAGGTTGAAAAAAAAGTTAAAAAATAACGATCATTTCAAATTTAACTACTATTGTACAATTTAAAAAGTATAAAATAATTAATTATCAATTTTTTGTTTTTAGGCATGTTGTTAATTATAGTGCGATATATAAATATGATGATACAAACAAAACATTTTATAAATCGGTGGTAAAACACAGGTCGCTAACAAACATATTATACATGCAACAATTACTATTTCTTTTAAAATCTACTCAATTATTTGCATAGTAAAAAAAAACAATCATTCTGTGGGTATATTTAAAAACCTAACAAAACTAACCAGATTTGTACAATAATAAGGCAATATAGAAAATAACTGGGGAATAATTACATACAAATAAATAACAATAAAATGCAAATTTGCACTCAATACCTTGAATTAGATCAATGAACAAAGGAAATCGATATTTAGAGTAAATAAAAGAGATTTTGCATTTGCCATCAATCAAATAAGGAAAACTCGATGATAATTCAACATCGAATGGAATTTTATACAGATACATTATATACAAAATAACTACATAGCTGTAAATAAAACAAAACGTACACAACTCTAATGTCACTTGAATTGGGAAAAACGTAAAATGAGAAATTTTATACAATTACTAATAAAATTATATATCTTTTAAATATAAATTCGATAAAAAATTAATTAAAATATAGATTGCCTATATAACATTTTTTTCACATTGCAAGTATCATTAAAGTCATTTCATTAACAATTTTAATATTAATGGTAAATAAAGGACCTCGGAATAATTAATATATTTTTTGCATTAATTATATGATTTCTGAAACAGGTCCAAAATAGATGTTAATTAATTATATTGAGAATAAAAATAAACTAAGGGACTGTACAGATTATATAATACTACATTAGGCCTTTTAAGACATGTACGCGTTAAACTATCGAGAAAAATATGTCACGAAAAGAACGATTTTTTTATCTATACTCTAGATATAGAATAAAAATATAAATAATTACATTTCTTCATTATGAGAATGGTTAATAAACATCATAATTTAATATTAAAAATTGTACCACATCGCTACGTCAATAAATGAATGCAGGAGCGAACGAATGACTTATTTTTCTAAATAGCTTTTTTTAGATAATTAATTGTTCGAAGACCCCAATCAATAATTTTGCATTCCAAGATGACTAGCGAATACAATAACCGTCAATCGAATCCGATACGAATAATTTGCGTAAGGCAAGAATCTGTCCCGATCGCGTCCACTTTAACCGACCGATATAATCGATTATGAAATCGATTTCTTTCCAAAGAAAAATATTTTTTTGGGTCATTTCTCCTGGCGGGATATAGCCAACGCTAATTGTAATTCGGCGTCTTCTTGATTCCTCCTGGCCTCGGCCTCGGCCTCTAATCTTTTAGACTCAGCCGCGGCCCACGCCCACTGTTGCTCCTCCGTGGGCAAGAACTCAGTACTTTTCGCCTCTGTAGGTTTCTTTTTTTCCTTGTTATGCCTCGACCTGCCTATACCCCCGATGGTGTGTACCAAAGATTTCGCATATTTCACTGGTTTAGGCGATTTCTCCTTTTTACTGGGCAACGTGCTCGTGGGCCAGGTTTCATTTAGATTTTTGTTTGTGTTAGAATTAGCGTTTGCATTTGCGTTGGTATCCCAGTCGGTAGCCCAATTGTCAGTTTTATTAGCCCAATTGTCTGTTTTCCAGTCGCTGGTAGAGGTCTTGCTGGAGTTAGCCCAGGCATCTTGGCTAGGTTTGTTCCAAGCGTCCTCCATAGCCCAGTTATCATTGGGCCAAGCAGTCCACGCTTCATTATTGTTGGATTTTGCCGCAAAGGGGTCATATGGGTGGGGTGGTGCTGATACTCTCCCACTTTGTTTCTCAGGCTTCGAAAAACTTCCGTTGAGTGCTGATGCGTTGAAAAAGTCATCCGTTTCAAATCCTGCGACAGATGTAGGTCGGGCAAAGGGGTCGATTTTTTTGGGGTCATCCGCAAATGGGTCCTCTATATTAAATGGATCCTCGTATCTGTAGTCCTTGAAGGGGTCCTCGGGGAAGTCGAGGGCAGGCTTTTTCTGGGCGAACAGAGACTCGGTGAATGGGGATGTGTGGGGATGACAGGAGGAGGGGGAAGGGATATTTGAGGGAATTTCTCGCCCGCAGTATCCGCTTAGCGCTGCAATGTGGGACAAGCGCGAGCGTGTTAGCTTTATGTTAGTGGTATGTGAGAGAATGGTATGAATACAAATACAGGACGCCAGGTGTTAGCCATTGTTTTATTTCATTTATTTAATGTTTTATTTTATTTATATTTAGTATTAGTATTTTTTTAACGTGTCTAACATTGTTTCATTTTTTTTATTATACTGGCTGGCGTCATGTGACAGAAATACAACAATATTTATAGAAAGAATTATTTACATAAAGTTTATTATTTAATTAATGAAAATAAAAGTGTAATATTATAAAAAAATAAGATAAACAAACAAAATATAAAATAAATAAGGACAGGATTTTCATGCATCTAGCATGTCAAGCTAATTTACTATGAACTAAAACAGGCCAAATATAACATTTAACAAAAAAATGCATTTTTTAAAGACTAAGGGATTAAACTCTTTTCTCTACAAATACATTATATTATGTATGATTAAAAAAATAAGAAATTACTGTAAACCATAGAAAAGAAGCCTTCAACATTTATTATTAGTCATTATATTATTGAACTTAATATTTATTTTTTCTACATAGATTAAATAATTTTAATGCATGCACTAATTTCATTGATGTATATGTATGTCTGTCTATCGTTGAGAACTTTATGAACAAATATAAAAAAATGGTAATGAAAGAAGAATTCTAAATAAACTAAAATAGCAATACAAATAGGTGATAAGCTAGTAGTAAACATGCAAATAAGTAAATAAATAAATGAAATGTGAATAAAAATAATGAATAAATGCAAATAAAACGCTCGTCCCAAAAAAGCGCTAAGCGAAGCGGAACAAAATGGCGGTATACAAATGAACTAAAATTCAAACTATTTTTTTAAAAGTATTAAACTACAAGTTCAAATTTTAGTTCTTTAAACATAAAAAAAATATTTTTAAAATAAAAAAAACCATAAGGTTCTATGTGCACAAAACATACGAGAATGGCATAATGCGCAACAGAGAAAGTAAAAAATATTATTTAAAAAATGCACGTCAAAATTACTAAAAAAAAAGTTAAAACAAAATGGCCGCGAAACTATCAAAACCGAAAAAAAAACAAAATGCCATTCTCCTATAGACGTGCGTTCTACAGATAAAAAATAAATTTACATACATTGATTATCTTTTACTTTCTCTGCAGCGTTGAAAAAAAAATAGAATAAAAATAAAAAAAATCATTGCACTAAATTACCAAAATCACTTGAAACATGCCGGTTTAAATAGGGTGTGGAGGAATAAACGGCTAAAGTAACCAACTAAAAATCTGAAAATAATCTATTTTAAGCCCAAAACATATTTTAAAAGTAATAAATATCACTTATAAATCTATGTAAAATAGAATTCGATTTATAATTTATTAATGCATATAATTGTTACAACAAATTTGCAATCTGTTTTGCAATCCTGTATTCTAGACCTAATGCCTAGGTAATGTATAATGTATGAATTATTATTTATTTCATAGTTTACCTGGGTATTCTATATATTATCGGTATTCTATATAATACCGAATGCGGTAATATTTGGCAGTTATTAAGTGCAGCTTACGTTAGAAACTTTTTGTCCTAAAAATAACTAGCATATAACAAACACTTGAAAATGGAATTTAGACCAAGATCTATTTATTTTACCAGGTACTCTATACATTACCTAGGTAAAGTGATTACGGACAATAATATTCATATACATTGCCCATGTATTGTATGAATTCTACAGATTGCCAGTAACATTAGGTAAAAAGATAAACCTAGTTTTTACCAGTTTAGATTGTTGGGCATAACTCCACTACACGTTAATCACCGAGTGTGAATCGAACACACAATCAGCACGTGAACCATCGAGATATAGTTTAATATTGTTGTTAAATATTATTATATTACCGATAACATATACATATAAACTAAAAGAAACCCAACTCAACAAAAAATAGGAAATCACCTTAAAAACTTATAATTGACTTTTTATAACAATATTTATCAAAATAAAAAAATGAGTTTATTTTACACAAACATTGTGTTAATTTAGAGCTAAAGCTTTCGACTGCGGACGCTATACTGCGGCTGCGGTATATTTAGCAATATCAAAATTTTTCCTCCGACATCGAATCTCTAAAAATTTAAATTTTATCCTATTATTACTCGATACGAATAGGTAGCACGATAGCACGAGGCGTGGAATTAGGTAAATTCCAAAATAAAAATTGAGTCAGGTAACTTTTATGGCCTATTAATGTCATCTCATGGTTACCTTATTTGGAAGCATGGGGCGAGGGGGCGCCGGGCGTGGGGGCGGCGTTTTGTGCCTCTTGCCAGCTGCAGTGGGGCCACTGGGACCTGTGGGGCCAGTGGGTTCAGTGGTACCAGTAGGGCCAGTGGGACCAGAGGGATTATTCACAGAATTCCTTGTAGGCGCGTGGAGTACTGCAAACGGGTCCGAGTCCCAGGCCGGCTGGAAAATAGTTAACTTTAAATATATATTTATATGAGCTGGCAACAAATAGTAGTGTAATAGAAATATGTGATATATATAAAATTGTATATAAACCGGACCGGAACCGGACGGTAGCGGTACGTTTAGAAATAGTTTGAAGCAGTCCGTGATCACACGTGGTGGTATAACATAATTATTGTATCAAACTACCGCCAACAATTTCTGGCAGAATCAGTTGACTGTATCTCGTCATCTATTGTGGTGGGTTTGAAACTTCAAATTTTTTATGAGTAGAAAGTGGTGTTAGGTGGAAGACAATTTTAAAATGCGTGTACTTTCGATTTATTTAAGCTTACATCATTAGCGGGCTTCTGCGCATTATCGGTTGGGGCAAAGGCGTCGCCTGCGAAAGGGTCCGAGTTCGAAAATGCATCGCCACTGAATGCATCCTGCAATATTAAAAAAAAATATTTAAATATATTAAGATCGAGGTGTGTGGCACAAGCGCGCAAGTGTACACTTGGGAGAGGTAGAATGACAAACACAAAAATAAAAAGCAAAACTAACCTTCACAGAGTTATTAGTAGGCGCGAACGGGTCGTGGGGGGTCGACGAGAAAGCATTATCCTTGAAGGGATCCGATGCGAAACCCGTTGAACCGTTCATTGTACCAAATTCGTTTGTGGCGAACGATTCATCTTCCTGGAGAGTAAAATAATAATATTATTGTACAATAGTGGTAGGGTATAACATTAGGGAACCTGCTCCGACGCAGGTACAGTGACAACTAAATCTTTGACAGTTATCACTACCATTACCCTCACCCCGATGGCGACAATGATGGAGTACTAGAATGAGTACTCCATCTTCAATTAAATTGAAGTACAACTTCAATTACCTCTTATCTTAGTTCAACATACTAAAATACTTCAATGAAATTTTAATAATAAAGATTCGCAAATATCCGAGTTTTCAACCAGCGTGTTGACTTGATTGAAAAACTAAGAAAAAAAAACATTTTATACAATGAGAAATGGTAGTTATAACCTGTCAAATTTAATTAACAATTTACACTCATGCTTCATTGTTTTTATAATGAGATTCAATGTGAAATTGTTTTTGTTTTATTTTTAAATTGTTTATAAAACGTTTTAGCTTCATTTACTATCTATTTGTAACGTTATTGTTTGTAGTGTCTTTTCGGTCAAAAGCTAGAGCAACATGGCCTGAACCCGCGCCTCTTAGAAACCGTACAAGAGGCGCGGGTTCCTACACTAAAACAAAAGTATTTGAAAAAATTTAAGAAAGGACAGAATGCTGGTCTTCAGTGTAAATGGTAAGATATTAGAACAAGTGAATGAAATGAAAGATGGAAAATACTTGATGGATGCTGAAAAGAGGTGAATGGAGGAATGCAGGTGATGCAGAGCTAGTGGTGCCTTTGCTTCATACATGAGAAGGCAAAACGTCAGCACAGTAGAGTTGTAGGATATTTGGAGTCAGCTTAGCTGATCGAATCCAGAATGAAAAGATACATAGAATGGCAGGTAGCGAGGATTTCAATGGTGAGTGAAGAAGAACGCTAAGCCGGTTTGGGCACATCAAACGAATTAATGAAAGCATGGCAAAGAAGATGTATGATGGAAAAGTAGCTAGCTCACCGCGGCGTCGTGCGGCGTGGAGCCCCGCACGAGGCGCTGCAGGTGCTGCGCCTCGTGCAGCGGCTGCAGCGACAGCGCCGCCGCCGCCGCCGGCCCGCCCGCCGCCAGCGCCGCCAGCGCCGCCGCCAGCGCCGCCTCGTGCTGCTCCAGGTGGCCCAGCTTGAGGCGCGCCTGGCTGGCGGCCAGCACGGCGCGGCCCAGGCCGGCCGTGGCCGCGTCGGCCTCGCGGCGCGCGCCCTCGGCCTGCCGCTGCAGCTCGCGCTCGCGCTCGCGCGCGCTCGCGGCGGCGGCGCGGCGCGCGCGCACCTCCGCCTCCGTCTCCGCCGCCGCCGCCTCCTGCGCCGACACTTGCGAACGGAGCTTCTCCACCTGTAAGGCGCGCGTATTGCTCCCCTTATACAGAGTGTTTCCTCATTCCTCATTCACGTATTGGCAGTAAAGTTGATTAATGCAGGTTCAACTAGTTAGATTAAATTAATATTGAACACTATACTCCAATCATACTAAAATTCATATATCTTGACTTTTTTAATTTTCTTTTTCGCAACTGCTAAGGAAGGGTCATGTTTTTCGCACGTATCTTGTATGTATGTATATAATATTCTATATTACCTCATATCTCCAGAATCGCTAAACTGATTTACATATTTGAGGTATCGTTAGATTCATATTAACCGCCTAAGTGTTCTTAGACAAATGACGTTGAAAAATTATTAATCGCGGCGAGTAGGATTAACAGTCGGGTCCTACAAGTAATTGTTCAATCAATTATCTTTACTAGAAACCCCGCTAATTTAAAGTGGTCCCGACTGTTAATCATAATAAACTATTGTACTTCTTTATTTTCTTTTTGGTTTTCTGCAGTCGGAGTTTTTGTTCTTACAAATATTTTTTTTTACTTGGTTTGTGCCTAAGCATAGGAGTTTATTTTCGCTATACCTATATGTATCTAACTGTTAGTATTTGTTACATCTAGTTTTAATTCCATGTGCTATGTATCTTTTTTGTATGTGCTGATGTAAACAAACGTTGGTGGAACAAGGAACAATGTCTTCAAATTTCAAGCACATTGAAAGAATGAAAACAATAGGTTTAATTAATGCCCTCATATTACTCTTCACCCATAGACATTCACATAAATTCTTTAATATACATCAATATAGAAGAAAATGTGAATTTTATAGTCTGTCAAAGTTACCCCCATGAAATGGGTAACTTTGACAAAGAACCATTGATGAAAGATACTCATAATTATTCTTCTTATTAACCTAGATAACATCGATTCATGTCTTGCAAGGGATATAGCTGATGTAATAAAACAATAGTTCCACAGTTTTGTATATATTACAAAAAATGGAGAATCAGTCCAGTCCGTTTAGTATTTGTATACTATATATTTTTAATCAGCCTCAAAAATACTTAAAACCGCTTTTAATAGAAAACAATTTAATAGAAAAAAAAGCGAAAATAATTTAATCAAACAAGAAATTTTAGCACACTCGAGTATTAATTATATAGATATGTTCACAGCAAAAAATAAAAATATCTTACTTGTGATTTCAAATCGTTTAACCTCTTTTGCGCTTCGCCTTTTTGGTTTTCTAACTGTTTCAATGTCGCTGTGAGTGTGTCCAGCTCGCTCTGAAAAAAAATATGTATAAAAATTTTTGCTGACTGTTGTTTCCTCCAGTATTGTTTATTTTTTCTCGTAAATCAATAACCTACACTTAGATCAGTTATGTCAGTATAATCTTCTCATGTTACTGACATAACGGTCAGTACACCCTCACCTGAAAAATACTAATTTTCTAGTAATTCACTAAGTTTTGTTTTTTCCCGACTGCTAAGGAAGGGTTATGTTTTTCGCGCGTATCTTGTATGTATGTAATATTCTTTATTACCTTATATCTCCAGAATCGCTGAACGGATTTACATGTTTGAAGTATCGTTAGATTTGTAATAGTAGCAAAAATTTTTTCGTTTCGAATACCACAATATGAGTATCAAATTCAAGAGCTCAATACGAAGATTGCAAAAACGTATATAATAAATTCTAACAAAAAAGTGAACAATAAAAAAATATTTGTAAAAAACAAAAATCAAAAACTGCAGAAAATTAAAAAAATAATAAGCAAGCCCAATAGTTTATTAGGATTAACAGTCGGGACCTATAACTAATTCTTTCAATAACACCTTTACCAGGAACCCATGCTGGGATTTAAAGAGGTCCCGACTGTTCATCCTAATAAACAATTGGGCTTGTTTATTTTCTTTTTAGTTTTCTGCAGTCGGGGTTTTTGTTTTTACAAATATTTTTTTTATAGTAAGTTACGACAGTATAACCTCTATCATATATGCACTTATCACCTGCAGGCTGTCCGCCTCCCCCCCCTTGACGACGAGGTCGCGTTGGCGCGCGCCCACCTCGGCCTCTAGCGCCAGCCTCTCGCGCGCTAAGGCGTCCACCTCGCGGGCTATCGCCTCCATTTCTGGTGTGGGCTGAGGTCCCAGGCTCACTGGTTCTGGGATCTACAATGGAAATATTGTATGTTAGTCCTAACGGCAAAGCAAAAGAGTGGACACGAAACGATTGTCAGTTCTATCTTCATCATTCGTATTTAAATTTATTAAAACAATGAACTCGCATTATTTTTTAAATTATTAATATCATGTAATGTAAGCAGAGTTTATATAGATTTTTTAAGAAGGTTAAAACTAACTTATCTGTAGGTAAGTCGATTAGATTAATTAAGTAAAAGTACTTAACAGAAAGATGTTAAAATGCAATACTACGAAATTATACATAAAAAACGACATGCAACATCGCATCACAAGATGTATCGTAATATAAATCATTTAATACAATCAAAATACCGCAAAATCCTTATAGATTTTAAATACATATTATACTATTATTCCTCGAAATTTCAGTTTTGCTAAAATAACGTAGATCTGGTGGCCCTGAGTCTTAGACTATTAGAACCTTCCGAAGGTCATCCTTCAGCACTAAATAAATTTATAAATAAAATTATATTTATATATTTTGTTCCAAAACATCCGTGATAAATACTTTTTAAGGAACTACTTACTAACCACTCTGTTCTTCGTTTTTATTCCTTCACATGAAAATTCGAAATTTAATAATGTATTTTTTTTGCTTTTTTTTGTTATTTCTAATAACTTTATAATTTAACTTATAAAATTTCTTTCAAATAAAAAAAAATAATACTTGCAAATTAAATAAAATTTACGAGAATTAACAAATAAAAAAAAATCTTTCTCAGACTCACCAATAAATCCATTACACTCAAAAAAAAACAACTAACTAACCCAAAACCCCTTTTAAATCAAACTAAAACCACGTTCATAAATAAAAAAAATCACAATTTAACTGCCATTTTTTATACTATCATAGTAGAATATAAAGCTAAAAGTAGATAACCTTCAATTTAAAACACATTGTTGAATCCAGTTAAAAACAAAACAGTCATAAAAAAAATGATAACTCCAGTTAATCAGTCAATGAATCGTTTAATACTTTTGAAATGTTATTCACATATTGAGGATTATGAATATTGTTAATTGTAATAAAAAAACAAACGGTGTGGGATCTGAACCCACACTAGGAGCGAAGAGAGCAAAGCTTTAGAAATAGTGGTTTTTTTTAGCTTCACGCTGTATCCCGCATATATTGCGACGACACGACATTGCGGAACTTAACGCTGTGCTTTTTTAATCAGATTTAGAGAATGACAATAAATTACTTTATTCAAATTGACTAACAAGCATTTTCGAAAAGATTTTTTTTTGTTCAATGTGAATATAATATTTGTGTATCTTATAATTTTGCTACTAACTGAGACTTCATCTGGCTGTAAGCGCGATAGTTGTGGGTTCGATCCCCGCCTTGGGAAAATGATTTACAACTGCAAACAAAGTACCCAGGTCGTGGCTATTCTCATGAAAGATGCTCTTCCAACACTGTTGGAAGAGCCTTTTGTTGGTCAGAGCTCTTCTGGCTCGGCTGTAGAGGCCATTAGGACCAACAGCATACATAACATTGTATTGAAACGATTATATGTAAAATTTATTATATTTTTTCTTGAAAATTACGCGGTAAGTAAGTAATGGAATGTCTTAACATTATGTTACCTCTGCCTGAACTACTATATGCGGAACGCTGCTTTTATTGAGAATAACATTCCAAAATTTCAAAACGAATTCCAAGATTTTATGATTATTTCCCAAGAAAAAATATTTTTTATTTTAATGTAGGTAGTATTTACGGCGTTAAGTTCCGCCACTCATTACACAAGTTTCCCAGGTCACTCTGCCCTGTCTGTGTGCGGGATACAGCGTAACGCTAAGAAAGTACACACATACACGCATATGTTTTAAACTCGCGGCTGACAGTCAATCGGTATATCTATACGCAATATATTATTTATAGTATTTATGATTCATAGATTAATCTACACTATTCTACTACAGTAATAAAGTTGATGAGTTCGTTTGCTAAAAATATCTTTTTGTATTGGATTGTTAAATTAAAGAAGATTAAAATTGAAATATAATTGGTACTATTAACCGTGACAGCGCAAAAGCGTTAAAAGTAAAGCAAAAAAAAAAACAAGACAGCACACAATGCCTCCAGAATTCGACGAAACATGGGTAACAGTGTCTTAGCAGTAGGTTCCCATTGCCTACCTCGCCGTGTGCGGAACCTGATTTTAATGTACTTTGACTAAACTATATTTTCAGCCACGACCAAAACTGAGCCTTCGGCTTTTTATACGTTACGACCGAGAGCGAAACTTTTTAATATAGAGAATGACAGGAGATAAAATAAAACAGTCGATAGAGAAGATTATTGCCAACTATTTTTACCTAATATTGCACAGTCCGTATTTGTACCGTTTTTGATATTTTAGCCATATAAAAGTTTTTTTCTAAATTTCATATTGGAGCAATAAAATACTCTAGAAAAAATATTTTGCGGGTTTTTTAATAAGAAAATCGTTGGTGTTTCTGTGTGTTCTCTGATATAAACGTATGCCAAATTTTATCATGTTCATAGGCTGCCTACATATTGTTGTTAATTTTTATAGGTTACAAGATTGAAATTTAAAATTTTGTCAAAAATCGTAACTTTCAATTTGTTTTCTCCATGTTTTAAATCAAAGAAACGTTAGACCTATTACATTTAAAAAACACCCCTCACATTGTTTTCTTTTATTTGATTTTAACTTCTTATCAATTTAAAAATAGGAGGACTCTAACGTATGCCTTAATGGTCAAAGCGCTTGGAATGTTTCTATGAGAAGCAGGCTCGAATCCGATAATTAACTTTTAAAATAAATACATAAGTTTTCCATTTGCATCGTGTAACATATCAATTAAACCATTAATTGGATACGTTACGCAAATTAATATCGGAAAAATGCTCTGTTACAAAAAAGCCAAGAACAACCATCGTGGTTAATTATTACTTCTCTTATCTCTAAAATTATAGAACATAGACTATTCAAAAGGAAACCAAATTTGTATGGTTTACTTCAAACATATCGAATTTAAACTATCTTACCTGAGGAGCTGCCAGCGGCACTATGGGGGCCCGGGAAGCCCCGGCAGGAGAAGGCCCCCTCAATTCAGGGGGCAGTGTAGTCGGCAAGTGCAGGCCCCTCAGTGCACGTTGTACAAGCCACATGGCAGCTACGAACTGGTCTTTGGTCAGCTTTCCCAAGCTCTCCGTGTCGCAGAGTGCCCTGAAATAATTAATAATATTAATAATCCCTATTTTGTTAATGTTGCGCTGGAAGAACGCGTATTCCTGGTATATTCTATCTTATACTTTGGTGCTTCCTATATTATATATTATAAAACATAATTAAAATCGACTGTTAACCTAAGTAACCATTTAAAATATAACAGAAAATATAGAAAAGAGAAATATTCCATATTTGCTGTAACTTTCTATGTTAACAGAAAGTAGTTACATATAGTTATATTCTAGTGAATTAAAGCGGCAAGTTTCTTACAAAGTTATACAATAACGCTTGCATCTTTTGATTGTGTTAGTTAGAAGCAATTTTTTTTGTGCTCCACAGGACGTAGACCTGGATAATTGACATTAATTTCAGCTTGATACTTTCACGCGACTTTTAGAAAAATAGTTCAACAGACAGACAAAGTGACCCATAAGGTCTCCGTTCCCATTGAGGTAAGGATATATGTAAAAACTTAATACTCACCAAATCTGAGCCAATTTGGGCTGAGGCAATCCCGTATCCAACAAAACATGTCGTATTTCCAGTCCGCTCACGTATCCGTCTCTGTCCGTGTCGGCCGCCAGGAACTGCGCCTCGTACTGCGCGCGCTCGGCCGCGCCCACGAGCGGACCGGCGCTCGGGGGGGGAGAGGGCGCGGGGGGCTGGGTTTTTGCGATTTTGGTTAACAACATAAGATTTTTTATTGAAATAAATGGCACTTATAGTATATCATTTTAAATACAAATATTTCCGAAGTCGAATTCAAATTTCACTGAAAAGGAAAAGACACTCACACTAGACAAGTCCAGCAATCCGTCCAACAGACTCCCACTACTGGGGGGTGGCTGGGGCCTCGGCGGGGGCACCCTCGGTTGAGGCGAAGGGGGCCTCGACGGAGGCCTGGAGGGGGGTCTCGACGGGGGCCGTGAGGGGGGCCTGGCGGGACGTGCCCGCAGTTCCGGAGGTAGAGTGGTTGGAACTGCATGTTTTTCGAGCGCCTTGTATACTAGATGCATCGCCTGGGAAAAAAATAATAACTTTTGGTGAAAGATAAACTTCAATGTGGTATGTTGTGTGTTTCATTTCTTCTTTAAAAAAATCTGCGAATTAACACGACTTTAATGTAGCAAAACGTTCATGTAAAGGAGTTTCTGATCTTAAAAAACTTGGGCAAATCTGCAATTGCAAATTGTAAGTCAGTCTCAGCGATGACCAACAACTAATCTTTAAATTAAAATTTGTTGAGAATTTATATTTTTAAATAATAAAGAAAGGACACTCAGTGCCCTACAAAGAACTACATATAATACTCACGACAATAAACTCGTGTCTATCGAGCATGCCGTCCTTGTCCTGGTCGGCGAGGTCCCATATCTTACCCAGCGTGTCCAGGGGCAGCTTGGACTCCATCAAAACTCCTTTCACCTGAAATATTAAGAAAAACCATTTCCATTATACAATAAAGAGTGAAATATTTAATATTTCTCGCTCTGGTAACAAGCGCGAAGCGAAGCGCGGCGTTCAGCTCGGCCACTCAGTACGTAATTCCTCCAGAATCAGCGGAAAGTCGGGAGCGGAAGTGACTTAATGGGAACAATGTCTTAACAGTAGGTTTCCACCGAAACTGCACTCTACTCTGGGGCACCTGAAATCTGGAGCTGGTGCGGGATATAGCGACCTACCTTGTTCCCAGGTATAAATCCATTGCTGGGTTGCAAAGAATCAAACAGCTGGCTGTACTTGTCGCGCTCCGCCGGCTTCACGCTCCAGTCGCTGAGCGGCGCGAGCGCGGGCGCTGAGACCGGCAGGGCGGAGGGCGGGGGTACCTTTGGTAGTTCACCCTGGGGACAAAGGGAATTTTACTTTAGTAATACTTAAAACCAGAATAATGGAATAATAACTAATAATTTGAATGTTCAATAATAACTATCTTATAATAATAAACTTTTGTATATTTCTATAGATTGAGTGGAACAAAAAAAAATTCTTAATCTAGTGACGATTTATTTTTGACTTCTGATAAATCATCATAAAAAAAAATGTTGAGTCAGATTCTTGAATAAATATACATTTGATTAATAAAAACAAAAGTACCTTATTAGGTACGTTACTATATTGAAATAAAGCATTATATTTAATCTATTTCCATTTAATAACTGAACAGTTAAGAGGAATGTGTGGGTGGTGTGTGCCTGATCGATCTTTCAATTTCCGCTCTCTTCCGATTGATTTCCGCCACTCAACACGCAATATCTCCGAAAATTGGGCAGAAAGTAAATAACAGATTTATCAACTTATATATTTCTAAATTGTCTACATAACTACATAGAGGCCAGTCGTGGCGCAGTGGTAGAAAGTGTGACTGTAAAACCGACTGGTTGTGGGTTCCATCCCCACTCGAGGAGATGAAATATTTACTTAAATTTATGTTTTCATTTCTTCGCTCTGGTGTCGAGGCTAAGCGCGACGTTAAATTCTGCCACTCAACACGCAATGCCTCCAAAATTCGGCAGAAAGTGGGGAACGGAGTGTCTTAACACTAGGTTCCCTCTGCCTACCCTGCTGTCTGCGGGATATAGCGTGAAGCTAATTTAATTTAATTTAATCTACATAACAAAGCAAATACCAATTCCTAATACAAAAAGTATTTGGAAAAAGCACTTTTCCCACAGAGATCTTCTAAAAAAAATAAGGAGCCAGTAAAGAAAAAAATCACATTTAAATTTTATCTCCAATCAGACATCGTGAATTATATCGAGATATCACTTGAAACGTAACTTTTAACGTTTGGCGCTACGCCAGGCATCGAACCGATTCGAAAGATAATGAACACTCATACATAGTGTATTGGAGGCTTAACCCGAGTGATAAGAAACAAGCACTCACTTTCACTCGAGTGTAAATAGACTTTTATTTTAGGTAATCAAACGTGATTGGGACAAATTATTAATTTAACATTTTAAATAATAATTTAAAACTCGCTTTTTTCAACACGACACTTTAATAAGATGAATTAAAATATATGATGAATTAATGTAATGAGCACAAACTCGATACGGTTGGACTGCCTGCTAGTACATAGCAGGCAGTCCAAAGTACCATCTGTCATCTTCCAATTCCAACACCAAACCAGCTCGACGGTATCATAAAATTGTATTGTCAACGAGTCTACATATAATTTCCACGTTTCAATGATACAACCACTAGAAATAAATCAGCTTCACGCTGTACTCTGCATAAAACAGGGTACGCAGAGGGAACTTATTGTTAAACCACCGCCGAATTTTGGAGGCATTGCATGTTGAGTGGCGGAACTAAACGCCGCGCTTTGACATGATGTCAGTCTTACTAAGCTTGTCGCTCATTTAAGTTTTAACGGGTGCTTAACGTATAAATATTTTAAATATAACTATATAAATATTTGGCTATGATGATCTATTTATTAAGTGTATATGTATGTTAGTATGCTTTTTTTATGAGAAAAGACTTGTTTGTCCAGATTTTTTGCGGAAACTAAAAGTCGCAATGAGATAATCTTTTTTTTACTCAAACGAAGTATATTCCAACTTAGAGAAGAATAAAAGTCTCATCAAGAATGGTTCAGTATCCATCATGGATATAGAATTTTGGATAAAATTGGTTAACTTTGTGAAATGAACTCACTAGAGTCAAGTCTCTGTATAACAAATAGAGCGACTATTGCTTAGTTATCGTCAAATTTCATATCGATCTCTCCCGTGGCGTTGATAGAGAACTCAATCAACTTGCCCTCTAATTCAATAGCTAGAACCCGCTGCAGCGTGAAGCGAGACAGATTTCCCGCATAACAAAGTAGGCACAAAGAACAGCGTTGGCAACAACAAAAAACATCCGTTTTTCACTTTCTACCTGATCCGAATGACAACGAATGTTGAAATTCGGAACTTAACGCTGTGCTCGGCTTAAACTAAAAGCGAATAAAAAACGGCCCATTAAAACAAACAATATAAGGAAAATCAATAATTCAATGCCAACACAACGAATCTCCATGTGGTAGGTATATAAAATAATGAAACGGCGCAATTCTCGCAAGTCGCACTACAGTGCACGATGAATGGCGGACTCATTAGACGTTGAATGTTATACAAGAGTCCTAGTTCAAGGACGTCTACGCTTAATGATTCGAAATATCGATGTTTGGTATATTTTTTATCTATCTATAGGGTAGAGCGAGGAAACATTAAGACACTTATTTCCTTATATCGCAAAAATTTAAGAAACGTGTAACTCAACGCCGGTTACATCCCGCAAAATTATGCGGTGCGGTGTTGCATGGAGTGTCTTAGCTCACTAGGTTTTCTCTGCCTACTCTGTTATACGAGAATAAGGAAAGTACGAGAAAAATCAATCATAAAAATAACCGTCTTCTTCCATACATATTTAACTTATGTTTTCTTTGAATAATATTTATTTCACATAAAAAGCTAAAGGTAAAGCTTTTAGCTATGAGAAATGTGAACGACCAAAGTTGGAAGAACCAAAAGGAAAACAAAAGTGATTCATTTATTATTAAATTTTGTGCCCGAAACATCAACAGGATCTGAGGAGCCCGGATTTTATAAATAATTTACACGTGTATATCTATATTATAATTGTACTAACAATCGCAGCTAAAGCTGGACAAATAAAGCTTATTACACTGTATAAGATTATATAAAGGATAAAATGGTATGAGGAACGGAGTGTCTGAGCGCTAAGTTCCCTCTGCCTACCCTGCTGTTTGCGGGATACAAAGTAAAGCTGATAGTAGTAAAAATGTATGGATAGCTACCAATGTATGTGATAGTTAAATTGTATCATTGACATTGAAGACAGTAGCTATTGAGTTTTCTTCCGGCTCTGCTCATGAGAACTGCAATTCGAAGACTCAAAAGTGTTTGCAAAAGTGAATATGCTAATATATTAAAACTAAAGTGTTTGTCTGTTTAAACGTGACGTTCTCAAGAACTAATAATGGTACGTATTACAAAACTGGAAAAATATATTTGTATAGATCAATGGTTTCCAGAACAGTGGTCCGCAGCAGCCAAAATATGGTCCACCAATGATTTTAACTTCCACGGGCCATGAGCCATTGGTCGCCGTGCCATGAGTGAAAAGAGCGTGTGGGCCGTGGTGGACCCGACGGCTCGTTGAAGACGATACGTCTGCCTTTAGTCGAGTTGTTTTTCGCGTCAGACATTGACGTTTGAATTTGTTAAAATACATTCATTCATACATTCAAATTTTCTCAGAAAGCACATTATTTCAAAATTCCTCAAATATTATTCTTTTAAACTTTACTATTAAACTTTTCATTAAAGTTTCACTTTTATTATAAAAGTTTATTTTTATTATATTTACATAGTTTTCCTTCTAACAAGAATGATATAAAAGTGGTCCTTGATCGAGAAAAGATTGGAAGTTCGTTATTTTGTAGGGATAGTTAATTATTTTGTATTATATAGTCGTATGTACGATGTAACTCTGTACCTGCAATCAGTTATCTCGGTCAGTTAAAATGTGTCGACAGCTAGAGAGCTGCCTACCCTATATGCAGGATAAAGAGGGAAAAACAAAAGATACTTACAACTTTGGGTGGCGGTGTTTCCGAATTTATGTTGCTCATGTTGATGTCCTTGCCGGCCTGCGCCAGCGCGACCAGCTTCAGCGCCACGAATAGACCCGCCTGTGGGCAAGCAAAGAATAATAATATTATTTAGCTTTATAGACTTAGTTTTTATTTTACATACATATATAAAAATATAATATTAAAAAAAAAAGGATTTTGTACTATTATTCCACACTTCTTTCTTTTTATTCATCTATAAGTATCGATATATATCTTTGAAGGCAGAATTTTCTTTACATCACTAGCCTGAACAATTTTCCATTTCGCTAAGCGACCAGTTTATGGTTACTTGCGTTTTACTCCTAACTCCATAGGATCTTACCTGGTACGCTTAATAACCACAATAATCAATTTAACACGTTAACATATGTTATGTTGTTTATGTTGACGCGTTTAACTAAGGAACCCCTAGTAACAGATCTCCCTGGAAAATAATTGCAGTTTTTACTTATCTAAAATGTCTTTCAGGTCATTGTGGCACCATCTGACTTGAAACGTTATAGTTTTAGATTCGATTCCCATGCTGAAATATGTTATTTTATTCCCTGCTATTGTAGACAAATCGTACCGGTTAACACGCAATGTTTATAATTTCGGGTGGAAAGAGCCAAACGGAATGTTTAGACAGGATCTTCTTTCTCATTGCCATGCCATATGCGGGATAAAACGTGAAACTAAATATTTTATGTTACATAGAATAAAAAATTATATTTATAAAATATATAATTGTGCCAGTAGATACCTATTATCAACGTAACTAAACACGACACATCCGATCAACACTGTGGCGAGTCAACACTGCACTTATCAAACAATCCATTATCACGCATAGAAAGTACATGAATTGTTACAAAATTCATGTTTTATTTTAAACTTGTTTTTAATTTAAATAAAGTCAAAATTTTGATGATTTTCTCCGTATCTTTTGACAATGGCCTTCGATTTTCTATATTTAGAGATTACGATTAGTTGAATTAACAATAAAAAGCGAAGAGAACCTCTGATCATTTATAATTCTTTTGTATATTTAAACGCAGCGTTGAGTTTGAGCCGGACAAAAGGTACACAAAGACCTGGGACGACCTTTTTAAAGGGTAATATTATATTAGACAGTATAGAACTGTGTTGTTATGATGAAAATCAAGTTCCTTTCATTACATAGATTTTTGCAATTTACGTCATCGAACGAATTATTTTAATTTCCGCACCTGCGTGAAACAGTGCGCGGCGTTGAATTTCTACCAATACTTGCTACCCAATGAACACGCTATAGCTCCAATTCGGGCGGAAAACGGAATACGGAGGGTCGTGGCACTAGGTCCTCTCTGCCTTTATGCTCTATAAATTTTAAAAATCAAACATTTTGAAAATTTCATATAGTAACATAAATCACCATGTGTTTAAAGCGACGGGCCAGCAGCTACAGCAGAATGCAAATAAATGTGTATAACCAATAAATATAGAGCTTTAGATAGAAGAAAAAGGTCAGGGTTTCAGCAATTGCTACCCCGTATTTCTAAAGTGGCATGACCGAGGAGTGCACTAGAAAATTATTATCAATAAGATCGGGTCGACGTGAAAATTGTTTCATTTCTTATGTATCATCATCATCATCATCATATTTCAGAAATTATATAACATTTCAATGTCACTGTATTCATTGATTTTCATTCTGATTCCGGGGAATAAATTTAGATGTCTACCGCCCTGGTCTGGTCAGACGACATTTGGGCTTTGGAAAAAACACCTTTCGCAGTACAAATACAGATATAATGTGTGCTTAATATCCTATTTGGATAGCAATTTATTCATTTATAACTTATAAAAGAAAGAAAAAATTACAGTGCATGTGTGTACCTCGATTTAGTGATACTGAATGGAATCAAAAAATATATAGTTATGTCAAGTAAATTCTTACAATGAGGTTCGCTACACAGAGTATAGGTTATACGCTTCGTTTTAACAAGGTAAAAAAAAATTAATCTCATTTTTTTGTTAATAGCCATTGGAAACTTTAAAACTAACAACAGTCAAACAGCAGTACTAAATGTCAAATAATAATAACTGTCTTAAGGATTTAACAAGTCTAAACCACCTGTCGAGATATGAATTTAATATGACATTGAATGTAGTAAACCGATAGGATCCATTATGAAAAAGTTATATGTTAAGAAAATTCTTTAAATAAAGGTAAATAATACTCTCTTTATAAAGATAATCTGAAATCGATGTAATCATTATATTGAGGGTTGTTATATTAATGTTATACTGTTTTAGCATCACATGCAATCTAAATGTGCCTGGGCGTACCTGGGACTTGCGACCTGGGACTAGGACCTGGGACTAGTGCAAGCTTAACCTTTGCTTTTAAAAAGCGCATTAACGCTCGCCTTCACTTACTATCCGAGCTCACGTACCTGACTCAAATATTTATTGAAGTCGAAAACAATTCTTGCCACTCCTAAAAGCTACTATTTACTTACTACATTTACTACAATAAGAGACAAGTAGGTCAGGATTGATCAAAGGAGAGCACACATCGACCTCATTACCATAAGAGGACGATGGGCGACCGTCCAACACTCCATTGTAAAGGGGGCAAGAGTCCCATAAGTAGAGAAAAATATTTAATAATACGTAAGTTATGCCAAATGCTGAATGTTATTTTAAACTTAAGCAAAACTTTATTTTTTCACAAAATATGCGCTATAAATTATTAGAAACTAGTTTTTTTTTGTATGTAAGAGTAAGTTTCTTGGAACGTGCTGATCTCAAGAACTACTGGTTGAAGCTGAAAAAATATTTTATATAGAATGGTCTCGTTCATCCCGTTGAAGTTTCCTCTGGCATTATGTGAGTGCAATATTATGTCATACATAACGCTTAGTTACTTTTATTTGACCATGCAGGCGAAGCCGAAAATAAAAATGAGTTCCAATTAAAAGCTGCAAACTTGGCAGGATTTGAACGGTTAATAACAGAACCAAATAAAGAAAAGAATTTAAATTGAAATATAAAAAAATGGGCAGTCAAAATTTAATTTACAATGAATTTCAACGGAAAATAAAAATAATGTCGCTTTTGCGGTCTAGAGACAGCAAAAGCATAACACTGTCAGACCGCAGACGGGTCGACTTTACGACTGTGTAGACTGTCTGCTACAAAAGAATTCATCTTTTTCCTTCTATCTTTTATAAATTCGAAACCCTTTTACGAAAAAGTAGATACCATCGATAGTTACAGGTTCATGACCCGCTCAGGGCAAATATTAGGTAGATAATTATACTACAAATACAGGCGGTTCCTTGGTGATTTGCGATACAATCTAAAATGTATAATAGGCATGCATTTACACCATTCATATAATGCAAAAAAATAATTTATATATATGTAATCTGTCCTCCAAGAAGCAATTGAACCCACAACCCGTTTCAACGTTCCAACAGTAAATACTTTGTTATTCTTTAAATATGTAATACAAAGCAGCTGTATCTAAATAAAATGCACTTAGTTAATTTTGACACTACAATTTTTTGCTAGACCAAATTAAAGTTACTTACATCTAAATGGATGTTAATGAGTGCAATTTAAATGTTAAGAACTAAATTAAAAATATAACAAAAGCAAAGAAGACTGACTACATTGAGATAATAAAAAAGTCAAAGTTTCTCTTTGACAAATTAACATTATACAGCGCAGCAACTGTTTAGTTTTGTAGAAATAATAAAACAGGAGGATTGACAAACAAAAAGTGATCTGACTTTATGCGATAAAGGTATTCTTTAATCAAACTTCGTAACAAATGGTTTGTACTAAAACGGAGTATTTTTGTTAATACAGCTTTTTTATATTTGCAAATTTAATTTGCCTAAACAAATATTTTCGAGTCGGTCTGTAGAAAACATTCTCGAAAATCATACGGCAACAGTAAAAACGAGGATATACATACTTATGGTTCGCGCAAAGCACGTGGAGGCCATCGTGGCACAGCAAAAAGTCCGTGTTCCTTTGCTGATTCTAGTCTTAACCACCGATATACTTATATCCTACACAACCGTCGCTGTATATCTACTTAAGAGCGTACACAAATGTAATGTGGATTTTAAATTTAAATCAACCAATTCAAGAGACATCATCAAGACATTTAATCAAGAAAACATCAGATCTATGGGGTATTTCTGTCAAATGGATTACCTGTATAATAGACGCTGTTCCTCCTCATAGACTATAGAGTATGGTGTGTTTCCTGACCTAATGAAAATTTGTAAAGTCATACCTATATTTAAATCATACTAACCGTACATCTGATCCCAATAATTTTTGACCCGTCCCTATACTGCCCCCGTTTAGTAAGATTTAAAAAAAATGTTCTAAGTCGAATATTGATTTGACTTTGGTCAGTGTGTAAACGAGTCGAGTCATGGATTTGTTTCCCACTTGGGGGAATGGATTATTTTCATTTGCGCGTTCTAATAAAACAACATCAGCTTCACGCTGTATCCCGCGTAGGCAGAGGATCCCGTGGATGCATAACGTGTTAAGTGTCAGAACTCAACACCGCACTTAGCCTCGACACCAGAGCTAAGAAATGGAAATATAAATTTAAGTAAATATTTCATCTCATCGAGTGGAAATCAAAGCCACAACAACCAGTCGGTTTCACAGTCACACTTCGTGCCGCTGCGCCACGACTGGCCTCTAATAAAAATAAAACAACGCTCGGCGTTAACACGCAGTCTCAAAATAAGGAATGAGGTACCGTGTGAGAAAAGGAATGTCTCCTACCGAAAAAGAATCAAAAACGGTACTATCGCATACGGTAACATACTTTGTAACTGCGCCACGGTGGAGTGTAAATGGCGGAAACTGAATACTCTTTGCTAATCTCTACAGTACACTTAACTCGAAGTATTTCATTTGTTTGATTTTAATCAGTATAACAAGATGTATAGAATCGTAACAATAATCATTCAATAACAAACTCTGCAGTAACATCAAATAGTATATTTGGGATAACTATAAACATAGTAAAGAAAACCTAATAGACACCCCATTTCCCATTTACCACCGAATTCTGGAGGAATTGTTGAGTGACGAAACTCAACGCCTGGCTTTGCCTCGAAACCAGAGCGAAGAAATAAAAATATTAATTATTTTATTTCCCCGACTGGCAACCGAGCCCACAACCTAATCGTTCGCGTTTACAGTCACACTTTGTGCCCCTGCGCCACGACGGGCATCTAACTGGTAACGATGTATTAATTTTGTTGTGGACACTATTGCTGGAATATTTAAATGTTTAATATGTGTGTGTGATACATACAACACAGTACAAAAAGGTAATGACTTCAAAATATTTGAAATCGAAATTTATTGTTTTTAACTTAATATCGTGTCGTGCACATCTCAGAGGAGTTTTAACCTTATAATATAAAGTATAACCTGGGAATCACTTCCCGGAATCGAACTCGCAATCTGTCGCGTTTACAGTCGTACGCTTGGGACCATGCTCCACGACTGGTGACTTAATAATTACATAAGTTTTTATAATTTTTAGGGTTTCGTACCTTTTCGGAGAAAAAAGTTCAGGAAAAAAATCTGAAAGTATACATTTGTGGTAACATCCAAAAAAAAAATTAAAAGGGAGGTGAAATTGTGGGACATTAGATGGAAGGACTCTGGCTAAGTTAAGTTTGAATTCCAGAAAAAGCTCGAGAACACCAACTTTTGTACTTTTTGTATTTTTTGTGGTGGGCGAGCCCGACTCGCGCTTGTCTGGTTTTTTATTAATAATTCAATTCTAAGACATCAAGACACACATTATCACATTTGCCGTAATCCTATTAATATAATAATGTTAAAGTTTGTGAGGATGTATTTTGTTCCACTTTCACATAACACATTTATGTAAAAAAAAGAATAAATTGGCTATAATATAACCATAGAGACTAAGCGGGCGAAGCCGCGTTTCGCTAGTGTAATGTAATGTACAGAGGGCCCGCATGAGCAACACCACTTGCTACCCTCCGCCTCTCATTAGAAGGGCACTTGTCCATAATGGAATTGACACTCAAAAAATCGTTCACTGTAGCAGCTGCAATTTAATTTTCCTTATAAAACTATATAATTTTAATTATATATGATATTATAAACATTGAACAATTGAACAATTGAGGCCATGTGACTATAAACATGACAGTTGCAGGTTCGATGCCCATTCCGGAAATGATTATTACAGTTAAATTATTTTACATAACAACAATTTTCCACACTAGTGGACAAAATGCGGCGTTGATGAAAAGGGGAGTAGGTTCTATATGTCATAAAGCTACTTTTTCTATAAATATGAATCTGCATGGACTTTTTAGAGAAACTGTGATAATTATTGGCGTTGTTAAGAACAGTTAAATAAAAAAACTGCACAAAAAAAAGTATATAAACATTATTTATCGATGTAATTGCGGTGCCTGGCCTTTAATATAGGTAGGCTGTCTGATCCTAGAATCTTCTACACTCCTTGACCTAATAATATGCCAATATTTTAACTTTCCAAGTCCTTACGTCCGTGCGTTGTCTGTCCGTCGTTCAGAAAAGAAGTTTTTTATACATATATAGATTATAGAATCAGGGTTCGCCGTCTCTTCGTTCACAAATTAAAATAACTTTTCTTTGCCAAAATTTTGCACTCTCGTTTGCATATAATTCAAACTACTTTGTTGGTTGTACTTATATTATATTATATCTTAAATGTGGATTTTCTCGACGAGATAAATGCTGAGAAAAATATTATTCTGACCGTAAAAGTTACGTTTGGCCATAAAACTCCAAGATACGTTTACGTTACGTACGTTCTACTACAACTTCATTCTTCTTTAATGAGATGAATAACAAAAGGCCGTCGTGGCTCAGCGACACAAGCGTTTAACACGTAATACCACGAAAAATCTGAACGGAAGTGTCTTTATAAGGATAACATAGTGTTTTAACAATAGGTGCCCAGATTCCCTCCGCTTACCCTGCTGAGTGAGACTAAAGAAAAGTAAACAAAAGACGTTCTCATCTAAGACGAAATATACCAACATAAGTTAAACCACATGGCAACTTTCCCCCGCGGTAGACTTTATATAATATGACAGCTTAAAATTTGCCACAAAATTACTGTTAAAAAGGCCGTCGTGGTGCAGGGAAACAACCGTGCTACTGTACAGGTTGTGGTCTCGAATCCCACTCGACGAAATAAAATATTTATTATTTTCATTTCCCAGCTCTAGTAACGTCGCAGAATTCTACATTGTGTTCCACCACTCAGTACGCAATAAGTTTCAAATTCGGCGGAAAGTAGGGAACTAAATTGTTCTAATAATAAACGAAGTGACCAAGCAATAGGTTCCCAGGATCCCTAAGCCTACCCTGCGCGAGATACAGCATGAGGCTAAAAAAATAAATAAAAGAGCTTCAGCATGTAATCCATAAACGTCTAATACAGAAAATATTATTATTTTAATATAGTCCTCTAAAACAAATTTTAAATCGAAAGTTGTTTAATATATTGGAAAAAAGTCACTTAAGCATCAGAATGTATTCAATTATAACTGAAATTAATCATATTATACATATAAACTAAAAATAACCGTTAAGTAGTCAATATTGCATAATAACGCCGTCTCGTCCAAGTAACTACTTGGCACTAAAAAAATTTTTACGACATCCAGACTTATAACTGGGGCCGCCTTGTTTTATTAGGGACTCATAAAATTATATAAGCCTTTTATTAACTTTGAGTGAAAATATATCGAAGGAAAATATGCATAACAAAAAAGGGGAAAAATGGAGTATGTCTTAAACCCTTGGCATTTATTAATGATTTAACTTAAAATATTTTAAACCTTGGTGGTGGTTAATTTTTAACCTTGGTGGTTAACCTAACTTTTGATATAAAAAGTAATTTAACCAAAAGTTTATTTTTATCTTCACCGTTTAGGTTTCCCTAGTGGGGTAGCCAGCGTGAAACACTACGGTCTCTCCACATCTTTTTCGCCTCGTCTGCTGCACACGACACGCAATGCTTCCAGAATTCGGCAGAATCGAGTGTCTTAACACTAGGTTCCCTCTACCTACCCTGCTGTGTGCGGGATACAGCGTGAAAGCAATTTGATTTTTAATAATTTGACAAAACTATAGTGTAGGTTATTAAAATAGTTTAAAAATAGTAAATATCTCAAACGACATTAGTTCATTCTTAGAGATAAAGTCCAAATAAGTCCTTATTGTGATAAGATAAAAAATTCATGTTGAATCATTCAAATAAATAGACTTAAAATAAATGGAAATAATAAACTTTAAAAACGTAACATACACTTGTTGTTACCTGATAAAAAATCTGTTAAACTTTTAGAAATTTATTTATTAAGGCAATTCCATTCCTCACTTTCCAATAATGGTACTGCTTGTTAAGTGCGTAACTCAACACCACCTTGCTTCATTACCAAAGCGAGAAAATGAGAATATAAAATATTTCATTTTCACACTTGCACACTTGAGCCTCTTTTTTTATTGCTGGGAAATGCATTTATGCAGACAATCTGTGCATAAGACAAATATGCCCTAAGAACAAATGATGTGATGAGGTGACTGTGGAACTCATCAACGGACAACCTGATACTACCCACTAAAACACTTCAGCCCCTAAGGCATAATTTTTTTTTCATATATTAAACAATAATTTCATAGTAAGTAGTAATTTTACATTAATTTATAATTACTTACTTTGTCCAAATATCCTTTGCCATTGGGGTCCGAGAGATCCCATATTTTGCTAAGCACCACATCACTGAGTCGAGATTTCTTGAGAAATCGAGCTGCATCCAATGCCTGGATGGCACCTGTACCATTTGGGTCCACCTGCAATTTATATAGAAATAATTACAAAATAAAAATAGCAATCACAAAATATTAAAAATACAAAAAAATCACTTACACTACTATTTTCTTACTAACATTTTTTTTTTGTTTAGTTAAGATATTCCATTTTCCACTCTTTACCCAATTTCAGAGATATTGATTATTCAGGCAGAAGCCTCTATGACACCAAACCAGAAAAACTAAATTCATGTATTCATTCACTAAACTAAAAATTAAACCTGCAACTATCACACTTAGACACTGATAGTTAATTTTTTTATTAGTTTCACAATGTATCCTGCATGCCCTATCTACACAGTAATAATCCCTTTATTACTGTTAAGACACTTCCATTCCTCACTTTCGTTGAAATCTAGTGGCATTGCATGTTGCGTAACATAACTCAAAGCCTCATAGCCAGAGCAGGGAAATAAAAATATTAAATATTTTATTTTTTCTAGTGGAAATCGAAACATCAAAAAAAAAGAATAAAATATTTAGAATATGGGACAGAGGAACAGCATTTGATTATAAATTTAATAGTTGTGGAATCAGATTCTAATCCAGATTCTATTTGCATATAATCATTTCTTTACATATTTATATACTGAGATGAGAAAATGAAAAAATAATAATTTGTAAATTAATAAATGGAAGGTATTAAATTAGATGGAAATGATATACATACAAACACACAGGTCATTTTCATTAACTCTTTATTAACGCCAATAAACCCATAGTAGCAAAATAGAACCTAAATTAGCAGAAGGCTAATGAAAAAACTTAAAGTACATAAAAAATTATATCACATAAAAAATATGGTCTAGCAACAAATCAGTCCAGTACTCCTATCAGAGACTAAGGATGGAATCAACACATACAGAAAATTATTATTAATGAACATTTAAACTATATGTATGCTGGTGATTGTGTAATCAGTATGTAGAAAATATAACTTAATCGGTTTAAAATTTAACGCCTGAAATAAATTAATAAAAAGAAGTGACAATTGTTGATAATGAAATATTGATTTTACTGTCATATGATGATTTGACATATATATTCATCTTGTGTTTTTTGTAGATGTATGATACTTAGGTAAGTATAATTATAGAGAACTCATCAATTAAAACCAGATTTGGAACATAAAAGGATATGGAACAAGTGACAACATTGTAACGCACTTACTTGGTGATAATACGCTTCGTATATAGAACTGTGGGTCCCTGCCACCTGCAACGGTTCAATCCACATATTGAGAAGATTTCTTACGCTATATATGCACTATATTTATTTTACACGATTATTTTCAGTTGTTTTATGGGTGTGACATATCTAGTGTTCGTGACATTTAGTGTCCGCGGAATAGTATAAGATTTTTAAGATAATATAATAACTGAAAGGCGATAACTTAAATTAGCACCACAAATTTACACTACACCATATAGTAAATTATTTGACTGTAACAATAACTAATTATAACGAGTAAAAGTATAAGTTTAAACAGCAGCGTAATCCGTTTATAGTTCGTGACACTTCAACGTCGAATATCGTAATGTTTAAACTTCTTCTACAGGAACAAAACCTCACTAAACAGTAGACAATATAGTCAACTCCGTTCAAATTCACAAATCGCTTTAATCCGCACTACATAAATAATTGAATTTACGTTAATTCTACCTGAGTAGGAGAAGGCAAGGCAGCCATTTTTTACATCTCCCTGTCGACCAATCAATAGAGTCCATAGACAATAAAAATTTTGACAATCACATTGAACTAGTGCTGCTTAAAATAAATCAATGCACAATTGTATTGTCTATGGTTTTTGTTATCGATGATATTGATGTATATATTTTTAAAATAATTATTTTATATTTCAGGTAAATTAATTAGGAACTTCGACCAAAAAAGACTCTAGGTTCAATCATCATTCAATCAAATAAATGTATTTATAAAAAAGTTTTTAATAATAGTTTATACTTTTTAAGAATATATTGAAGAAAGTAAGTGTTAACTGTTAGGGTTATTAAAATTAACTTTAATGCTTATGAACTGTTCCTTTATTTATTGAATCATATTATGCTTGAAAATTTATTTCAATATACATATATTTAAAGAAGATAAACCTTTTTTGTTAATATTGTAAAATGGTAAGCTTTCAAAACTTTTAATCCATTGATGTACTCTAGAATGCCTTTGTGTTAACGGTACCAAGGACATCATCGAAGTTACAACTGCTACAGCGCAAACATCGCATAAATACATCTGAAATTTTAGAATATATTTAAAAAGAATATATATATAAGTACATATTTCAATACTGATTCCTAAATTTAGTAATATTTACCTTTTCCCCAGCCAACCAATTATTTTTACATAGAAGAATCTCTAAAAAGTCCAATGCTGAATACCATTGTTCAATAGCTGAATCTGCCGTAGGCCATTGTCCAGCAAAATATTTTGTCTATAATATATGTTTTTTAAATTATTATAAATTGTGATGATATTAATATTTTACTAGTTTTTACACGTAACGACTCACAATAAAATAAATTTAAATTCAACATGTAGAATTTCCTAAAAAAATCTACGAAATCGTTCGATTATATCTTAAATATAATAACCAAACTTAGAGTATAGGCAAGTTTCTAAAAATATAAAATAAAACTAATTGAGAGATAAAAGTTTTAATCCAACTAAATGAAACCTTACCATTAGTTCGCTGTCAATACGAAACAAGGTGCTCGAGTTAAAAAATAAAATTTGATTTATTTTTGCTCTCTCAATAGGTTCTGTTGGATAGAGGCAACAATCGTTAGCAAGCTGGCAAAGGTATATAGCAATCGCATGACTATCATATATGCTTGTATCTTTTAAAGTCAAAGTTGGTACCTTCTGAAGTGGATTTATCTGAAAATATAATTAATTAAAATGATCTATTGACATTAATTTAAAATATCTATCCAGACCAGTCGTAGAGCCATAAAATGTGACTGGTAGTGGGTGGGTGGATTGAAGCGACTCGAAGAGATGAAATATTTATTGAAATGAATATTTCCATTTCTTCGCTCTGGTATCTAGGCAAAGCGCGGCGTTGAGCGCCGCGCTTTGCACACAAGCAATGTCTTCAGAATTCGGCAGGAAGTGGGGAACGGAGTTTCTTTACACTAGGTTCCCCCTGCCTATTCTGCTGTGTGCGGGATACAGCGTGAAGATATATCATTTATTTAGGTGCATTTATTTCGCTGTGATTCTTTCATTGGAATTTTACTGAAGTAAATAATTTTCTTAATATTAATAATCAAATCCACATTCAGTTTAGTTTAATACTTTAAGTATGTTGAGCAATAATAATTTCGCTAAACACTCTCAACTTAATAATTTGCAGAAGTAAAATATTACCATTACTCTTTTAATATTATTTCATTTTGTCAATAATAATTAATATAAATTTAAATAAATATATACCTCTTTATAAAACTGACTTCTATTTTCACGTTTAAATAAATCGATTTTATGAAAATCTAAGTCGATTTTCAAAATAGACGCTGTCATTAAAACAAACCTTACAGGTGGCGATATTTCATCTCCGTACAGAATAGGTTTTTTAATGGCCAGTGTTCTGCAATTTTTTTTAAAAAAAAAAACCATATTATATATAAGAGACAAAACGTTTTAATCGTATGATACAATACATTTCTATCTATAGATATAATAAAACTGTAATTTATCGCTGTCTGTACATGTGTTCAATTATGAGAAAAATAGTTATTGGGGATATTTACTAATTGATATTACAAAAAAAATTATAATTTTAACTTTTTTGTCTCAGTTAATCTGTTCTCGCTTATCTCAGAAATGGTTTAACCGATTTAATTGCAGTTTTTACAGTTGTATTATATCAAATTATCCTTAATATTTAGTGTTTTTTTTATTTCAACATGTTCATAAATACAAAAGTTATGCCAATGTAAAGAACTGCTACATAATTAGTGTTTTATACACACAAGGGCAAGTACACTTCCATACCAACTTTCCACCCAATTCTGGTGGCATTGTGTGTTGAGTGGTGGAACGCAATGCTGTGCTTTGACTCGTTACCAGAGTCAGGGAATGAAAATATTTAATACTTAATTTGAGAATCGAACCCACAAGTTGTCGCGTCTTGTGCCTCTACGCCACATCTACAAATTACGATTATAACGATAATTGTTTGATTACCTTAGTTTAATGAAATCTTTTTTAACAACGAATAGTACTTACCTAATACTATCTAAATAACAATTTGGAAACAGTTTCATAAACAAATCACTTTTTATTGTACAAAACTTCAACATTTTACTTAACAAAGTATATGTGATCACGAGTCAAACGTAGCTCTCAAAGTGCAGAAAGTGATATAAACATTATAATATATTAAAATTCAACAGTATCTTTTTGTCACAGTAAGAATAAAACCAAGGATACTAATGAATAATGTATCTGAATAGAAAAATATGTAATTTTTAACCGATTTCTGTAAGAAAAAGGAGGTTATCAATTCGACTGATTTTTTTTATGTTTGTTAACTAAGAAAACTAACTACTAACTTAAGAACTTTTGACTGGGTGAACCAATTGTAATGTTTTTTTTAAATTTTGAAATATGTATTAATTGGACCACCCGGGACACTCTACTTTACCGTGTCGTTCTATTTTTTTTTTCGTCCAGGTCTGACATTGGTATCTATGAGAAAATCCCATAAGTATTAAATTTACATTAGGTATATGCTCGCGAAATGGACGAATAGTACAATATCAGGCTAACCGTTTCCGATTATTCTTTTTTTATTTAAAAGGATAGTTTGGTGAAAATTTTATTATGGGATCTGATTTGTTTTTTTTTGGTAAAAAATATAATAGCTGTAAGAATTACAAGGAAAAACATGGTTAAAGTTGGTATCAGATGTGAAATTCCTCATCGTTGCATTTCTTTTCAACCAACTTAAAAAAAGAGGATGTTCTCGTTTGCAAGTGACATCAAAAAGGGGAAAGGTTCCTAGCGTAATATTCCTTTGAACGAATATTAGATTTTTTTTTAATATATGTTCTTGTCAATATGCCATAATGTTAACCTGCACAATAATAGTTGTAATGTAAGTTTTACGATATAATAGTTTTACAATAGGACAACCACTCACTTGAAAAGCATATTTTTAAGGTCTACACGTCACTTAAAATCGTAAAATAAATTAATTTTTGACAAAAATAAAACCAACTTCAAACAACTATAAAAAAAAATTTACATAAAATAAAACGTTCTATGATTTTGTTACTTAAAAATAATTAAAAAGGGATTTTATAATTTTGAAGTCGGTGTCAAGCTAATGCTATAACAACCTCGCTACAATATCATATTACTAAGCTTGTTTGTTTTACTTACTTTATTATTGTTGATATTTTTATTTTACATTATTGTTGACGATATTCGCAATATTTTATTATTAAGTAACCAATAATCAATATTTATGAGCAATTGATAAGTGTCCAACTATTTCTCAATAGCCAAAATTCAATCTGCTTGAACAGCATGTTCTATACCAGCATGGTATAGATATGTATTTAATTCTATCTACCTGGGAGAGAGGAGAGGAGTATTTAAAGATAAATTTAAAAATAAATCACAGTATTACCTTATGTCTTTTATTAGTTGTTTTTTACTAGATAGACATGATGACGATAGCGAACTCCCTTTGCCGATCTTATGCATATATTTATGTATGTTATGTTATATATTTATGTGTTTAGTATACTGTAATCATAGAATGAAGCCCTTCTGTAGTTATTAATGAATACGATTACAATTAAATTGATTAAGATATCAATAAATAAATACCAAATATGATTCAATTAAAGATACTATGGCGCATTGGGATAGTTTCTTATTGTACAAATGTTGGCTGTAGGTCAATCTCCTCTTTGAGGAATAACTTAAGCTGTTATTTGGAAGACATTTTTAATATTCACATACATTATACGTCACTAAGCAGTATGTCTCGAACCAAGTATCTCAACGAATTATCTTTGTATGTAATATAATTTATTATAGGGATTAATTACATTAAATAATTATACTACATCATAAATACTTTGTAATATGACAAATTACCTAAATAAAAAATACATATCATAGCGTTAATTCTTTTCTTCTAATATCAATTTTAATTGCAAACAACAGCCAAACAAATAACAACAACAACGTTACACATTTTTGTATCAAGTTACTTTTATTGTCAAGTTGGAGTTGCTGACTTCGGTTATACAGTTTCTTATCTCTTAAAGTGCGTTATAAAATTTTATATGAGACAGTTTTGTTATAGGAATCTATCCCTTATTTGAAAATGTTTTATTATTCGTATTCTATAATTTAAAATTAATTTCATAATATAAGTAATTCTTTATTACTTATATTATGGAATAAGTGTTATATAACTTATAAAGAAATAACTGCCCCATAGTGTAATAGTATTTAGAATTAAAAAAAAAAAACTCAATGAACAGATGATGATTATTACTGATTTTAGCATATTTGAAGACGAATAATAACTTAAGAAAATGTGTAAATATCCATTTTAAAAGCATTTTAAAAGGAAAAGTGTTCTTTAAAAGCAAAACGATGCATTTAGTCTTAAGTCTTTTTATATTTCTTTTCTTGCTGTGTTATGTTACCATCCCTAGCGGAACTAACTAATAAATAAATATATTATAAATAAAAAAAAATAAGAACATATCTGTTCACCCGTGTTCACAATACAAATCGATAATGATGTATAATCGATAATGACGTCACAGGCTCCCGATGATTATTCATTGACCATTGCACATCACTGAGAGGAATCCACCTGTCATGCACGTACATGTCAATGATTGGAATGGAATTCTAAATTGTTGTGAAGACTAGAGAGGGATAGACGAGGCTCCCAAGGTGCAAGCTCAGCAATTAATTATGTAGATTATCAAAGCCATTGTTCGCGCTCCCGACGCTGTGAAACTTTACACAAATATATACGCTTATTCTCACGTAACGCAAAGAAAGTTCGTGCTTATTGTGAAAGGTATTTGTATTCCGTTGATAAGACCTAGTAACTACTTACTGACTGTCCCATCATGAGTGTTCGTGTTCGTGATAATCACCAATAACATTACGTTATAATCTCGTCTAACTCGTCGTTAAGAATTGAATAATCTCAAGAATCTCTTCAAAATAGAACGTAATAAGTGACTAATTGTAACTCATCATACACTGTTGTACACGGATGTCGGGCTTAAAAACAAGTGATACAATGCCAAAGATTGGGCATGTGACAGACTTGCGGGAGCAGTGGCTGGTGCGCGCTGATGGAGCTTTGGCGCATCATCTCCAAGATCGTGAAATATCTTCACATTTGTGCGAAAACAGGTACCGGAACCAACAGATACGGGAAGATTTCCCTGTGGCTTTAAACGAGCAAAGGGATATAGAATTTGAAGTCCACCAGCATGAGCTGTCACGACGTCGCCAGGCTGAAATCGACGCTGAAATAGCCCGAGAAATGGCTGAAATTAACATTCGCCGTCAACGACGTCGTCCTAGTAGAGATGCGCTCCCTCCGACACCTCAGCCATGCTCTTCAAAGGTACCTGCGCTTCAACCTCCTGATATAGACCCTGAAGAGTTAGGTCTATCTGCAACTGAAATAGAGCAATTGAGGAAACGCATGGAGCAAGAAGAAAAAGATGCAAGGTTAGCTAGGGAGTTAAGCCATGAAAGTCAAGGTCAAGATGCTTTGCTGGCAGACATGAGATGTGCTGTGGAAGCTCAGGATGGGGAACTAGCACGATTGTTGCAAGAAAGAGAATACAAGAAGTTACAGAGAGCTAAGGAGAAAGCGAGACAAAAAGCCCTTTTAAAGAAGCAGCAAAGACAAGCTATGCAGCAGCAAATACCCCTACCGGACCCTCCACAAACCACTTTATGTGATGCTTACAGCAACCCTCGAGACATGATAAGAGAGAATGGCTTAAGACTTTGTAAATCAGTTGACTCTGACCTCAACTATGTGGAGCCATTTGAAAAAGAACATATACAGTCAAAAGCGAATGCATTGTTGTCCAAAGAGTTATCCAAACAATATTATAACAATGAAGCAGGAACTTCAAGCACAAATTTAAATATATCGCACAAGCACTCAAAATCATTTGAATCCCACCATTCAAGCAATTCTGGTTCTTTAAACTCCTCAATTCATCACAGGCATCCTCCTCCACCACCTTCTACTGGGAAGAAGCCTCGGTTCCCAGATCCTGTCAGTATCAGACCAGCATCACACTACCCGACAGACAATGTTCTGTCAGGGATGGAAAATGCGAACACTTCTATGTCACATAGTCTCAGTGAAAATAATAACTTATATAGTTCAACATATCCACCTGACCACACCATAACATCACAAGACTTTGAGCGACCAGATCCTTCTAAACGATTGTCTGTTATATCTGACATTACTGCAGAAGGACTTGCTAAAAAGAAAAATAAGCAAGCTGATATGCAAAAAAAGAAAAAGGGATGTAAAATTCAGTAATTATATTTTTCTAATGATTTGTGGGTTCCATTCTTACTTGAATTGGTGATTATTATTGATTGAAATTAATCTTTATTGCTTATCATAAAGTTCAAATTTATTAAGTTACAAATAGATTTTTATGGGTGCATAAATCAGTGGCTTAGATATTACTTTATACAGCCAGTGAAAGTTTGTTATAATTAGTCACAGTATTTTTTTTCTGAATCTTCCAAAAAAAAAACAAAAGTAGGTTAAAAGTTTTAATGAATAAGTTAATAGGCAGATAAAAAGTATTGTACAATAAGCTATTTTTACTTTTTTATGTTAATTTTAAGATTTTATTTATTCTTTATATACTCTGTGGCAGTACCTGCATGGAAGTGACCAATGATTCTTTTTGTTGGGCTGAGATGCCCTTAGGTTTAGTTGTTAATTTACATTTGTCATTCCAATTTTGTGATTTCGTTTGACCTTTTTGTCTTGGGTTTCTTTCACAAGCACCCATTTTTTGTTTCTGTTTTAATTTCTATATCATATATGCTTATATTTAAGATTTTTGATACATTTACAAGAAAAGGACAATTAAATAAATACAAAAAGTAATCTCATTTATCAAATTTTTTCTTAGAAACTGAGAAAAACAGAATTATTTAAGGTTTATATCATTTTGAAAAAATTGTATATCTAGTACTTAACTGAAATATATATTAGAAGACTGAATAAAAGTTAACCTTTGTTTAAAAGAAAAACTCTTCCAGAAGAATCGTTTTTTTTATATTTGGCTCATTAATTTGATAGTTTATAATTTTATGGTGCTCATTGCATTTCATATTTATTATTTTAAGATAACTTAGTTACGCTATCTCGAATTTATTTTTATTCTTTATTTTAATGGTTACTTGTAAGTTTTTCAATGTTGATTGTTAAATTAATAAGTTGGAAGCTACAGTCCTAATAACTTACAGTTCATTATAAACAATGATTATATATATTTTTTTAATGGAATATGTATAGTGAATGTAGCATTAAAACATTCCATTCTCTACTTCTCGTATGTTTTCAAAATATTGTATCTTATCTAAAAATACTTCATGCTGTATCCCGCACACATCAGCGTAGGTAGAGGAAACCTAGTGTTAAGACACTGTTCCCCTCTATTTTACAGTCACACTTTTTGCCCCTGTGCCTGTGCCACGGCTGACCTCAACATATACATTCAAATTTTCTTATAAATATGTTACAACTCAAAATTTTATTAACTTTACATTCAACCACTTGAAAAGTTTACTCTATAAGTAATGTTTAGCTTTAAACGCAATGTACGGCCTTAGACGTGCCTTAATGGAACCGAACCAAACTTGAATTATTAATTTTAATAATAAATAATTATAATTATGTAGATATTTGTTTTATTTTAATATTCCTTTAAGTACCTACTTGTTTTAGGATAGGCAATTTAATTAACCTAGGAATGTCGTGCATTCGTACGCTGTTTGTGGTAAAATATTTCTATTGAGGCCAGTCGTGGCGCAGTGGCACGAAGTGTGACTGTGAAACCGACTGGTTGTGGGTTCGATCCCCACTCGAGGAGATGAAATATTTACTTAAATTTATATTTCCACTTCTTCGAGGTTCTTGGTGTCGAGGCTAAGCGCGGCGTTGAGTTCTGCTACTCAACACACAATGCCTCCAGAATTCGGCAGTAAGTGGGGAATGGAGTGTCATAACACTAGGTTCCCTCTGCCTACCTTGCTGTGTGCGGGATACAGCGTGAAGTGACGTGATTTATTTATTTTTATTAATACAAATGTAAGCATAAATGATTATTGATGTATCTTCTTCGAAGTGCATTCAGACTAAAGGTAATTAGATCTATATTATTATTAGTAGGTCACTGAGCAACGGTTATAAATTATAATTAATACTAACAACAGAATTGTATGCAAATTATGGTTGATGTGTAGTCTGTTTAGTGATCAATGCATTAATACTTACGTACATAATACATATTAAGTAGATTTTCGCACTAATGGCGCAGTGGACCGTTCCCATTTTGTAACTTGTTCCGGAGTTGAAGTCCCAGTCACGGAGTTTATACACTTTTTATCTAGCTTCGTTTTAACCCTATCGTTATAGCCAAGCGAACGGAGCGCTAAAATCTACCTCGTCTTAGAAAGGAAATTATTAAATGAAATGAAATGTAAAAAAACAAACAGCCTTGTATTGTATCCCACATACAGTAGGGTAGGCAGAGTTAACCTAGTGTTAAGACACTCCGTTCCACACTTTCTGCCGAATTTTTCGTGGCATTGCGTGTTGAGTGGTGCACTTCAACACCTCTACCTTGGTGCCAGAGCGAAGAAATGAAAATATTAAGAAATAATAATTTATTCCATCGATAAGGATCGAAACCCACAACCATCGCGTTAAAGTCACACCATCGCGCCCCTGCGCCACGACGGGCTCAATACCTATTAATATTATAAAGCTAAAAAGTTAGTTTGGTTGGTCAGGAAAACTTTTAGAAAACTTTTTTACTTTGACTAGCGGGAGATGGAGTTTCTTAACACTAGGTTCCTTGTCCGTTCCGTGTCTTAACTCTGTGTACGGGATACAGCGTGAAGCTGATTTTATTGAATTTTTATTTTTTACTTTGACGACTGGTGTTGACAAAGGATGCTGGGCCAATCTCTGATATTCATATATCTCTAATATTTACTTAGAAAAAAATATGGCCGTTTATATCGCAAAAACTTGAATTTCGACTTTCAGAATCAAAATTTATAGGGTATTTCTGGTTACCTAGGATTATGAAAATTAGTACATGCACAAAATTAGTACTAGTTAAAAACAAAATCTAAAAAATAATAGCCTTAAATAGTAAAAAAACAGTATTTACTTATACATTATAAAGGGAATCAAAATTAATAGGGTACTTTTGGTGAACCTAGTTCAAGTGAGGTATCAGATGAAAGGTTCTGGGTAAGCTAAGACTGAATTTCAGAAAAAGCTGGAGGTCTCGCTCCAATTTTTATACGGAACCCTCAGTGAAGTTAAATCCATTCCTTGTATTTAGAATCGAGCTCGCAACTGTTGCGTGTGTAGTCAGACCTATACCGTTACGCCACTACGGCCTATATAATATAATATTTTTTATTTGTCGGATAAGCTCAAACAACTTATTACTTATTTAAATAACTCATACTCCAGCACACTCAAAGACGTAGAAGAAATCCATTCCATTTTCTTTTACCAAATTGAAGAATTCTACATATTTATTAATTTATATATGTTGTAGCCTAAACTTCGTTTAGATGGACTACAAAACGTAAAATAATGTTCTCTCCTGTTTTCTCCTCCCTTAGTAATCCAATAAACAAGTCGCTTAGTAGGAGAAGTTTTATTTGTAGGTATACAAAGATAAACATTTTTGTGTAAGGATAGATCATCGAACTCACAACCATCGCCCAAACAATACAATACTTTCAATTTAAATCTTATCCTGTTCCCTTTCTTATAGAAATAGCGGTCACTTATAGTGCGTTCTTACTGTACAATATGAGTCACGAATCAATAAAAAGTTTAAAATGCAGTTTCAAGTTACAACCAGTTTGGTATGTCCGCTTGTAATCATTTAGCGTAACATATATTCTCTTATTTAAAAAAATTAAAATAAAATTAAGTAAATCAGCTACACGCTGTACCCCGCACACAGCAGGGTAGGCAGACGGAACCTAGTGTAAAGACACTCCGTTCCCCGCTTTCCTTCGAATTCTGGAAGCAAGCAGGACACTAGAGCGAAGAAATTAAAGTATAAATTTTAATAAACAAGTATTTATTAGTCGGGATTATTAGTAAGGATCGAACCCACAACAAGTCGTGTTTACAGTCACACTTTGTGCCCCTACGCCTCGATTGGTCTCGTCTCACTCTATTATTTATGTTCTATTTATTATGCTATATGGAGATGAATCATTTGGATAGAAAAATATAGGTATATTATATATTAGAACACATAAAACACGATATTCTACACTAAGCGCTACAAATCCTATAGAATGTGTTCGGAGCTGTAAATTATATTAGCCTAAACTGGAATGGTTTACTAGCAACCTCTGAGGAGTTCCACTTTTACGGTCCTGGCTCCATCATCAGAACAGCTCGAAAGTATCGTTATGTAGTATTAAGTGTAACGGTCAGGTTTCATGATGTTTTATACAATAACTACAATTTGTGTTTGTGTGAAATAAGATTCTAATTTAGGTTAAAAGTGGAAACCAAAACAGAGTCCCAACAATTGTTGTCTTTGGCTATCCACTATCTACGTAAAACGAGAGTAAGACGTGATTTTTTTCTTCGATGTTTGGTAACAAAATTAAAAACGAACTATAAATATAATATAACAGTACAATTACACGATAAAACATGAAGATCATAAAAACAAAAACCCTGAACTATTGTCCGTAAGTCGTAAGTCCTGTATAACGAGTTTGTAACGGGTTCAAATTCGAATACTAGAACGTGGATACTCTTTTTATTATTTTTATTTATATTTGTAATATAAATAAAAATAATAAAAAGAGCTTAATAAGCACAGGCGTATTTAGAAATATTTTTTAAAGGCATCTTGACTTTTTTATTAGTATTTTGTATAATTTTTAAACATTTTTTAAAGTGTTATTCCACACTTAGGAAAGACAAATACTTATTTAGACAACGTATAAAAATTTGAACGCAGCGGGACTCGAACCCGCGCCTCCTGGAAACCGACCAGGCGCTCTGACCACTAAGCCATGCGTTCTCGCCAAGCTACGTCGAAATTTTTATACGCTTGTTACAACTTATTTATGTTGTTAGCTTCTCTGTAGGGAGATTTTTACAAATTTCCGCTACCCAAAGATAATTACTAGAATTATCGTTTGGCAAGAGAGAAACTATTTTTAAATATTTTTAAACATTTTTTAAAGTGTTATTCCACACTTAGGAAAGACAAATACTTATTTAGACAACGTATAAAAATTTGAACGCAGCGGGACTCGAACCCGCGCCTCCTGGAAACCGACCAGGCGCTCTGACCACTAAGCCATGCGTTCTCGCCAAGCTACGTCGAAATTTTTATACGCTTGTTACAACTTATTTATGTTGTTAGCTTCTCTGTAGGGAGATTTTTACAAATTTCCGCTACCCAAAGATAATTACTAGAATTATCGTTTGGCAAGAGAGAAACTATTTTTAAATATTTTTAAACATTTTTTAAAGTGTTATTCCACACTTAGGAAAGACAAATACTTATTTAGACAACGTATAAAAATTTGAACGCAGCGGGACTCGAACCCGCGCCTCCTGGAAACCGACCAGGCGCTCTGACCACTAAGCCATGCGTTCTCGCCAAGCTACGTCGAAATTTTTATACGCTTGTTACAACTTATTTATGTTGTTAGCTTCTCTGTAGGGAGATTTTTACAAATTTCCGCTACCCAAAGATAATTACTAGAATTATCGTTTGGCAAGAGAGAAACTATTTTTAAATATTTTTAAACATTTTTTAAAGTGTTATTCCACACTTAGGAAAGACAAATACTTATTTAGACAACGTATAAAAATTTGAACGCAGCGGGACTCGAACCCGCGCCTCCTGGAAACCGACCAGGCGCTCTGACCACTAAGCCATGCGTTCTCGCCAAGCTACGTCGAAATTTTTATACGCTTGTTACAACTTATTTATGTTGTTAGCTTCTCTGTAGGGAGATTTTTACAAATTTCCGCTACCCAAAGATAATTACTAGAATTATCGTTTGGCAAGAGAGAAACTATTTTTAAATATTTTTAAACATTTTTTAAAGTGTTATTCCACACTTAGGAAAGACAAATACTTATTTAGACAACGTATAAAAATTTGAACGCAGCGGGACTCGAACCCGCGCCTCCTGGAAACCGACCAGGCGCTCTGACCACTAAGCCATGCGTTCTCGCCAAGCTACGTCGAAATTTTTATACGCTTGTTACAACTTATTTATGTTGTTAGCTTCTCTGTAGGGAGATTTTTACAAATTTCCGCTACCCAAAGATAATTACTAGAATTATCGTTTGGCAAGAGAGAAACTATTTTTAAATATTTTTAAACATTTTTTAAAGTGTTATTCCACACTTAGGAAAGACAAATACTTATTTAGACAACGTATAAAAATTTGAACGCAGCGGGACTCGAACCCGCGCCTCCTGGAAACCGACCAGGCGCTCTGACCACTAAGCCATGCGTTCTCGCCAAGCTACGTCGAAATTTTTATACGCTTGTTACAACTTATTTATGTTGTTAGCTTCTCTGTAGGGAGATTTTTACAAATTTCCGCTACCCAAAGATAATTACTAGAATTATCGTTTGGCAAGAGAGAAACTATTTTTAAATATTTTTAAACATTTTTTAAAGTGTTATTCCACACTTAGGAAAGACAAATACTTATTTAGACAACGTATAAAAATTTGAACGCAGCGGGACTCGAACCCGCGCCTCCTGGAAACCGACCAGGCGCTCTGACCACTAAGCCATGCGTTCTCGCCAAGCTACGTCGAAATTTTTATACGCTTGTTACAACTTATTTATGTTGTTAGCTTCTCTGTAGGGAGATTTTTACAAATTTCCGCTACCCAAAGATAATTACTAGAATTATCGTTTGGCAAGAGAGAAACTATTTTTAAATATTTTTAAACATTTTTTAAAGTGTTATTCCACACTTAGGAAAGACAAATACTTATTTAGACAACGTATAAAAATTTGAACGCAGCGGGACTCGAACCCGCGCCTCCTGGAAACCGACCAGGCGCTCTGACCACTAAGCCATGCGTTCTCGCCAAGCTACGTCGAAATTTTTATACGCTTGTTACAACTTATTTATGTTGTTAGCTTCTCTGTAGGGAGATTTTTACAAATTTCCGCTACCCAAAGAGCGCCTGGTCGGTTTCCAGGAGGCGCGGGTTCGAGTCCCGCTGCGTTCAAATTTTTTTATACGTTGTCTAAATAAGTATTTGTCTTTCCTAAGTGTGGAATAACACTTTAAAAAATGTTTAAAAATATTTAAAAATAGTTTCTCTCTTGCCAAACGATAATTCTAGTAATTATCTTTGGGTAGCGGAAATTTGTAAAAATCTCCCTACAGAGAAGCTAACAACATAAATAAGTTGTAACAAGCGTATAAAAATTTCGACGTAGCTTGGCGAGAACGCATGGCTTAGTGGTCAGAGCGCCTGGTCGGTTTCCAGGAGGCGCGGGTTCGAGTCCCGCTGCGTTCAAATTTTTATACGTTGTCTAAATAAGTATTTGTCTTTCCTAAGTGTGGAATAACACTTTAAAAAATGTTTAAAAATATTTAAAAATAGTTTCTCTCTTGCCAAACGATAATTCTAGTAATTATCTTTGGGTAGCGGAAATTTGTAAAAATCTCCCTACAGAGAAGCTAACAACATAAATAAGTTGTAACAAGCGTATAAAAATTTCGACGTAGCTTGGCGAGAACGCATGGCTTAGTGGTCAGAGCGCCTGGTCGGTTTCCAGGAGGCGCGGGTTCGAGTCCCGCTGCGTTCAAATTTTTATACGTTGTCTAAATAAGTATTTGTCTTTCCTAAGTGTGGAATAACACTTTAAAAAATGTTTAAAAATATTTAAAAATAGTTTCTCTCTTGCCAAACGATAATTCTAGTAATTATCTTTGGGTAGCGGAAATTTGTAAAAATCTCCCTACAGAGAAGCTAACAACATAAATAAGTTGTAACAAGCGTATAAAAATTTCGACGTAGCTTGGCGAGAACGCATGGCTTAGTGGTCAGAGCGCCTGGTCGGTTTCCAGGAGGCGCGGGTTCGAGTCCCGCTGCGTTCAAATTTTTATACGTTGTCTAAATAAGTATTTGTCTTTCCTAAGTGTGGAATAACACTTTAAAAAATGTTTAAAAATATTTAAAAATAGTTTCTCTCTTGCCAAACGATAATTCTAGTAATTATCTTTGGGTAGCGGAAATTTGTAAAAATCTCCCTACAGAGAAGCTAACAACATAAATAAGTTGTAACAAGCGTATAAAAATTTCGACGTAGCTTGGCGAGAACGCATGGCTTAGTGGTCAGAGCGCCTGGTCGGTTTCCAGGAGGCGCGGGTTCGAGTCCCGCTGCGTTCAAATTTTTATACGTTGTCTAAATAAGTATTTGTCTTTCCTAAGTGTGGAATAACACTTTAAAAAATGTTTAAAAATATTTAAAAATAGTTTCTCTCTTGCCAAACGATAATTCTAGTAATTATCTTTGGGTAGCGGAAATTTGTAAAAATCTCCCTACAGAGAAGCTAACAACATAAATAAGTTGTAACAAGCGTATAAAAATTTCGACGTAGCTTGGCGAGAACGCATGGCTTAGTGGTCAGAGCGCCTGGTCGGTTTCCAGGAGGCGCGGGTTCGAGTCCCGCTGCGTTCAAATTTTTATACGTTGTCTAAATAAGTATTTGTCTTTCCTAAGTGTGGAATAACACTTTAAAAAATGTTTAAAAATATTTAAAAATAGTTTCTCTCTTGCCAAACGATAATTCTAGTAATTATCTTTGGGTAGCGGAAATTTGTAAAAATCTCCCTACAGAGAAGCTAACAACATAAATAAGTTGTAACAAGCGTATAAAAATTTCGACGTAGCTTGGCGAGAACGCATGGCTTAGTGGTCAGAGCGCCTGGTCGGTTTCCAGGAGGCGCGGGTTCGAGTCCCGCTGCGTTCAAATTTTTATACGTTGTCTAAATAAGTATTTGTCTTTCCTAAGTGTGGAATAACACTTTAAAAAATGTTTAAAAATATTTAAAAATAGTTTCTCTCTTGCCAAACGATAATTCTAGTAATTATCTTTGGGTAGCGGAAATTTGTAAAAATCTCCCTACAGAGAAGCTAACAACATAAATAAGTTGTAACAAGCGTATAAAAATTTCGACGTAGCTTGGCGAGAACGCATGGCTTAGTGGTCAGAGCGCCTGGTCGGTTTCCAGGAGGCGCGGGTTCGAGTCCCGCTGCGTTCAAATTTTTATACGTTGTCTAAATAAGTATTTGTCTTTCCTAAGTGTGGAATAACACTTTAAAAAATGTTTAAAAATATTTAAAAATAGTTTCTCTCTTGCCAAACGATAATTCTAGTAATTATCTTTGGGTAGCGGAAATTTGTAAAAATCTCCCTACAGAGAAGCTAACAACATAAATAAGTTGTAACAAGCGTATAAAAATTTCGACGTAGCTTGGCGAGAACGCATGGCTTAGTGGTCAGAGCGCCTGGTCGGTTTCCAGGAGGCGCGGGTTCGAGTCCCGCTGCGTTCAAATTTTTATACGTTGTCTAAATAAGTATTTGTCTTTCCTAAGTGTGGAATAACATTTTAAAAAATGTTTAAAAATATTTAAAAATAGTTTCTCTCTTGCCAAACGATAATTCTAGTAATTATCTTTGGGTAGCGGAAATTTGTAAAAATCTCCCTACAGAGAAGCTAACAACATAAATAAGTTGTAACAAGCGTATAAAAATTTCGACGTAGCTTGGCGAGAACGCATGGCTTAGTGGTCAGAGCGCCTGGTCGGTTTCCAGGAGGCGCGGGTTCGAGTCCCGCTGCGTTCAAATTTTTATACGTTGTCTAAATAAGTATTTATTTTGTATAAGTTGTTTTTTTGGGTATTTTTTTAACTAAAAATTTACAATAATTTATTTATTTGGGGTTGGTACGGACCACTCGGCCTTAGTTATCGCGCTGGAGGAGACGGACAGCGGGTGCAAGAATCCAGCGTTAACGCAGACCCGCTCCGCCGACGTAGGTCAGGGGGTAGAAGGCGTTAATCGAAACTTCATCTGCCTCTACCGTAGAGGAACTACTGCGGAATGTTCATCGTGATCCTCCTGCAAGTCATCAAGGCTGCGGGTACACTAGGAGAAAAACTTGGGGAACCCTGAAAGCGATGGTAACCTCCAATAGGCAGGTCTTCCACTGAGGCCTCGTAGTAGTAAGCAAGAGCGATCCTGCGGCGTCTCATTTTAATGAAGAGGGTTTCCGCTGGGTTTTCCGAGTTCTGAGTAGGTAGTTATGTGGTTTAAATAAGGCGCGTTGATGATAGATAAAGGTTTAGTTCTATGTTATTTACTATTGCTACATAATTATTTCTGCCTTTGTCGTTTTCAACTTATAATAATCAAGATTTTTTTTTTTTCACACTCCGTTCCCCACTTTCTGCCGAACTCTGGAGGCATTGCGTGTTGAGTGGCAGAACTCAACGCCGCGCTTAGCCTCGACACCAGAGCGAAGAAATGGAAATATAAATTTAAGTAAATATTTCATCTCTTCGAATGGGGATCGAACCCACAACCAGTCGGTTTTACAGTCACACTTTGTGCCACTGCGCCACGACTGGCCTCGTACTATATAGATAATAGACCGTCGTGGCGCTGCGACACAGCCATGGACTTCAGAGTAGGTGCCAAGATGGTCGAAATAGGATGGGACTACTATGGGACGTATAATATTTTACTCTGTACTAAGTATATTATATTTTCGCGAAGTAGTTACAAGGATAATTTACTAATAAATATTATACCAGATTTTTTTTGTACATATAAACTCTATGGCAGTTATAATTTATAATATAGAAATATAAATAAATGTCAAAAAAAAATTTCCATAAAAATGAAAGAACAGTATAGAATGTACAATTTATAATTGCGTGACAATTCTATTTTAATAAATACTTAGAATCAAAACTATACATGTATCATTCCTTTTTTTTAATTCCAAAAAATATTATAATATATTTTTTTTAATTTTGTTACAAAGTAAATTTTATATAAAAAAAAATGAAAATAAAAAAACACTATTATCAGCCATTTTGTTTAATATTAAATGTTTTTACTTTTAACATTTATTAATCATAATAACACATTTTTTTAGTAATTTTTGACATTAAGTGAATTTGGACAAGTGGAACGGAACGCAAAACAGCTTTAATACAAAATTTACTTTATAAATTTTACTCTTTCTAAAATGCTTCCACGATTTGATAAAAGAATATCTTCAATTTAGCATTATTTCGCAATATTAGCCGCTTGTTTTTTAGCTTTTACCAACTCCACAAGTTCCTTGTATCTCTTCATACAGTCCTTCTTAGATCTTTTTGGTATACATTCAGCTATCTTGTCCCATCTTTCTGGAGTACTCACTGGAAAGGTTTTTATCGCTTGTTCTAACAATTCTTGCTCAGTTTTAGTCCAGGTTTTGTCTTCTTTCATCTCTTTTTCTTTGACCTCTCCGTTAACCTTGGGTTTTGCTGTACCATTGACTAATTTTGGGGCATCGTTCTTCGATATGCTATTATCATCCACTATGTTAATTACTTTCTTTTTATCTTTCTCAAATTGATCAAACGCTTCTTCATTGGCCGCTTTTTTGAGACTACTCTTAGAGAAATCAGAACTTTGTAAATCTTTTGCTTTATTCAAAACTTCTTTAGCATTGAATCGCCTGTCGTCTGTAAAAGTGCCGTGTTGATTCAAGAAATTGGCTACAACATCCCATCTCTGATTTGTTCCTGCAGGGAATAAATTAACTGCCTTTATAAGAAGCTGCATCATTTCCGGCGACCACTCCATAGGTGCTTTTAAAGCTGTACTTTTCTTAGCTTTATGTTCCTCCACCTTCTTATTCTCGAACAGAGCACGTCTTTCAGCTTCGAGTTTCTCTTCAGATTCATTCAGAGCTTCCACAAAAGCTTCCCGGCCTTTACTCTCTAAACTTTTAATTAGTTCCTGTAATTCAACTGCTTTGAGCAGTTCACATATTTTGTCAACGGCGGCCATATGTGAAACAGTTTCATCGTCATTATTAACATAATAATTATTTGCTTTACACAGATCTCTGAAGGATTTCCGTTCTTTCCGCAAGTTCTTTTTTTGTAACTCTCTTTCTGCTCTGGCTGCTTCTATTCTGGCTCTTTCTGCTTCTTCGACCTTCTGTTTCGCAAGTTGAGCTTCCTTTATTAATCTCTCTTCTTCAGCTTTCTTAGCCTGCACTGCGTCCTGAAATGTAATAGTTTTGTTAGTAAAGGAAAAATTTATAAGAAAAGTTAAAAGATTACAAGATAATTCTTTAAAGGACAAAATCAATGAGAAATAAATACAAATGCCATCATGTGGAAAGTGGGGAAGTGTCTTAATGTGACCAGAGTAACTAAGTTTCCAGGTTCCGTCTTTTAGCCTTCTGTACTATGTATGGCGTAAATGAAATATAAGAATATATTTTAACTAAACACTACAGACATGCGTTCCACAGCTTTTTTTGGCTTTTACAAAATTATAAACTTTGATAATGTTCTATTCTTTAATTTTTATATGGGAATCATTTATTTTAATTTCCTTGTGTGTGTCTACTTCGTTATATGAGGAATACAATGTGAAGTTCTCAATCATAAAAATTGCATAAAAACATTAACTTTTCAAATGTAAAAAAAAAATTACATTGATTTCTAGAATATTTTCATGTCAAATAAAATTATCTTCATTATAATACATTTATGTACAATCAAATTGCAGTATTTTTTTAACCCACTAGTTAAAACATTCTTCAGTATTGTGATTGCTTTGATTATTATTATTTTTATAAGTACAGCTTTACAAATATTCCCACATACATCGTATGGAATAGATACAGATTCAAGTTTTTTTTATTACATAGTGTGTTGAATGACAGGACTCAATCAGAGCAACATAACTGAAATAATAAACTCCTCTTAGTGGTATTTGAATCTACTGTCATTAAGTTTACATGTTACATGTACCATTTCACTATTCCACCTTATAATATAGAGTTATTCAACTATAAAGAACATACATTCATAAATACATCCTATTAATTAAGTTGGAACAAATAATAACAACTTTGAGAAAATAAATACAAATAAATACTACAATACTTATAAATTTTATAACATAATCAATTACCTGTCTGGCTCTCTTTGCAGCCAATTTTTTATCCTTGTCCTCTTGCTTGAACCGCTGTATCCTGGGATCATTGGCATACGCTAGATCAACCAAGCTGCGTATCCTGGCCATTTCCTCCTTTTTTAGTTTGGCTCGAGCTGCTTTGTTTTGTTTCTCTATCCACCTCCGTTCCTCCCGGTCAGATCCCTTCTCTTTTTCTTCCTCATCTAAATATGAAAACTCGCGCCAAGAATCGAATTCATACCAGAATGAGTAGAACTTTTCAACAAACTCACGAGGGCTGTTCTCATCACCTAGTAGAGGCACATTCTTCTTTTCGGACCATCTGGCGTTAATTTCGAAGTATTTAGCAAATGATTTAATAAATCCGTCTTTTTTAATTTCACTGGATGTTGGAATGGAGTCGTCAAACTCAGGGTCAACAGAATCGTATGATCGTCTAATTTTAGGAGTTCCGAGGGTCTCGTAAGCCTTTGTGATGCACGTGAAGTAGTCGTCATCGCTTCTCACCTCCTCGCCTAGTGCCTTGCGCTTGTCTGGATGATGTTTAAGTACTTTCTGTCTGTAAGCACGTTTGATGTCATCGTCTGTTGCCTCGTAACGTAATTTTTTTATACCTAGCACGGCGTAGTGGTCTTGCTTCTTCCATTCTTTAGGGTCCAAGCTCCGCAGGTACTCCACGTCATCTTCAAATATAACTTCTTCAGCCTTATCTTTTGAATTCGAAGTGAGCAGTAATGTATCTTCGCCGTGACATTTTATGTTATAATATCTCAGAAAGGCACCCCCAGCACATTCCACTTTCCGTTTCACAAAGGGACATGGTATCGCTACGACCCGGCTATTGTTCTCAAACTCTCCCTCGGTCATCGTTTAAATGTTTTATACAATAAATACGAGCTCGTTACTAACATAACCTAAAAGCGAATTAAATTGTAACAAATTCACGTCGCTGGCGGCGTAGATAGGTGCAGGCGATGTTTTTATTGAAAACAAACTATAATAAATTAAACTATCACCTAATGTTATGAAAAATACATTATATTTTACAAATTCCTTAACGCGTTTCAACCCGTGGAAATATTTCCATACGACATTTTCTGTCTTACTCCGGTATTGTCCTTTTGAAATGTGAATGGATGATTCGATGAACAATATTGAATGGTTCTAGTGACAATTATTGTTACAGATAATAAATAAATATAGGTAAAATTATTGCTACAGATATTTACACTTTTTTAAAAAACGTATAAAAATTTCAACGTAGCGCAATTTAAATCCATATATCTTGTATTTTTTCTTTACTTTGTATAAAATACCACTGCAAAACATTTTTGGAAATATTCGAAAAAAAAATGTATACCAACATTAAAAATAAAATCAGCTGACTGTTGTCATATTGAGTGATAAGACTTATCACATACAAAATTTCGTGTTTAAAACAGTTGATCTTAAAGTTTTCATACAATTTTAAAATACATATTATTAAATTATATTTGAATTAAAAATGAGTAACATGGATTATCTCTTCAAACCTATAGTCCTTGTCACTGGGTTTGGTCCTTTTATAAATCATCCTGTGAATGCAAGTTGGGAAGCTGTTAAATTAATGAATAAAGATGAAATAGAATCGAAACATAATGTGGAATTCGTAGCATTGGAAATACCCGTTACATATGAAAATGTCGATGAATTTGTTCCAGCACTATGGGATACACACACACCTAAGGTAATTTATTTATTGACAAAGTATATATTATGTATCTTTTTGTTACTCGATCTGTTAAAATAAATCTGTTTGTAAAAATATATAAAATCTTAATGCTAGTTTCTATCCGCTCCCTTTTTGTGTTTTTTTCTTAAATATTATAATATACTTAAATTCTATCAATATCTACAATATTTTCTTATAAATCAGTTGCATATTTATTTCAGTTAATGATACATGTTGGTGTATCAAGTCAAGCAAACAAAATCACATTAGAAGCTCAAGCGCACAAAAAAGGCTACCAAAGGCTGGACTATCTAGAGAAATGTCCTGGTAACCATACATGTACTGCTGATGGAGCTATAAGGATTCACACAAAATTAGATGTAGAAAGAATTTGTCAGGAATTTAATGAAAATGATCCATTAGTAGATACTAGTGCTGTGGTATCTAGAGATGCTGGAAGGTAAACAATTGTTTGTTTCTTTTAAATATATTTTTTAAATATTGAGTCTTTTGGGTGTGCAGGTGATCAGTGCACAACTGCACAACAACCAGAAAATTTATTTAATCAAAAGAAAGCTAAAGTCAAGGAAAAAACCGACATAGAAAATATCTATAAATATTGTGGGTTCTATCTACTTGGGGTAATTAATTACTTTCATTTCCCCTCTCTAATAAACTAAACAAGGCATGTAGTTTTTGCTAATGTCTCTGTGTTGGACAGAAAGTTCTCTCTGTTTTTCCTGCTATATGCTATATAGTGGATTACAGCATATTAAAAGAAAAGATTATTCCTACAACAATATTTTGTATTATACAAAATTATTTTTTTTTTAAATAAAATCTTCATCTTCATGCTGTTTCTCACATACAGCAGGTCAGGCAGAGGGAACCTAGTGTTAAGTGTCCGGTCCCTACTTTCTGCCAAATTCTAGAGGCATTGCATGTTGAGTGGCAGAATCAACACCGCACTTACCCTCGACACCAGAGCGAAATGGAAATATAAATTTAAGTAAATATTTCATCTCCTCGAGTGGGGATCAAACCCACAACCAGTCGGTTTTACAGTCACACTTCGTGCCGCTGCGCCACGACTGGCCTTATTTTTTTTAATTTATCTTAATAAATGTAATGATATTTTTTACCTCAATATTATATCAAACATTGATGTTGTTTCAATAGATAAGCAACATGATGTGGCAAACATGTCATCGTAACAAAACCTTTGTTATATGGATAGATAGCTACTTGAAATATTATATTTAACTTTACTGATAATTTAATATACAATTGAATATTGTACTAATATAAATCTCCTTCAAGTTTTGATTGTTGAGGTACAAGCGTGCGACTGTTAACGCGACAGATTGTGGTTTTGTTTTTCATTAGAGAAAATGAATAAGCACGGCGTTCAGTTCCGCCACTCAACACGCAATACCTCCATAACTCGGCGTACTCTACTACATGCGAGATACCGCGTGAAGGTAAAGATGTTTTTGAAAAGCATTTGACTAAAAACGCGATGATAGTGGGTTCAATGCACAGCCTGGCTCCTGGTAGCCAGACGAGGCGTTATTACAGCCATTCTCGTATGCGGATGAAAAATGGACAAGCAATGTCTCGTACTTGGAGGAAAATGGAGTATCTTGACATGTCTTTTGTGTTTTTTAAACATTTTTTAAAGTGTTATTCCACACTTAGGAAAGAAAAATACTTATTTAGAAAACGTATAAAAATTTGAACGCAGCGGGACTCGAACCCGCGCCTCCTGGAAACCGACCAGGACGCGACCGACAGACCTGGTCGGCTTCTAGGAGGCGCGGGTTCGAGTCCCGCTGCGTTCAAATTTTTATACGTTTTCTAAATAAGTATATGTCTTTTGTGTATAACGCGTACAGCTAAAAAATTTGTTTTTTCTCTAGAAGAGTTTTTAGGTTTAAATGAACTTTGGAATGTTTCTTTTTCTATTTAAATTAATTACTATAATTTTTATAGTTCACTAAACATTTTTCTTTCAGATATCTTTGCGAATACATTTATTATACGTCACTAAGTGTGGACAACACAAGGACGCTCTTCGTCCACGTCCCGGACATCGGCATTTACCCGTCAGACCAAACGGCGAAGGCTTTGGAAAGGATTTTAGACTTAACCTGGGAACAAGTTAAAGCCATGGACTCTGCAAAGGAACTGTCTGATAAATTAGAAAATGCCAATTTAAATTCTGAATGAGACTTCCAGCTGTTCCTAGTTAGTAGCTGGTTCTAATTCAAAAGTGTTTACTTAAAAAGTACTGGGTATATAGGTAGATAAAATTGTTGTTACTTAAAAGTATTATAATTTTTTTGTCATATAATATATTCATTGTTACATTCGATGTTGGTAAATTTACATTTTGTTTTGACTAAGTTCTAAATGTTTTTTTTTTAATTAATGTTATTTAAAAAATATGTAATACCTGTATTATAACCTGTATCTTCCATCAAAAAACCTATGAAAAACCAAAGAAAAATGAACGGTTTTACTGGAAAATGCACATTCCAATGATTTTTAATGTATAAATATGATAACCTGTAACTCATAGTTACGATAGTGATCGACCGAAAAATTATCATAAGTACGAAATAGTTAATTCCCGTCTCGTTTTTTGAACAAAAAGATCAGTATATGTTAATTGAGAGCCCAAGACTGTCCAAGTCCAGGCCCAAGTAGTTTCCCGCTGGTAAACAAAGCTGGTCGCCAATTTTGCAAGTGGTTGACTCCACTCCAGCCTACACACTTAAGTGTCTCCGTAACAAAAACGAACACTATCAAAATTTGTTGTAATAAAATGTCTGGCTATATATATATCATCAAAATCAAATTTTATTTTTTTCTGTCAACATGATACCTAACCGCAATATTGTCCACAGGGTCTTCCATGCGAAATTTGTCTACTTCTATTAACGATTAGAAAGCTTATATATATGATAAAGCCTATATCCCTCATTTTTAATATTTAAGAGGGTTAAAAACTTAGGGTACAAAAAATCTAATCAAATCAACTTCACGTTCACAGCAGGGTAGGCAGAGGGAACCTAGTGTTAAGACACTCCGTTCTACATTTAAAGTACCCCTTTTACAAATATGTTTAGAAAGCGTAAACCACTTAATTTTTAAAATTTTATTTAGCGGACCCGAACTCGCGGATGTCGTCCAAGCCTCTTCATTTCTGTACTGTAGTAACGAGGCAAAGCGCAGATACCTATAAGATTTGGCGAAAAGTAGGGAAGTCTTAACCCTAAGTTCCCACTGTTTACCCTGCTATATGCAGAATGTGTGAAGCTGCAAATTTATGGCCATCTCGAAAGCGGCATAACTCCAGATCATGCAATATGGAATAAAAATGTTTAGAAATGACAACTTATAAGACTTATTTCAGTTTGTCTTTAGTCATCTTGTAGGTACACTAATAAATTTCGATTTTGGCCGAAACTGGGACAAATCGAGGGTTCGGTTTCACTTTGGGCCGATCGGACACTATAATCTATTACAACCAGTGTATATACAAAATATTGAATTGACATTAATTTCTATATATTTATAGAAATTAAAATAAATTTTATTTTGGAAATTGTCTTTCATTTACTTTTTAACATTGCTTGCTGTCGTGGTAAGTATTTGTGAGTTTAATTTGTGCCTATGCCTGCTACACACGTAACGATACGTTCTAACGATTTCAACCTATACAGATATAACTAACGTTCACAGTGCCTTCACACGTTCCCGATATCGACTTCAACTACGACCGATATCTATAAATCTGGTTTTCATGCATTTCTCGTTACGTTTATAGCAGGCATCAGTAATAATTAAATACAAATCCTACCAGACAGAATATTTTTTATATTAAATTAGTACTAAGTAACAAAAATGTACTATCAGTTCGATAGTACTTGTAGAAATCTAACTTCTCCCGAACAGGGACTAGGGAGACTGAATCAACTAAATGGTTTGTGTAAAATTGTAGAGAAAAGTGACCTAGTCTCCAATTTAGTAATAGAAATACTGTTTCTAAAACTTCTATGTAACTTTTTAATTTTGTCCAGGATTGTTAAAAATATAAATTAAAAAAAAACAATTAGCAAAAACAGAATAATCAAAAAACAAGTTTCCACTTAACAGAACAAGAAATTTAAGTAGATCATTTTTATACTAATAAATTCATATACTATATATAAATCAGTCTTAACTATTACTTATATAGCTATAAATTGTAAGGCGCACAGCCCATTCTACACTCTTATGCAAGAGTGACCATTGTCTCTCAGCAGTAACTATAAATACAACAAATAAAACAACATATAGACATTAACAATTTAATATCTAATCTTCCTCCTCATCATTGGTGGCACCACCACCCTGTCCCTTGCGCAGGTTCTTCCTCTTGACACGTCCAGGCCTGCCGCCTCCGAATGGTGACTTCAAGGAGAAGTCAATGTGCTTGCCAGAGTCCAAGCGGACAATGAAGGAGGGGATGTTTACAACTTGCTTGCGGACACTGGAAACAAGATTTTGGTTAATTAGATTTTTACTTTTGTGTTGTTTGTAAATTATGCATTGTTGTTTCATGCATTTTTAATTTAGGTCAATGAAACGACAAAATATTAAAATATTTTTACTAAGACTGAAAACTGCTATATCAATAAGTCACAGCAATAACCAAAGTTCCTTTCTTTTATAATTTCAATTTTTTTTTATTTTTGTATTTTCTAAACTGCATTTCTTCATCTTTAATACATTTTTTACATAAAATAGTAACAAATTTTTTTGAAAAAAAAATTAATGTTATAAATATTGATTTTAAAATAATTATTTTAAATCTTTGTGAAAAGTCAATGTTAATGTTTCTTTCCAAAGTAAAATTTATACATTACCTGCATTCAGCTCAATAAGAGCATATCAATTTCAAGACATTGACTTCACAAAGTGAAAATCAAGTGGTCTTTTAGAATATTTCAATACCAGCCATTCTGGCCATAGCAGCTCGTTACCTGTAGTTTATTTTAATTAGCATATTTATATAACTTACATAAATAGTTGTAGATTATTTATTGAAAAAACACCACTTCATTTATAAAAATAAATGACGAGTGAAAAACTTTGTATTAAATGTTATATGTTGAAAGTTTCAAAGTTTGAATGCACTAATCTCGGGAGGTACTGGTTCATTTCGCCATTCACAACAGTAAACTTAAATATAGAAAAAATCTAAGATAAAATATATCTAAGATATAATTAGTCTTACCGGATATGCCTCTGTCTGATCAAAATGCGAGCATGATGGATGGACTTAGCTAGGCCAGCCTTGAACACTTGGGTCTGGAGACGGCGCTCCAAGAAATCCTCAATTTTGAGGCCAAGCACATAATCAAGCTTCATTTGCTTCTCATCCAAGACTCCGATCCTGACGAGACGACGCAAAAGTGCATTACCTAAAAGAAAAGTTATTTTAAGTGAAAATTGTTAACTCTATGTTTGCAATTTGTATGAAAGATGGGTCAGTTTTGTAGAAATCACCATGAAGTTATCTGACAAGAGGTTGCCATTTTTATCATCATTTAAATAAAAGGTGTGTTAGTTTAAATAAGCAATGTATATTTTTATTAACAGTACAAATATATCATAAGCAATGATCATATATGGGCAAGTAATTTCAATTTAGTTCTGTCTATGTTATAAAAACATGAAGAAAAAGATACTAAACATAACCTAAAAACACATGTGTATATACGATAACATATGTTATCAAAACATCAAAAGATACGTCTCATACCTTCGAAAAGACGTTTAGGGTCTTTCTCCTCCAGGGTGAGCAGCTCACGAGCGGCTTTCCGGATCCTGGCAAGGGTGTATTTGACTCTCCACACTTCACGCTTGTTCCTTAGACCATATTCACCAATGATCTTTAACTCCTGGTCTAGACGCGCCTTCTCAAAAGGACGACGCGGTGTGACATAAGTCTTCGAGAAGACCGACGGTACTCTGTTGTTCACCATGATGGCGAGCTACTGTGGAATATATGACAATAAGCCAAAATTGACAACAGAACTTGTAGTTGCTTGATAATCTGACAATTTACAATAGAAAATGGTAGTAAATTTTATTGATGGATGTAATCTTTAAATTGCATAAAGATTTAGATAAAATATAATTGTTAAAGATTAAGTTTTTGGGGGGTTTGTCGCCACTAGCCGTTGCAATCGTAAATTACCAGGAATGCTAAGAATGGATGGGAGCATCCCTGGATACAATACGTTTGGGAATCTATGCATGTGGCATTAATGTCGCCTTTTTGTCCACTCACAACAACCAATGCGAGACTGTTATGATCTACTTTAAGGCCTACGTGAAAAATCGAAATATTTGAGGTTATATTATAAAAAAGAGAGAATCCATTATCATCGCTTAATTGTATGAATTTATAGAAATTTTTAACTTATCATCCTCTTATACACAATGATTTATCTAAGAAATTTAGTTTATTTTATTAAATGAAACACAAATATTAATAATGTTATTAAACGCACCTTACAGCAACGCGGCCCGCCGAAAAAGAGACTGAAACGGTAAACTAAAAGACGTCAAAGAACTAATTGTCAATGTCAAATTGTCTAAAGAATTGTAAAATCGATTCTACAATGGGTTATCGATCAACAAAATCGATTAAAATTCAATTAAAATATTTTTAATAACTACTTTGGTGTATGTAAGCAATCATCATTGATATATTAAAATTTAATAATTGTTTTTTAATTTTTTTATTAAATATTAGATTATTATTTATATCCGATATTTCTAGTGAAAAATGCATTTATGCTTTGTATTTTTCGTGAGAAATTTCTGTACAGCTCAATTTATAACTTATATAAAATTATTTGAACCTGAAATAAATATATATTTTTTATTAATGAAAAACATTAGCTGCCATATAAGAAAATAATACAAAAAGAAATAAGACATTTACAATACATAATGAATACTGTAAGTTCATGTTGGGCTTTATTTGGAAGTTTAAGTAACTGAATTGTTTTCTATTATGTTTTTTTAAGCATTTAGGATAGGCGTAGTTGAAGAAATATAGATATATTCCTTATATTCATATAAATAAGCACTAGGGTTTAGGTTAAATTCCTATTTAAGGGAGTAAATTATGTTAAATTCTCGGTCTGGTAAGTTACCAGTTGTTACTAAACAAAAAGCACGGCGTTAAGTTTCGCCACTCAACACGCTATGTTTCAAAATGGAGTCTTATATTGCTCTGCTTATTAATCTATTTATTTATTTTGTTAAATTTTATTTTTTATTAAATTTATTTAAATAGTATGAGAAATAAATATAATAGACATGTTTTAAGAATAATATTTATTTTATATATTTTAATATGTAATTCAAAAGTATATTTACACAAACTAAAATTTCTTATATTTCAAGAAACCTCTATATTTCTTCGGATTTAATCCATAGGCTTTGAGTCTTTCATCAGATAATTTACTCAATGGATCATTTGATTTATCACTTTGTTGATTCTTATTTTTAAAGTTCTTTTTATTATCTTTTGTATCATTTCCCTGAGCTTTATTATCTGTGCCTTTCTTTTTATTTTTCTTCTTTTTCTTCTTTGGCACTGAATTTGTATCAGAATCTAATTTCCGTTTAAGATTACCTTTTTCTTGAATAGAATCCTTATTAGTAGATTGGTTAATTTCAATATTTTTTACATTTTCTGAATCAACTGCAGGTTTTTTTTGTTTCTTACGCTTTTTAGATTTTTTCTCATTTTTATTACTTTCAAGAACATTATTTACTCCACTATCAGTTTTACTAGGACCTTCATTTTCAATTTTATCAATAGTGAAAGAATTTTTCATATTTTTATTTTTCTTTCTCTTTTTCGTTTTTTGTGTATTTAAATCATTAATATTTGATTTTTCATTATGCTCATCATTTACATCATCATTTTGTTTGATAGGTTCTTTATTTACTATAGCATCTGCATCAATATTACCTTCTGGTTCCGAACTATTTTCAGTGTGCCCATTTACTTTATTCTTTCGTTTTTTCTTCTTTTTGGGAGTTTCTTCTGAAGTAACTTGCAAATCAGAAATTAATGATAGTGATGTACTGTCATTAATTTCAGAATTATTTACTACTTCATTATTCTCTTCAGTATTGTTTTTATTTTTTTTCTTCTTCTTCTTTTTCTTTATATCTTGTGGTGGCACGACTATTTCTGGATCTCTGCAATAAAATTATAAAAATTTTCGTAAGCATTTTTTTTTGTATCCCGCATATAAAAGGGCAACTAGAGGGAACCTTGTGTTAAGACACTCCGTTCCCTACTTTTCGACAAATTTAGAAAGGTATTGCGTGTTGAGTGGCGGAACTCCATGCCGGGCTTTTGCCTTGGTGCCAGAACGAACCCACAATTAGCATTACAGTCACACCCATGTGCCTAAAATATTATTTACATCTAAATTATTAAGAAATAAAAACTACTATTAGACAAAACGCAGCAACATAGCTTTACAAATCACATTTTTTTTAAATTATACTTACTTACGACTGTAAGCACGACAAGTTATGGGTTCAATTCCCTCTCTAGGAAATTAAATATTAAATAAAAAAAATAGAGAGGCGAGTTGATATAGAGAACATTTAGAAATATATTAAATAATAATGGAAAATATCCAAATTTGTAATTATCTCCCTACAGAGACACTAGCAACAAAAAGTAAGTTGTATTAAGAGTATAACCATTTTATCTACTATTGAACTCTACAAGAACATGCCATAATTAGCTAGAGCACTCAGACAGTAAACAACAGGCAAATGTTACAATCCTGGTAGGTTCAAATTCGATATTTTTTTTTATAACATGCTTTAATATAAATAAACGAATTACTCTGGTAACTCCTTAAATAAACTTGGCAACATTTTCTTCTTCAGTCGAACATCAGCTGCTTTCTGTGAATACACTTTGACTTCACCCTTTTCTACATTCTCTGGCCTATATTTGACTATCCTTTTTAATGGCACCCACTGTGTTAGTTCTTTGTCGTCTGCTAGAAGAATCTAGAACATATTGAGCAATTAATATATGTTTTGTATTTTTAGTAATTGGAATATTAATAAAATGATGTATGAGAATTTAAGTTTTTTGAGTTATAAGTTTTTACGGTTTTTAAAAAGGCACGAATTGAATTATAAAAGTTTTATAAAAGTATTAGTAATATACTAAGCAAATTTATATTACGCACTATGCCATAGTATTTTTTATACAAAAATTATTTTTATTTTTTTGTTTTGTAACTGTTCAGATGTTCAATAAAAAAACCCGATGTGCACTTGTCCAAGTGCAAATCGGGCTTGCCCACTGAGGGTTTCGTACAAAAAACGGAGTTATGGAGTTTTTTTTAAAATTCAAGCTTAGCTTATCCAGAGCCCTTTCATCTGATACCTCATACCAAATGCTGACCTCCTTTTAAGGCTATTATTTTTAGGATTCACAAATATAGTTTTTAGTTCTCTTTTTCCTAAAGTAGTATTACCTATCTACAGGTGGCTAGCTGCCAAGTTTCACAAGTCAACCGAAAGTACTCTATTAATTTTAATTCCTTTTATAATGTCGAAATGCGCGTTTAGTGTGATATAAGCAGCCATATCTTTTTTTTTAATAAATGTAGAAATATTTTGCTTTTTTAGGAGGCCAAGGCACTGTAGCTCAGAATATATGGTTTGAATTTCAACTCGATGTCTCCAAGCGTCCCTGAGATAAAGGTTCTTGACAGACAGACAAACAGACGGCGAACAAACTAATCTTATAACAGTTCTTTTTTTCCTTGAAAGGTACAATATTAAATCGCTTTCTAAATGGTACTGAGTTTGCTTTAAATCGACATTAGACGATTTTGATTTGTTCTGCTAAAAAAATATACATATATGCAAGTTTTGTTCGAAAAAAATGCCTTGACGCCTGTATACAAACTCCCTGGTATATTTTTTTTTAAACTGGATGGTCTAAAATCAAAACATCCTCCAATGAAGATTGTTTTCAATTATATGGTATAAAATAGACATACACACACACACACACACACACACACACACACACACACACACACACACACACACACACACACACACACACACACACACACACACACACACACACACAGACAAACTGATAAAAGAGAAAATAAATTTGCTCTTCTTCTATAAACTTAGGAAAAAAATTGTATTATTTATAAATTATTTGTTAATTTGTACTGTTAGCTAAAATTACAAATAATATTACCTCTTCAACAGTCAATCCGTAATCATTGGGCACTACCTGCCTGTATTTAAACCTAGTCGGTAGATCACCACCAATGACATCCTCACAGTCCATCTTATAATATTCCTCCATAAAGTCTGAATAAGTTTTTTCTATGTCGGGCACAAATTTAGGCTTTTCATTTGATAATAATTCGGCTAATTTAGATTTTTTCTTTCTGTTCCTGCGTTTCTTTCCCATGTTTCTTTTCAGTTCTTCTAAAAGATTTTCTTTAGCTTTCTTTGGGTCGTAGTCGGCGTCCATCTTTAATATTGTATAGAAAATTTATTTATGTTAGATATTGAACAGTAATAGAGGTGATCTTAAATAGATATAAATTTAGGAATATTTAAGAATTTTGTATATAGCAGGACTCAAACCTTCACCCCTTGAAAACCTCATCGCCACAGATTTATATCGTTTTTATTTTTTTAGCTTCACACTGTATCTCTCACATTGCAGGATAGACTTAGGGAACCTTGGAGGCTAGTGTTAAGACACTCTATGACACTTTCGTTTCCCACATTCGGCGGAATTCTGGAGGCATTGCATCTAATGTCCGAACTCAAGGTCACGCTTTGCTCGTTACCGGAGCAAGAAAATGAAAATATTAAATATCTAATTACGTCGAGTAGTAATCAAACCTACAACCTGTTCACTTTACCGAAATTCTTACACATTTAAAACGACTTTTTTAAGTGTATACATACATTAAAATTATCATCTTCACAGTGTGGTGTGTTGCCATCATTTTCATCTCCATGATAATTGTCATCATCATCAAATTTTTCCCAATTTTCTGTGACACAAAAACAACTCATTGATTATATATAATGAATAAATTATAAATAATAAAATCATATTACATACATACAATACATATTTTAAATAGTTATTATTATTACACACAAAATATTAATGAAGCAAACCCTTTGAAAAGTGCTTATTTTTTATTATTTTTTATTAATCTTTTTTTTTTATACATCAAAGAAACCTGGTTTCAAGCCATCAAAGAAACCTGGTGATTAGGATCTTAAAGACATTGATGGTATACACCCATTGGCATAAACACATAATTCAACAGTCTTCTGAGAGATCCTATTTTATGTCGGAAGAAGATCCTATGGGGGATCTCCTTTTTAATCTTTTAAATGAGCTAGCTTTCAGGCTACCACGTCGGGATGTTTAAGTATGCGACGAGAGAATGACTTTAATCTGTTGGTAATTTTTACCCTGATATGCATATCTCGATGTAGCTGAGAGTTAGTGACAAACCAAGGGGCATTCATTATTATGCAAAGAGTTGATTAATGGTGTTAGACCACAGAAAACCACATAGGTTTAAGAATAACTTTTACGGGAGAAGTTTGTTATGCAACGAGAGTTTCGATTTCCGTGACAAGAGGCAATAAAGCTTTCGGATTTGTGCTTTTCTTTTTGTAAAATGGATTTTATATATTACAAATCAAACCCTTTAATGTGATAGTCATATTAGGTACCCACCTAATAAGCTCAACCTGACACTAAGAGGTGGACCAAGTTCAGCTTGCGAGATAATTAATTATTTTTTTTCCCCACCCTGGTAATACACAATGCCTGGAAAATTGGGCGGTGCGTGAAGAAAGGAGACTCTTCACTTAAAAAAAGTTATATATACTTTACAAACTTTGGACTTTAAACTTCTGCATGATTATAAAGAAATTTAATTATTTCAATTACCTATTTCCAATTCCTCATCTAGATCAGGAAACACAGGTTTCTGATCATCGGCATCTCCATAGTACTGTTCATCGAATAAGGCTTTCATTCGTCTGTCATGTTCTTCTGGATCAAAGTCGCCTTCTATATCTTCTTCCTATTAAATAAAGGTAGAAATAGGGGTTTATTAAATACTAATGGTTCACTGACATATATTATATTGTTAGCAATATTTCGACGTACGAGCGGTATCGATACCCATCACTACAATTCCCACACATATAAAACAAGCGCTCAGTGGTGCACAAGCTAATTTGCGAGTCTTTCGTCGTTTGAAAAGTTTGGTGTCGATATCTGTCGTGTCATTTTATATTAGAAACATAAAGATTGTTAAATTTTTTAAATGAAACTCTTTTAACCGGACTAATCGCGTATATTTATGATATGACATTTTAGAAACCCGGCGTTTCGAACATTTCGCAGTAGTCCGTGACCACGGACTACGGTTCGAAACTGGGTTAATTCAGAGTAATTTTTAATTAAATTTACCCCAGACCATCTTACATTGTTTTATTTTTATATTTACCGCCTCTGATTTTTAAGAAAATTTATAATATTTTTTTACATTAACCTTTCTTTTATTAAATACCATATCAAAATTTCTTGATACAATATCAACTAATTTTGATTATGTTATATACATTACCTTAAAAGCCAAATCTTCATTTCCCGTAACTTCTTTAATCTTGGCAATCTTTTCCTGTATCTCTTTAAGTTTGAGCGCCTTCATTCGTGCTATTTCCTCCATTTTCTTCTTCTTCTCATCTTCCTTCCTTTCCCGTATCTCTGCTCGTTTGCGTGAGCGACGGTCATCTTTGGGACGTATGTAGTTCATTGTACGCGGGAATCTTTTTAACTGGAAACAATACAAAGTACAAAAAAATTTTACTAAATATAGGGAAAAAATATAAAGAAAATTATATCACGTAAGCGTACTCATCTCTAACTACGTCGGCGATGATTGTAATAAAGTATTCTTATTTTCAACATAATAACATAATAGCGCATAGGTTCCATCATCTTATCAGGTTATTCCCAATTTAATTGTGTATGTACTTACGTAGTATTTTAACACTAGAATTTCTTAGGAAAGAAGCGAGATATTTTTTCAGCTTCACGCTGTATTCCGCATATGGCAGAGTAGCCAGAGGGAGGGTGGGTTCCCCCGACGCATGTTAGGTAGCGACATTCAAAGCCCTACTTTGCCTTGGTACGAGAGTGAAGAAATGAAAATATTATTAAAAAATAGTTCATACCCCCTCGAGTAAGAAGTCGAACTATATTATTATCACAAAACATATCAGTCTCTTAATTTTATAAGCTTATAGCTATAGATAACTACCACTAGTGTCAAAAAACATCTCGTATTTAACTTTTCCCTAACTTTTGAACATTTATCGTTGAGCGCGATCTTTGCTTTACCAAATCAGAAAAAGGAAAATAATGTAATTGTAATTATACCCCCAAGCTGTTAAAATAATATACAATTGTAATACCCACATATTCCTCATCAGGTTCTTCAAAACGGAAGTTGTAGGCTCTTTCAAACTTGCCTTGTTCTTCCACAGTTTTCTCATCCTCTTCCAAGTCATCGTCATCGCGTATTTTGTCTACCGCCTCACCCGCGTCGCCTTCTTCGAGATATCTGAGTAATTCAGATAGGGTTCATATATATAATAGATTATTTTTTAGATTAGCGTTGTATGACAGTTTTCGCCGAATTCTCGAAACATTGCATATTGAGTCGCAGAGCGAGGAACTAAAAATATTAAAATCGTATTCCCCTGAGTGGGAATCAAACTAGAGGCCGTCATGTATGCAGCCACATACTTGTTTGTCTGCGCTACGACAGACTGAAAACAAGAATTAATAGATTATTTTTTTTTGAATAAAGATTAATTTCGAAAAATAACAAAAATCTATTAATTTTGGATAAAGAAGGTACATTAATATCAACTTCATGCTGTATCCTGCATCCACTCCTACGCCTTAGGGGCCGTTCAAGTATTACGTAAGCAGTTTTTTTTGCAATTATTGACCCCCCCTGCCCTATGTCATCAAAAATAAGCAATTCTCTAAGAAATATTTCATTGAAAACGTCAAAAATAAGCAAACCCAATACCCCTCTGCCCCCCTACAGTGCTTACGTAATACTTGAACGGCCCCTTACTCTCAATTGGCTCAATATATCTTTTGTTCTTGGAAAATTTTCAAAAGGTGTGTGTCAAGAACTTGACAACATTTAATTAAATAAATAAAAAATCTGTATTAAATTTATATATTTTATATGGAACAAAAGTGAAAAAAAAAATCAAAATGAGATCATTTTATTCATAAACTTTTTTCACCAGAATAAATAGAAAAATAGAGCTGTATAAGTTAGCTGATTAAAAGAATGGAAAATAATTAAGTGACTAAAATATTTACTGGTAAAATAAAGGTGCACCCTGGGTGCCCCCAGCTTATGTCTAGAAGTAGACATAATTATTTTACTACATATTTACCTTTTATTCAAAATATAATCTCTTAAAAAGGCCTCTCCCTCATTCAATGCCGGATCTGACCACAGTGCTCTCAGTGGTGCCAGTTCCTTTTCCACTTCATTGTCTACATGCTCCACTTTTCCAGTAAGAAAGTCTTTGATTCTTTCATTCTGTAAAAATAGTAATTATATAATTATGACCTTTATTTGACGAAAATAAACTATAAAAAGCATTTCTACTTTTTAATAGAAAATTATCATTTTAAATGTATTTAAGGAAAGAAATAAATATTATTTTCTTGTCAGAGCAATTTTTATGTTGGTTGCTGAGGTAGGTAAATCCATTGCGTCATTTATTTTGTTTTGTATAGTAGGATAGACAAATAGAATCTAGCACTCCATTCTTCTGTTTCTGTACAAATTTGACCAATTGTAAATCTTTCTGACATTTATTATATTTTTACCTTTGATGATTTTATTTTTTCATTTTCATCATCTGATTGATCAATTTCTGCTTTCTTCTCTATACTAAAGATATTAGGATTGTCATCATCATCATCGTCACTGCTCTCACCAAAAGTCACTTTTTTAATTTCAGGCTCTTTTTCTAAAATTATCAGTTTAAATGTATTAAAATGACTGAGTAATATAAAAATAGACATATTTTTTTATAAATATAGAAACATTTTTTGTACCTTTTTCTTTTTCAACTTTTTCATCAAAAAATTTGTAGTTAGGATCATAAATTTTGGGATCTTTTGTTTTTAAAAGTGCTAAAGTTTTAAGGAATTGTTTTTCAACTTCTTCTGATACTTCAGGAGGTTCGTCACTTTCATCTTCACTATCAGATGACACAGAGGCATCTGAGTTTAGAGCTTTTGAGCCATATTTTTGTTCCACTGGAAAAAACAAGTATATTAATAAATTTTATAACTTAAAGGAAAGGTAAAAATTGGTATCATTGCTGTCCTATATAATTTATATAATGATCCTAATATTATTATTAAATTATGTTCTCACATTTGTGTAATTCTTCTTTCTCACGCCAAGCATCATATTTTTTAGCATATTCATTTTCTGTTTTAAGAGCCACTTCTTCCTCTGAATCTTCATCAAACAGTGTTGGCTTAGTCATTTTAATTATTTATGAGCCACATTAATTTTATTAAACACGTATTATGTATAACCAAAAATGTAAATACAGCTGCAAGCATGGCCATCCATGATAAAATATATGTCAATTGACATCTATCACTGTCAGAGAAACAAAGTAATTAACATATTTAATGTTGCAACAAATGCTTCATAATTTGATTAAACTACGTATTATATATAATTAAATTTCGTATTCAATTTCAATAAAGTAACAATAAAAGTAAGAAATATATAATACTTATTAATAAATATATATATTTTTATTTAAATAAAGTATATTTCCTTGCTTAAATAATATCAATTACTAATTTATATAATTATAATTTTATACGTTAGTAATTTAATGAGAAAAAAATATTTACTTATTTCATTATATTATACAGTACCTATTTACCTACCGTTAAGTACCGTAACTTTAACAGTTTTATATAAAAAAAATACCTGTGGCAATTTTTTTTTTCTTCTTTAATCGTTTTTTTATAGATAAGTAAACTCTAAGCTAGTTGTAGTTGTCAAATAATTCTAACCTAAATTGCAACCGGCTATGCTTTTAGTTGTTTATTATTATATTTGTACTTTAGAACAGCGATTATTATTATAACTAACTTGTGTATAGAAAAGAAACGAAAATGACGACAAACCCGCGTAAAGGCACCGATCCGGCGCCTTTGCAGGAAAGTGATCAGCTTACTATCCGTCCATTGTAAATATCAACAACTTATTTTTTTTTATTTAATACTTTATTACACACGATAAATCATATGCAAAATAGTGTAAATGCGGCTTTATCACCACAGGTGATCTCTTCCAGGCTACCCTTACCATAAAAAAGATTAAAAAAACCATGGTTATTGATTGTAGTACAAATGTATATTTATTTAATTATTTATCTTAACTCAAGTTTTGGGAATATTTAGGAGTTATTAACAATTAAATATATTATCTTTAAAACGAAATTAAAATAATTACCTATGATTTATTAATAGCAATGGAATTTTTCCAGACAAGTAATGAATTTAAACTTATGACAATTTCTTACATTTCTGAATTACAATAGTTTTTTTTAATTTTCTTAGAATGGCTTGTGATATTTTACAAGATTACTTAAAATTATTATTAAGGTAAAAAGTTAGTACTGCATGGCCTAACTTTAATAATTTTTATTAATTGAATGGTATGAAAAAGCAATAGTAAATTTTGAGTGTTCATTTTATATTGTAATAATAAATTTTCAGAGGAGCTGGGCAAGAAGTAGGAAGATCATGCATCATGTTAGAATTCAAAGGAAAGAAAATAATGGTATTTATTTTTATAAAATAGTGTATTTCATTAGATTTTTTTAAAAAACCTTTGGTTTTTTTAATGTTTTGTATAAAACTAAATAATTACATAATATATTAATTTTCTTTATTTTAAATAATTACATAATATATAAATTCTGTTATTGTCACTATAAAGTAAAACAAATATATAGAAATGTGTAAGAACATAGGAAGACTCTAACTTGCACGTTGTTTGAGTTGAGTTGAGTTTTAAGTCTCAGTATATATTATATTTGATATGTTTTTGAATATAATTAATTAAATTGTCATTTATTTGTTTGTAGTTAGATTGTGGTATCCACCCTGGACTGTCAGGAATGGATGCCTTACCATTTGTTGACTTGATAGAAGCAGATGAGGTAGATTTATTATTGATCTCACAGTAAGTAAACTATAACATTGACCTTAGGATAACTATAATTTTAAAAAATGCTAATTAATTTATTTCAATTGTAAAATGAAAAAAAAATCTATAGATAATTAAATTTTTGTTAAGACTTTTTCATTTTTGATTCTCTGATCAATTTTTCATGACTACATGTTAAGTGGCATACATATATCAACATCTTGCTTTGTCTCTTTTTCAAATATACTTTTTGGATATATATTATTGGTATATATAATTCTACATAAGTTATAATAAATTTGAAATGCCTCAATAAGAAGGAGTAGCTTAGTAATATACTGGTTCAAACCATGTTTTGTTCAATTATTAATATGACATATTAATATCTTTCCATTGAAGTAAGGTTTGCTTGAAATAAAAATAATATAAATATAATAATTGCTGAGAATTGAACCCACAATGTGTACAACTGCCCCAAATTCCAATTTTGATAATCAATATTTTTTCAGTTTCCATTTGGATCACAGTGGAGCATTACCTTGGTTTCTTACAAAGACATCTTTCAAGGGCAGGGTATTTATGACACATGCTACCAAAGCTATCTACAGGTGGCTTGTATCTGATTATATTAAAGTTAGGTGAGTTTATGTATGTTCTAAAAATACTTGTTTTAACTTCATCCTATATACCACATACAGCAAAGTAGAACCAGGTGCCCAGGTTCCAAATTAAGCATGTCCATTTTCCCATTTTCCACATTTTGGCAAATATTGAGACATTGCCAGAATGAGATAATGAAAATAAAATCAGTTCCTGGAGTGTGAATCAAACTCACAACCTGTCTCATGTACAGTCACATTCCTATACTTCAGCACCATGACTGGCATTTTAAAATAACTTTGTATATGTTAGTTAATGGAATTAGTGTATTTCTAATGAAACTATAAATTTAAGTTATTTTTCATATATTGATGCATCTCTTGTAATTATGCATATAAATTATTTTATTTATTTATTTATTTAACTTAACTTCACGCTTTATCTCTAGCAAAGTAGTACTTACGGAGCGTCAAGAAATTATATATTCAATATTTTCATTTCCTCGATCTGGTAACAAAAGAAAGCACGCTGTTGAGTTTCGCTATTCTAGAATACGGAGAAAAGTAACGCAGAGGCACAAAGTGCGACTGTAAAATCGACTGGTTGTGAGTTCGATCGTCACTCGAGGTAGTGAAATATTTATTTACATTTATATTTCATTTCTTCGCTCTGGTGTCAAGGCAAAGCGCGGCGTTGAGTTCCTCCACTCAGCACGCAATGCCTCCAGAATTCGGGGGATAGTGGGGAACGGAGTGTCTTAACACTAGCTCACCTCTGCCTATCCTGCTGTGAGCGGGATACAGCGTGAAGCTGATTTGATTTTATTTAACTCCTTGATTTTCTTTTTTTTATATAAATATTACAGCAATATATCAACAGAGCAAATGTTATACACAGAATCAGATCTAGAAGGTTCCATGGATCGTATAGAAACTATAAATTTCCACGAAGAGAAGGACGTAAGGGGTGTTAGGTTTTGGGCGTACAACGCAGGACACGTGCTCGGAGCGGCCATGTTTATGATTGAAATTGCTGGCGTTAAGGTAATTTTGTTTTTTGTTTTTATATCGTAGGGGCACAAGCGACTGTAAACGTGGCCATAGAGTCGATTCCCAGTGGAGGAGGAATAATAATTTTCCTTAATCTTGTTTAAGGTATTATATACTGGCGATTTCTCTCGACAAGAAGACAGACATTTAATGGCGGCCGAGATACCTACTGTTCATCCCGATGTACTCATAACTGTAAGTAATTTGCAATTGACGTAGAATAGTTTGCTTGGACCCGTTACAAAGTGTCGGTCGCAGGAGTCGACGTACGGCACGCACATCCACGAGAAGCGCGAGGAGCGCGAGTCGCGCTTCACGGGGCTGGTGAGCGACATCGTGGCGCGCGGCGGCCGCTGCCTCATCCCCGTGTTCGCGCTGGGACGCGCGCAGGAGCTGCTGCTCATCCTGGGTGAGTGACAATTTGCCTTCTGTCATCTACTGTCACTCCCATATCAGTTTATTTTACTCTGTGACACTCCTTTCTGGCCGATATAAATAGTGAAGGGGTCATTAATAGTTATTTTAAAAATTAAACTCTTAAACCGCATGTCGCGTAAATAAGTTTTAACCAATTTTTTTAAAAAATAAATAGTGATATACCGCCATTTATTAACTATATTTTATATGTTTGTACGTCGATTTCTACTTCATCTATAGACCAATTAAAAAAAATATTAAAAAAATAGTTTTTCATTCAAATGAGTGTATGTGAAAACCTATTTGAATATACTGAGGCCTTCATTCAGCAGTGGACAGGAACAGACTGACGATTATAGTGTAGATTAAAAGTAGTTTTATTAAAATTAAGATTAAAAGTAGTTGTAGACTAACAACACAATATTTTTAATTAATATTAAAAAATAAAATAGTAAAAAAACTGACTCTACAACTAAAAACCAAAACTAAATTGTACAAAGCAATATTTTAACTACTTTAAAGTAAAAAAAATATATAAAAAAGAAAAATTATCGTTAAATTATTGTATACCTACTAACTACAATAAAAGCTAAAGTAAACAATAAAAAATACCCATATTGGACCCGACTAAAAAGTAACAAATTTTAAATAGTAAATAGATTTATCTTTATAAAGCTTACAGTAGTGTATGTAAAATGTGTAAAATTAGTGAAAATTAATGATTTTAAGCTATCATGTAACAAGTAACAAATCATTTATTATAATAACTTTTGCAGACGAGTACTGGTCCCTCCACCCGGAGCTACAAGACATTCCCATATACTATGCCTCGTCCCTGGCCAAGAAATGTATGGCGGTGTACCAAACCTACGTGAATGCGATGAACGACCGCATTCGTCGACAGATTGCTGTTAATAATCCGTTTGTGTTCCGGCATATATCTAATTTGAAGGTATGTGATTTTTTCTTTATTCTTTTTATGTAGTTTTTTTTGTTAAAGTTTGTGTTGTTTATATTTGGTTCTCCACAATTTAATGAAGTTGCGCGAAGTAGTTTATCTATTGGGTTTCCAGGGCCTATCCTGTAGAAAAATCATCTGTTTTTTTTATTGGTTGTTGCTGTTTCTATTCACTAATTTGATCGTATCAGATTCTCTTAAAAATATATCATTCAAAGAGTACAGCTAAATTTACAGTAGCGAAAGCGTTACATATTTTAGTTAAAATGTCCCATTAAGTTAATAGCTTATGAGAGGCAACCACCATAGACTATTATTTTTGTCTTCACAATATCAATAAAAATAATTTACTTACGGTGATGATATAGATAATTCAATTGTTATTTTGCCTTAGTTCAAATACATGTAAAGCTTATTAAAATTATAATTGTAATTTTTTTTTTCAAATAATACAGTTCAAGTTTACTCCATCTGGTCTGGACAAAATTATCCTATAATTTAAATTCGCTGAGTATATTCTACTATTGTAAATGTAAAACTTTACGAGGATGGATGTTTGTTCGACTTTCATGCAAAAACTATCAACGTCAATTAGTAACGTCATTATTTAAATGAAACTTCACAGAAATATAGCTTACATATCAGAATACCATAGCCTATGGCTACAATTTATGTAAACATATATACTTTGGTTATAATATAACAAGAAGTTAAGCGGCGAGATAGATAAGATTTATCATTAACTAGACAAATGAGACCACTTAATAATAAAAAAAAATATATATTTTTGTTTACAAAATACTAACTGCGTATTGCATTCTCTTCGCCAATCGCAAACACATCTATTTCTGGTTTTACTTTATCATAAAGATGCGGGAAAGCGCCTTCAGCCTTATACTTCTTCCTCACCACCTCATACAATGCCAAATCAAACATTTCCTCAAATTCTTCTCTGTTCATGAATATATCCGCGTACAAGAATGAGTAACCACCGACGTCGCGAGTGAACTTCTCCATTTTTCTCATCGCATCCACTGGATTATACGGTTTCTTCTCTTTGACTTTTCCCGGGACTCCGTAGACTCCTAAATCGTTGTACATCGCATAATTAGTGTTTGGTACTAAATATTTTCCCTTTGGACGTCTCAATTGACCAGATAATGGGCCGTGGTCTATAATCTTGCATGGATATACCAGTAGTGGAAACTTCTCGAACAGTTCGCTGGCCACTTCGATCTGTTTTTCCAACTCCTGGATAGGAAGAACGATGTCTTGGAATACTTGTTTTGTAAAAGTGTAAGCTCGCACTCCGGGTGTCGTGGTGAATTTGAGGAAGGCAGGTTTTGGAGGCAGAAGCCAGCCAAAGAAGAATCTAAATAAGGGATCGTTTCCAAATGATATCATGTCCTCTACCACCCAGAATATAGGTCTATTGTGACGTAGCAAGTAGTCCCTGAGGGGTATCAGTTCAAAACTCTCTCCTTTTTGTAAGAATGATTCTACATGTTTATAAAACCATGGCTTGTACCATCTTGAACAGTGATTGACAGTTATTTTTCTGTCATAATCAGAATATTCCCCTGTCATGACTACAGCCTTGTTTTTACTAAATATAGTGCCTTCGATATAATCAGGATGCTCTTTAGGGCTGGCTTCGTTAGCTCCAGAAAGTTCTCGAATCATATCACAATAGTTCTTTTGTCCATCAACAGGAATGTATTTAATTTTAATATAAGGCTTAATTTTTACGATTTTTAACGTCATGGCGACTAAGAAGCCAAGACTACCGTGAGACCAGGGTAAAGCTTGATAGAGGTCAGCGTATTGGTTGTCTGCAGTAGCGGTTACTAGAGAACCATCTCCTAGGACTACTTCGTAGCTGGTGATGGTCTCGTGATAGAGGCCTGCTTTGTGAGAATGTGTTGACATTCCGGTGCCTAGAGCTAGTCCTGGAATTATATTATTATATTTTAATAATCTGAATATTACAGATTAGTAATTTTGTTAGAATTAAATGGAAAATTAAAATACAAATAGTGTATTAGTATATTCAAAAACAAAGGCTATAAAAGTCTATATTACTGCTGTTTCATTAACAAAAAGCTAACACAATTTTAACAAAACTTTTTATAATACATTTTTTGGAAAATATGATTGTAAGCATGTATTTTATTTAGCTAATTATTCTTATATTTTCCTTTAGTCTATGACAAATTCACTAAAAGATGTTCCACATACCTCCCAAAGTGGCATCCACGAGTTCTATAGTGACAGCCAAAGAGTACCCTTTAGGTATCAAATACTCAGTTATATCACCAATGGTCGCCATGGGTTCCACTCTCACTGTCATGGCCTTTTCATCTAATTCTAAAATATCATATAAAGGAATCTCAACCTTATGGTGTAGGTGTTTTTGGAAGAAAGTGGTGGAAAGTGACAGCCAGTTAGGTCTTGATGTGCAAAGGAGTTTTCGTTTGGTTGCCGGTTGTTTGTTCCATTCTTGTACCTGAAATTGTTATTAACGTAACTTTTGTATAGTTGATTAGTAATAATTTATTGATGAAACTAAGGCATATATTACATTTTACATATATCTATCTATATATATAAAAAGACATGTACCTGACTGATTGAGGTAAGACGTTTCTACGCACAGCCGTAACCGCTGTGCGTAGAAACGTGAAATTTGGACAGATGTTTGTTTTTATAATCTGGACATCCACTAAGAAGGGATTGAAAGATTCTATGACTTTTTTTAAACAGCACCGATTTTTATAAAATTTGAATTTTAGACTGTTAAATATATTTTATTGAACACGTGTTTCGTGGTTTTAGACTTCACCCCTAAGGGTGCAATTAAGCAGGGGAAGCTGCGCGCGTCCGCTTGAAATACTTAAATTAAACTGAAAAATCTTAAACCAAATAATATGTAAAAAAGAAATCTTATAATTTATGCAATTATTGAGCGTGGCGCCATCTCTCGGAGAATGATTTAAATATATTTTCATTTCCCCTTTTCTGGCAAGAGAAAGTGCGTCGTTGAGCCCTGTCATAAAAAATGCAACGTCACGAATTCGATCGGAAAGTGGAGAAGGGAGTGTCGTGATAAGTGTTACAGACTGCAGTGGTTTAGTTAGTTAGTTGTTGTGTGTTGTTCGACCGTAGATAGATGTATGTAAAATGTGGTGGTGGGAAATGGAAGTACCTTAATGGGTAGTGTATATGCGGAAAGCTAAAAAAATAAATAAAAAATATCATAACTCACTTACCTTATTCTGTATCTGCCGTACAGCAGAATCATGTCTATGTGGATCACTATTACACTTCCTTATGAATGCTCGTAAACGTAACAGCAAAGTGAACATAAAGCTCGCCGGCAAGCAAAAAGCGCACACGACGAACTCCCTGTGGTCTTCCAGCCATTGTATTATTTTATTTTTTGTTGATGTTGGTATCATTGCTATTAGTAACTGGGAGAAAAAAATATTAAATTATATTTTTTTTGACTGAACTATAGAAAAAATATATTAGCAAGTTTTTAAAACTCACTTATGACATTTTATTTTTATTATATTTGTGTGAAATTATAGAGTATTGCAAATAAATCAAAAAATAAATATTGTTTATTATGAACCTACGAAAATGTAATTCTCGAAGTGAAAAAGTATTCGCGGTAAATCAATTAAACTAAGAGAAGACTATTACACTAATTTTATATTAAATAAGTATAATGTAAACTTCCTCTATTGCTTTTTAAATACGTTTTATTCAATATATAATATATATTAAATAAAACTGGAAAGTTATCAAAATATAGCATTTATAACATGGTTTTTTTTCTGTCTGTCATAAAAAAAGAATAATTAAATATCAGTGCAATACTAACCTCAAACATTTTTACTTTAATCTATACACTTTGCCCTTGCCATTGAAACTAAACCAAATTTAATCAATTAATGACAAAAATATAATCGTAACGAACGTTAAGATATCGTATCGTCAGCTGTGCCCCGTCCGCAATCACTGTTACCTACACAGATAATGTATCTTTTTTTATCATTCAATAGGTATATGAGTTTTAAAAAGTATATATATATTTATATTATTTTTATTAATAAATTTTTTTTTTAGCCAAATTAAAGTTTTTTTTTATTTTTATGCTCGTTTTGATTGTTGTTTTTTATAATTATGTATGGACTATTGCATAAAGCGGAACGTTGTACGTAATGCCTAAAATAGGACACTGTCCTTGACCTTGTATTTGTAGTAATAATTACGAGGTTATTCCCCTTCGCCTACGTTCGTATGGTCATTTTATTTTCACATACAGATAGGCATAATAATTTAGGGGTCTGGCGCGTCATTTATATATTTTTTTCCAAGAAATACAAAAAAATTAAGCTTTAGCATTCAACAATATATTATATTATGATTTAATTACTATCAGCTTCTCGCTGTATCCCGCACAAAGCAGAGTAGGCATAGGGTATTTAGTGTTAAGACACTCCATTTCCCACTTTACGCCGATTTTTTCTAGGCATTTCGTGTTGAGTGGCGGAACTGAACCCTAGGGTTCGTGCCGGTGCCTAGGGGCCAGGGGACTGAAGGGCGAGTGTGAAGCTGATTTTAAACTAATTCCAGGGAATAGATCACTTCGAAGACATAGGTCCATGTGTGATAATGGCCTCCCCGGGAATGATGCAGTCGGGTTTGTCCAGAGAGCTCTTCGAGTCGTGGTGCACGGATCCTAAGAATGGAGTTATTATAGCTGGTAAGATTAAAAATTGTTAGTTATAATCAGAACATTGAGCTAGTATTAACAATATAGTATTATAATATAGTATAGATTTATATTTAGAAAAAAAAAATATCGCCTCTAACTTATAAAGCGTAGTTTTTTTAGCTTCATCGGGAACATAGGGATCTATTCTTAACACAATGAAGTGCTCATTTAGACATTTCCCCTTTTGCCTCATTACCAGAGCAAGGAAATGAAAATATTAAATATTTTACTAAAGTATAGTATTAGATACATAAAAATTTTAACTTAATTTAAATAGATATCTATTGATAGAATGTATAACAGAATAGACTTAAATAAAATAAAAATTACAGGTTACTGCGTGGAAGGAACCTTAGCCAAGACGATTCTATCTGAGCCCGAAGAAATAACCTCCATGTCGGGACAGAAGCTGCCTCTCAAGATGTCGGTCGATTACATATCGTTTAGTGCTCACACCGACTATCAACAGACATCGGAATTTATTAATATATTGAAACCCCCTCACGTGGTGAGAATTTTGTTCTTATTAATAATTATTAAACTGAGGCTGTCGTGACGCAATGGCACAGCATGATTGTGAACGCGATGGTTGTGGGTTCGATTCCTACTCGGAATGGACAATATCGAAAACTTTGGCAAAAAAGATTAAAGATTTTATTGATTCCCGTCGGAATGGTTTTTTAGTAAAGGGATCAACGAAATCCTTATGAGATGGAAAAGTGTATGTATAATTATTATAAATTTTAAAACAAAAAAAAAAACAACTTTTTAAATTTTTACCAGATTCCATAATCATGACCTAGGTTAGGTTCTCTAACTCTGATTCATCTAAATCGGTGTCAAGTGTGTATCCATTCCATTAAAAAACCAATCATCGATTCTCCATCGTAATAATGAACAGTGCGTCAATAGTGCTTTGTGATGGATGAAAACTGGATTGGTAAGGGCACAAGAGATAATTAGATAATAGGAAAATTTATATTTGCTCGTGGATTCGAGTGCTTTGGATAGGATTGAGAGTATAGAGATAGGACGACATTTACTGAAGGACCTTCTTGAGTGATTTGAGGTCTTTGATAGAGGTTCACGTGTATAAAAACGTAGTAAAAGTATGATTGATTTATTCCTAGTGGATCAGTGTATTCGAAGCCAATTGATTCTGAGCTGGGAATAGACCACTATCTAGTCGTTGCTAGAACAAGGGGTCCGTTCGCAAGTTGACGGTTGAATTATCGCGTAAAAAGCTGGTCACTTCAAGATCCACCAACTAGAGAGGAATATCAAGAAAGAGATTCCAAGCTACACATCAGTGTATCTGGAAATATTAAAGTATACTGGCAGATCCTTAGGGATCGTATGATGGAAGCAGGAGTATGGGTAGGAGTATGTGGCAAAGGAAAGAAAGGATTTATCTAAATAAAAAGTGGTAGATGTGAAGTGCAAAATGCTGTAGCAGTAAAAAGTAAAAGTAAAGCAGTAAACGAAAGTACTGATAAAGATGAAGCGTGAAAAGGCTTAGGCGATAAGTTAGTGTTCTTCGACGTTTCGCGCTACCTGTAGAATGAAAGGGATGCTTTCGAAAGACAGTGAAATTTTAACAGAACAGCCATATGTTTTGCAGCGATTGGCGAAATTTTGCTAGAATATGTATGAATGTGGATGCCTCAAGTAACACCGATGTAGCTGATGGCGAAATCAGCATAAAAGAAGTTGAGGGTGCAATACGAAATCTGAAATAAGGTAGCGGAAGCAGATAGAGTTACTGACTTGTTTTGATTTTTGTGCAATTTATGCTGGAAATCAGGGGAGAGGCGAAAGTACCAGCTTTAGTCTGACCAATATTTTAGCAAAGTAATTATTTAAAATATTGAGATCCACATGAATGAACTACATGGATGACAAAACATCCAATGTTCCAAAGAGTTGAAAAAAAGTGTGAAGGATTTACAACAAATACAACAAATATTTTTTATATTTTTAACATTACATAATTATGTAAATGTTTCATTTAGTGCACCGCCCACTTTTACACAACTCCAACATCCAAAGGTTGCCTGGAAGAGATCGCTTTAAGCGATAAGGCCTCCTTATTGTACTTTTTTTTTAAATATATTTTTAAGCTTTTACATTGTGTTATTTTTTTGTTAAGGTGCAATAAAGAATATTTATTATTATTATTAACAAAAAAATATAGTAGTGATCTAAATATATCCCATTTTCTATGTGTTTTCGTAATCACATAAAATTTTTATTTCATTTTTATATAAGTGTCATTTTGCTATATTTTTGTAGCCAAGCGTTTTAATTTGATATCCATATAGAGAGTGCTTTAAAAAATATGTAGTCCGCCATTTTATTGTGGTGGCCATCTTGGATTTATTTTGTAGTGTGCTGTATTCTGCTAGTCAAGCCCTTTCATTTGATACCCATATCGATGGTGGTTTAAGAAATATGTAGTCCGCCATTTTGTTGTGCTGTCCATCTGGGATATTTTTTTTTAACTTTAATTAAGAGAATCTCACTGGTCATCAGCGGTTGGCTGCGATAAAAGTTAATTTGTCACCGGTCAGCAAAGTGTCGATAAGAACGAAGTGTCCCACTGACTGCAGGTGCTGGTGCACGGCGAGCAGAACGAGATGTCGCGGCTGAAGGCGGCGCTGCAGCGCGAGCACCGCGGCCGCCTCGCCATACACACGCCGCGCAACACGCAGCAGCTCGCGCTCTCCTTCCGCGGAGACAAGACCGCCAAGGTACCTCACACGCGCTCACACACCACTCGCGACCTCACACTGACCTCACATACCTGCAGCGCGAGCACCGCGGCCGCCTCGCCATACACACGCCGCGCAACACGCAGCAGCTCGCGCTCTCCTTCCGCGGAGACAAGACCGCCAAGGTACCTCACACGCGCTCACACACCACTCGCGACCTCACACTGACCTCACATACCTGCAGCGCGAGCACCGCGGCCGCCTCGCCATACACACGCCGCGCAACACGCAGCAGCTCGCGCTCTCCTTCCGCGGAGACAAGACCGCCAAGGTACCTCACACGCGCTCACACACCACTCGCGACCTCACACTGACCTCACATACCTGCAGCGCGAGCACCGCGGCCGCCTCGCCATACACACGCCGCGCAACACGCAGCAGCTCGCGCTCTCCTTCCGCGGAGACAAGACCGCCAAGGTACCTCACACGCGCTCACACACCACTCGCGACCTCACACTGACCTCACATACCTGCAGCGCGAGCACCGCGGCCGCCTCGCCATACACACGCCGCGCAACACGCAGCAGCTCGCGCTCTCCTTCCGCGGAGACAAGACCGCCAAGGTACCTCACACGCGCTCACACACCACTCGCGACCTCACACTGACCTCACATACCTGCAGCGCGAGCACCGCGGCCGCCTCGCCATACACACGCCGCGCAACACGCAGCAGCTCGCGCTCTCCTTCCGCGGAGACAAGACCGCCAAGGTACCTCACACGCGCTCACACACCACTCGCGACCTCACACTGACCTCACATACCTGCAGCGCGAGCACCGCGGCCGCCTCGCCATACACACGCCGCGCAACACGCAGCAGCTCGCGCTCTCCTTCCGCGGAGACAAGACCGCCAAGGTACCTCACACGCGCTCACACACCACTCGCGACCTCACACTGACCTCACATACCTGCAGCGCGAGCACCGCGGCCGCCTCGCCATACACACGCCGCGCAACACGCAGCAGCTCGCGCTCTCCTTCCGCGGAGACAAGACCGCCAAGGTACCTCACACGCGCTCACACACCACTCGCGACCTCACACTGACCTCACATACCTGCAGCGCGAGCACCGCGGCCGCCTCGCCATACACACGCCGCGCAACACGCAGCAGCTCGCGCTCTCCTTCCGCGGAGACAAGACCGCCAAGGTACCTCACACGCGCTCACACACCACTCGCGACCTCACACTGACCTCACATACCTGCAGCGCGAGCACCGCGGCCGCCTCGCCATACACACGCCGCGCAACACGCAGCAGCTCGCGCTCTCCTTCCGCGGAGACAAGACCGCCAAGGTACCTCACACGCGCTCACACACCACTCGCGACCTCACACTGACCTCACATACCTGCAGCGCGAGCACCGCGGCCGCCTCGCCATACACACGCCGCGCAACACGCAGCAGCTCGCGCTCTCCTTCCGCGGAGACAAGACCTGCAGCGCGAGCACCTTAAAAATATTAAAATATTTCACAATAATGATTCGTTTTGGTCAATAGGTAATGGGTTCGCTAGCGATGGAGGCGCCGGTGCCGGGAACACAGCTGCAGGGTATTCTTGTCAAGAGGAACTTCAACTATCACATATTGGCGCCGGAGGATCTTAACAGTGGGTTATTTGGACTAACTAGTTTTTAGATATTTATCGTCTTTTTATTTTTAAAATCAATGAAGTGTCATACAAACAGCAAACAATTCTATCTCATCGTCTTTTCAACTAGATACGGTAATTTGATGACTCAGGAGATTTCTTGCCATTCACATTAATCCTCTGAACTCGGTCAGCTAAATAAGAGGTCAGAAGACTGAGTGCATGTCCTCTTATGCCGTAGTGGTGTAGCTTCATGACCATTGTTGAGTGCTGTACGCAATCGAAGGCCTTGGACAAATCACAAAACATGCCAAGAACATCCTGCGATCTCTCCCTAGCCTTATATATAGTCTTTATAAGACGTATACAGGAATCAAAAAAGAAACGATCTAAAAGCTTTGTTTGGATGCTTTAAACAATTTTATAACATCTATCCAACAGAATACACAGAACTATCCCAGTCGTCGGTCCGTCAGAGAGTTTCCCTCCATTTCTCGGGAACTATAGCGACGCTGCGGCACGCCATACTCCGAATATGCGGCACATCCATACCCACGCCCTCGGATACCAGGTGGAGGCTCTATAACTGCCTCGACCTGGTAGTGGAACTGCCGACCCTGACCCTGGAGTGGAGGGCCCAGCCAGTGGCGGACATGTATGCGGACGCGGTGTTGGCGGCGTTGATCGCCGCGTCTGGGAGTGGTGGTAGTTCTAGTGGTGGTCTAGTGCCTGTCGCACCCAAATTGGATAGGATGCATTTTAAGGTTTGTTATTATTTTTAGTGCTTTTTTGGTAAGTCAATTTAAAAACTTAAAAAAGCTGATAAGGATTTGTTAAAGGGATATGATGTATTTAAAAGTTCGTTTTAGTTTTTAATTTGTGTTTGTATGTTGAATAGAATGTAGCGTAAAGTGATGGTCTTTTTTTTATGTACCACTATTTTGAAGCCAGTAGTGGACTGCGCGCGGGCGAACTGGCATTCGCATACGCGACAGGTTGTGGGTTTGACTCCAACTAGAGGAAATGAAATATTTTTGTTTTCTTGATTACTAACGAAGTTAAATTTTATTTATTTTTGATTGAATTGTAATTAGGTCCGAGGCACAACCTCGGTACCTCGGAAGTGTGGTTAAAAAAAATTGTCTTCTTTGTTGTGATTTATAGGTGTTCGGGTTTTTTCATAATACTATAAGCAAAATATTTAGAACTATTACATATATTTTTGGAATTGTACATTTGTATAGCAAGGGAGGTAAAGATGTTGTGTTAAGATACTACTTGATATAGTGCGTTTTGGATAGCGTAACTCAACGCTGATCTTTCTTTATCTTTTTTAATTGATCCTTTTGTTATATATACATATATTTAAACAAGTTTTTTTTCATATGTTTCAGGAGTGTGTGATCGAGATGTTCCAAGAGATGTTCGGCGAGGACGCCGTGCCCAAGATGTTCAAAGGCGACAAGTTGTACGTGGACGTGGCGGGGAAGAGGGCACATATCGATCTTAACTCTATGGTAATAGCAGTTTTTTGTACGGTTTTTAGATATATTCACAATTTATATTTTTTATGATTTCTGCTATGTTCATTGAAAACATACACGGTAATAACATTTTACCCAAAATTATGATAAAATTGTTGAGAACAAAAAAACTGTCTTTTTTGAATAATCGGAATCAACATTTTATTTTCGAATAGTTGCAATAAAGTCTTTAACTTGTCAGGAGGCGTCGTGCCCCGAAGACGCGCGCCTGGAGCGCACGGCGCAGGCGGCGCTCGCGCAACTCTACGCCGCGCTGGCGCCCGCGCGCGCGCCCACGGGGGACGCGAGGTGAACGACAGACGTCAAACATCAAATATCTACATCTTATTAAATTCATTTTTATAAACCTCAATTTTTGATTTGTTAACCTCAATGAACGACAACTGTTAATTTGTGTAATATTTAATAATGTAACACGTTCTGTGGATTTCTGGAATGTAAATTATTCATATTAAAATACAATTTAATTTCATACGCGTACTTTATGCGTACAGTTAAAAAGGTTCATTAATTCAAATTTCTATGTATAAAAAAAAATTAAGACAGATTTTTACGTTACTCTACAACATATTGTTATATTTATATAATTTAATAATTTTGTCAATATAAAAGTGCTTTATTACCTATTGTTAATAAAAAAATACTATTTACAGAACATTGTATAATTATACATTTTTAAATTTAAAAAAAAGTTCTTACAAGTACTATTATGAAATATGCTATTAAAATTGAGTGTATATTTAATGAGTGTTAAAAAAAAGCGTGTGAAAGAAATGTGAACTTGTTTATTTCTTATAAATAAGAGCAATAGTACATACTAGCTCGCAGTTGAATCACTTGGCGTGCCGCTTCCAGAAGCGGCGCACGTCGTCGTGCGAGGCGCGCGTGAGCACGAGCGTGCGCGCGCGCTCGCTGGCCCACGTCACGTAGCCCGCGCGCGCCGCGTACTCGCGCAGCACCGAGTACTCCGCCTGCAACCCACCTAGTGTTACGACGCTCGATTTTACAGTCACACTCTGTGCCCCTGCTAATTTCTATTCACATCAAATTAAGGTCTAAGCCTACTAGCAAAGCCCTACGACTTCCCTGTGTAATTGCAAAGAGAGGTCTTTTTGAAGTCACTTTAATTATCATAATTTTTTATGTAACTATATAATTAATTTCAAGTAGGATAAGTTTTTGTGCATATGTATATATGTATACAAACCTGAGACAAAAATTGGTTATAAATAATCCCCTCTGTGTATGTGAACCTGTTACGTTCACTTTCCCAGAGCTGTACTTGATCCACGACCGTCGGAGGGAGAACTGACCGGGATATAATACCACCTGTTTCGGATTTCAGCATCTACAAACAAAGTTATTAAAGAATATATATTTATTTTTAATATTATATTGGTTATATAACCATAAACAAAACATCTGGTTCGTGGGGACTCAAATGTCTTAACACTAGATACCCTCTAGCTGCCCTGATATGCGTGAAAAAGCATGAAACTGCAAATATAAATATATTAATATTTTATAATCACGAAAAAAGCCGCGATACTACCTGCGGGTGCGCATGTTGCTCCAGATACTTGACTATCTGTTGCGCGGAGATGCCGCCTCTTAACGCCGCGCGCACCGACTCGCGGGTCAGTACCCCCACCACCACGTTTGGGAACCTGGGACAGACATACACACACACATACTTGTATAAACCGAAATTGCGCATTTTTTTAATTAAAGGATATCAAATTATTATTTACTTGTAGGATACCATATTATTATATTTTCACAATCTTTCCAACAAAATTCATTAACATTATAATATAATTATAATTTCTATTCAAATTTAAAATGTTTATGCCAAACAAAATTATCAAAATTATTTTTAATATAAATAACAAATTAATAATTTTTCATATTAAGAAAGACAAAAACTCACCTATAAATAAGTTCAGTAAACAGTCCAAGCAGCGCCACTTGTAAGCTACTCTGCGTATACGCGTACACTCTATAATTAGTTTCCACAACTATATAACCAGTGCCTGAGGTTCCCGTGGTCGCCTGACTCGAGCTCCCCTGGCCTGAGGTCCCCGAGGCCACTGGGCCTGTGGTGGGAGCCCCTAATACGGGTTGGAGAGGGCCTGAATCGTCCCGTACTCGGGCCATGTGGAGCGCGAGACGAGTTGGGTAGAAACGACCGGCTTTACGCTGTTGACAGAGACAACTTACATTTCCTAAATTTCTAAACCGTTAATGAGGTTAGTCGTGGCGCAGGGGCTGCAGACGCGACTGGTAGTCGGTTCGATTCCCACTCGAGAAATTGAAAATTTATATTTCTATTTCGTGCTCTCGTGTCCATGCAAAAACGCGGAGATAAGATTCACTACTGGAGAAGGAATGTCTTAACACTAGGTTCCCCCTATCTGCCCTGCTGAGTGCGGGTTACAGCTTGCAGCTGACTTAATTTTTGATTTTTAATTTTATTTAAGACGTTAATCTCAGGAACTACTGTTAATTAAAACAAAAATATGTCGGACATTTACCGAGGAAGACTACAAGGCTGTATCACATCAAGTAAATTTTGTCGATGCAACCCACTTAACAGGTGTCATGTCATATAAAACTGTTAATTATTTCTATTTTATAAAGCCTGAACGCCCTACGACATAATTTCATACAATAAAGAGAAAAAACAGATTACTTTACAATTGATTTATATAATATTTAAATGATTCTTTCACTTCTGCACATAGAAAAGAAAAATAATTTTACAATCGGTTTAGAATTATGAAAACGTATGGCTTAGTAATCATAGCACTTAAGACAGTTTGCAAGAGGTGTGGGTTCAAATTGTCTATATGGTTTCTCACGGAAAGTAGAATATAATATACTTTTAAAAATTATATGCATAATCCGTTTCATAATGTATTTAACAATGGTTATATGAAATTTCATAACGTTAGAATATAGTTACATCGTTAATATATTTTTTTATTTTATAATTTATATATATATATATTTTTTTTTTTTTTTTTTTTTCTAAAAATAAAGTTAAAGAATAGATTTAAAGTGTTATTCCACACTACATATACGAAAACAGAAATAATTTAACAAATTTATAAAAATCTTTCTACATAAATGACAACAACATTTTAATGAATTTTCTAAATATTCTTTTACATTATTATATTATAAAAAAAAATACCTTTCTCTGATAAACAAGTCCAAACTCCCTCAAATGTTGCAAAAACACTAACATGTTATTACTCATGCCCTCTGTACTGTAATCCTGGAATGGAAAATAATAAACATTATAATAATATGAAGAAAAGCAGCTACTCGTAAATAAATATTACATTTTTATATTTTTTCTGGATAAATAGAACTGGACAAAAAATTTTGTCTGGTGAACAAGCAAATCTCAGGAACTATGGGTATGGAAATGATACCTTTCCAAGTGTACTAAAGCTAAGTTGATACAAAAATGCAAGGCACTCCGCCGCACTCAGACTGCGTTTCTCCGCTGTATGCAGGTAATGTTGGAGGAACAGCCACACCTGGAGAATTACGAAATTCATTTTATTACGAAGCTTCATTTTATTTACTTATACATATTAAGACTTCTTTTTATTAGCTTCGCCTTCTATCCTGCATGATATCTTTGCCGAAAATTTGAAGACTTATCATTCCACGCACAAAATAATTATCAAGACGTTCTGTGTTGAGTAACGGAACTAAGCGCCTCACTTTGTTTCATTAGTAAAGAAACAACTTATAGGACCAAATATAGGACACCCACAATAATTGCATTTATTTATTAGTAATATTTATTCACCTGTTTAGGAGTGCTAAGAAGTAAAAATTGGAAGCCCGCTCTCGTTATCACCGCGGAACCATCTTCTGCATCCCTGTAATTCAGTAAATTTAAAATAAAATTAAAACTCAAGAGTTTAAAGCTTATTTAACAAATATAACAATAACAATAATTTATATGTACTATTAATAAAATACCATCATCTTCTTAGGCTTTATATTAAAAATAAACACTAAAAACTAAATAATTTTAATTACTTTAAAGTAAAAATATTTTTAAAGTAGTGGAGGAAATTATTTTTAATTTTGGTAATTAAATTTTAGTAATATAATCTTTAAATATATGTAATATTTAAATATTTTAGATTTTAGATTATATTCAGGCCAGTCGTGGCGCAGTGGTACAAAGTGTGACTGTAAAACCGACTGGTTGTGGGTTCGATCCCCACTCGAGGAGATGAAATATTTACTTAAATTTATATTTTCATTTCTTCGCTCTGGTGTCGAGGCTAAGCGCGGCGTTGAGTTCTGCCACTCAACACGCAATGCCTCCAAAATTCGGCAGAAAGTGGGGAACGGAGTGTCTTAACACTAGGTTCCCTCTGCCTAACCTGCTGCGTGCGGGATATAGCGTGAAGCTAATTTAATTTAATTTTATTTTTTTAGATTATATTCAAATTATCTGTTAATTTTTAATTTTAAGCAATTAATGACTCTAAAAAAATTAATTTTAGAAGCTTACCTAGTCATAAGTCCAGCGTGTAACAAGATTCTAACTGCATCTGCACTAATACCCTCAGTTTGTGCCGATCCCACCATATAGTGCAGTACACATTCCCATCTCTCTAAAGCATATGCATCTAAAAATGCTACATCTCGTGCCTTACCATCTGGTTCCAGTGATGATGATAGACTCCAAGGACGGCCACTGGAATATTTGAAATATTTTTGTAGAAAAGAAGTAAATTAAGTGTTATTTCACATTTATTAAAGAAAAATATTATAATTTAGAAAACATAAAACATTAACATAGTGGAATTTACTTTGTCTCTTGGAAACTGTTAAAGTGTTCTACTACACCATACATTCTTATTAAGATACATTAAAATTATTATATGCTTGTTACAACATATTTATGTTATTATGGGAATTTAATAATTAATAAGTTTTTTTTCTTAGTAAGTTCCTTTATTTCCTAAGTGAGAATAACACCTTAAAAATGTAAAAAAATTGTGAGATAGTCCAAAGTATAAAAATCTAAGTTCACAGAATTTAGATACCAATAAGAAACCTAAACCATAATATAAACATACATAAATATAAACATACCCTCCAAGCAATGCAACTTTCAAATTCTTCTTAAATGATTGTGAAAGGATCCATCCTGGCAAACCACCTGGTATTGGTGCTTCTTGCCAAACTGACAATTCTGAGAGTGCATCACATGCTTTACTTTGTTCCCTAAAAATATTTCATACAAAAACAATTATCAATCTTCTTTTTAATTTCACACTGTATCTTCAATATAGTAGGATGAGGAGGAGGAAACTAGTGTTAAGACTCTCCAATCCTCACCTACTGCCTAATTTTTGAAACACTATATATTCAGTGGTGGAACACAGTTATACTGCACTGTATCTTCTCACCACAGCAAGGAGTGCAATCAGATGCTGTCCACAAGGTCTGCATTAATTTCAATAAATAATAATACTTTACAGTAATTTAGTGATATATACAACAATGAAGCATAAAACATTTTTTTTGTTTATATGTTTAGTATAGATTTTATATCATTATCAAACGGAATGTGTATTCAGTAACACTAATTATTCCTGAAAATTTTCATATAAATTTAATATATCCTACATTGCACTCGTATTTCTTCTGCATTTGTTATTATATTATATTTTAATATACATTCTACAAACAACTAATTAAGAAAAAAAAAATCATACTTAGCATGAGTTTGTGTGACCCATGATGCAACCACCGCCTGTGGAACTGGTTGCTCTACGAAGAGAAGGCGTATTACAAAGTGTCTTGCTAAGTCTGGAAGTTCTCTGCCAAAAAAATGCATTTTTTTTTGTTTGTGTTTTATGTATGTATACACAAAATGTAAATATAATGATGAAAATGATGTTAATCTAATGATAAACATAAACCACTGCTAGCATTAATATTTACCGATAGACTGCTAGACATATTGTAGGATAATTATACACAGTTTGTAAAAAATGAGGCGAACGACTTTTTAAATATTCGTGTAAATCTTTACACTGGAGTGTTGGTGATGGATTTAAATTTAGTGATGATTTTGATTTGGAAGATTCAGACGACATATTTAAATAAAATAAAAACTATTTTTATACAAAGTTTTCAAATAATAAAAATAAACATGTTAAGCTTAAATGTTAGGAGATAAACAGAAACACCGCTTTGTGGACTTAAATGTAGTGACAATGACATTTGACAATTATTCTTTTCTCATGTATTTTATAATACAGATACAAAATAAAACCAAATCAAATATAATTGCTATATATTTTTTATTTTTAAATTGGTACGGTATCGTAAATAACTAGAAACTAAAAAAAAATCCAGTAAAGTAGTTGTTTAAACATTAGGTTATAAAATTATACAGGTTTTATTTTTTTTACTAATTGTAGAATTTATTATTTGATTGACATTCCATAGAAGACTAACTTTATATTAAGTTCAAATATTTATTAATACATTAAACAACACCACAAAACATAAACTTAGGGTGTTCAAATAAAAACTAGTTTTATTATTACCGTTATATATTCATATTATAGTAACTTCGGTATTTATCAGGTTGAAAAGAAAATGTGAAACGAAACTCAATTATTAACAAGTATATTAATTTAACGCCATAAGGTTCAAGTTTGCTGATACAATAAAAAAAACATATAATGTCTGTATAAGCCTACACCAATGGGATTTTATCATCAGCTCTTTTGTCCCATACAAAAGAAAAAAGTACACGCACACGCTGTCACGCACTACGCACACAGATATAACTGCGCGTGTGTACAGTGTGCGACGAGCGCACACTACGGCGCGCGGCGAAGTTCACCGCAGTCATTCTCGTCGGCAGATGGCGGATGCAGTGGACGCTTTCAGTCAGTCGCGCATAGACAACTCGCCGAGTACGGTCAACAGTACCTCTGCGTATCGTTCAGCTCCATTTTGTGTGTTGTATACCAGTCGAACGGGACCTTGTGTGTATGTGCTCCGTGGATAATCGCGGGCCACGAGCGGTGCGCGCCGTAGAGTGTTTCACTTTCGACATGCCCGCGGAGGGATCGATGCGACATCTCGGGCGCTCGTAGAGACAGTACAGACACGAGCGACATGTCCGGAGCCACGGGCGCGAGCGAAGGGTTCGAGTTCGAAATTCGAAAGCGGTCATGTCATCCGGATTGGGCGTGAGTGTGTGTCCGATGCGATGCGATCGTTGGTAGTGTGGTGGGCGGTGGTGTCGGCGGCCTGCGCACTGGCGCACGCGTGCTCCAGCTCCATCTCCAAGCGGCCGGCGCGGCCCGCGCGCCCGCAGCCGGCCGCGCCCGCGCCCGCCCCGCGCCTCAACGTCACCTTCCCCACCTTCAAGTGCGAGCCCGACTACTCGGAGTACTACTGCCTCAACGGCGGCGCCTGCTTCACCGTGGTCATCTCCGACAGCCCCATCTACAACTGCGAGTGCCGCAGCGGCTTCGTGGGCCCGCGCTGCGAGTTCAAAGACCTGGACGACTCCTACGTGCTCACCAGCCGCCACCTCATGATGGAGACTGCCTCCATCGCGGGCGGCGCCACCGTGGCCGTGTTCCTGGCCATTCTAGTCTGCTTCGGCGCGTGGGTGCGCCTGCACCGCCGCGGCAAGGCGCCTCCGCAGCCCGAGCGCGGCCTGGTGCAGCTCGTGGCTGTAGCGGCGCCCCGGGGCCGCGTGCACCTGTGTCCCGCGGTGCCCTAGTGCCTCGTGCCCTCATAGACTCCCCAGTGTACATAGTGTTGGACGGATTGACCGGGAGGTGTTAAATTTATGTGATAATTATTTTATGAAGCTCATAATTTATTTTGATGTATTTCAAATGTACATACCGTATTGGAGCCGCTCTGAAGTGTTGCGTTATTGTCAAATTTCAGTCTTTCTCTTGTTGTTTGTGAAATTCAGTGTACGGACTGGTGAGATCAGCGACAACTGTGTACCTAATGCTACCCGCTTCAACTAGAGCTGTTATGTTGTATATTGTTGGCACTATATAGCAGGATGTGGGTGCTTCGCCCCTCTCATACTAGATAATTGTTAGCTGTTTATAGTTCATGTTAAATTCTTATTGGAGTTCACACTACTATGTTTACAATTGTAATTTGTCATTATGTTAGTGTGAGAGAAGCGGACCAGCCGCTGGTGCCTCAGGTTCCACTGCATGTTATTGTTTTGTAATGTAGCAAATGTTTAGTAAGAGAGCCCGGGGTGCCGGGAGAGCCGGCGGTGACCTGTGGTCACTGCGGCAGGTGTTGTATCAATGTTACTTGTATTTATAGTTGTATAGATTAGAAGTGATGAACTACAAGTGTGGAGTAGCGCAGTTCCTACCGCACATTCCATCGAGCGAGTGTTTGGTATCAGTATTATTTTGTAATACGAATGTTAAGCCGGCAGCTTTACTTTATTTTTTAATTTATACCTGATATCCCGCTGGGATAGAGCTGTATTATATTCGTTTAAAGGCTGAGAGGTGTCCTTGATGAGAAGGCTTCTTGTAATTTGTAAATATAGCCCGTGTAGGTATTTATTAGATATTTATAAACATTTATTTATTGACTGCTTATTTAGTTAAACTCGATGATCAGCCGCATCGACTCGCCTAATAACTATTAACGGTTGCATCTATTAAACCCGCTAGTACGGCCTGTCCGCCAGTACCCGCTAGTACACTGTGGTGTATGGTGTGTGATGTATTCCCTTTGTAATCTCATTATGAATCTCGTCAAACATTGGATGGTGTGTAAATGTGTAAACGCGCTCTCGCACTGTAAAACGGCCTCGCTCCTTTTCTCCTTTCCGACACAAAACCTTATTGTTGACATTTCGCTAATAATAAATCCGATTATTTCTGCCTATGTCTGTCTTTTCCAATATTCTTCTAACATGTGCGTCGGCCGCTTTACGCTGCGAGAGTGGAATAAAAAAATAGCAAATGTATTAAATGTATGTACTGTAATGTGAGTTTGGGAACTGATAAGTTGGCGTTGTTTTATTCTAGACCATTTTGTACCATTCCGGTGGCCGTTTCATGTGTTTGACGTATCTTTGTGAGTGATGTCACCATCTTCTCAGTTCCTAAATCGATTTAACGTTTCGAGTCGAGAGTCCTGTGTCGTATCGATTCATATGAGATTGTTTATATGAACATTCCAAAGTATTTGTAAAATATTACCTACATCGCTAATAATTTTGAAATATCTGTTAAGATGCTACATTGTTAATTATACAGTTTTCTATTGATCATTTGTTAAAAGAAAATTATACGAAACTAAATCCTTAGAAATGTTTTTCATTCGCCACGGCCGCCTTAAGTTCACCGCCTACACTTGATCGCCATGTATTTTCCATGAATGGACAAAGATGCATTGAATTCTACAATTTATCGAATATCTCCTCTGACCAAATATTTACAATCGCCGTGTGAGGACGCTCCGTGTTAACGTCTCGAGGAGCAGTTCACACATCACAGCGAGAACTGACTTGTTCAGTAATCGATAATCATTTTAATCTTGACCTCCTTTTACATGAATACTGAAAGATTTTTACCTTTTCGATCTTAATAGAAGCCGCGCCGCACGTCGGTCGAACCGGTTTCTATCGATAATCTAAATTGTGCAAATATTTTAATGAGAGATTGAGTAACAGCGCGCTACGTCACAGCCGCATACGCATAACGCATTGCCACCCACATATTGGTTTTCTTTCACTTGTGCAATCCACCTGTTATTTAAATTAGCCCAACGATAACAATTTTCACGCTCGTAATTGAACGACAGTAATCGATATTAGCAATCACTCGCGTGTTTTGCTTAATTTGTTAACATTTTTGAGTAATCTGTAATAAAATATGTAATACTTAAAATTTACAAAGCGTATATTTTGTCGGTTATAAATTATAATATGATTTGAAATTATAATAATATATATAAAAAAAATACGCTAATATAATTTTACAAATTGATGAAATGTAATTCGAGTACAGTATTTCCGTTTGACACGCCGACTTACGCATAGGCCGCGATTAATTTCGGGTCGCACGCAATTGAAAAGCCGCCATTTCTCTCATTGGAGAGTAGGTGGAGGTACCTATAGTTGTGTAGTGTAGTGTTTTCAACGAACAATGCGGCCAGCGCGGAGACTAGAAAAAAAACGCCATGCCCATTGAGAATCGTGGGGGCATATTTTTATGAATAGTTGCCCGCGGACCGTGGACCGTACGCCGTAGACGCGGACCGGTCCGCCACCGGCGTTGTATGCATGAGTTCATTGAATGAACGCCCGTTCGTGTGTTGACATTCCCCGAAAACCTGCCCCGCCCGGAATAGAGCGATCCCGGTAGATCCGTCACGACTAGCGTTGCCAGGCGTCGGGATGAAAAAAGGACATCGCTAGACTTTTTAATTGTGTTTCTGCCTAAACTGCTTTTAACTTAATTTGGCTGATACATACGTTAAAAGTAGGTATTAAGTGACTTTACATTTAATTTAGCATTACGATCGCCTAACGTGGCCCTACTGAGGTTAGGCTTTCTGAACTTTTGCGCATTGTTCACTCGAAACGAATATAATCAAAAATAAGAAAAATACTACAATCAAATCGGCCAGATCAGTCATCTATAGTTAACTTCAGGGCGGCCACGATTCCTCCTCCTCGACCTTCCTGTATTTCATTAAAATCTAACAGTATTTATTGCAAATTGTCAGAAAAGCCTCGTTTTACATTTAATCTAAAAAAAAACCCCTTAATATAGGGGTTCCGGCCAAACTGGCTGGTCTGTCCGGCTATTGGCTTTGGCGACCTGGCAACCCTAATCACGACAGAAATAGACGCTTAGATTTAACTAAGTATTTGGGATTTCAATAGTTAAGTTGTCTGTTCGTCTGTTGTACGCGCGCAGGATGTCGGCCGACGCGACGTGGCTGACGAGGCGGGCGATTTTAAAATATAGCTGTTCTTCAGAAAATCCGTTTTATCACTTTACACGATTTTGGTGTTCATAAATTTATGTTCTGCTTGGTTTCTCAATGAGCGCTGTTTTGCTTTATACGTGTAGTACCTATTAAGCGTTTCCATACCTGTTTGTTACATTGAAATTATTAACGGGTTTTTAACTAACTTAATGAAATTTTTAATACAAGTTTTCTTTTTAATATCAATTGTACTTAATAAAGTACTTTGGTTGTTTTTTTTTATCTCCACGCTGTGTCCCGCATACAGCAAGTTAGGCAGAGGAATTCATTAAATACGCTAGATAACGCTAGATCTATCCCGCATATAACAAGGTAGGCGGAAGGAACCTAATGTCAAGACGCTGTATTCTCCACATTCCGCCCAATTTTCAAAACGTTACGTGTTGAGCGGAGGAACTCAAGGCCTTGCCTTGTCGCGTTACCAGAGCGAAGAAAACAAAAAAAGTTCAGAGTGACTGATACAAAATAAAGTAGACATACTGTGAGAATCGAACCCATAACCATCGCGTATATGGTCAGACTGCCTCAATCTCTCTTACATAACGTCTAATGATGTACGTCATAGTATTTAGATGTATAATAACTGATGATTGTACAGAGAGGTTTACAAATAAATAATAAATGATTTATTAGCAACACGTTTCGTTTCGGAGATTAGTTTCATTTTAGTTCTATACAAATAAATATTTCACAAAATTAACACATTTTGACATCACTTTTTTGTATAAAAAAAATCTAAAAGTCTAAAACTGTCCGATGATCTGTATAATTTCACAACTTTGAGAAATTATAAAGTGACGCAACAGTATTATGCAACGAAGAGTAGGTATTTTTTAAAAATAAAAGCCTTCTGTTCTATCATTAAGCACGTGATTAATATAAAATTCTAAACTTCGGTCTGAAAGTAGGTTATTTGTTCACAACAAATTCTTACGATATTGTAGGTTATTTTAAATGTATTTAAATATAGAGGCTAGTTATGGGTTCAATTCCCACTTGAAAAAAATGATGAATTATTATCATATCCTCGCTCTGTTTGACGGCGGCGTTGAGTTGAAGTTTTGAAAGTAGGAAACGGAGTGTCTTAACACTAGGTTCCCCCCTGCTTAACTTATGCTTTCGCATCGGCTAAATTGTGAAGTCGCTAAAGAGATTAATAAATCTTGAAATACTATAAATCTTGCATTGACCGATAAATTATTCTATCATGCAATTTCTATTGATTATTATTATTATTATTTTCTCCGTGCCCATCTCTTATAACGCAAAAAAAATGTAAATCTAATAGAATAAATCTCTATACAAACAAACTAAACAACATTACAAATTTAAAACCTGACGTAAAAAATAAAACACAAATTAATTTTATTAGGTCCGCAAAGCAAAACTGTGAATGAACACATCAGTCCAACATTTAAGAGGCGTCCAGCGTCGACCAGTACAAGCTGGTCTCCCTCGCCCCCTGTTCTCAAGACAACATAACCAGATCCAGGGTAAGGTTAGGAGATGGTGTAGATCTTTGCTGTGGTCGGTGTTTGAGACGCAGCGTCGCTCTGCCCACGCTCGTCGGTTATGGGCATGGCACAGTGTGGTCATTTCGTCCAATTAACATGCCTACGTGGCTGCCCACTTTGTTATTATACACCGCGAAAATCTTCCTACTTCATTCATTTTTGTGTGTTAGTTGTTTTATTTGGATTTACGTGTTTTTTTCTACTATTGTATTCTCGTAAACTTACCTTAACATTTAGTGTTAATTTTACTTAAATCGGTTCATAAAATCAATATAAATTATTTTATTACACAACATTTCTATAAAATAATTAATTTATTTAATTGGCTGAATCTTTAGAAGTGTGGATAATGTTATTAGGACCCTTAGTGAGCGGGATACTACGTGACACTGATTTATTTCGTCTATATTAACTAATATTATAAAGCTGATGAGATTTTTTTTGGTTGAACGTGTGAAATCTCAGGAACCAAATATAGTATATTCAATTTATCGCGGCCATAGTCAGGCTAACGGCTAAATAGATTATTTAATCGTTCCAAAGTCGATGCGGTTATAGTTATTTTTCTACATCATTACTACACACGGACCGACATCAGTTCTATAAATTTGTAGTAGTTGCATCCCTACATATGATTTTGTACCTTGTTGCATTGCGCCAGTGGTGACAATGCAATGCACCGTTTCGAATCCTGTAGTTTGCGGATGTACTGTTGAATTATGCCAGTCGGTTAATTTCTAAATGATTTCATTAGCGCGAATGCTTCACAAATGACAAATATGGGGCAATCTGCACTTCCTCACTTATATTTTATTTCCGCTTGAGGCCGACGTGGCGCAATCTCGGTATGAACGCGATAGTTGTGGGTTCAAACCCCACTCGTGGGAATGAATGAATCGCTCGCTCGCTTTGGTTGTGAGTTCTGCCAATCAACATACAGTGTTTGGAAAATTGGGTGGAAAGTAGAGCACGGAGTGTCTAACACTAGATTCCCTCTGCTTACCATGTTGTACAGGAACAACCGTGACTCTTATCTTATCAATTATTTACGGGTATCGTAGATTTTACTTACGTTTTCTGACGTAAAAGCCTAAATTCTGGGATGAAATTCTACATCATAAATAGTAGACAGTATAGTGATTAAAGAAATGAGCATATTTAACTTATTAATTATAACTATTTTTTGTGGTTTTACAGTACAGAAATTAATAAAAAGAGATTATAAATTATATTCATTTTAATAAGGACGAATTCGAGTCCCTTTTGGGGATTTTATGCCACCTTTGTGATATAATATTACAAGATAATTAAATAGAATAAAATTGTAATAAACTTATTTGAGTTTTCATAAACAGAAAGTAACAAAAAAATTAAAATGTGCCTAAAATGGGTAACTTTTAGGACAGTGGTCCATGATATGGTAATACCTTGTTTTACTTAAAAAAACGTTAATGTATTAGATAAAACTTTAATTGCAATCTGTAGGGGAGTTTTTTCGAATTATTTAGCAAAAATAAGAACAAAAAAATGTCAATATTTGTGGCTTTAGCCGTTAAATTTGTTATTTAATCTGGAAATTCTGAGGAACACCCAGTTTCATTTTCGTCCATTATTTACTGGATACCCTATATATTAATTACTGGATACCATGTAAATAAAGATACTTATCGAGAGGTTCTCCTTAGAGGCGAATGATGTGCGCAGTTAACACAAATAGCTTAAAAATATTACAACACGTACATTATTAAATTAAAACTTTTTTTTTGCTTCACATTTTATCCCGCTCATAGCAGAGTAGTCAAAAAGAAACTAGTGTTAAGACAAGAATGGAGGTTCACTGCTTTCCGCCTGATTTTGAGCGGAAGTTAACACCGCGTAATTAGGAGTTAACAACGAAAAACTTAAGTTAATTAATAATGATTACCAATAATCAGTTTCAAGTCCATCATTCCAGTAGACGATACACCGATGGAGATGACATCTTAAACGCTCGTCGAGTGTAAGGCCAGTTTTTGCCCCGGCATATCTTTCACCCGGCCAGTTTAAGGCCACAAGGATAGAATATTGTTGACTGCAAACCAGTCGTGTCAGTTTTTCGTCCTGCACCTGTGACCGCCAGGCTGGAAGCCCATGCTTCCTGCGACAGATGGCGGCACGTGCTCACTCCTGTTATACAAAAACAATATATTGCAATATAAATCGATTCGTGTGCTATCTTTACACGATTTTGTGAAAGATAAATAGATTTTTTTTTTATAAAAATAAAAATGAATTATATTTTTTATTAGAACTAAAAACCCCTTATCTTCAGAGTCGTTGAGTTCATCTCGAAAAAAAATGGCAACTTTGATGATACCTACGTTAATATTTTCGACATTTACATGCAAATTTCGGTTATTCATTACCATATATTGACACTAATTAGTAGATAATTATTAAATGTAATAATGGTCAAATTAAACAAACTCACACTCCAATTATACTCATTAAATAAAACATGTATCATTATATATAATTAAAATAACTTATATCTTTGCAATTTTTTTTAAATATTAATAGTCTTTATTATATATATTATTTATAGTCTGTGTCGCAGTTTTTGTCTATTAAAAAGTTAGGTTCGAGGGTGGGCCTAAAAAAAAGTGAACCGCACGTGTCACCTGCCTTTTATCTCGCTATTGTTTCACTGAGAGGCTGTCGTCGGGCGTGCGTTGTTACCGAAATCATTTTAATTGGTAGTCGATTATCGAGTAGGTATATAGGTACGTGCGTTAACCATGTCAGGTACCTACTAGTAAGGTGAACACGGCTTTTGTTTGTTAACCGCGAGTGGAATATCGATTTTTTTGAAGACTACTTCAGTTCTAATTATATAGCTAGGCACGCTTTAAATCGATTTCGATCGGACAGTATGATCTTTAATGGAAAAAAACACATTAATTTAATAAAAGTTTTTATATATTATCCAAATTAAGAGTACACACTCATTAATTTTGTTTTGTTTAATTATTATAATAAATATATGTATTAATTATAATCTGTTTAGTTATAAGATAATTAGCAAACCCTTTTTTTTGGCATGAGAAAATCGCAATAGTGATGTGTGTGCTTAAAGAAAAATCTGTCATGTTTTAATCGGATCATAAAGTTTTATGTTGGGAATGTCTCGAGTGATACGTCACATTCGTCTTATTTTAATTATTATTTTATTTTATATTCAGGTTGACTCTAGACTAAATGGCGTCGTGGGCTTATAAATAATAGTATACATAATATAATATATGTTGCTATAATTTTGCTGTCCATTTCGGTATTGATTTTTAATAAGGTTGTTTTCAAGGTAGTCTGTTTTTTTTTTGGCTTATATTTTTGGATAAATTTTATAAGGCACATATAGTTTGATAAATAAATATTGTGTTTTGGATATCACGATTCAGGGGTAACGTAAAATATGGGTTATTATGACAGTTAAATCATTTCGTTTAGACACTTAAAAAGGATTGTTGATTATTGTTTAATTTAAATAAAAAATACACCTTACAATTATCCGGAGGAAGGTCTTTGTCATTTCTACGTTTCGTTTACCTAAGCAGAAAAATATTCTAAGGTGACGAGGCCACCCGGAAGATACGAGAGGTTGATGAGAGTGGTAGTCCACTAGGCAAAAGACATGCAGAAACCGTGTTGCGCTCTGTACTCTCTGGATAAAGCGTGAAGTTAAACAAAATTGCATTTCTATGTGGCCGTTGTGGCGCAGGGACACAAGTGTGTGACTATAATGTGACGATTTTGGGTTCGAGCCCCACTCGGGGGAATGAATTATTATTTATTAATATTTTCATTTCTTCGCTCTGACATGAAGGCAAATAAGCCCGGATTAGTTCCGCCACTAATGCCTCGATTTTTTTTTAAATTATTTCTATTAGTATTATTTGAGCACAAAATCATCGAACTTGATCATCATCATCATCTTGTATTCATCAACCACTGCAGTAATCTCGGTCAGGTATATCCCAACTGCACCATTATGCTTGCGTATTTGTATATCTCCATTTTAATTTACGTAAGCAATTCATTTAAATTAATAAATTTGATCGCGACGGGTGTGGGTTCAATGTTTATTTTAATTTCCATTTTTTATTGTTGGACGGGTGTAAAATTAAATATCGGTACTCAATACGCAGTGACGCAAAAATTCGGCGGGGCGTGGGGAACGGAACTTCTTCTTCTTGACTTCTTCTTGACGCTTGACACTGGGTTCTTTGGCTACTCTGCAATGCGGGAAAAGGTTGAATTTGTGCATTATTAAGCGAAATAATAACAAAATAAGTTGAATTTCGTATAGAGTGTTTTGTCGACCGATACTCTACAACTTTCCATGGAAACGCATATTTTATTCACAATTGAGTAGGCATGTTTAGGTGCAAGTGACGTAAGCTGGTCGTCGCCGGTCGCAGCGGTTACGCGTACCAACACTACCTACCCGCGTGTAGAGTTGGCGATGAATGGCCAGCCATATTTGTCGATAAATATATTATATATAATTATAATAATATTAGACCGTCGTGGCACATTGGCACTAGCGTAAGACTGTAAACGCGACGGTCATGTGTACGATTCCCATTTGGGGGAATGAATTACTCAATATTTTTATTTCCGTGCTCCCACGTGCTAACACGGTGTTTGACGTGTTTACTTAATTACTCAACACGAAATATTTTGAAAACTCGGCGGCAAAAAAATAATATTAGTTTCACGCTGCATCCCGCATATATCAGGATAGCTATAGGGGATCTAATGTAGCCATTTCCACACACCTCGTTCCCTACTTTCTATACGAGTATATCACTATATCTCCCGTTTTATTATGAGCTTGAGCTTGAGCTGATAGCCTAATTGTATTTATTTCTGATCAACACGTCTTATCATAAGGACACCGATCTCTACTTTCCGACAAGCGTTTTGAATGGCTCTATCTAACCATAGCGAAAGAAAAAGAAAAACACAAAATATGTGGCCGTATAGAGACCATCGGGGCGCAGTGGCACAGGGTCTGACTGTGTCCATGACGATTGTGTGTTCAATTCCCATTTGTAAGAATGAGTTTATGTTGAGTTCACTCACTTAAGTTGCAATGTCTCGAACTAGGCGGTGCTTGGAGAACGGAATGCCCTCCGCGGCTATATGCGGGATACAGGGTGTATATAGAAAAAAAAAGCTTCCTTTCCAAAAACAAACTTACCATTTTATTTCTAAGAACTTAATAGCGGCACATGTATTGTAGGCTATGAAAGGTATGTGAGTATCTATAGCTAAATTATAATGACTGACTGGTACCCTCGTGCGTCACGTCGATTTCCCTTCGGGGTCCTTTGATCGATTGGTCTGGTGTGTGACAGTGTGATAACTTGGCAAATCGGCATTTCTTTTAACTCTTTTGAAGTTATTTTTTGTAGGTACCTGTTTTATTTGCTGATAATACGTGATTGTTATATTAAAAATATAATAATAAATTTTGAGGTCAGTCGTGGCGCAGGAACACAAGCGTGTGTATGCTGTAACAGGTTCGTGTCAACGTCACCGTGACAGGTTGCGGGTTCCATTCCCCCTCGGGGAAATGAATTATTTGATATTTTCGTTTTCTCGTTCTATTACAGGGGCAAAATGCTGTGTTCAGTTCCGTCACACATTGCCTCAAGAGTTCGGCGAGAAGTGGAGAAAAGCCAGGAAATTAAAATATTAAATATTATTTAATATTAAATATTATTTAATATATATATATTTTTTATATGTTATTTTCTTGAGAGATTAAATATTTTATATCCACAACCTGTCGCGTTGGACTGTAAGCACGCTTGAGTGACCTGATGGCTACATTGCTTGGTGGCGGAACTTAACTCCGTGATCTGTCTTATCGCGCTGAGTTGCTCATTAAATAATATAATATATTTATCAGAAAGAAATCGTATTTTTTAGCAATTTTCGACTACTTTATTTTTAGAAAATGACACGTTATAGGAACCACCACTTTTGTCATAAAGCTTAAAAACCAAAAATCAACGACAAAACACGACACCATATTATAAAATAGTACACCTTAAGTAATCAATAAGAAATGTCCTAACAATAGGTACTCGTAATAGCCATATGTATGAGTCATACAAATTATACCTACTAACGTTTGTGCTATGTGACGACGAATCCCTAATTAGGACAAAGCTATCGAGATAGGTTCTATATCAAAGATATAATCATTGGATAAATATGAAACCAAAGTTTTATAAGCAACAAAGGAGAAATTTTATATATACTTAATGTAAAGAGATAAAAAGAAGTATTTTATTTTTTTATATATTTTTTTGGTACAAGAGAAGCTAGTATTAAGATACTCGACTCAGGAATGGCGGGACCAGGGCGGTCTGTGCCTACCCCAGATTAGTCTTCTGCCCACCCCAGAGTTTTTATTAACAAGAAACTATCATTAAAAAAATGGATAATATCACTAAATACGTACATTCCGGAGGACACGCGGTCTTTTGCTTATTTTTTCAGATAAATTTCATGTTTAGTGCTGAAATCCATAAATCAAATCAAATCAGAGGCCAGTCGTGGCGCAGTGGCACGAAGTGTGACTGTACAACCGACCGGTTGTGGGTTCGATCCCCACTCGAGGAGATGAAACATTTACTTAAATTTATATTTCCATTTCTTCGCTCTGGTGTCGAGGCTAAGTTCTACCACTCTACCAATGCCTCCAGAATTCGGCAGAAAGTGGGGAACGGAGTGTCTAAACACTAGGTTCCCTCTGCCTACCCTGCTGTGTGCGGGATATACTAAATACGTACATTCCGGAGGACACGCGTTCTTTTGCTTATTTCTTCAGACAAATTTCATGTTTAGTGCTAAAATCCAACTTAGTTATAATTAAAGTTCTTTCATTACCTAACGTTGTATAAAATATCTAAAGTAGTATTTGCCTTGAAGAAATATTAATTTATATAATTATATAGATTTCGGCAAAATAACTAAAAAATAAATATTCTACAAATAAGGTAGATGTATAAAGACGAAAAAGTTAAAATTGACATTTTAGACTCCATTCGTCTTGACGTGGATCATACTTAAATTTACAAAAAAAAAACAAACAATATTGTAGTTTAAAAAATATTCGAGAAATATCGAGAAATAACTAAACATATCCTAAATTAGTAGACATTTAGTAGGTAATTTAGGTGAAACTTTATGTTAAGTATTTCCCTTTTATACGAACAAGGGTACCGTACACGACTTTGTAATTTGCAGGTATCTTCAAATACCTAAAAATTAACATATTTTCTTAATACGCATAAATATCCCCTGATTTGTTGGCGTCGACTGTCGGGCTTCTTATCAATTATCATTTCTTATATTATGAAGATGAACAATTAAAATTGTTATAACAATATTTATGAAGTCTGTCTGTCGGTCGTGGCGCAGCAGCACAACGTGGAAGTTACTTTTCATCATTTTTTACGATGTTTTGCTAACTCAGAATCTGAAACGGGTATCTCTGTCTCTGCTATGCATATTTTTGTATTATAGTACTTCGACAGTGTTTGTTAATCCTAGAAGATACCTTTTCTTTATTTTGCACTGCCAAATTAAAAGTACTCCCATAAAACATTTTTTTTTATAATAAAAAGAAAATCTAAAGTTTACTACTTTTTTTCAGTCAAATGATATTTGATTTAAATTCTACTTTTTGATATCAGGAATACGATTTGTATTTTCATAAATAAAAAAATAGGATAAGTTGAATTTTATCCTTATTGGTTCATTAATGTCGCACTGGGTCCTGTCCCATTTTCTTAGTAGTTAAAACCCGCAAGATAACAGGATTCGTGGAGGTGTACAAATTGGTTGTTAAATAATTCTCTTTAGTTGTTTGTGTAAAATCAGATTTAAATAAATCAGCTTCACGCTGTATCCCGCACACAGCAGGGTAGGCAGAGGGAACCTAGTGTTAAGACACTCCGTTCCCCACTTTCTGCCGATTTTTTGGAGGCATTGCGTGTTGAGTGGCAGAACTCAACGCCGCGCTTTGCCTCGACACCAGAGCGAAGAAATGGAAATATAAATTTAAGTAAATATTTCATCTCCTTGAGTGGGGATCGAACCCACAACAAGTCGGTTTTACAGTCACACTTTGTGCCACTGCGCCACGACTGGCCTCAAATAAGATTTAAAAACAGATAAGTACTACAAATTTCTATAAATTAAGACAATTCAGTTATCTTCACTTGTATTAAATTGTACACGCCGATAATGACCGCTTTCATTGATTTTGATTGTCACTTCTCCTGTCTGAAGATAAAAGTCTTCAATCAGTACATCTTACCTGTCATACTTACGGTGATGAAACGTGGACACTAACAGCCGGTGTATAAGTCTCTTTAATGGATAAAATCAGTAATGAGGTTATCCGGAAGAAGAACTGGATTTACCGACTTTACTCTTAGATTCAGTTGGTTGAAGTGGCAGTGGTCTGGACACGTCTGTCGTCTCTGTAAAGTTAGGTACCCTTCAGCTCAATCGAACCTGAAGAAAGTTGCTGACTTGTTGCATGCAGAAGGCTGATGACCTTGAAGGCTGATGAAGGAAGGATGACCGAGAGCTCTAGCGCAATCTAGAGGAAGCCAATATCCAGCACTAGGTCTCTCTCTCTATCTCATCAACGTGTCAAAAATACAAAACTTATATAGTCCTAACCCAACTCAGAATTGAAGCTGCTACCTTAAACATTATCGAATACCAAATTACATATCGTAAGATGATATTGAGGGTACAAACAGGGGATCTAAACAATATAACCTCTAAACAAACAATCAATGGCCGGCGACCGCTAAACAAAAATATTTCTCTCACTTACATACACAATACTCATCGTCAACACTATTGTTTTATCTCAAAACCTAAACATGTTTCGGTTATAATTATTATTTTTAATATAGATTTCCTTATATAATAGTATTTATTAGTACTAAATTATCATATAAATAATAAGCAGTCGTCATTGGCAGTCGTGGCGTAGTGGTACAGCATATGAGTTTAAAGGCGATGGTTGTTGGTTCGATTTAGGCTCGGAGAAATAATTATATTTTTTATATTTTCCTTTCCTAGTTCTATTATGTGAAGCGCGGCGTTTAGCTACACCATTCATCACGCAATAAAAATATCTCGGTGGAAAATAAGTTAACCTTACTTTCCTTTGAGTGTCCTGCTGTTTGCGGCCCATAGCAGGATAGGCAGAGAGAGGTAAATTGGGAACCCAATGTAATAATAATCCGATCTCATTAAGATGCTCTCGTCCCTCACTTTCCGTGCAATTCAGGAGGCATTGCGTGTTGAGTAGCTGAAAATCAAAATATTAAATATTGTATATCCTCGAGTGGAAATCGAACGCACAATCTTATGAGTGCGTTTTTTATATATAATTTAAAACAAGCTGTTTCTAAAACTATAAGTTAAGATGTTAACTTAAAAATCTACAAGAAAAATGTACATTACAAGTAGTTCACCTCAAAATGGCGTATCAGTTCCGACCTTTTTAACATCACCGTCAATACTTTGTGCTCATATATTTTTATTTATTGTGATTATAATTCTTAAGTCTATTTTAACAAGGTTTCTTATATTTTAAATATAACTAACCAGCAAATAACAGTGCAAGAAGTTGTTACGCACGTATTTATTATTTTGGATCGACGAAACGAGGCGATTGCGAAATGAATGTCATGACAGGGTTTTCATATAGAACTGACTGACTTAGTAAATTGTAGTTTTAACTATTTTCAACATTTTTAAACAAAAATTAGTTTGACTATGTATCCCGCACAGAGCAGGGTGGACCGAGGGAACCTACTGTTAAGACACTTTGTTCTCCACTTTCAGCCGAATTCTGGAGACGTTGCGTGTTGAGTGACGGAACTCAACGCTGCGCTTTGCTTCGTAACATTTTTAAATACTTGGGAAAAATATACTTTCTTAGGAAGTTGAATAGTTTCTAAGATGAAAATTAAAACTATTATATGTTTTCTGTAAAAGTATTGTAGATTCGACTCTATGAAGTGCTGTAGAGTACAAAATTGGTCATTCCCATTTTGTCCTTATTCGACAAAATGATTCAAGTCAAGTATTACAATTTTTTCTCTTTGGTAGATAGAAAATGTGTGGCGGAAATCAACGCCGCAATGCCACAACAGAAATTTTCATTTTTATTTAATTTTTGACACTTTGCGTTAGTCAAAAATTAAATGAAAATGGAATGTCACTTCGTCGATATACGCAAAGCTGCTGTTTTAAGTAAATAGATTAGCTCACTAATTACAAAATATTTCCAAATTTCAAGCACGATTTAAATTGACTTTCATCGTGTACGCTAGAGAAAAATGACAATTGCACTACTAATTTATTATGAAAATTACATATTTTCTCAACTTAAAAGCTTATTATTAAATAAAATGACTCTCTAAGTATAAGATGCTACATATTTAACATCAGTTAACAGATTCCCGAGAAGATCTTTTGAAAAAGAAAAACCAATATATCCAAACTTATTTACATATAGACTTTAAAGGTTTGTAACTCAATAATAAACAATCGATAAAATATACAAAATTGATATTTTTTCGTAGAATTCCCTGCACGTCCTCATGTAAAAGGTGGAAAGTATTCGAACACTACTCCGTTTAGAAAACTGAGTAAACAGCTGAGACAAATCTCACGAGTCGAATGGTTGGCGCGGCGTGGGAGACCCCGTACTAGGTGTATGTGTTGACGTCACTCACTAAAAACCTGTTGTTCGATGAACCTGGACACGTATTGATGGGGTTTTGTCATTTTGTTAGGCACTTTTGAGGGAAATAGGAAAAAATAATGTTTTGTCATTTTACGGTGTTTGAAGGATAATGACAGAAAGTTCGTTGATCTTCTAGACATCGATTTTTCGCGTTAGGCGAAATAAGTATTTATAATATAAGTTTGTTTTTGTTTGTTAATATTATTGTATTAGGTGGCATAACTTAACACCGTTTTTTGTCTAATTCGATGTGTGGAAATGAAAATAATTCAAATGAGTGGAAATCGAACTAACAATCGTTGTTTTTACAGTCAAACGTAGTGCTGCTGCGCCACTGTAGCCTCATTCCAAATTTATAATTAGAAATCGCAAGGCTTCCTGTAAAAAAATATTAAATTAATTTTATAGTTAGTAATTATTCATAAATTATACAACAAACATGTTTGTAAATAAATAGGAAAATAATATCTTGCTATATTTGTATTTTAAAGTAATGTTTTAATTTTATATTACATAAATCTTTCGTGTTTATGGCTTTAGAATGAACACTTTTATTAAGCCTGTGTTAATTTTTTATAATCACGATATTAGTTCCAAATATAGATTTAATTTTCTTTTAATAATCATTGCCGATTATTACTTTTTTTTAGTTTCAAGTTATATATTAAAGTATATTATAGCAAGGTAGGCAGAGGGAACCTAGTGTTAAGCTACGCCGTTTTTTATTTTCTGTATGGCGTAATTTTTGAAGTATCAAGTAGTGAAATGCAACTGTCAGGACGAGGGAATAAAAATAACCCATTTCCCCGAATTGAACCCACAACCGTCGCGTATACGGCTGAGGTTGATGATATATGTATATTAAAAAACTTTATATTAAGACTAATTATATATTTCACCATACACTTCCGGTCTAAAAAAATCAAAAGTAAAAGTATAATGATGCTATTTTTATCGTTTTTCCGGATGTGTATAACAATTAACGAGTGTTTTGTGCCAAAATGTGATTCATAGAGAAGTATTATAGTTATATTAGTGAAGTAAATCGTCGGCATCCTACTTACAGCAATTGGTGTGATGGCGGCGCTTCCCGCGCAAAAGTGACGCGCGGTGACAAATGACACGACATCGGTGTTTGTGTATTATCTATGTTTTTTTTTGTTTTTACTGTCTTGGACTCTGTTTTTGGTCTTTGTTGTTTTTTAATTTTATATATTTAAGATAATATTAAGAAAAACAGAAATATCATATGATTTTTAATTTTTACTTCGCCTTTTTCTAGCTAAACGTTTTTACCCATAAAAGGAATCTTTCGATTTGAACCTACAGTTCGTGACAATAACGAATTCAACCAAATGTACTCTTTAGGTTTATAATATTAGTAGATATTATTCTGGATAATGTTGGGTAATACAAGCTATAACGTAATATATTGGTGTGCCTGTGCACTACATGTGGATAAAGGCCGGCCAGCTCACTTCCTTCAGATAGGAAGCGTGTAGGAGTATCAGGTTTGTGATATAAGGTACGGCAAAGTGTTTTGCAAACGAAACTAAATATTTTATGTAGAAACGTATGAGAAATAAGTGAACATCCGTGGCCCAGGGACGTTAGGGGTGTTAACGCCAGAAGTTGTGTATTCGATTTCCACTCGCGGAAATGAAATATTTAAGATTTTAATTTTTAATTCAAATCCTCACTCTGATAACGAGGTAAAAGGTGGCTTTGGTTTCCGCCACTCAACACGCAATGCCTCAAAACGGCGGAAAGTGTCTTATTGAGAACGGAGTTTCTAACAGGCTTTAGGTTTAGGTTTTTTGTCTTGTGAAACTAAGAAAATATATAAGAATAGACAGAGAGAGCCTAGTGTCAAGACTCTTTGTTCACTTTCCGCTCGAATACGAGACAAAACGTGTTTTGATTATATGATTTTTTAATTAACAAATATAATTATCATATATTAATGTTATCCTGAGGTATAAGGAAATATATAACCAAAGAAAAATTGCTCTTATCGATAAGAAAATTATATTGCATTTGCGAATTTTATCAATTTAGAAACATTTCTTAAAACAATCAACATTTATTTGAAAGATGTTACTTTTCATATCTAATATTGTTTGTATGTTCTTTGATTATGGCGTCCCGAACGTGCCAGTTGAGCGCAAATGACTTCGACAATGTCACGTTGAATAACATTTAATATTTAACTTAATTTCATAATAAAATATATTATTTATTTCATAATAAATATATTGTAGTGCTTTTTTATACTATAAAATAGAGATTAACTCTATACCTAGAGCACATTATGTCATAGCGATCAATAAAACACATGGGCATTACGTTTTATTAGAAATTTACTGTCAAAGTTGTAACAAATATGGAGGTATTATGACCGAAATACAAATTATAGTCGGACGATTAATAGAATATGGCTCTATAAAAATATGAAATACTTACATAGTAGTAAGCGCCAAAGATCAATTGACTATCGCCGTGTTGACCGTGGTGATCATTAGTTCAAAGTTACCTTTTACGGAGAAAAATATAAAAATATAAAAAAATATATTAGTTAGTGTCTTTACACTGGGTTCCCTTTGCCTACCCTGCTGTATGCGGAATACAGCGTGAAGCTGATTTATTCGATTTTTGTCCTATTAAACACGATTATAATGTCTTCTGCTTTTTTCCTATATTCTAGTGATTCTAATATGTATTTTTTTTCCTGCATAGCAGGATAAACAGAGGCTACCTAGTGTCAAGACACTAAGTCCTCGGCTTGTACCTAACTTTGAGACATTGTGTGCTCAGTGTCGAAACTCAACGCCACGCTTATTCTTGTTATCAGAACGAGAAAGTGAAAGCAACTATTTTCTCGAGTGAGAGAATCGAACCCACGATTATCGTTTTAGCAATCAGATGTTGTATCCTTGCTCCATGATGACTTTTAAATATTTTTTTTTCCAAATTAACAAATTTAATATTTTATTACTATGACCAGCATACGCGCTTCTAGTCGGAAACGGAAGTGTCTCACTAAATAAGATACAGCGTGAAGCTAAAAAATTACGTTTTGATTTCGCATGCAGTATCTTAAAGTATTAAGACCGTATTTTCGTAGTAGGGTGGGCTTAGGGAACCTTGTAATTAGTAAGATAGTTCCCTAAGCCCACCCTACTACGAGGGATACAATGCGAACGTTATGGTAAAACTTATTTTTATTACTATGCAACTCTACTTATGCTATTAAGCTTAATAGCACTTTAGTTTGACCTATATTTGCGGAGAGATCCGAGATGATCATTCTTTATTATAGGCATAAAGGCATTATACATAATTTAATCATTGAGACTGTCGTGTCGTTGAGGGTGTCGCAGTGGCCCAGTGTCGTGATGCTACGACGATTGTGGGTTCGATTACCAATAGGGGAAAAATATTTTTTATTATAACAATACAAAAAAAACTACAAAAAATATACATTTTGTTTATAAAGTAAGCTTCTTGCAATCGAACCCACAAACATTTATATTACAATTAGATGCTGTCTTACTGCCCCACGATGGAGTCTACATAGGCTTATATTTTTAATATCTATATTGATCCTAATAAATATCATTTATAAAGATTTTTATTAAAATAATTGAATCAGCTTCACGCTGAATCCTGCACACAGCAGGGTAAGCAGAGGACACCTAGTATTAAGAGACTCCTTCCCCCACTCTCCGCCGAGTTCTGGAGGCATTGCGTGTTGAGTGGCGGAAGTCGACGTCGCTCTTTGCTTCGATACCAGAGCGAAGAAACGAAAATATAAATGTAAATACATATTTCATTTGCTCGAGTGGAGATCGAACCCACAACCAGTCGATTTTACAGTCACACTTTGTGCCGCTGCGCCAAGACGGACCTCAAAGTAAAATAAATGAACTAGTGGCCTATAACACAGTTAAGACTTGGAGTTCATGAGAATTGTTTTAGTCACGACAAATGTTCAAAGGTGGAGTTGTTTTATATTACAAAGAAGGTAAATTCAAAAAAGTACGTATTTATTTCTTATTTTATTTTATTGATTAATATAGTTGAAATATTGATATATTAAAAAGATTGGTTGGTATACGCTTGTAGTTTAAAACGGTGGAGCTCAACGCCGCATTTTCTCTTAACAGAGCCAGGAAATAAAGTAAATATTTTTAATATACTACCTACTAAGTAATGATTTAATTTATCGATTTTTTTAAATTAAAGTAAGAAAAATCTGCGCTATAAAAGAGCGTCTTTTTTTTGTTTTGTCAGTGCTAATAGACACAGCGATTAAACTCTTTATATAGGCATGTTTAATTGTTTCTCTATACTAGAATATGTAAATTCAAATTCAACCAAAGAGGACTAATGAAAAAATATAGAACTAATTAAATTTATTTAAGTTTAACACATCGTTTTGCGCAATATTATAACAAGATACAGCGCGGCGTTGAGATCCGCCGCTCAACAAACAATATCTGGAAAATTTAATGAAAATAAGGGAACGGACTTAACACTGGGTTCCCTCTATCCACCCTGCTATAAACGGGATACAACGTGAAAATAGGCAAGAAAAATAATACTGTTTCACATTAAAGCTCTGACTAGCCGATAGTAGAGTCGACAGGGCCGTGAGAAACCAATAAAGGTAGTACCATTCACACACCTTATCTATAGTAAAGATATCCATTCATTCGAACTCATTTGCTAAACTAAACTGAAGGTAACTGCTGCGCCTTTTAACCGACTTACTGAAAAAAATAAATGTATTGTTTAAATTTGTAGAAAAAATGTTTTTAAGTTAACAATTTTTGTAAGGGATATTGTGGGAGAGGGTAGCGTGAGATTTTTATAGCTGTGATCTTCTTTTCACAGGTAATTTATTAAAATTTTAAATTTTGTGTAATTTTTTTTTCTTATATATTTATTTATTTTTCTAAGAAATATTGTAGTTATACTTATATGAGACGTAATACCGATTGATTGTAATAAAATTGTTTTGTGTACATATAAAAAAGCCTTTAATTTGCCTTATTACAATTTTATAGGACTTTAAAAGTTACCGAGAAATTTGTGTTCAACAAAAAAATACATACACAGATATACGAAATTAAGCACACTCGACTACATATACTCAAATATAGCTTATTTCGAACATTATCAAACACATCCAAATCGAACTTCAAACCTCCATTTTTTGAACCTCACGTACTAAAAAAAAAAGGATTTCATTCACGCCGTCCTCCAACCGGACAACCAACCCGCTAGCATCAAGTACCTACGTTAGATTCATTGACAAAAATGAGTAACTTCCAAGAACTTACGTTCATACAATAATTCGATTGTTTATAGCCAGTCAAACGAGGTTCCCTCGCCTTGTTACGTTAAAATTTACACTTCTTGAATAGAGTGACACCTGTCGTTGGATGGACGCCAACAAATACTCATTGTTACCTTTATTTTTGGCGTGTGAACGAGCATTTTTAAATAGTTTATGTAGGAATTATATTGTGCGGTCACGTATTCGGTGCGCCGGCGCACTTTCTGTATTCTGTTTCTATGCTGCCCTGTCGAGATTCGTTTTTGAGTCTATTAACTGTTATGTAGGTTAGTTTCTTATGACCGTTTAGCTTTTATTGTTGTAGGTATTTTTTTATAACTATCTATATTTTGGATTGCGCGATGTTGATTTCAGCTACGGCACACGAAATGTCTCCAGATTCAGCGGAAAGTGGAGAACGGAAATGTCCTAATGAGATCGGCGTGTCTTAACACTATTATTATAAGCCCATTTCTCTGCATGTTATAATTTATACCTTTAATGATGCTGCCATTTAACACGTAACGCCTCTGAAATGTGTTAAAAAAAAATATCTTAACTCTAGGTTCCCAGGTTTCCTCTGCTTGCTATAGCAGGGTAGGCAGGTTCAGGGTACAGGTTCTGCATATATGCAGGATACAGTGCGAAGGTAAAAAAAACAAGACTACTTTACTACTTTACTGAAATTTGTCATGTAACGAGAGAGGGAGGAGTCTTAATGGGTACGTAACACTAGGTTCCTAGCTTCTTAAGTTCCTTAACACTAGAAAAAAAATGTGTACATATAATATCAATATGGATTTGATGATGTAACTCAGTATCGAACCCACGACCAATAATATGGTTATTTTAAATCCCTAAGCTAGATTTTCTATGTACAACATATGTTTTGGATTTAAACAAAACAGTATTAAGACCATTATTGTACTACCTGAGATAAGGTACGACTTATTTCAATACAAATTATTAAAACTAAAATAATAAATTCTACAATAGAAAATGTATTAACACGTGTTTTGGCTCATAACTACCGTTACTAAATTACTGATACGGTCGTAATTGTTCGTTTGAAGGTAATGGCTGTAGGTTCGATTCTTAAGATAATGATTATATTAAAAAATACTTTTTTTAGAAAACGTATGAAAATTATTATTAGATTATGTAAGTAGAGTAATATATATATATATATATATATATATATATATATAGTGCGACATAAAGTGTGACTGTAAAATCGACTGGTTGTGGGTTCGATCCCCACTCGAGGAGACGAAATATTTACTTAAATTTATATTTCCATTTTTATCGCTCTGCTATCGAAGCAAAGCGCGGCGTAGAGTTCTGCCACTCAACACGCAATGCTTCCAGAATTCGGCAGAAAGTGGGGAACGAAATGTCTTAACACTAGGTTCCCACTGCCTACCTGCTGTGTGCGGAATAGAGCGTGCAGTTGATTAATTTACATACTACACTTTTGAGAACGTATGGCTTAGTAGTCAAAGTTTTTGGACGGTTTCCAAGAGACACGGGTTCGAGTCCCTGTTTGTTTTTAAATGTAGTAGTTGTTAATTTTATAAACGAGGGTGCCATTACATTTAATGTAAAGCTTTATTGCATTTATGTATTTTATTAAAAAACCGTCCACCAAATGCGAGTTACTCCGGTAGAATTTTATTTAAACTTACATTTTTATAGATCCACAACTCTAAGAAACTAATAAGTTTACGTCTCGTTGTAAACACATGAACCTTTTTCTAATAATCTTTGAAATTTTAACATCTGTTGGCGAAAGTGAAAAGATTTTTACATTTCGCCCATCTGGTGCATTATTCTATAACGTGTTGTTGCGAATTAAGATAAAGCTATAATTGGGACTTTAGATCCTTACATTGTTAAAAGTGACGAAACAGAACATTGATAAACTGTTTGTTCTTTTATATACCTGCCTTCATTTGGCATTGCAGGTGAGCCTTAATGAGCATTTTGGGACCCCTTAAACCTACACCTGGGTCTCAAGTCTTGAAACCCAGGTGCTGCAGTGCTTGGGCACTGCTTTGAGCTCCTGACCATGGATGCTTTGAACCTGGTAACTGTATAGTGAGTTTACGGAATGATATACTAATGGTTATGTGATATACCTAAATAGATTCAAATATCTGTAATCATTACATAATTGACCTGAGACGAGAATCGAAGTCCCTCCTTCTAGCTCAGTACCACTAGCTAACAAATATACCATCAGATAATTTGAAGTGATAAATATATAGAGATGATTAAAAAAAATGTTACCCAAAACCCGATCGCTTCACACTCAGTGTGACGAATGTGAGTAAATCGTACTCAATAATCATGGTTTTTATAGCTTTCTAACGCATTCAGTTTATTGCTGTGTCACATGATTTTATATGTAGAGATAGTTCTTATTTTTCTTTAGCTTTATGTATCCCGCATATAGCAGGGTAGAGGGAACCTGTCCCGCAATGCCTTCAGAATTCGGCAGAAAGTGGGGCACGGAGTGTCTTAACACTAGGTTCCCTTTGCCTACCCTGCTGTGTGCGGAATTCAGCTGCTGATCTTTTAAATTAATACGTGCAAAATGAGGGACTTTAACACCACCACTTGAATTTAAATATTGAATCCAATTAATTTGTAAATAAGCTATACATAATAGTCAAATTCATAATAAAATATAGTAATATTATTCAATGTGATCAATTTACCAATCTAAAGTGCTTTGTTACACTTAGTGGCGCAGCAAAGCGTGGCTGATGTATGACTTGCGCAAGCGCATGCACATTGTATATAGATATTGTTTTTTTCTTAAGCTTTTTTTTCACGCTTTTTCCCGCATAGCGAGGTAAACTGACGAAACTTAGTGCTAAGATATTCCGTGTAAACACAATGGTTTGAGTTCGTTAATCCTCGGACTCGGCGGAATGATTATATTTAATTTACTTTCTTTTCCCAACTCCATGCTAGACTAAATACGCGGAGTGTCTTAGCAATAGGTTTTCTTTCTCTCTCTCTACCTAAGCTGTTATATGCTAGAAACAGCATGAAGCTGCACTTTTTAGGATTTGACCCAGAGACCATGTTTAACAGCCACTTGAGTCATGATGGCGCTACAAACAATTTAAAATTATTTTCATATATTATCTCACTAAATATGAGTAATTCTCGCAGAGAAGTGCGTGGTGCATCACTAACGTCACTATCACGTCACTAGTTTTACCGCAAACTGATATAATGTAAGGTAAATAACTGTTTCAAAGGTAACAAATATCCTATTAGTTTTGCTATTTACCTTTGAACTTACGTGTATATTACCTATATATGGTAAAATTACGTAAGTATATTATGTTTTTATAAAAAAAATACGTTGACGAATAATAGGAAGTATATATTTCAATATATATATATATATATATATTATTGAAAAGTCATAGTATCAGCTCGCAATTTTTCCTTTTACTACAATTCTTCTGTCGAAACGTAAATTGTTAAATTTCATCGCCATTTAGTACGCTGCGTAGTTCCAGCTGTGCGTCACTTAGTAACGAAATTGTTTTATATTATGTTTAAATAGAACAGACATAACGCACTCTTACAAATGGAGATAACGGAAAATTTGCGTTATTTTCCTTTCGATATTTTTAGTTAGCGCCTTTTCGTGGACAATAATTAGAATAATAACTGACGTCAAATTCGTAAGTTTGAGTACTTCTGGACGGTCAAACTGAGTCAAACTGATTTGTCCAACAGAAGTTGCTTTTCTTCTTTTTTCTTATTCTAGTATGTGAAATAACTCTCTCTCTCTCTATCTGAACTTTAGACTTCTCCTTAACTCCTGCTAACAATAAAATTACATATAATTAATATTGTTGTTAATCTAAAAATTCAACTTCAATGGGTATCAAATGAAAGGGCTGGGCTTGTAAAATACAATAAAAATAAATAAATAAATTTAAGTAAATATTTCATCTCCTCGAGTGGGGATCGAACTTACAACCAGTCGGTTTTACACAGTAGTCACACTTCGTGCCGCTGCGCCACGACTGGCCTCAAAAATTACAATACGCTATAAAAATATAGTTAAAAAGGTTTTTTTAAATTAATATATTATTTTATTAATTAAAGTACCTTGTCGTGACTGAAATATCGCGGATCCAATTTTTTTAGTGAACTTTTTCATAAAAAGCCAATGTTTGTCGTCGTTTATGTTTTAAAGGTATTTCCCTTAAGTGATATATTTTGTAAACGTGTGAAATAGCACGTATTCTCAAAAATGTGTAGGTACATCCTCTTAATGAGTCACCGTTATTGTTTTGTTATTTTATAAATAAAAAATAATAACAAAATCTCATTAAAATTACTTTTTAATAAAAAAATAATATTCCTTAGATTATACAACTTAAAATCAGCTTCACACTGTATCCCGCACACAGCAGGGTAGGCAAAGGGGAACTTAGTGTTTTTTTAGACACCCCGTTCCCCACTTTCTGCCTAATTCTGGAGGCATTGCGTGTTGAGTGGCAGAATTCAACGCCGCGCTTAGCCTCGACACCAGAGCGAAGAAATGGAAATATAAATTTAAGTAAATATTTCATCTCCTCGAGTGGGGATCGAACCCACAACCAGTCGGTATACAGTCACACTTTGTGCCGCTGCGCCACGACTGTCACGACTTATTGAAGTACATTGAAAAAAATCAAGTATTTTTTTAATTTATGAACTGATTGAAATAAAACATTCACTAAATATTAAGGAAAGCTTTCCATAACACATTAGTGAAAGCTGCATTGAAAATCGGTTAAGCAGTTTCGGAGATTAGTATAAACAAACACACAGATAAATAGAAAAAAAATTCGGGCATTATTGGTGATCTTCTTTTATATTATAATTGATTTTGTCATTTATCATCCACGTACAGACAGCTCAAATACAAGCTCAAGCTCACAGCACAGCTCAATTACAAGTCTATGATACGTATAAATAAAGTACATATATATATATATAATTTTATTTTATAATTAAAATATATTTTCCTCAAACATAATAGTTTACATCGATGCGAGTTTCTTGTACGACAGTTTCTAAGTTTATCTTCTTTTTTAAGCTTCTGTGATCACAGTGTTTTGTTTGTGGCCAAAAGTGGTCTAATTTTTAATTATATCTATATTTAATAATAATAAAAAAATCTTATAGATATATATGTTTTACCATTAGAATTTATGTGATGTTTAATGAAATTGAAATAAAATATAATGGCCAATGTACCTATTCGCCGCGGTACTAAATTCGATGACTACTTATAATTGGTAGAAAATGCAGAATGGAATATCTTAACTCTTACATTTTACTAAATTCTCTCTGCTTTCTCCTCTACAATGAATGCATTACAAAAATAAATAAAAATTCAAACTAAAAGTAAATATACTCATCACATTACATACATTCAAAACAGGATAACTTACATTACCCGCCAAAACAAAATGAACACAATATTATTATGATGGATATTCAAAGAATATTATTTGATTATGCGCAGGCGCCACTTGAGTGATCGTTTTATTACATGATTGGACTATCAGTCACTTGTGGACATCCTGCGACTCATCGTTGTACCGGTGCGGTGCTAGTATTGCGCATACGCAGTACGTACTGTATATATGCATACATTTGAGAAAATTATTATTTTTCATAATTACGCATCAGTGCCATCATCATTTATGAGGGCAGTTGTGGCTTACAGGCACAAAGTGTGAGTGTAAACGGAGTGATGAAATGAAATTTAAATGTATATTTCCATTTCTTCGCTCTGGTGTCGCGGCAAATCGCGGCGTTAAATTCCGTCACTTAGCATGCAATGTCTCCGGAATTTGGCAGGAAGTGGGAACGGGAGTGTCTTATCAATACGCAACACAATCTTCTTTTTTACTGTCATAGTTATGTCTGACTTAATTCAATAAATTATTACAAAAATGTTATGGAATAATAAATATTTATTAAATATTGAAGAGGGAGTAAAACTTTTTTTTATTTGTTTTCTATTAATATAAACATGAAAAATGGTATGGCTTTTGTTATTTACATATATTTTAAATTTAACTATAAACTGTCTGATATTCTAACATTCAACACTACTAATAAGACGAGCAATGGAATTAATAAAATTATATAAAATATTAATTAACAGATAGACAGTTTTCCTCCATTAAGATTAGCCTATAAATTGTCTAACACATCTCTACTACACCCTGACGTCTTGGAAAAGAAAATGTCTAAATAGAGATCTCGCATCATTGATGATTACATGATCGTTGCTAGGAAATCCTACTCAGCTGGAACCACTTCTCGGGACGGTACAAGTCACCAAATTGACGTTTTCCACACACTACGTGAGTCAAGAGGGTTTTTATGTACTTGAGACTAAAACATGACGATTCGATTCAAGAAATAGCTCTATATGTGATGTGACTCTCACATATTGGGCTATGCAAAAATGTAAGCACAGAATCATTATAGTGTAGTTGTAAATATATGCAAGGAAAATATTTGCGCTTAAAAATATATTTTCCCTTCAGGGAAATTCGAACGCCCTACCTTTTCTATAATTTAACACTAAATGATAGAAACTTCACGCTGCATCTAGTATATAGCAAAATAGACAGAGGGAACATAATCTTAAGACACTCTGTTGCTCACTTTTGAGAACTAAACACTGCGCTTTATCTTGTTACTAGAGCGAGTAATTGAAAACCAATTCATTTTCCCCGAGTGCGAAATGAATCAATATCCATCGCGTTTACTGTCAGATCGTGTTCCACTGCGTCATGATGGCCTCAAACCTTAGGTGGCTGCTCTTGTTTCAGACATTAGGAAAATATTTAGAAACGTAGTAGGCTCGGTCCAGCACTGAAATCATACATATTACTATTATTAGAATCATTCAATATAAACAGAATTGGCAATTTTATTTAACATATATTTACTTAATTTTAAGTCAATAAAAATGTATTTAAAATTGAACAAAAAAATGAGTTTGATAGTAAAATAATAACGTATTAATTTGTTACACTTGTTTGGAATTTCCGGTGTGTTCTTCCGTTTAAGGAAATGATCTATTAAAATATAAATACAAGGCTAGTTTTCCCTGGCGTTTGCGATTTCACACTCGAACACGACGGAGGTAAAATGTTTCTATAAATGTGATGTGGCGACTACTGAATTGAAAAATAAAGAATAACATACAAACTATGAAATACAAAGAATTTGTGAAGATTTTTGTATGTTTTACTCTTTGTTAGTCTTCCTTTAGCTCTACTATTTATTACAAAGTAAATTAATCATCATTTAAGTTCATTCTGCAATCGGGAAATTATTATGTTTGAATTATTTACATTTCTGCTAATTTCAAAGTGTGTAGTTGTGTTTTAGTCGTGAGCAACTCAATGTGCCACCTGTATGTGGATGTTGTTAGAAGGATTTTGTTTTTTTTCACTCTCTTCTACATAAATTAAGAATAAAGTAGCCAAATACACGATATACAAAATTAACATTTCTTTTGTTATACTTATTATAAAATATGAAAGCCAAAGTCACTAAAATCATAAATTTTGTGGAAATATATACACAAAAATGATTAAGTAACAATATTTAAATTTGTAAATGTGTACATTTTTAAACTTACTTACAAATTTTACTTGTTGTTGCGGGATACAACGTGAAACTGATTTTTTATTTTATAATCAAATTTGAACCCGTTCCAGTCGAACACCAGATCAAAGCTAAGTCACTATGGCTTTATACAAAATAAAGTAAATTTAAGTAATTTCATCTGTCAGCGTTTAAACTGCCATACTGGGCAGATGCGTTCAACGCTGACTTTTAGATAGGTCAAGGGCGTCTTTGAAGACATCGTTATAGATCAATTACTGTAGTTAGGCTAATTGCAGGTTACGGTAATTGCAGGTTCGAAGTACTTTCAATTTCCAATATTAGACTAAACGTGTTTTCCTTGTTGTTTGTAGAGAAATAATCAGTTGTTGTTTATTATACTTTAAGAGAATAGGTCAAAGTTTTAATGATTTTTGTATTGATTAGACTGATATATATTATCTGCACAATTGTAACTATTTAAACAAAAAAAACATACAATTAAAATATCATGAAAATACCAAATAAATAAACAAAGACAGAAATAACAATATATGGAAATCATTTTTTTTATTTCATCAGCTTCGTTGTACCGCGCATATAGCACGGCAGACAGAACGTTGTGTTATGACATTCTGATCGTCATGCACCGCGCAATTATCGAGACATTTCGTGTTGAGTAGCAGAACTCAACGCCGCGTTATGTCCTATTGTCCGAGCGATAATATAAAAGTAATTTAATCCACCCACAACCACCGCAATGAGAATCGAACCCACAACCACCGCATTTGCATTGAACATATCAATATTATTAATAATAATTGTTTCTATGACGCAATTATTAAGTAAGTCACAGTCCCACTCATTACCTACCGCAACGTTCTGTTAGTTGTCTTTAATAAGCGTTCCCAGCATATCATTGGGCACGACTACGACCACGTGGAACTGGTTTCACTAAAACAGGTCTATCTATACTCCTTAACGCTATAGCTACGTCGATTTTGTAGGAAATGCTTTTTAAAGAGACTACAGTGTAGTGGAAAAATTTAATTGTTTATATTGTTTCTTTTATTGTTAAACTGTTTTGCTGTGGAATTTTGTTGGGACGTTAATTTTGGTATGGAGTGTACTTGCTTAGTACGGGTCAGAATGGTCAGAATGGTTAAATGGGTTGGAATGGAAAGGTTCAAATTTTTGTAGTAATTTTTTTCAGCTTCACGATGCATTCGGTATTTAGCAGGTTACACTGAGGGAACTTAGTGATAGGACACTTCGTTTCCCACGCACCGCAAAACGTTGTGTTTTTGTTGAGTGGTGGTTCAATGATTTATAATTTTAAGATTCCATACTTTTTAAGGCAAAAAGGTACCATTATAAGATCTTTTACTTTATTGTCTGAGGTCTACCGTGTTACTTAAAAAAATCTTCAAGGGACCATTTACTTAAAAAAGTTATGGCCGTTTATATCTTTATATTTATATTAAACGCGTATTTCAACACTTAAAAGAAAATCAAAATTAATAGGGTACCTCCGGTTGACCTAGAATTATGAAATTTGGCAGTTAGCATATACAGGTAGTAGTAGTACAGGAAAAAATCTAAAAACTGTACATTTCTGGTTCAATCAAAAAAAATAATAATAGTCTTAAAAGGGGGGCAAAATCTGGTATTAAATTTTAGGTGAGATATCAGAAGGAAGCTAAGTTTGGATTTCAGAGAAAGCTCGAGACCTCCGATTTTTGCATGTAGCCCTCGATGGGCGACTCGATTTTGTCCTTTTTTTATGAAAATTTAATGATTTGAATAAAAATGTCGTTACCTCCGGCTTGGTAAGCAGTTTTGCTGAAAAGCTCCTTTTCTTAATGTAATTTTTTAAAATTTTATTATTTAATACATTCTTATTAGCTATTAAGGATCTTTGAGTACAATCGCGCGGCTGTAAACGCGACAAGTTGTGGGTTCGATTCCTACTCGACGAAATGAAATATTTAATATTTTCATTTCCCCGCTCTAACGAGGGAAAGTGCGGCGTTGAGTTCCGCTACACAACCGGCAAGGCCTCCAAAATTCGGCGATTGTAATTAACGGACGTATATAAATGTGTAATGTTAAGTAACAGTGTCCAGAATTTGAAAATATTAAATATTTTACTTTTTCGATGTGAGGCCAGTCGTGGCGCAGTGGTACAAAGTGTGACTGTAAAACCGACTGGTTGTGGGTTCGATCCCCACTCGAGGAGATGAAATATTTACCTCAATTTATATTTTCATTTCTTCGCTCTGGTGTCGAGGCAAAGCGCGGCGTTGAGTTCTGCCACTCAATACGCAATGCCTCCAAAATTCGGCAGAAAGTGGGGAACGGAGTGTCTTAACACTAGGTTCCCTCTGCCTACCCTGCTGTGTGCGGGATATAGCGTGAAGCTAAAAAAAAAAAAAAAAAAAGCAAAAAAAAAAAGAATCGCCCCCACAACCAGTCGACACAGCCACGAGTGATCTCTATATGGATTAAAAATCGATTTTATTGTTTGTCAGTAGTAACCGCGTCTATCCGCACTAGGCCAAGTTATTAGTGTCAAATGGCCAACATTCCTACGATGTCTGATTAATGAACAACATGTACTACGCACTATCATATATACGCGGTGAGTCACAAAGGTCGTGTGATCGTCCTTGCATTTTCACCGTTACTGCTGTTGATACAAGACATCGGCTACGAATTCGATTTCCGGTCGCGTTTGAGTCGAAAGTCCGAGTGAAATGATTCATAACTTCTTGAAATGTCTATACCTAAATAATAAAATAAAATAATATATATATATATATATATATATATATATATATGTATGTTAAGACATTCCGTTCGACGCTTTCCGCCTAATTATAGAGATTTCCACCGAGCGGGAATCGAACCCACGACCGTTGGGCTTACAGTCCAACATTGACCCCTGCTTTACCTATATAACATTTTTTGTCATATCTATTTAAAATGAAGAACAGAAGGCAGGAAAAGACCAAGCGTAGAAGGAAGAGTTAAGTTAAGCGAGAAATATATGTATATTATTTACAGTTTCACGCTGTGTCTCACTTATAGCACAGTAGGTAAAAAGAGAGGCTTAGTGTCAAAAAACTCTGCTTTACGTTCGAGATAGTGACACTATGTGTTTATACCAGAGAGACGAATTGTAAATAAAAATACTCCGTTCCTCACTTTCCGCCGTATATTCAACTCAACTCAACGGAACTCAACGCTGCTGCATTATTATTATTATCTACTTAAAAAAAAATAGCTTCGCGCTATATCCCGCACACAGCAGGGTAGGCAGAGGGAGCCTAGTGTTAAGACACTCCGTTCCCCACTTTCTGCCGAATTTGGAGGCATTGCGTGTTGAGTGGCAGAACTCAACGCCGCGCTTTGCCTCGACACCAGAGCGAAGAAATGGAAATATAAATTTAGTAAATGTTTCATCTCCTCGAGTGGGGATCAAACCCACAACCACTCGGTTTTAGAGTCACACTTTATGCCACTGCGCCACGATTTATTACTTACTTAAATAATAAATAATAACAATATTATTATTGCTTACAAATATATTTATATTAAACTAGAAGTGATTTACCGTCTGTATGAACTCGTTGTCCAGTTGACTCACAGTCTCACTTGGACGACCTTGCGACAAGTGACTGCGTTAAAGTTGCATGTTCGGTTTTATTGATTACTTTTTTATCTTCCACTAAAAACAAAGAAAATTTAGTGTCAAGTCTCTCTTTTTCCGCTTTCCGTTCTTTTCAGAAATTAGACAGAGACAACCTATTATCTAAGCACTCCTCTCGCTGCTCTCTGCTCGAATTGGACACAAAGGCAGCGATATAAAAATAATTTATTCTTCCCTTACAAAATTGAATCTACAACCTTGTTCTCGTTTACTAAAACTACACCAATGCGCCACGACGCCCTTATAGTATGTAGGTACTTAAATTAGACACTAAAGTAATTCACAATTTACGTGAGCTAACCACAAATTTATGTATAATTTAATTGGTTTCATTCGAAATTAATTTGAATGAGTTATTGAAAATTGTCTTAAAACACGGATGTGCGTAAAACTGTTCCTTTATAAGCCACAATGTTTCCGTAATTCCAAAAACTGATACATTATTCCCAAAACTTCAGTTATTCATTATTTGAGACAAATCACGGCGATGAGTTCCGCTACGCAATGTGATAGCCACTTTAATATAAGATATTCATACTTTACTACGTTTTCATCTAATAATCTTTTATCGCGTAACCGTAGAGCGTCTGACTAGACCTACATGCTATTGCTGTTGATTCGATTCCCATTCGGGGGAGGGTTAGATTAAAATTATTTTCATTTCTTTGTTGTAGGCATGAAAGTGCTCCAACATAGACACGTTTCCAGTTCTACTTGGACAAAGCATACTTGCTAGTTTCTAAATTAGGGCAAAACAGAGTGATTTCTCATTTCAGTTACAGTGCCCAGGGGGGTATGGAAAAAATATAAGATTTTATTGTGCCTTCACCCTTTTCTCCGCATAGCATTCTCTCCGTCTCAGTCTTTCTCACTAAATTGCTATACTGCCTGTTTAATAGCGGAACTCAATGCCGCGTGTTGTCTACCCGAAAGAGAAAAAAATAATAATTTGGCACATAGGCATAAAATTTTACTGAAAAGCAGATTGTGGGTTCGATTCCCACTCGAGGAAATGAAATATTTAATATTTTCATGTGTCACAACGACGCATTCCTCATATATATTAACGCATCTCTATAAATTGCCTGATAATGAGTTTCAGTATTGTGTTAATATGTTTCTAATAGATTGTGGTCACTTTAATAACTTTTGTATGGATTTTTTGTATAATTGATTATCGTATCGTATCGTAAGAGAGTTTTAATTCAGTTTTACAATCTTTTCGTTTTTTATATAATATTTTATAGAGAGGCCAGTCGTGGCGCAGTGGCACGAAGTGTTACTGTAAAACCGACTGGTTGTGGGTTCGATCCCCACTCGAGGAGATGAAATATTTACTTAAATTTATATTTTCATTTCTTCGCTCTGTTGAGTTCTGCCACTCAATACGCAATGCCTCCAAAATTCGGCAGAAAGTGGGGAACGGAGTGTCTTAACACTAGGTTCCCTCTGCCTACCCTGCTGTGTGCGGGATATAGCGTGAAGCTAAAAAAAAAAAGCAAAAAAAAAAAGAATCGGTGTCGAGGCAAAGCGCGGCGTTGAGTTCTGCCACTCAACACGCAATGCCTCCAAAATTCGGCAGAAAGTGGGGAACTGAGTGTCTTAACACTAGGTTCCCTCTGCCTACTTTTTATTTTTAATTTTAAATAATAAATGAAACGAACTTTTATCGATATAATTTCCTAATTTCAACTAATTAAGCGCCATTAGACAGCAGCGAGTGGACAGGAATCGACGCGCGACCCTTAGTAACGTGACACCTGCGGTCAGCACCAGCACTGTACCGTACTGTGTGTTGTAAGAATATATCGACTAGTTGTTTACAGTTACCACTAGAAACTACTACTACTTCTATTTTACTTAAACTACTTCTAGAGGGTATTTCTATTCACAAATTATTACGCGACGATTGTTGTTTGAACTTCCTCATTTACTCGCTTTGGTAACAAGACCAATCGTGGCGTTAAGTTCCGTCAAAAATTCTCATAGCGCAATGTCTCGGAGAATGTTTGAGCACCAGATTCTCTCTGTCTACCCTGAAGATGCAGAATATAGTGGGACACTAAAAATAACACAGAGCTAGGCACAAGCGTGCGACTGTAAGTAGTGATAGTCTGTGGGTTCGAATCCCGCAAAAGGGCGGACTTCTCCTTCTCAATACGCAATGTCTTTAAAATTCGGCGGAATTTGGGGCAGGGAAGTAACTTATTGGGAACCGAGATTGTTAACACTAGGTTCCCAAACCCCACCTTCTGCCCCCTCTGTTACGTTCGGGATACAGTTTGAAGCTAAAAAAGAACTAAAAATAAAACATTCAAATCTCAGTTAACTTAATTATATCTTTAAATTCGTGTAAAAGGAATGCACTTAGGCAATGTTAAACAAAAGTAACCTTTTTGCACAATAATTTCGATCCCACATTCTAACGACTTCAAGCTTCATAAATCTCGTAACTCTTCAAATTTACTTCACATTTCTTAATTTTTTTTATATGTCGACGCGTCAATTAAAATATTTTTAATGTTTTTTATATGAAGCACTTAGAGATTTTTACGTGAAAACATACATTCTCTATAAAATATTTATATATAGTATGTATGTTTTCACGTAAAAATTGGACACGCACGTTGGACCAAACAAGATGTTAATTACAGCTTCACGCCGTATCCCGCATAAAGAGTGAAGGCAGAGATACCATAGTGTCAAGACACTTATTTTCTCCGCTTTCTAAGGTATGTTTGAGTGGCGAGCGAGTATCAACAGATACAGCAATTCATTCACCCGAACGGGAATCGAATACACAACACAAATCAGACGTTCCTTGTACAACGATGACCTTATTTGTATAACAACTTAAAATAATTTAAGTAACAATACAGGTTGCTATATTGTCCTATAGAATTATTCTATGTAATTATTTGTTTCCTATAAAACCTTAGTGGAGCATTTTAAATGTGATGGTAAATATGTTGGTTGGTGGTTGTCGATTGTTAATCTTTCTTTAGTTCTGGGCAGAAATTAATATTAGATCTTAGTAAAAGTTCAATGTGTCTCAAAAGACAAAAAAATACAGTGAATTGCTTAGACAAGCTGCGGAGTTGAGTTCCGCCACTCAAAACGCAGTGTCTCAAGAATTCGGCGTATAGTGGGCAATGAAAGTATGTTAATAGGAACGGAGTGTCTTAAGCCTAATTTCTCAAGGTATGATTACTCTACTATGTAGGTAAAAAATGTGGGTTCTTCTCTACCAAACCCACTCCTCTTGAACACTCCAACTCAAACTCATGAAAAAACCAAGGCATATATGGATATGTATAGAATAAGGCCGTCGTGGCACAGTGGCAAGCGGTTGTGGGCGATGTTGGGTCATGGCCTACGGGGAATGTCGCGAATATCTCTTGGGTTCCCTTGAAGTTCCCTCTGCCTACACTGCTATATGCGGGATAAAATGCAAATCAAAGAAAGTTAAATATAAAACATAGCAATGATTTATAGTATAAATAGTAACAATCGATCAGGTGCGCGCGTTCACCGTGACGCCACCTGTGCTAGCGCCGGCCACGCTTGACGAGGGGCACTCCGCTCTCCGCTCTCCGCTCGCTCCCTGGCTGCTGATGGCATCATTAATGATGTCAAATTTGTTCCACTATCGGTTATAGGGGTAATGGAAAACATATGTTTATTTTATCATATAATTGATAACATATAGATTAGAGGCAAGTCGTGGTGCAGGGTTACTAGTGTACGACTGGGAACGAGAGAGGTTGTAAGTTCGATTCCCGCTCGAGGAATATTTAATATTTTATTATTTTTCGCTCGGGTAACGGAATCGGAAACACTGCCATCGCGTTTTCACTAAGATACTGTGTCATTGCGCTACGAGCACCTCAACGTCATATTTAAACAAAAAAAAATTTGAAACGTACTTTGGAGAATATTTCAATTAAAAGAAGTCAAACCCAGTTCTTAATAAGAAACAAGTTTAAAAACCTAAAAAGAAATAAAGCTTTCATACACCAAACAACAAAATGAGAGGTTATAAAATGTATAAACCACTGCTTAGATTAAGTCAACATTATCAAAAAAATTATAATAATACAGAAATTATAAATTTCTTTAAAAATTACTTTATGAAAATGTGTTTTGTTTTTACAACTTTTTAAATGTATTTTGACGTTTCACTAAAATTATAGCGTGAATTTTGTCGTAAGGGCACCTTGAGCGACCTTGTTTTTATAGCTAAATTATTAGGTACTTTAGCTCCTAGTTACACAAAACCTGTAGCACAGCGGCCGAGGGAACCTTGTGGAAAGGCACTTCGTTGTTAAAGTTGAGTGGTGGAGTTCAACGCCGCGCTTCGTTTTGTTTCTAGACTGAAGAAGTTAACATGATCCATTCTTATGAGCAGGAATCGGTGAGACGGTGTGTCGCGCCACGACGGCCTCTATTGAACTTATTAGTTTATATATACATATGTATTTTTCAAATTTTCGATATTTAAAATTTATATTTATAATCGAAACAATTGAATTGCTGTAATAGTGTTAGTTATCCATGGCTTGATCAGAAGGACTGAAAAGATTTTGTGATAAAAGTTTTTTTATTATTATCAGATAGTAATTCTTTTTTGTTAGCTTCATGGCAGGGTAGGCAGAAGCAATCTGGAAGATTTAGGACACTCCATTCTCCACTCTTGAGACACTCCGAGACATTGCGTGTTGAGTGACGAAACTCAACCCCGTGTTTGTCTAATAAGATACAAATAAACTAGTAGTAACTAGAGGGAAGAATATAAAATAAATCTTTCCCCCGAGTGAAAATTGAAAACACTATTACCCCGATTCAAGTGTGACTGTGCCACTGCGCTACAACGCCCTAATAATTTGAAACCATCATTAAATATTAATTTAACACCCGTAAAAAGAAAGTTACCCCTAATTTTAGTCATTTTTCCAAAATTAATAACATTTTAATCGGAACCTACCCCTAACGACCTTGACAACCCCTTAAGAGTCAATTAAAACCAACCCTTTGCTTACTGTAATATGTCACGCGTTATTATGTCATTATATACGCGGATGATTAATAAGGGTAGTTAACTGCAAGGGTGAAATAGACGACTTAAATTATTTTGACACCCGATGTGCTCCATTGAACGGCGGTTGTGGGTTCCAATGTCACTTAAGTATAGGATAAAATTTATGTTCGTATATCTTATATTTGAGGCCGCTGCTGTGGCGTTTCGGCCCCATCTCATTAACTGACTATGATGGAAAATGGAAGTCTCGTTTTTCCTGTTCCTGAAGAAATGAATAAAGAGAATTCTTTTGGTAGCTCCTCTACATTTCCTTTCCTACTCATCATCGTATGAAAAACATAAATTTTATAAGCTTCATCTGTACTTTAGATTTTTATGTAAAACTCAACTGTGTCCAACTCACTGCTGCATAGGAACAACTAGAAAAAAGGAGCGAACGGAACAGACTGCCTTAATACTAGGTTCCCAGGTTCCCTTTGCCTACCCTGCTATATGCGGAATACAACGTGAAAATTGCCACTTTACAATGTCAATAAACTTTCTAAATCGCCAATTTCTTGGTAAGACCGAGGCATTTTCCCATAATCAGTGAAACTCAATGCTAAGAGTTCGCAAAGTGAATACCATCATGTATGTATGTATGTTTGTCCTGTGATGCAAGTGCTATGGGAAATAGATGACAATAAAACAGTGTATGTATGTATGTATGCATGTATGGTCGACACGCGGAAGCTAGCGCGGACAGTGAGGTAAATTACTTATTATTTTAATTTAAATTGTATTGTCATACAACTTGGATGTGTGGCTTGAACTGGTCGGTTTAGTGGTTAGTATTTATGAGGTAGTTATGGGTACGATTTTGTTAATTTAATTTTTTATGCTGTATTCCTCTACCCTGGCTATATCCAGGGTGAGAGATCTAGTATTGAAAATTAACAAAATAACACTGAGTGGAAATCGAACTCGCAATTGTACCGTTTTTAATTTGCAGTTAAATTTTTCTATTGTTAGGAATTTATTAAAAGTTTAACTTGAAGGTTAATTTATTAAATAATAAAAGATTGAGTGAGATGGTCGTGGCGCAGTGTCACAGTATCTTACCGTAATAAGTAAAGGTAGGTTCGATTCCCATTCGAGAGCAGGAATTATTTCCATTTTTTCTTAGTGTCAATAAACTAACTGAGATGTTGAGCTCTATTTAAATTTGATTTGAAAATGAAGTTACCCTAGGTGCCCATTAAGCATCCAGTTATATGCGGTACACAGTGTAAAGTTAAAAACTCGATCCAACTTAACTTCTAAGTTTATTAGGCTTAAAGTGTGTGAAGCTGCTTAAAATTTCATAGTTATTATACATTTTGAAACTTTCTCTTTTTCATTTCTATAGGTAATTAATCTTATTTTCACGCACCTTTTGAATTTTATCAGGTCGATACATTTAGGTTAGTCGTGGCGCAGGAGTAAAAGCGTGCGACTGTAAAGAAAGGTTGTGGGTTCGATCCTCAGTCGAGGAAATGAAACATTTAATATTTTCATTTCTACGCTCTGATAAACAGAGCGCGGTATCGAGTTCCGCTGTTCAACAAAAAAATATATAGTGACTTAACACTAGGTTCCTTTTGTTTATATTATGCAGAGAAAAGCGAGACGCTGCAAAAGAAAAAGGGAAATAAAAAATACATGTATATTATAAAAACCATTTTATTCTCTCAAAATTACAAATAACTTAGAAACATTACATATTACTTTAGTTTACAATTTTGTTTGACGCTCATTCTTCTTTAATAATAACTATAAATTGTATAAAAACGTTAGATTAAAAAGGAAACATAAAACGTTGATTAGTGATCAAATTAAAACATTAGTTTAAATAAAAGTCATGTAAAAAAATTAACCGACTTCAAATGCTTGTTAATTATTATAGGTCACTATTAAGAACGACTGAACTGATTTATTTGAAACAGGCAATATTTCCTAAGCTAAAACTAACCGTCTCGGGTCAAAGCGCGGCGTTCAATTCCGCCACTAAACACACAGTGCCTCCAGAATTCAGCAGAACGCGGAGAATGGAAGTATCTTAATGAAAACGGAGTGCTTTAACACTGGCCTTAACCGGAGTGCGTTTGCACTTTGGTTCTCAGGTTCCCTCTGCCTAATCTGCTATAAAAAATAATCATATCGATATGACGTTCGATTTCCGAAAAAAATTGAGAATAAACATCAAAAGTTCGTTCAATCCTAAATGTTATTAAATTCCAAAAATATGTATAACATGGTCTATGTCACCTCATTATTTGAAGTCGGTTAAAAAGTAATCCAGTAGTTTAAAAGTGGTTCTCATAAAACGTGACCTCTCATTACATAATGTTACTGCAGTGACTTCTGCATTACATATTATTCGTCGAAACAGCTTGTCTTGTCTAACTGTTCATTATTTTACATACGTATATGACATATAAATGCAGTCTTTTTTTCTTAGGATTTTTATATAGTAGGTTTTTAATTTTCTCCATAGAACTGCATATTGAAGTAGGTCTTGTTTGGTCACAAATTCAAATTTCATTGTATATATTTTCTTGGCATATTTAGACAAAGTGCAGCGTTAAGTTTCGCCAATCGACACGGAACTTAGTAAGAAAAAAATCTCCGCAGGATACAAATAACCGGTACAGGCATTCAAAATTGTTTTAAATAATTATTTGTCATTAGGCCATATATGCTGTATATGAGTATAAAACTACATGTCTCTTAAAAGAGATAATTCTAAACTGTCATTTAACATTGCAAAACTCTATTAAAATCTGTCCAGTAATATTTACATGACACACACAACTTTATATTTCAAGGCAAAGTGTTAAAACTATTGCTACATTCTATACTATACACATTTTGAACACACACTTCTGAAATACAAAAATGTTATTAATTCAATATACAAGGCAGTTTTGTACTGATCTCTCTATAAGTTATCTTATCTAATCTTATCTTAACTTACAGCTACGTGGCAAAGTGGGATATGTCCTAAGTTAATTTCTCCAAAAGATATGAACCAAGCTTAGATATGTAAATTAATTAAGCTTTCATATTGAATACTTTAAAGCTGTTTCCTTCGACCACCTAAGTCGAAATACACCCCTTGCAAAATTATATTTGCAAAAAAATTAACCCTTTCCCGAAATCCATCAAAAGAAAAGGTGTACGCGGTTGAATACGTCGCCGTGCGCCTAGAGTTCGTAATTCACGGATTATATTCAGGGCAAAATCGAGACAAATTCGCCCAAAGCTCCTATTTACTGCATCGCACAAAGGCATTAGCGCTGTCTGTCATAACATAATTAGCGACACTAAACATCTGCTTACATTTTACTCACACCCTTTTTCCATTCCAAGGAAGACATTGTCTTATTGCTATTATAATACTATGGCGTGTAGAGGCTACAAAACTATCAAAAAGTCAGTCTTTCGCTCGGAGGTTGGTGTCACTAAGAGGTTTGAGGCACTGTGAAAAGCCAAGATCACGAAATTATACAGTTCTTATCATTTTGGGCATTTTTTCTTTGTCTCTCTCGTTTCGCGCACGCCACTGCGTCGTTGGGAACGTAAGATATCCTGACGCCGCCGTACGCCCGTCTGGTGGGCAGTGTGTACGATTCTGTAGAAGAGGAGGATGATGAACATGTACTGCAGTAACTATTAGCGTCTTCATCCCGAATTTTTTCTTTCCGTACGGGCTCGTCCGGTTCGAACGCTTCGTTATCGTCACCACAAAATCGAACAGTTCGTCCACCTCTTGCTTTCCTCTGAGAACCTTTGCCATCTACTAACGTTAACTCTGGCATCGATGTGGAATGGCAGGGATTTACTACCGTCTGAGCTTCTACTGGGTGTGGAGGTTTCCAATGTGCTTCAGGAGGCTCGTTTGTTTCATCTGAAGTGGGCGTGGGTTGTATTTGGTGTTCGGTCATAGATTGTTCTAGTCTTAGATCTGCTAACGCTCTGTCTAAGCTGAGGCAAGCGTGCGGCGGCGGCGGCGGCGGATGCGGCGGAGGAGATTCCGGAGCGAGAGAGTTGCTCGGTTCAGAGTCGGCATCAATGTGGAGGGATGGTTCTCTTTGGGGTGACCTTGGTGGTGATTTTGGAGATGGCATTCTTCGTGGGCGTGGAACTCTCGGTGGTCGAGGGCCAGGTCCTGACGAATCTGACGGCGTCGGTGGCTCACCTTTCGAGCATGCTATCGAACAATAGATAGCTCCCTTTCTCGGCAAGAATGGTCGGCCCAACAAGCTAGCGCGGCATGTATGGCAAGCGAAGCAGCGCTCCGTGGCATGCCAGTGCTGCCCTTCATGGGACATCTGGCCCTGGTCTACACCTATGGGTTCACCGCAAGCATCGCAGTACTCAGCAAAGCAGTTATCGAAGCAGGGCAGGCAGTACGGCCTCGCCTCCCGCATGATGTATCTCTGCCCGCCCAGCTGACGTGCACATTCTGCACACGCAAAGTGTTTCATATGCCACGCTCTTCCCTCCGCTTCAGTGCATTCGTCAGCGAGGATAATCTGTGGAAGAAGTAATCTATATAAAATCGGCAATTATTCTTAATCATAATTGACAGGGGACTAATTTAACTAAATAGCTCTAATTAATCTTTTGAATACATTGTGGAGTTTTTATGCAATGTTTAGAAACAATTTAATTTTTTTTCATACACAATTAAGCAACAGCTAATGAAAGATCGCGTCAGGCAACAAAAAAGATTGCATAAATTAGTAGGAAGATATATTATTTTACGATTATATGTTCTCTTTGAATAATGGTAAATTATAATTAATTATGAGTTACAAATTAGGGCAAAGACCCGCTTAAGTATACGTCGTCTGCGCGTGTCTTAGATAATGCTATTAACTATGTTTTAGTTCAGATATTATACGATGTTATCAATACTATATGTATATACATATGTCATGGAAAAAAATCTTTCGTTTAATTAGTTAACGTGAACTGATTATTTTCATTCCCTCGAAATGGTAATAAGATGAAGCGCGACGTTCAACCATAACTCAACACGCAATGACTCAAAACTTGGAACGGAGTATCTTAACACTAGGTTCCATCTGCCTGCACTCCTTTGCCTAGGATACAATATAAAGCTTAAAAAAAAGGAGAAATTCTACAAAATAGCCTCAAAAAAATCGCATGATAAATTTTTCCCAAGCGAAAGTCAATCTACGCGGAGATTAGGCATCAGTTCCTACTTAGCATTTCGCTTATCGACAGCCAGGCATCGACTAAATGGTATATGGTGGGGAGGGAGAGGGGGTGAGAAGGAGGAGGAGGGGGAGGTCAGCTAATTAATCCATATACGTCCATAGGTGCTCTTAATTAATTACTCGTATAAACAAGTTTAATTGGGCTTTACGCTATCACAGAGCGGTTCACTGCACCAGGAAAGTTCTTACAATGGTTTCTCACGCCGCGGTTACATTTTGTACGTTCATTAGTATACTACGTCGTTATTAATATTTTAAAACGGTATATCTGACGGTGGACGGCGGGGAAGTGCAGCAGAGTTCGGTCCGTGAGCTTTCAAATATTTGGCTGATCTTTTTTGGGTTTGGAACAATTTTGGAATAATTGATGTAGATGCGAGTATTTTTGAGCAACCGATAAAGATTTTGGCTGTTTATCTGTCGTGAGGATGATTTTTTTGTATTTTTGCTTGTTAATGTAATGCAATATAAAAAGGTCTTTGAACCTAACTGGTAATTTAATAAGTCTTCAGAGTGACTTGCTAAATTGAAAACACGTGACAATAACGATAATAAAAAAAAAAAAACTTTTTGATAAATTAATAATAATTAATCCACGAATCGAACAAGTGAATATTTTTTTTTACTAAAGTTGGTGCTGGATCCTATAGGCAATGTAGACACCGATGAAAAATGTAAAACGTAAAACTCGATAAAATCTGTGTGTGGAGTTACAAAACTTAGTTAACAAAGTGATATAGCAAGAGTTCCCTAGGTTACCTAGGCTACCCAGGGTCGGCCAGCTCTCACTGATTCAATTGCCCTGAGAGTTGCCTTATCTAACTCATTATCGCGCACAGTTATTGTCTTTCTGAATTTCAACCATTCCTCTCGTGTCTTTTTGTAAGATGGGTGATAACGCGCGAAATTAACTTGTCCTGATTTGTAAAGAAATTCTGGAAATTTTCAATTGTATCGCCGTGGAAGATAAGATTACATATGATCACATCATTAATTTGCACGTTTTTGTTAGATTGTGTTATGTATAGCTTGATTAAGAAACAGGTTGGTGGAACAAAGGTAAGAGAGTGGAGGATGTAGTGCCTTAACACTAACTACCGTTTTTTCGCAGGTTTTTGTGGTATTGGGGAATACAGCGTTAAGTTAAAAAAAACTGTTTCGAGGCTTCCGTACCAATTTCTGGATTGTATGTCAAAGGAAAGTAAAATTTATATGATTTGTCAAACTTAATCTCATTTTGTTTAAAACACCTATAAGTTTGTAATTATTTTTTTCTGCAAAATATTGTTTTTTTTAATTTCCTGTTAGTTTTTGTAATGTGTTTTTGGAATTGTTCAGTTTTAGATTTTTTCTTCTTCGTACTGTAAATTTTCACTTCGTGCCAAATTTCATAATGTAATGCAATATCAAAGGTCTATGGGAAGTACGCTAAAGGTTTTCATAATGCGGTGATTTTCATATAAAAATATTTTTTATCATAAATGAAAAATCTATGTATAACGCTCTTATCTTTTAAATGCGTTGACTTGATAGCATTATATATTTTACATTAATCTCAACTCGATACCTCTACGCGATTTTGAGATAAATGATCTTGATAGACGGACAGACGAACAAACAAGTGACCAAATAAAGGTCCGTTATTGCGGAACCCTAAAAAAACTTTAAAGTTAAATATAAAAAATATATTTGAACGTCTAGGCCTTAGGCCTCAGCTATTGTTACATGTTTCCAAAAGACTATCATCTCGCACGCGTGTTACATAACGTGCGTGTGGTAGTAGGTAGTAGGTAGTAGATAGTGGGTAGTAGGTAGTAGGTAATAGGTAGTAGGCAGTAGGCAGTAGGTAGCAGGTAGTAGGTAGTCGGTACATACTGTAGGAATTCCTATGAATCACTTGGACAGTTCGTTAAACGGATGTGGACACTTGTTAGCGCTAGTTTATTCATTATTTTGTTTTATTAATTTGATATCTTGTTGAGATATTTTTTTAATTATCAAGTACTGCTTTTTATTTGTTTTAGGCTGTATCGCGTATGTAGAACGGTAGGGAACCTAGTACTAAGACACTGCTTCCCCCTCTATTCCCTTTGTTTTTCTTGCTAAGCATTATGTTTTAATTCCATATTCGCTTGTGTAAAGAGAGAGCCTAATCACTCCGTGATACTCTCACTAATAGACTATTTTAAAACCAGTCATTGGAGTATGACGATTGTTTGATTAAATATATACATTTTTTTCAAATAATTAAATGCACTACTTATGTAAAGTATTTCGTACCGATGTAAATGATATAATGTAAGTATGCACATTTAACAGGTTAATCTCCGTTATAACTCCAAGTCCAAGTGCAGTTCACAAACAATTTTCCCAGATTTATTTTTACGGCATATTATGCATAATTCCCACAAAATATCCACATACCGCGGCGTCTGTCCGCCGATGGGGAGATAGCCCCTTATGGAACTGAAGCACGCGACTGTCTATATTACCTTGTTAATATAGCAAATTATTTGTGAAGCTCATTTACATAATGTTAACTTGGATTATATTTTATAGCAAAAAATATATATTTACATAATTGAGGCTAAGAGGCGCACAGCTACGTTATGAGTTCGATACTCATTCAAGGGAATGAAATATTGAATATGTTCATGAGTTCGCGGTATTGAGTCGCGTTGACTGACTCAACACAAGAGCAGGCTCGAGAATTCGATGGAAAGTGGAGAACGGAGTGTCTTAACATTAGAATCCTAAGTTCTCTTGCCTATCCTGCTTGTGAGTTGTGGGTTCGATCGAAGTGAAATATTTATTTACATTTATATTTTCATTTCTTCGCTCTGGTGTCGAGGCAAAGCGCAGCGCTGAGTTCCGCCACTCAACATGCAATAATGCCTCCAGAAATCGACAGAAAGTGGAGAACGAAGAAAGAAAACATTTTAAATAGAATCTAATATTTTTATGTTTTGGCGTCTGCCACGTGTCCCAGGGAGGCAGAAAAAACATATTCTCAAGGCCCTCCGTTTTCCAAGTACATTCCAGAATCTACATATTGCTTGTTTGAGTGTTAATAAATTAGTACTGTAGCACTAAATTAAAATAAACCGTTTAGTATTTAAATTTAACTTTAGTTTCTATTTTTGCTAAAAATATAACCCTAAATGTCAATGTTAATGCAGTAAACAGTTAAAGTACAGTCAACTGCATTACATTTTATATTAATCTTTTCCATAACTTCCGTGACTGTGGTTAAAGAGTAGAATTTCGAAAAATGTCGGTTTCCAAGCGGCGCTGGTTCAAATCTCACTACGCTCAAAAAAAAAAAAAACTTTTTCTAAAAAGTATTTCTTCACTTAGTTAGACGAAGGATGAATCAAAAATGCAAAAAATAAAACTGCTTAAAAAGTAATTTAAAACAAATGAAAATCGTTTAAATGTTCTCAAATGTATTTTAAAATATCTCTATGTTCAAATGTAAACTCTCGTTTATTTATATCGCAAGAGATTTATAACGGGAACGGAGTGTTTTAAAAACAGGTTCCCTCTGACTTGCTCTGCCTATGCGGGATACAGCGAGAATCTAAAAAATATTTTAAAATATAAATATGTTTATTATATACGCGACTGTACGTGATGTATTATAAGGCGATTATACACTGTAGTTTATAAGTGACAAGGTTGACCGGAAGTGCGGTACTTACTGCCCCCTACTGCACAACACTGCATATTGCAGTATCTTTACTGCAGTTATATAATGGCACTAACACTACCAAAATATATTCTATTAAAGTTAATTAATTAAGAGCAATTTTCATATATATGTATTATTATTAAAAAGATGAACAGGTTGTCTGATTAAGTCTATCAAAAGTGAGAGTGAAGAGGAGAGGAAGGCTATTACGTTAATAATTTTAAACTTACTATTAATATGTCACGTTTCTCACAATTCTTGTTTCTCAATTCAAGAATTATTTCTATTTGACCATGTAGGCGAAGCCGCGGGTGACAGCTAGTCATTTACATTGCGAAAACTTAATAGATACAGAAAACTAATTCCCTCTACGATAATAATAATATATCATTCAGCTTCACGCTGTATCCAGCACATAGTAGGGTAGGCAGAGTGTTAAGACACTGCGTTCCCCACTTTCTGCCAAATCCTGGAGGCACTAGAAACTAGAGGGAAGAAATGGAAATATAAATTTAAGTAAATATTTCATTTCCTCGAGTGGGGATCGAACCCACAACCAGTCGATTTTACAGTCACACTTCGTGCCACTGCGCCACGACTGGCCTCAACACATGACACATGACATATCATTCAATCTTTTAAAAATTCGGCAATATTTTTAAAACTCGTCTCAATTATTATTGTCTATAAGAACTTAGGGTTGTATGTTAAAGACCTTATTTAAAATATTATTGTTTATATATAAGTTATGACATATATATGATATCAGTTGTTTATGTTGCTGACAAGAGTAGAGAGTAGAGTAGGGAAAAGAGCGTCATTATATTAAATTCTCTATTATACAGGAAAAAACGATAAAAGCATAAAAAAAGAACTTAGAGTATTTTTCTCTTATAACAGATGACTGAAATCAGATACAGCATATAAAGTTGTAGGTAACATAAACATTTCGAAAATTAATTTTCAGTATAACTTTATCCAGCTGCCATTCATTTTATTTATATGATGGCTATAAAATTGTGTCAAATTATATACAATTTCGTTTACTTCGCCCAATGCCAATCAAAATTAATATTTTTCTAAGAATTTCGTTACATGAACTCATTTTCCCTTAGCTTATCAAGATAAACTAGAAGTACAAACTACAAAACCAATTACACTACAAAAACAATTTTTATTACTAAATTTAGGTTTTAACTAGGTTTCACCCACAAATTTGTTGGTGTTGATAAACAAATAAAAATCACTTTAACAAATTTCCTGTTCCTTTTGAAATTTCAAGAAATCCTGTCTTACCGATAAATTCCTGTTTGTCTATGTTTTCTTCTTTCTTTCAAGACAGAACATACCCATAACTAAACCAAAATAAATGAAATAAGTAAAGAAGATAACCCTTTCTTCTCTAATAGATTGATAAATAAGATAAGATAAGATAAAAAGTCTTTATTGCACACTTTAACAGGATTGATTACATTAAATTAGGGTTATGATATGCACACAAAGGCATAAATATTACAATCAAATCGATATATTAATTTAATAATTAATAATATTATACTAGAATCCGTTTACAAGGATTAATAAAATAAATTGAAGCCAGTCGTGGCGCAGTGGCACGAAGTGTGATTGAACATTTACTTAAATTTATATTTCCATTCGGCGTTGAGTTCTGCCACTCAACACGCAATGCCTCCAGAATTTGGCAGAAAATGGGGAACGCAATGTCTTATTACTAGGTTCCCTTTGCCTACCCTGCTGTGCGCGGGATATAACGTGAAGCTGATTTAATTTTGATTTAATTTAAAGAATTTATAAGGGTGGCGTAATAATTAATATACGATATAGATGAAATGAATTAAACAACCGGAAAACATTTTTGTATACAAATTACCTTTGTTTAGTATCCAATTTGATAGCGATAATATCTAAGTTTCGCGTGGGTCGTCCCCTACAAAATTTCAAAAAAGAATACGCAAATTTTAACATTCTTTTCAATTAAATTGTTAAAAACTATCAGAATTGCCCGTTGTCCGTACCGTGGTGTTTATATAGGAATTCATTTCCTTGTTTATGGTTTGTTAGAAATGTTAAATACTTAAAGCGAAACGTACTGATAAGAAATAAAATTTGGCTAATTATACAATTTTAAGAGGCCAGACTTTGTTTGGTCGAGCGCTCTAGTCTACGGACTTTTGGTCCGAATTTAAAAAGAAAGGAGAATAATATATCGCGATTTCGTTTGTAAGTCGATAAAATCCACAGTGCTTACATAATTGAGGCGTTTTCTTTTTTTGTAAAATTAGTCAAAGTAATAAAATATTATCTAGAAATAATCGAAATTACAAATACTCAAAAACTAGGTACCATCAATTATATAGCTGCCAAATTTATGCCCAGAAAGCCTTTTAAACCTAACCCCTTCGGCCTAAATCCTTATCGTTTCCGGTGGGAGGTCGATTCCACCCCACGGCCACTTATAGACCCTTTTCAGCACAATTTGATAAGCCCGGTTGATATATTGGCTCGCAACTGTTGGGGTTGTTGCCCTTTCGCATGGCGTATAATTGATGCAAAAGCAGTAAATCGTATGTACATATGTACATTGCAAGTATGGAATCGTTATCAATAATTTTTATCATTATCGGTTGAATGTAAATGGAAAGAGATGAAGAGAGCCTTAAACTAAGCAAGAATGTTGTCTAGCTTCACGCTGTATCCTGCATTTAGCAGGCATATGGCCCGGAACCTAGCGTTAAGACACTCCGTTCCCCATTCAGTAATTTCCGTTCCCCGCTTTCCGCCAAATAACGCCGCGCTTGCCTGGTGGCCATAGCGAAAATATAAATATAAATAAATATTTCCTTTCCTTGTGTGGGGATAGAACTCACAACCAGTCGCGTTTACAGTCACACTTTGTGCCCCTGTGCCGCGACTGGCCTCATGTCTAACAAAACTGTCTAATATTCAGAATCATTATTAAAAACGATGAGTGTGAATACGCCATTAAGGATTTTCCTTTCACAATATCGCCAACTCACTCAAGAAAATGAGTTTCAGGGCTGCCTAGTGAATATAATAATCGATTTTTTCGAAAGCTGTTACCTAAACTGTCCGAACCTGGTTATAAGCCTTAGGTATATATATAAATTAAATTAGCTTCACGCTATATCCCGCACACAGCAGGGTAGGCAGAGGGAACCTAAAGTTAAGGCACTCCGTTCCCCACTTTCTGCCGAATTTTGGAGGCATTGCGTGTTGAGTGGCAGAACTCAACGCCGCTCTTAGCCTCGACACCAGAGCGAAGAAATGAAAATATAAATTTAAGTAAATATTTCATCTCCTCGAGTGGGGATCGAACCCACAACCAGTCAGTTTTACAGTCACACTTCGTGCCGCTGCGCTATGACTGGTCTCGTATATATATATTTTTTAAGAATCGATAAAGTACTTAGGCACAAGACAGTTTACTTTCCCTCTAAACATGGACATTATAAGCTCAATATACGAAAATATTTTCAACTTGAAAGTTTCTGAAGTGATGAACTCACAGAACACAGCGGTGACTTTAAGACAGTCCTCTTTGTTGAGTGGCAGAGCTCAAAACTGCGAGTTGCCTCAACACCAGGACGATGTCACGAAAACATTACATATTTAATTAATAGTGAAATTTCCTTGAGTGGAAATCGAATCCACAACCTGTACCGTAAATAGTCACACACGTCTATGCTCCTACGCAACAACTGGCCTCACAAATTATTTATAATAATCACAACTGAAAAAATACTTAATAGCGGTTTAAAAATAACAAACGTTCGGATCTAGAAAATAACCAATAAAAGGTGCAAAAAGTACAATATTCTTAATAAAATTAGCACGTTTAATCCGCGTGTCAACAATTTTATCAAGTGGTTGGCTGCATTGTATGCTAAGGGTATAATTGGCCGTCGATATCCGCAGGAACTGCGATACCATCGCGGAACCCTACGCTGCGAGGGTAGATAGACGTGTAGATTACTTTTGTATAGAGCTTTTTTTTTTAGTTTCGCGCAGTGCTTCACTCATAGCAGGATAGGTAGAGGGAACCTGGGAACCTAGTGTTAAGACACACAGTTCTCGTTAAGACATTTCAGTTTCCCACTTTCCGTCGAATTCTAGAAGTAATGCGTATTGAGTGGCGAAACTCAACGCCGTGCTTTGCCTCGTTACTAGAGCGGAGAATTGAAAATATTATATATTTTATTTTCTCGGGTGGAGTTAAACGATCAAACTGTCGCATGTACAGGCCAATAGCTGGATGTTTATATAAAATGGGGCGTTTTTGAATATTTACACAATTCATGAAATTTGGAGGATTGGTCAGTGATGAGATACTCTGTTTGTAAGTTGTTATATATGGTATCGCTAGCTGGCGGGTAGATCCTATTATTTTTTATAAGACTGCCTTCTCGATAGTTATGTATAGATTATTATAATTAGATAGTCAGTTACATGATTCGCCTGTTTCAGACGGCTCTCGTCGTGATAGTCTTATCGCAACTTATACTTAATCTTGAAAAAAATATATATTTTAACTACGTACATTATAAATTTTCAATTATCAAAGAGATCATATAAACGAAAACTTAACTAAATTAAGTTTCTCTAAATCTAATCAAATATCCATTCCTTACCTCATCACACGCAGAACACCTAGGCTTCAAGGTCTCAGCATGATGTCGTCCGCAGTACAAGCGGCCTTCCTTCCAGAAGTACACAAGGTCGACCAGCAGCTCCTGACAGGTGTTGCAGGCAAAGCACGCTGGATGCCACCGCGCTGAGGGGCCAGCTCGCGCTGCTGATACGCACATGTCTCCAGAGGACATGGTTTCTTCACACTGTAAGGAAATATAGCAATTAATATCTTTACGTAGTGATATTGAGGTTGCGGTAGAGCAGCGGCACAGCGTCTGACTGTAATTACGACAGTTACGGGTTTGATAACCAACTAAAAAGATAATCATTCCCCGATCCGTATTTTTAATTATCTCGCTCTGGAAGAAAAAGCGTCAAAACGCAATGTCAGGAAAATTGGGCTTAACACAAGATAAATATTTCTTGTTAATATGTTAATTTTATTTCGTAGACAAATCCTAAAAATCTGCCCATTTTTTAAGTTATTGTGTGTTGGTTATGGGCAACAACATTCGAGAAATGGAGAAAAATCCCTATCATTTTTCTTGTCTATTATATGATGTCTAGGCGTATAAATACAAAATTCATATATTCACCCTTTATATGAGTCGTACGTTTATAATACATTATGATGATAATATCACAAGAAAGTAGGGTCGGAAAAGATTGTGGTTGCTTTAAATCTTATTTAAGTGAATGCTTATAAATATTTTTTTCACACCATATAACACACACACATATCAGGGTAGGCAAAACAAACCTAGTGTTAGGACATTTCGTTCCCTGCTTTCCTCTCCACTTTCGATACATTCCGTGTTTAGCGGCGGAACTCAACGCCAGTATGTGTATTCTGGGTCTGTTTAATTAGCTTTATTTAGTTAAGCTAATTAAACCAAACGGCCATTCAACTATTCACCATCTATCACAAAATATTTATATATGAATCAAAAAATGTTTTATGTAACGTATCCATATGTGAAGAAACAATGGTGTCTTAATGAAAATTATTAAATAAACTCACAGTTTTCCTATACCTAGCACTAAGAATGTATGAATCAATGTCGATCTATTATTTTAAACAAACTCTCCCATCACATTAATGACATACCACAGTTAAGATTCATAAATTTAATGTAATTGTAATTATTTTTATTTTCCTGCTCTGGTGGACAAAGTGCGGCGTTGAGTTCAGTAATTCAAACGTGCAATGTCTTGAAAATTTAGCAGAAAATGGTGGAGGGTACCTCTGTCTATACGAGTAAAGCATGAAGCTTAAGCCTGATATTTGATTTGTCCACAAAAATTCCAGATAAGTCAATTTTGAAAAATAAAAAAAATAGTAAATCTCAATATAATAATAGAATTCCAAACCAAATCGAGGCATTACAACGAGCACGTACCTACTATATAAGGTAGCATCGACAAAGTATTTTTTACTTCAATTCGCAAAGCACGCAACGGCACGTAGTTTCTGGGAAGGTCTCATTGCGACGTTCCGCGTTCGGTCGCGGTGAAGTCCTTTATAACTGTTATTCAAATATATTTGTGATTACGAAAGGAATTTAGAAACTTTTATTGTTGTAATAGTCTTTTTTGTATAGTTAAATCTAGGATATAACAATATCTTAATATAATATTTTTTGATTTTTGATCATTAAATTTGATTATTTTTTAAAAAAAGAACTAAAAACCAACGCTTTTCTACATCAAGTGCCATAGCCCTCGGAGCTATACGTTATATCACCCAAAACTTGAACGGTTTTCTAATAACCTCGAAGAAGGTCCATTATAATATTGGCTCCACCATCAGATCAGCTCGATGATACCATATTGATGAAATTATTATATTCATATATGCTACATATCTGTAACTTTACTATGAATATTTCCTGTAGTGGCATATATTTTTATAGATAACTTATCCATTAAATATATAAGGAATTAAATATTATAAAGCTAGATTTAATCTGGTTGAATGCGCTCATCTCAGGAACTACTGGTTCAAATGGAGAATATCTCTTTGTTTTAGATAATTTATTAATTGAAACCTATAGGATATATCATATCGCGTTATTTCGTTTCCATCCACTAAAATAATTTAGTTTGTTTTAAATAAAAATCTTACAAAAGAGAATACCTCAAATATACAATAAACTATTTATGATCAACCTTAAGAGAAACAACCTACTTCAAGAATGTTAACAATTTAATACCAAAAAGTGCGTCGCCGGAAAAAATCGATTTGGATCGAGTCCAGCCGTCTAAGTAATGTTGGACATTTACTCTTTTACTCAATCTCGCTGACGTGTCGGTGACGTGTCGGTGGCGTGTCGGTGACGTATCGGTGGCGAGTCGGTGCCGTGTCACTTTGTAAAGTGCTCAGTAATAAATACTTCTAGTTCACTTTGTAGCCGACGAATCGTTACTTATGCGAGCGAGCGAGCTTTGAGAGACATAAATTGTGGAACTTTTAATAGAAGTATCGAGAGCTTATTACGATTAGCAATTGTGAAAAGTTAAACTTGTTAACTTTGTATCTTTGCCATGCCAGTGTAATATAATACATGATTGTATCCTGTGGTTGCAGGTTCAAATTTTTGTCGTGTGAATGTTTAGAGATATTTATTAAATAAAAGAGGCCGTCGTCGTCGTCGTCGATGGCTGTCTGTAAACGGAGAGCGGAGTGTTAAGATTCCCTTCCCAATTTTTGGCCGAATTCTTGAGGTTTCTAAGTGGTGGCATTTAACGCCACCCTTTATCTTTTACCAGAGCGGAAATCGAACTCACAACTTTCGTGTTTACAGTCGTATGCCTGTAAACCTGCGATGGTCCCATGACGGCCCCAAACGGAATTCAACTGAGAATAGAATCCAAAACTATTGTCTACAGGCAGACGTTTGAAGTGTTACACAGCACAGGCAGTCTCTTGTCAAGTACTGCGAGTATAACTGTTACATATAATGATTTTTACTTCTATAATATATGTAAACTGGAGGAGGTAATTTTCAATAATTTTCCAATTGAATAAAGACAGCAATTTCTCATAGTTTGTGATTACCATGAGCTGCCATACCAGGTGATTGCCGGGTAATATGTTCTCAACGTAGAATACAATATTATAATCATTGCAGTACGACATTTCTCAGAATCGTTTCTGAGGGTAAGAGGGTGTGAAGGAGAAACGGAAGGTTAAACTATAAAAATGTATATTTTTTATTTAACTGAATACTAGTGAAATAGAGTTGTTAGGTAATTTGAACTATATGTTCTCTTTATGAAATCTTGATCTTAAGGATAAATTATAGAAATGTGTAATGTATGTGAATAGAGATGAAAATCTCTATTCATTTACCAAGGTTTAAATGAGGCGATGATAATTAGTTCTTCTATGTGAGAATCAAACCCGCAACAGTCACATTTACAGCCCGACACTGTGTTTTACTATCAGCAACATAAAAAATAATCACAGCTTCACGTTGTATCCCGCAAACAGCAGGGTAGGCAGAGGGAACATAGTGATAAGACATTCCGTTTCCCACAATCTATGTATCATGCCAAATTACATTTAATTCCAAGGAATACTAGTGACGTCCGTAAGTCAGGAAGTATATCTATCTATGTGTATATCTATCTATGTGTATATCCGATAGGAAATCATGAATGGTATTAAAATGTAAAGAGTTTGCGTTTCGCATAAGTTGAAGTATTTATTCACCGCTCAGGTCTCACAGGCCTGTCTGGGCTCGCAGACTGCGTGAGTCACAGTTCCGTCCGCTGTGGTGCGGAGTATAGGAAACAGCGAGTTCAAGTACAATCATTACTTGAGATTCAATTGAGGTGACAGTACTGTATTGTAATATCATCGAGCTGGTCTGATGATGGAATTGGAAAATAGCCGATAGAACCTTGCACTGCCTACTATTAAACTTAACGATTTTGTGCTCATTACTTTCGAATTATTACTTTGTTCTAAATAAATAAACGTGTTTTAGTTTAATTATTATTTTATAGTAGAACATTTGATAAATTTTTCATTTCTCTTCTCTGGTAGAAGAAGCGTGGCGTTAACTTCCACCATCGCTCGCAATGTCTCGGAAATTTACGAACGGAATTTCTTACTACTAGGTTCTCTCTGCCTATCCAGTTATATGCGGGATGCAGCGTAAAACCAAAGAAATAAATAAATAACAAGCGTAAAATATTTCACTTGGACCACTCGACGCAGCTTTATGCGATATTGTTCAAGTAGATTTTAATCAAAACCGAGTTTTTAACGTTTTTTTATTATCATTATATTATGTGTAATCAGGCTCGTCTTCTTTAACTTCCATATACCATTTTTATTCAGTGAACTTTAAGAAGTAAAACTTTATAAAATCATATCTTATAATATAAATTGGACTAAAGTGGAAAGATTTTATTTAACAGGTTCACGCTTTTCCCCGCGTAGTTGAGTTGATAGAGGGAACCTAGCGTTAACATCGTTCTCCTCTTTCTGCTCAATTTTCGAGTCATTGCGAGATAGGTGGCCAAACTTAACGTTGCGCCTCGTCTTCATCTGTTCTGTAGTGTTCTTATATACTGGACTGTAGAGAATTTATTTTCCTGAGTGGAAATGGAACCCACAACCGTTGCTTATACAATATGCTAATAGTGTATACTATGCCAAAGCGTTACGACGGCCTCAAGGATACTGTAGTAGGTGAGGAAGTTTATTTTGTTGTCCTTAAACTAACCGTACGATGTCACAATAGTGAGAAGAATAGAATCAGCGTATATTGCTTCGAATTGATAAACATTCTATAATAAATATTTCTTTTAGCATCTCACTGTATCCTGCACATAGTAGCGTAGGCACAGGCAGAGTGCCGAGACACTTCCTTTCACGCACATAAGTCAATTTTCGAGACATGTTACTATTAAAGCAGTCTCCTGAATGGAAGTACAACCCGCAACCGTCGCATCCACAGCCACACGCTGTGCTATTGGGCCACAACGTAGAAGCGACATTTAAAATGATCACCAAGACTATTAAGTCAGTACCAGAATATGACTAACACAGGTTAACTTTGACTTTCACTAGCACCGGGCATTGTGTGGACGTGCGACGTGACAGACGCGACGGGCGGACAGATCAGCTGAGCGGAAACGGACGTGACGTCACGGGATGTTACCGTAGGTTACTATTTAGATGCTATACTCGATTTTCGATGTAGGCTTAATCAGTTTTTACGATTGTCCAATGACTGTTCTAGTGGAAGTTGGAGTCCTAACCCTTTGAATTTCAGACTTGGTTTGGAAGAGCGTTGATGCGCATTTCAAAGGGATCCCTTACATCGGTATTCGCGTCTAGACCCTAGGCACTCTCATGAGATCCTCATCCTCAACACCATGGGCACCCTGCGGGAATCCAACGAAACGAACTATATGAAATGCTAAGCAGTATTTACGCTTACATAGATTTATATAGATGTAAGCAAAAATCTACGCACTAACTGCCGGTTTTGCCTCCATATTCAACTGAAAATAACTAAAAGTTGTGGTACATGGTAAATCGAAATTATTATCATGATATAATATAGCAAGCAATTCTCTATGAACTGTTTTACAAACACCAATTTTTCATAATCAATTTGAACCAGTAGTTCCTGAGATTTAGCGTTTTAGCTTTATAATATTAGTATAGTTTGTATTCATTTCCTCCATGTTAATAGGCAAAGTGTAGGGTAAATTTCCGCTATTTAACAGGGAGTGTCCTAACACTAATTTGTCAAGAAAATATGAAAATTAGTTAATTTAGTGCACAATTTTATTATCTACTTTAGTATTTATAACTATATCATATGAGAATTTTGACTTGAGAAATTTACCGTTTCAGTCTTAATTCATTGTGTTTAAATTATAAACGGGCTCGATATTAAAGTACGTCTGTGATACAACGACCTTACAGATAACAGGTGGTGGGAGATTAAAATTAATTTAATATAGAGTATTACAAAAAAATATATATCTCTTTTTTACTCGTACATAACGGATTTTGAAATTTGTAAAAAAAACGAATGTAATTAATATTTTCTAGTTTTAAGTCAAAATTTTGGCCTAATATTTTATTGTGAATTGACTTCATTGTTATTCTGCAGTTAAACACGGTGTTAAACTCCGCAATCTAAAACACATCTTTAAATATATTTATCCTCATATTTATTTACATTATTAGGTCTTGAGCAAGCACGTTAGAAGAGCGTGTCGAGTTACATAAAAATACCATTAGTGCTCGAAAAGCAGTTCTGCTGAGAAAAGCTTATCTAAACTTGTACAATCCACTACCACACAAGACCACACTCGAGCCCTAGAAGCATTTAGCCACAATAAAGGAGGCACCCATCCAATCACATTTTCGGCGTTAATCTGTCGAAAAGTCGGCAATTCAAACAGTGATAGCATCCGCCACGCCCCCCAACGACCCAGCGAACGATGCTCAAAGACACCGACGCGTTCACAAAAATCTAAATCACTATATAACAAATGAACAATCACGTACGGATCGAGGGCAAAAACAATATTTTGGTTTCGGCATAAACAGTGTAATGACAGGGGACTGTTGTGGAGAATTATTGCGCAAATATTAGACTTGGATAATGGCTGACCACCTACGACGACCGGTGCGGGGGGTGCAGCCAAATCTATTTAATTATCTAATTAAGTCGGTTTCGCTATACTTGTCTGTCAAGTATAAGTAGTTTTGTCCATTTTTGCCCATAAATGTATCTTTTTCAAGATAATGGCGTGGTTAGTGGTGGATATCAACGCCGCGCTTTATTTCGACACTGGAGCAAAGAAACGGAAATATAAGTTTAAATACATATTTAAACTTATATTTCCATTTCTTTGTTCTTTCATTCATTTCGTCGACTGGGGATCGAACCCACAACCAGTCGACTTTACAGTCACACTTTGTGTCCCTGCACCACAGCTGTAGTAAATGAACAACGAAGTCAAATCATTACAAGTACTATAGCACCACGAGACGATGCGTGTCGAACCGTTGTCACGTAGTTAGTCGACTTTCCAAGAAACCTTACCGTAGCTACCGAATGTTAGCTAACTATCGAAATTGCGTATAAAAATGACGAATTCACCTAAAAAAATCTGTATAACGTTTTATTTGAATTGCCAGAGTGCTTAATAATAGGTAATTATACTAAAAGAGTTAGTTTGTTTGAACACTTTAATCTCAGGAACTATACTGGTTCATATAAAATCAAAGTCAATCAAAAAAATCTATTTAAGTCAATAGTTCAATAGTTCCTGAGGTTAGCGAGATCGATCAGACAAATTCTTTTAACAAATGTTTCGAAAAGCCAATAGAGCTTTATTTCCCGAAGCTAAACAAAGCTATTTACATTGATTCTCGATGTCCATCGCGTTGTTTGGTGTAAATATACTTATTTTTGTACTCTGTGTAAATAATCGCGCGGATCTCAGACGAAATTGTCTTCTTGTTTATTTATGGTGTCACTTTCGAAGCGGGGTAAATAAACGTAGAATGAAAGAGTTTTGTTTGGTTTCACGCTGTATCCCGCATATAGCAGGCTAGGCAAAGGAAGCCAAGTGTTAAGACCCACTGCCCACCCATTTTATTTAATATATTATATATCACGTGTTGAGTTACGGAGCTGAATGCCATGATTAGATAAATAATTTAATTTTCACGGAGTTGCACGGAGTATACACAAAGTTATGTTGGTACTGGGCAGTCAAGTGTCATCTCTTATGATATAATTAGTATGAAAATAGTAAAAATATTGGTAGATTTCGTAAAAAAATTTTTTTTCAATAAGACTCATCATAATAAGAAGTTTAGAAAATACCCTTTACCATAGAAGTATAACTAGTGTAGTGTATCATCAATTTCGGAATAAAAAAAATATCAAAAACTAATACAAGAAGTAAAAAAATCACGGCCGGGGGTCGCGTGTGAACCGAGCGCCGTGAAATCAAACCCAACACTTACTAAAAATACCATTTACTTCAATTTTAGATATCACGATACGATCACGATGAGAGGACATTTTTAGTTTACGTTGAATTCTAGATTTTTCTTATGAACTTTATTATATTTGGTTTAAAGAATTGTGCTTAACGTCATAATGTATTTTTTTTACTCCGCATGTAGCGGTAGGTAGTGTAAAGACACTCCGTTCCCTTTTTTCTGTTCAATTTTTCGGGACATTATGTGTTGTATGGTGGAAGTATGTGTATAGAAACATAGTGAAAACCAACTATAGAATATCTGATAATATTTTTCAGCATTTGCAAGTTATGGGAAAAGTGATTATTAACATGTCACTCTGTTCTCTATTCCTTTAAGAGATTTTATGATGAATAGCGTAACCCAACGCCGCACTTTGGCATTCCCGTAAGTGTGAATCGAACTCGTAATGCTGTTGACAGTTGCCACTTCACAGCTGTGTTAGTCACCAAATTGAAATAATCTACTAAAGATAATACATATATATTTTTATTTTTTTTAACTTTTCATAACCTATTTTTCTTTTTAATTTCGATTACCGTCTAAACGGACCGCGTCAAACATCTCTATAGTCCAAACACTTTTTTTAATATGTTTTTTCTAAACAATGGTCGGTAAACGATAATTAAAAGCGTAGACTCTCACCATTCATCCCTTTTTTGTTGTTGCCCAAAGATTTTGGACTTTTATTTTGTATCTGTGCCCGACTTCATTTTCTTATTCCAATCCAATTTCTTACTTTACTAATTGATTGGTTTAAAAAATAATGTTATGTTTATATTTTTATTTGTATTGTTAAGCGTTCAGTAGATTTTTTTTTTTTCTCGCTGTGTCTCGTGTAGCAGGGTAGGCACAGAATACCTAGAATTAATACGTACTATGCAATGTCATTGCGTGTTGATAAGCGGATCTGAACGCCGCGCAGTGTCAAAAATATTAATTTTCTCGAGCAGGAATCGAATCTACAACAGTCGCGACTACACACTGCCGCTGTGCCACGACGGCCTGCGTAATTTTAATTATGGATCTGATGTTTCCGTTACTTTAACAAGGAATTATATTACAACATCAAAGAAGCTAACTGTGGATATTACAACTGAATTCTCTCTCTACTACACTGACGAAGCGAGGAGGTAAAAAGGTATTGATTCAATCTCCGTCCAATCTCAGTTGATCAACGAGAACATATTATCCGTGATACTGACGAAGGAAGAACTAAGGAAGGTCGAGTAAAAAATAAGGGGAACCCTGGAGGAGTCAAAACAGGTATGCAGAGACCGTAGCGTTTGGCACTCCGTTCTCTCTGACTACCCCGCTACGGATACAGCGCAGCCCATACATAAATTTATATGGTTGCACACAAAATAATCCTCCTCCGTAATAATAAAATTCCGAGGTCAACATTTTAGGATCCCGAATTAAAATTCTTCAGATTTTTTGCGAAACACCTTGTTAAGGCCAAGTTTAAATTTGTATTGTGTACAAACAAGTATCTTCCACAATATATGTATAATGTGTATGTTAATATAAAGTTTGATTCTCGGGGCGCTTTATTAGCGGTAACTTGCTCGCTTCAATCGTAACTACAAATAATATATTTAGTTCTTCTTCATAAATAATATTCTTGTTTCTTATAGTACTTATATTTATACTTTTTTGTGTTATTCAAATGAGCGAAGCCGCGAGGAGGTCGCTAGTAATTGAGCTGTTCCGTTACTGAGAGATTGACAGATAAGGCAAAGAGGAAAATGTCTTGGAAAGTCTTGGACAGAAAATTTGGTTTGCAAGGAGTGTAGTGGACACTAAGAGAGGATTCCCCAACATTCCAATGGAAATATTCAAACAAAGATGCGGACGAGGACTAGTCAAATATATATATAACATTATTTAAAAGATTATATGAGGCCAGCCGTGGCGCAGCGGCACGAAGTGTGTTCTATCCCCACTAGAGGAGGTGAAATATTTTCTTAAATTTATATTTCCATTTCTTCATTCTGGTGTCGAGGCTAAGCGCGGCGTTGAGTTCTGCCATACTCAACACGCAACGCTTTCAGAATTCGGCAGAAAGTGGGGAACGGAGTGTCTTAACACTGGGTTCCCTCTGCCTACTCTGCTATGAGCGGGAGGGATACAGCGTGAATCTGATTAAAATAATACAAATATTTAAATCTTTATATTAAAATTTGGTCTACAACTGCTTCTTAAATCCGAGCTTGCCCTGGCCGCTGGGGGCGTGGCGAGCGAAGTATTCAAATATATTATAATACCCTTTTTGTTTACTGACTAAAACGCACTCCGAGTGTAACACGTTCCATTTGGTGGAGATTTATATGTGGAGAGGTATATGAGAGAGAATCCACTTGCGTCCTTGGACTCTTATAAAAAGTTAATTGATTTCGTATACCTATATGTATCTATGTAACGTATAACTCACCAAAAACGTCCTGTAAAAAAACAGCAGAGTTAAAACTCGATTATGCTATTTATTTCTCTATAAAGTTATGAAATCTTAAGGTAAAGTTCCTTAACGTGATTTTTTTTTATAAAACTTTATGTGACCGTCCATTGAACATTCTTTAAGCATTATTTCGTGTTGATATATCTGTATAAGTGAAAGGCCATTAGGTTCCCAGGTTCCCTGTATCTGCTCTGCTATTTACGGGATAGAACATGAAACAAAAAAATAATATATAAAAAAATATCATAGTTATGTAAGATAGTTACCAAATGGCCCGGGCCGTGGGAGCCGCGGCCCGTCACCGCTATCTCTGATAACGCTGTTTGTTGATGATTTTCCTTTTGTTTTTACAATCCCATTGACGCATACGGCAAGCCTTGGACTAGTGATATAATAGTGTCAACAAAAAAACATATATGAATATATATTTTCTTACAAATTATATACATATATATATTTGTTTTAAGTTGATAAAATTTACATTGTATCCCGTACATAGCAGGGTCGCCAGAGGGAACCTGGGACCCTAGTTGACACACTCCGTTTCCCACGGACCGTTTGGTGGCGGAGCTCTACGCTGCGCGTTGTATTGTCAGAAGATCACCTTTACATGTCAAACGCTGCATCAGCGCCGTGAAAGCCTCGAGTTAATTTTTGACCACCCATTTTTATGGGTAAAGGATGAGCGTCTTCAGTCATCCTTTACCCATTTAAAGATATTAAAAACCTTTATGATATGTTATTTATTCATATATTATTTGCATAATTGTTATATACAGTGGTTATAACGAATAAAATAATTAAAAAAAAATAAAAAATGGCAAGAAACATAATGGTGAAAATAGATATATTAATTCTATAAAGAACCGGTAGCAATTTGTTTATTCACAAAATACCCAACTAAACATAATATATTTAATAGTGATAATAAAAATTCCTCCCAAATAAAACGTCCATAAAAATAACAAATACACATACATATGTAGGTACATTCGATCGAACAATTAATAAATTACTATGATACATATCTTCTATTCATTTGGGCGAAAACCCATTCCACAATGGGCCAGTCAGTTTGTTCGACAATGGCCGCCGCGTCGTAACGTGCGCTTGCGCCGACCTAATCTCCAGAACTTTGCATTCCTCACATAAAGCGCAGCGTGAAAAAAATATTGTTAACGCCGATCGTTTTAAATGGTTCCGTACAATATATATATATATATATATATATATATATATATATATATATATATATATATATATATATATATATATATATATATATATATATATATATATATATATATATATATATATATATATATATTACGTATAATAATAGACAAAAAGAGTGTAATATACGAAAAGTTGTCAATAATTGTCAAATATAGAAAATGAAGTGGATTCGGTAGTCTCTTCTGTCTAACCTCTTTACTATATATGCTTAAAAAGCCCTGAGCTTTTTGCGCCAGTTCTTCTCAGATCTAAGACATCACTTTAATGAATCGGTGGTAAAATATTTGATGTTCAAAAAATTAAGCATGTAACTTCTCATTTAAAATAAAAATATTTGACATTCAATTTAAATAACATAGACATAAATAAAACAAATCGAACCCCTAAAAGTGACTGTGACACAATAATAATGCCTATGAATAATAAGATCAAATAAAAAATCCAACAAGTTCGAGGCTCGACCGTGTAAGCGTAGACAAACCATTATGCGCGCACAATGCAATAACTTCGTCCCGACGACGTCGCGCCTTCACAAAGAACCGTTTTTATTTTCATTTCATTCAGCCAAATTACCTTATAATTTATAATGTTAAGAATTTGAATAAAAGACCGCGTATATTTATAATAATTTGTAATAATATATCAGTCGATTAATATTAATAATTACTCCCATACGGACAAGTAGTCACAATAGACAGTAAGTAATCAGGAAATTAATTTAAAAAAAAAAAACAGAATTATTAAACACATATTTATTAATATTTTAATACATAAAAACAACATAATAAAATATCAAATTATAGCAGTAGTACTCTCATCACAAACACTGAAAATCTAGTAAGCCGTAGAGTTCACAGTAACAGTCAATAAGAAAATTATTATAATTGAACGTACTCACACACTAGGGACTACACTGAGGAGTACTCTAACATTATAATTTTAAATTGAATACACAGTGATTAGCAATCACCGGGAGCTGGAGACTGCCATGGCAACGGCTGAGCACCTGACCTTCACCTTGGTTTAACGGCTTAGTCTGCCCAGGAACGATTTGTTCAACGACTTTCAAGAAGCTTTCGTCTCAGTTCAACTTATCGTATGTACAGTTTCATTGAAGTTTTCACACTAATACGTATGATATATTGGCGACTAGAAACGCAATGTATATTATACTTCATAAACGTTATAAATTGTATTAAGGAACACAGTAAGTAGTTTAAACGACTCGGGGGTACTACAGGGTATGTTTCTGGGGCATCTACTCTATAAGGTGACCCTTTGAAGGGCGTTCTTTATTCACTGAGTTGTTTACATCTCGTTCATCCAGAGGGGTAATCGAATCACTATTCAAATGTCGAGGGGAAATCGTTCGGAAAGCTATAAGGGTTTTTATATAATAATTGTGTTACCTTGGCTCGATATATTAAAGTATAATAGAGGGGATTATTGAATTAGATACCTAATTTGCAATTCAAATGAAAGCTATTTAAATTACGTTGTATTAATTTTTATAATCTTGTAATACTACTTTACTGTCGATTATTTTATGTATTTTAATTGGTATTATCTACTCTTTTAGAAGTCGACTTGTTACTGTAAATCTTCAATTTTGATATACAGTTAGTTTCTTGTAAATCAGATAAGTTGGCGTGAAGTAGTGAATATAAAAAACTTAAAGATATATATTTTTTTTATTTAACGTAATATAATAGCGACAGACCGCTTTACTATGACGTGAATGGTGCTTTACCACGTGGAGTGACATAGGGAAGTCAATGCATAATATGAGGGTAGTTTTCCAATGAATATTCTATAAGATTATTACCATAATCGAGTGACAACCTGTGAACGAGGCACGGGCGCGCCCCAAGACATCTAATAAAAATGCAAACGTATTTTGAAAATTAAATACAAAAAAATAATCTAAAAAAAGCTGTTGTTGTGTCGATGCATTATCTAAATAGATTGTATTACATTTGTGGGACCATAATTTTATGCAGTGTTCATTTTTTGGTCGTTTTGGAATAGATGATAATCTTGTTAAAGAGCAAGTCATAAATGTTTGAATTTGTTAATGTTAGTACGAGTCGACGCGTCATGTGGTACGTAAGATAAATTTAATATGTCCACGCATTATCCCGCATATAGCAGGATAGGCAGAGAGAATATAATGTCACGACACTTTGTTGTCCATTTTTCTCCAGCAGAGAGGAGAAATTAAAATAGTTCTTTGCCTCAGTGGGAATCGAACCACAACCGTCACGTTTTTCAGACGGCGCCATGATGGATTCCATTATTATATAAATAACAAACTTTTTTTTTATTTTAACTCTATACGAATATGTTTCTAATATATGTCGATATAAATAGTGATGAGGTAAAAAATTCTAAAGAATCGTATTTTAATTTAATGTTATAATTAAGGCAGTTCGCATCTGCAATATTTGGATCGATAGTATAAGTTATTTTTGCCTTTTATTATCTTATATTTATTTTATGGCTGAAATATTAGGTGGTCCCAGCTGTCAAAGCTTAGGATACCGTTTAAAAATGTGTAAATGTGTTAATAATTTGTTATTTTTTATTTATAATAGCTTTACGCTTTATCTTGTACATAGCAGTGTAAGCAGACAGAGCGTAATGTTAAGATACTCTTTTTCCGGAAAGTTGTGACGTGGAATTTACCCCTGCGCTTTGTTTTATCATCGAAGCTGAAAATAATTAATTCCCTCCAGTGGACATTGAACCTACAACCTCCGCGTTTAGAGTTGGAAGCAACGCTACCAAAGCCTAAAGATAAGATTTTATACGGGACCAATTTATTTTGATAAGCAATTCGATGAGGCCACACACCTCCCAAATTCGCAAAGGTCCTTACCTCCATTACATTGTTTCGTTAGCGATGGCATTGGTATTCTGACGACTTTATTTACATTTTTGTTACAACCTAAAAAACTAAATTTATAGTTCTTAGTGCATTCTTTGCATGTTTGGCTTTATTATAAAATTCAATGTTCAAAAGGTCGTATTGTTCCCAATTTACAGATCAAAACAGCTTTTTTTTGATATTTTAAGTGAGTTTAGACTTATGTCAAAATGATAAAGTGTCAAGTAAAACTCTGAAACCTTGGATTAAAATTTTTTGTGTTATTTTGGAATTCATGAACAAATAATAGTCTTAAATTGAGTTTATAGGGTTTATAAAAAATATTTAGTGAATTTTAATTATTTATGCAAAAATGTATGCGAATTACTCAGTACCAACGGACTGTGTTCATAATACGTCACCAGATAAGGGCTTAGAATGTTTTAATAAATCTTGTGAATCACTGGAGCTTATGAATAGAAAAATTAGCAAGCAGTGTAATGAGCTAAGTTTATGTAGAAACAATGGTGAATATGCTTTATTGAAAACAGACAATTTTCCTTCTAATGCGAATTTCACACAATCAGATTATTATAGAGATAAATCTCTTACAAAAGAAAAAGAACCCCTTACGTATATAATCAATAATACTTGTGAAAACAAACTTACATATAAAGTCAATAATCGGATACAAAAATTAATTGATGAGGAATTGACATCAAGTGAAATAAAACATGATGATAAAGCAACATATTGTCGTCCCGTCGTGAATTTATATAATGAGCAGTTTATATTTAAAACGATGGAAAGAAATGCTAGACTAAAAGATTTAGTAAAAAAAATGGCTATGGCTCGTCAACGTGAGAAAGAGAATGTTACTTGGAATAACTTTATTAATATGCTTAAGAATAAGCACGCTGTACATAATTCAAATTATCTAGGAGAGATCAGTGATTTTTATGCGACAAAATGCCCACCGAACAACCGATCTAGGCTCTGCAAGGAACTTTTACAAAAATTCTATGATCATAATTATATTAAAAACAAGCAGCTAAATGACAATAACGATGAATATACTTCAAGAAAATACAATCTCTTTAATTATGGTGAGGAATTCATATGCTATCCAACTTCATCTCAGGCTAGACTACTTATGTTAGGTAGACAACAGCAAAAACAATACAGAAGCAATTGGGGTGATCACGTTAGTGACAGAAATTTATATAATAAGTACAGACTTAGGGATTATAACAAATGTCATTTAAATTTCAATGTTAGGAAGACATCTTCTGCTCAAATTAATTTGACACAATTCAAAAATTTCAATCAAAATATACATAAAGATAAAGCTACGAATATTGTAGAAGAAATGGCCAAAATATGTTTGAATAATAAGCAATTACAAAATGATAAAAATATAAATAAAGCTTCTTTACAAAAAGTAGGAGACAAACTTGTTACTTTGATTGAATCTATAAATACGTTTATAGAAGAGATAAAAATAAATAAAACGTCTATAAAAGAAAATGATTTATTGTCGAACATTTGCAGCTGTAAAGCAGAAAAAAGTTTGAAAATGAAAGACGCTATGGCATCAACTGACATTGAAAAATTAAATCAAAGAACAGAAGCAAATAACCCCGAAAATATGTTTATTAAACTTAATAAAATTCCAAAAACTGATGATACAATCAAAGAAGTGCCTTCAAAGTCTTACCAAATAGAATTTGAGGAGCCTACTAGAGATTGTTCAACAGAATTGACAAAATCTTTCGTAAATGATCCACTTATTGCCACTCATCATGATATTAAAAAAAATTACACAAATAGAGAAAATGATCCAATTTTTCAGCAAATATCAATAGCCGTGAATACTGATCCACTTAGTTGCTTAGCTTTATTAAGACTTTCTACCGATACTGTCAAAAGTGTTTTATCATGCTTACCAATATTAAATCACTGTTCGTATTTGTTATCACTATCTGGTCGGTATATTGAAACTAAACAGCATCGATGCATTTGCAGCGTATGCGGTGCAGGCTTTCATAACCCCTCGACGCTGAGCGATCATATTTTCGAACATAATTTAGGGAAAACAAGGTTACTAATACTTTATATTTCTACTTCGTAAGATAATATGTGCATAGGAAATAGTTTGAGTAATAAAGAGGCAGTCGTGGCGTAGCAGCACAATGGCTGGTTTTTGGTTAAACGTAAACGGTTGTTGGTAGGATTTCCACTCTAGGGTATGAATTATCTTCCTTGCTCTGGTAAAAAGACAAAGCGCAGCGTTAAGTTCACCACTGAATACGCAATGTCTCGAAAAAAGGTTCCCTCTGTCTTTCCTGCTCTATTGTGAGAAACATGATACTAAAATAATCTACTCAAATGTAGTTTTGGAATTTATTTCAGGGACTGTTGCGTCTGTCGATATGTTTTGGACAATGTTCAACGTCCTGTCAGTTTATTTCGATGTAAACATTGTGGTAAATGCTTTACTAGAGCCTACTGTTTTGAACTGCATCAGAATGCTTGCGGAAAAGGAAGGGACCAAGATCAAGACGAGTCTTCGGATTTGTTAGTGTTGAGATAATCCAAATACATACTTGGGTCAGTTCATGTCTACATAATTTTTGTAAGATCGCCTATGTATTGGTCGTGTGTGGTTGGTTTCATTTGGAGAATGCTTATAATAACAATTAAATTATTTTATTTGTTTAAAGCCACATATATTATTGTAGTATATATATATATATATATATATATTAGCATATCGTTTCGATTTAAAAAGGTGAAGTCAAAAAGTTTCCCATTTCGTGATAATCTTTCTAAATTATTATTATTGTATGTTACATATACATTTTCAACTCGTGTGCTTCCCTTATAAATAGCCTCGCAATTAATTAGTTATTTTACGAGCGTCTGACTGTATTGTTATGTGACAGTCATTGGGTTCGATTTCCACTCAGGGGAGTTATATATTTTTACTTCCCCGCTCTGGTAGACGAATCACGGTGTTGATCTCCGTCGCTCGACACGCAGTGTCTCTTGTGTTTATCAGAAAGTGGGGAACGGAGTGACTTAACACTAGGTTTCCTCTGCCTGTCCTGATAGGCAGCTAAGACTTTGATATAAATAAGCTTAAAAATAAATTTCAAATTATACTCGTAATCAAAACGATTGTTTATTTTAATAACCACCATTAGATGTTAATGGTATCGATAAAATCACGACAAATGAGCCTAAAAGCGTTATTTAGTTTGAATTTAATTGAAAAGGTCCGGAGGTATTGTGGATCATTTAATTAAGTGACTTTAATACAGCCATCGGTTCCAAATATGATGAAGTTGCTCAACGTTTAGTGCCTCGTTAGTATAATTTGCTTTTGAGTATTTGGATCTTTATAATGTAAATTTATATTTTGTTTTAAAAGTTCATTAATTTTAAATAATATCCTTATACCGCATGGAGCGAATTCAGATGAAACCCAGTGTTAAGACATTTTCCGCTATATTATGCCAGAGCGACGAAAATGTAGAAAATGTAATCCCTAGCGTCATACACGGCTCCGATTACCTATTTTATTATAGCTAAATTATACAAAATCTCGCAGTAATTATAGCCTATGTGCAATTCTATTGCTTAAGCTATATTCTTGTAAAATTGTTTTTAAATCCAATCTGAAATATTTATTACCGTTTATATTTTCATTTATTCGGTCTGGTGTCAAAGCAAAGCGTGGCGTTGAGTTCCACCACTCAACAGGCTAAAGGCCTTTAGAATTCGGCGGAAGGTAGCGACCGGAGTGTCTAAATACTGCGTTCCCTTTGCCTACACTGCTGTGTGCAGGATACAACGTGAACATGATTTATTGATTTTATTTTATTCAAATACGTTTTGTAGTTCTTGTGTGACTCACACAATTTCATATAAATATAATATTAGTATGAGTTATTCTTACGATTGTGAATCGAACCCACAACCGACCCGTCTACAGTCTCACGTAGACGCCGCGACGGCACCTAAGTTATAATAGTATACAAGTAATTCATTTTTTTGCGAGGATTTGGTCCAAACGGGAGTGGACAAAAATTGCACGAAATTTCAAGGGATAATAGTCCTGTGTGGGTCGTCAGTGGGTCTTTGTGACGACGCCGCCGTCTGTCAGATATATTTGTTAGACCAAAAAATCTATTTATGTGAAATAAGCGTGAAAATCAATGGATGCATCTCTATACGTTGATAGTATTTGGCCTATAGCAATTACTTTAAAGTTTTGGTCAACCGGTATAATTTAATTACATGGTCGTCCTATATATTTTTTTTGCTCTTATATAATTTGTGTCTGATGGCCCCCTTGTGTGTTTATGAGATTTTGTTGATAGTTTGTATGTGATTCATTTGATATTGTTGTGTTTTGAATAACTGTAATCTTGAAAATGTTTTTTTTTTGGGAATATGAAAATAATCCATTCTCTTAACTGTATACTACCAAACTCTCAACTGTTACCACTTTTACAAGGCAATAACAAACACTCTGGCCAGACCAAGTACGGCGTTGACTTCCGCCACGCATTTCCCAATATCTTAAATTCGGGCAGAAGGCGGTGAATGGAATGTCTCAACACTAGGTTCATTCGTCTATCTATCGTCTATTTTCCCACGGTTTTATTTTGAAACTCTTATCCATCAATTTTCATTATTTAGTTATTAGTAGTTCTCTAGTTCTACTAATATTATAAATGCGAAAGTTTGTGAGTATGTATGGATGTTTGTTACTCTTTCACGCAAATACTACTGAACCGATTACGATTAAATTTGGTATGTAGGTAGCTGAAGATCCAGAATAACAAATAGGCTACTTTTTATCCCGGAGTTCCTGCGGGATTGATTCCTAATTGAAAATAGATATATTTATCGCTTCTGCAGTGAATGCGTGATCTAGCGGAACGGCCGGTAATGGCACATAACATAGAGTTTCCACGCGGACGAAGTCGCGGGCGGCCTCTAGTGATATATAAATATGACAGTTATTTTATAGTAAATAAATTGTAAATCCTGTACAATTATATATACCGTAAAATCGATCTACTCTAAGAAAAAAAATGTAAAACATTTAGACAATTTTACGTTCAACAATAAGTAGTGACCGGAAATACCAAGTCTTCATTTCCGGATTGTCAGCGTTCTTTGTGACATCGGTTACACGCTATTGACTCACTCTCCTGCTGTGGAGAGGTGTAAAGTAATGAATTGCAATACAAAAGTTATTTTGTCGTCGGTCCGTTAAAGCCCACCGGGGGTTTTGGGTCTTCAATAAATTCTTTTCTGTGAATATGCTGTAATACGTTATTGATTTGTCTGTTCAGTTGTTCAAATGTTGAATGAAGAGCTGTTTTGTTTTACATGAAGGAAAGGGAATCGAAAATATCCAAGTACTACATTACGTGTTCGGTGGCGAAACTTCACCCAAAAAAATCTCCGACAGGGTTCGAACCTACCACCGTCATTTAGCGTCATTGTAAATTTTTATCTTCTCAATAAAATTTTACACCAATTATAATGGGATCAAAGAAATGTTGTTTTGAGTGTATATATTGCTTATACGTGCTCAAAAAAGGGTCTACACTGGGTAAAATTATTGGAATTTCTCAAAATATTGCCATTTTTTAGACTAGGCAAATCACAGTCTTTCTGATGGTTACCAGAGTCACTAAGTGAATATTTCGTATTATAATGTCCATAAATATATATTTCAAGTCTCGTCTAGGCTGTTTTGGACGGACGGATTGTTTTAACGCTAGGGTCACTCTGCTACCCCCGTTATGCCAAAAAGCGTGAAGCTGTAGTGAGTTATAAAAATTAAATTAGTTTCACGCTATATCACGCACACAGCAGGGTAGGCAGAGGGAACCTAGTGTTAAGACACTCCGTTCCCCACTTTCTGCCGAATTTTGGAGGCATGTAGTGAGTTATAAATAATCGTATGAAATCATAATTGCAACAATTCGTTTGGGTGAAATGAAGTACATCCAAGTATCGTGTGACAGACGCCAGACGGACGTGGGAAGATACGTATACACGATAAAAATAATGCAAAACAAGAATTGATTTCTACATTTGCTGTTTCCAAGTTTCTCTTTTATTGCTGAGCTCAGTTTGTTGCGCGTTTGCTTTTGGTTTTAAAACAGTTAATAAACTGTAGAAATTGATTTGTGTTCATAATTTTTCTATTAAGGTCGTTGTTTTTAATTTTGTAGCATTTAGTTATGTAGAGAGGCCAGTCGTGGCGCAGCGGCACGAAGTGTAACTGTAAAACCGACTGGTTGCGGGTTCGATCCCCACTCGAGGAGATGAAATATTTCCTTAAATTTATATTTTCATTTCTTCGCTCTGGTGTCGAGGCTAAGCGCGGCGTTGAGTTCTGCCACTCAACACGCAATACCTCCAGAATTCGGCAGAAAGTGGGGAACGAAGTGTCTTAACACTAGGTTCCCTCTGCCTACCCTGCTTTGTGCGGGATACAGCGTGAAGCTGATTTATTTTATTTATTTACTTATATAGAGGTCTTCGAGGCTCTGTTGGGGAGCGTCTGAATGTCAATGCTATGGTTGTAATTTTGGCCCCTAACTAAGGCAATTATTTTTTGTCATTTCTTTGTTTTTCTCTGCTAAGTGAAAGCACAGCGTTGGGTTCTATCATTCATTGAGCAATCAGTGATGATTTCAAATTATTACTAAGAGGAGAAACGAAAATCTTTAAAATGTATATGAAAGACACTTTTTTCCATCAATTTATTTTATTACAGAAGCATCAAAATATCTACAAAACGAAGGAGGATATGAGAGCATTTCGACCTTAACCAATGCCACTGTCTCAAAACAAATTAAGAAACTTCTTTTATTTTAATTTTTTTCCCGTTCTTGGTAATGTAACGTGAAATTCATCCTAATTGGAGTCAAACGTGGCAAATTCTACGTAGAAACTTAAGCGTTCACTGAGACAGTTGAATTTGGGTACGCTATTATCGGCACTTTTGCAAGATCAGCCATGAAATTAAGTCGATTATAACAAATGACTGTGGATATATAAATATATATAAATGTGGAAAAAACGTGAAAAAAGGTGTGGACGTTGTGGCACAGCGGCACAGTGTTCTGACTAGAAAACGTGGCCATTGTAAGTTCGTTTCCTTCTCGCAGGAATGAATAATTTGATATTTCACGCTGTGGTAGCAAGTTCACTCAACATATAATGTCTTGAAAATTGACGGGTGCAAGGGAAATGGAGTGTCTTAACACTAGTTTCTTTTTGCCGGCACTGCTACAAGCGTGTCACAACGAGAAGCTAAAAAACTCTTTTTGTGGCATTGGGACGGTAGGAATAATTTTATTGGCCATTACTGCCGCTTTGTACGTACGAAAATATGTAAAATAAAAATAAAATCATTTTTTACGTGACTTAAAAAACGCTTAGGTTTCTATTAACAACCTTCGATTGGTCAGGTTACCACAGAAATGAACCTAATATGTCAAGACGAATCCGAATAGCCCCAAGTCATTAATTTCACTTATAGACATAACGGGGGGTTCCCCCCAGCTTGTGACTACATCATCGGACCAGCTCGATGATAAGATATTACTATATTTTCACTTGTTCTACGTTTAATATTATAGTGAAATAAAGCTTATAGAATTTTATTACACTGTTATCTTGTTTTATATTGAGTAATAAATGCGTTTTTTAATAAATTCAACGTCTTTTTCTACAGAAATACAATATATAATATATGCATGTATAACATCACCTCTATTGATTATACATATCTTAACTTACTTCCTAAAAGATTAGAGAATGTTTTTACAACTAATTCAAACAACAGAATCACAAGCACCTGCATATCATTGATACGACGTATAATAAAAAAAAAGTAACAGTGGTACCACAGAGAGTGAATGGTAACCAATATTTGTCATTTTAATCGCGACCGCACCTTGCGCGTGCGCCGTCTTATCAATTATTTGTGGTAAGCGCCCCTTCTTTATCGAAACCATTGTAAAATTACCCCCGAAAACGCTGTTGATAAGTTTTTACCACAAGATTGGACGCGTGCCCGCTGTTTGCTTATCAATTTAGTGTTATTTTGTAGGCTCTTTAAAAAGTGTGTTATTTTAATCTTAGTGTTTATCATATCGACTATTTTCTTTTAGTTTTGACTGTGAATATAGGAGATAATTTTTAGCTTCTCACTGTATCCCGTATACAGCGGTAAAGCCAAAGGAAACCTAATGTTTTAGCTTTATCCAACAATTAATTATTTATTAATATTTTTATTTCTTTGCTTTGGCACCAAGGCGAGAGAAGAGCCCGGTGAGTTCACTCATCACGTAATGTCAAAAAAATAATCGGCGGAAAGTGGGGAACGGAGTGTTATAACTCTTCACTCTGCCTACCCTTGCTTGTGCTGTGTGCAGCTGTTTGCGGGATACAGCGTGAAGCTGATGTTGAAGTATATTTATGAAACATATTTTTTGCTCGTGTGTCGCTCGTATTGTCTGAGTCAATTCAAGGTGTAGACGATTTCTAATAGGATAAGAGGCAACTTCCACGTTATTTCCACTAATGTATACAGTTTCCGTCGACGCTATGACGTCAATAGGCCGGAACTGTGAGTCAGGAGTCGAACCCACACCGCGGCATCTTTTGTTATGTTAAGATATATTTTATGCTTATTAATTAAATTAGATAAACGATATAAGTGAACCAGTTTATTAGGTAATTTTTTTGATATCGATTATGAAATGGATTTGAGTTTTTTTAATAACAAAAAAGCTTCGAATTGAGAACCTCCTTCGGGTTTTATGGGAAGTACATCGAAATCGAACTGATATCTGTTTAAAAATAGCTTAAGTCGGATTTGAAACAAGGAACATCGTGTCAGACGTTACAGTGGCTACTTTTCTTTCCTTTTTTTTTATTTCCGCTGTATCCCACATATAGCAATGTATGTATAGAGAATCTAGTAGAACCTAGCTAAGACGGAAAATTCTCCATTCCCAAATTTTTATAATACCGCCTATTTTTCATGACTCAGAATTCAATGCCATGTATCTCCTTGTTACCAGCGAATTGCGCGAAGAAAAGAAAATAATCCATCCGCGAGTGGGAACCCACACCCATCGATGGCTATTTCCCTTTCATTCCTCACCACACCATCTAGGGTTTGGACAAGATGAGCAAATAACTTGTAAGCTTGAAATAGCTTAGTTCAAACAGCTTCCTCCACATAACGGAAGTCCAAGCATTTGCATCGCGTCGTCACGTCGCGGGACCAGTACATTTGTAAAGCGGTCGCGGCTGGAATAATTCATATTGTACTGTTAAATCATTTCTATTATGTAATTGTTTTCAGAAGGTGGGAATATAAAAGTTATTGAAAAAATAAATAAAACCATTTTTAAATGTCGATTATATAGGTATATATATTGTTTATATACGTGTATTATTATATATATATATATGTAGGTGTGGTTCTCCAGAAAATCAGTTGAACCGATTTTGATGAAACTTGGACTGTTTGTTCCCTGACTTCATGAAAGGAAAATAACTGAAAGGTGTGCTGAAATTGTTGATACAGCCTAGGTTGTATTAACGATTTCAGTGGTTAAATAATGAACTATCCATTTTTTTTTCAAATTGGAACCACTAGTTCCTGAGGTAAGGTGCAACCAAATGAACTTTTAGCTAACTGTAGCTTTATAACATCAGTAGGTACAGATAAAATGTTAAAGCTTTTGTGTGTCTGACGTCATTATGATTTTTTTTTAATCTAACATTTTTTTTATTCGATACAATGGATGGCATCAAATAAAAGTGAATGCCCAATTAATATTAAACCATACGAGGATTAAATATGAATGTAAAAGGTGAAATTAAAGTAAACAATAGGTCTGTCTGTTACACAGTCGTATATTATATATATCTACATATTGTATGAAAATTGGTTGTCATTGAATCGAATGGTCGGGTAAAAAGCTTATCCGTGTTTTGGATACAGATTGAATAAATTTGGTAGTATTTTTGTGTATAATTTTAAATTGAAAATTTTAATTTTCTGTTTGTTATCAAATTTATGACATCTTTTATACAAATAATTGGCGGTTATGGAGCAGTGGTATGGTGTGAGATTGTAAGCGCGGTGGTAGTGAGCTCGATCACCACTGTATGAGAGTGATCTTATACATATTTTTTTCTTTTAGTTTTACGCTGTATGCCGCACATAGCAGTGTAGTCAGAGGGAACCTGGGAATTTAGTGTTTAGACACTTTCGTTGCCCACTTACCGCCGAATCCGGAGGTATTGCCTCAACACGCAATACCTCCGCCACTCCCCGAGTGGTGGGAACTCAATGCCGCGCTTTGCTTTTTTATGGTTAAAAAAATGGTTAAATATTTCATGTTCCGAAATGAGAATCAAACCCACGACCGTTGCGTTTAATCACGCTTGTACCCCTACGCCACGACGCCAAAATAATAATAATTAATAATATAAAAGAGAGTTGTCCAACGTTTAGTGTGTATAGATATATAACGTTATCGTAAATTGTACGTGTCTCCATTCTCACCTGACCACCGCCCGATAGCCTGGCGCCCGCTCCCGCATCGACGCGGGGCTCACGTAGATATAGAGATCGCTGAGATTTTGGTAAATTTTTAGATTTGTTTATTGAAAATTGAGTAATTAATTGGTTTTTTATTTTAAAACTCAACACGCAATGTGTCCGGAATTCGGTGGGAAGTGGGGAATAGAGTGTCAGGATTCTAGGTGCAGGTTCTCCCTGAATATTATGTGCGGAATACAACTTGAAGCTAAAAAAAATGATTTAAAACGCTATTTTTAATTTGAGCAGTGTAGGCTGGCCTAGAATGAAAATGCTCTGTTCCTAATTTACTGCCTAATTTTCAAGATATTGCAAATAGAATGGTGGAACTCAACGTCGCACTTTGTCTTGGTTCGTTGGTACAGAGCAAGACAATGGAAATATGTTTCCCAAGTGAGAATCGCATCCACAACTGCCACATTTGTCAGACGCTGTGCCGCTACGTCACGACCTCCTAAAAAAAAATCAGATTCACGCTGTATCCCGCATACAGCAGGGTAGGCAGGGGAACCTAGTGTTAAGACACTCCGTTCCCCACTTTCTACCGAATTCTGGAGGCATTGCGTATTGAGTCTTAAAATGTAATTAATATGAATAGATTAAATAACGCAAGAGGTGTTAAGAAAAAGAATTACTTTAAAGATAACGCATCTAGTGGTCAAAGATCTACGTTTCGCTCTCACGGCGCCTCCACGTTTGGGTGCCTAGTGACCATTTGACGGTTTTTTTTCACTTTTTTCAAGATTTTTTTCTCATTTTTTGTCCCGAGCTCGATGCTAAGCGACAATCATTGTATTGTGTTCTCGGAAATACGTGAATGTGATATACTTGTACGATCGGATGTGGTATTTGTGAGATAACTTTTTATTTATATTTTCATAAAAAAAATAAGATACAAAAAAAATGCTATGGTACTTTAGTATAGTTTATGATGATTTTCTTCAGACAGAGGGAACCTAATGTACACTGTTTCCCCACACGCAACCTAAATGGAACCTAAACCTAAGTGGAACTCAACACAGTATTTAGTCTACCAGAGTGGCGAAAATAATTTAAATATAATCATTCCTGAGTGGTAATCGCATCCATAACTATCGCATTTTTAGTCAGACGCAGCCCTCACTGTGCAAACACAAGGAAGAATAAATGTCCTTTGTGACTGTAAAGCCGACTAGTTGTGGGTTCGATACCCACTCGAGGAGATGAAATATTTACTTAAATTTATATTGCCTCCAAAATTCGGCAGAAAGTGGGGAACGGAGTGTCCTTAACACTAAGTTCCCTCTGCCTACCCTGCTGTGTGCGGGATATAGCGTGAAGCTAATTTTTTTTTTTTTTTTTTTAATGTATATTTCCATTTCTTCGCTCTGGTGTCGAGGCTAAACGCGGCGTTGGATTTTGCCCCTCATCACGCAATGCCTCCAGAATTCAGCAGAAAGTGGGGAACGGAGTGTCTTAACTACGTTCCCTCTGCCTACCCTGCTGTGTGTGGGATACAGCGTGAAGCTGATTTTATTTAATTTTTTTATATAAAAATATTTTTTAATAAAAATGTCCTTTGAATAAATGTGCACAAAAATGTTGAAGATTTTCTGACCTCCACAACGCTATCGGAATGTAACACTGTCGATTAAAAGTTAAAAAACAAACAAAAACAAAAGGCCGCGTCCTTATCAGATCGGCAGATAATGGATTGACCCATTTCAGCGTGAATCACTCATTATAACGATACAACCTCGTTCTTACCCTTCCCGGGATCGAACCCGCGTAGTTTTTGTATGGAAAATAAATCTTTTAACTGCAAATATAAGTTGGTTTTAGGTAATCTTTAAAAGTTAATAAAATATAGGCTTATTAATTTTATTTTCAGGTTTAAAAAGAATTTTGATAATACATAGGGTTTCTAATGTGGGTAAGCTGCCAACGGAGTGTTTTGACATAAGTGACACAACAACATACACACGTGACACAACCAGCATATAGCGAAATCGGCATAGAACACTCTGCCGACGTCGCTGTATGCTGATTAGAGCATGAATCCTAAAAGCGGTGTTAGGTTCGTCTCAGTCGAAGGATGAAATAGTTAATATTTTTCTTTCTGGGGACGAGGCTAAGTTCCGCCACTCAATATTCAAATCCTCCAGAGTTTGGCGGAAATTGGGGAAACGGAAATATTTTCATGGTTTCCAGGTTCCCTCTCATATCTCGCTTTGTGCGGGATACTGAAGTAAAACTTTTTTGAGGTAAGCTTTTTTGGGGTGCTTGAAGTAAAACTTTTTTTTTTAATTTACTATTTTTACAACGAGTAATTGATTTTGTATGGTGCCATAACTGACCAACACGTTTTTCTTAAGAAACTTATAATTCCTTCAGTGAGCCATTCGGACTCACAACCGGACCGCTCAATCTGACACGTACATACTTACAACGCTATAACGTCTTTAAACTATTTTTCGAGCATATTAAAGATTTCTGAGTAAATTCCACTTTTTTTGCCTTTTTCCACTAAAACAATAAACATTAATTATAACGATTAAACTAATCCAAAACTTCCCTATAATATTTTATTGCCGTTTCTATAATAACTAAATAATTTTCTTATCAGTGGTCGTTCTGCGTTATCAGTACCAACGATCGAGGGCGAAATAAAAGTAAATAATTCCAAATATGTACGAAACATGCATAATTAATAATTTTAGTATTTAACGAGCGTTATGTATGAGTTATCGGATTTTCATTTCGTGTAATATTCCGGCTAATTGCTTCGACACGTAGGGAAGTAGGGGGAAGTGGTTTTGCCTATAATAATTCATTTTTTTATACACTTGTTACGTAGTTTCGTGAGCTTGGAATGTATAAAAGAAATAATTTTAATTTTAATGTTTTTTGTTTGAGGCCGTCGTGGCGCAGTGCGATAAACATTATGTCTTCAATACGATGTAAGACAAAACATATTTTGTTAGCTTCACTCTGTATAGCACATATAACAGAATAGGCCGAGAGAACCTGGTGTTGAATTCTCCACTCTTCATTTTCCACCTCAATTTTCAAGATATTGTGATTAGCGGCACGCGTCTCTTGATACAAACGCATGTGACTAAATATAAATAATTCCAGATAGCTTCAAAATAAAAATATAAATCCTATAAAATATGAATATTAAGCTCCATTAAAGGTAGTTTCCATGGACGTGCTCTATTAACAGTAAACCCTTCTACCCCATGTCACAGTCCACTGCACAGATTGAACCTACACCTGCCGTTTTGTCACGCGTGACTAAATTGTTGTGCAATGCTGTTTTTGAAATGATTTGTTTTAAATTTGAGATTTGGTATTTTTCATTTGTACTTTAAAGCTGCAATATTTTTTTTAATAATAACGCATGAGCAGTTAATACATGCAATGTCCTGAAAATTTGATGGAAAATGGAGAACGGAGTGTTTTTATAATATGTTCCGTCTATCTGCCCTGCTATATACAATGAAAATTTTAATGAGCCGATTATGACACAGAAAGCTTATATGAATCAAAAAATATATAAATCGAATAGCTATACATTCATCACTACGTATTGTAGTTGTAGTTGCAGTGGAAGTGGTTCCCAGGTTCTCTCTGCCTACCCTGCTATGTGCGGGATAACAACGTGAAACTAAAAAAAATCTAAATTAACGTCTGACGTCTTCTTTGGCTAACCGAATTTGTTTTCTGTAACTTTTCAAGTGAATATAATTTTCATGTATAATGTTTATGTACACCGTAATGATTGTTATGTTGAAACATTTAGGTAACGTCTAGTGTTTGACGAGAATCAAGTGCGACGTGCGCTCCTAGATATTTGTATAGATATTATGTTACAAGACCACACACTGAGCTTGCGCGTGCGCTTCTCTTTGAGCTTTGAAACAACTATTAGAGGCAGAAAACCATTATTGAGGCCAGTCGCGGCGCAGGGGCACACCGTGTGACTATAAACGCGACTGGGTGTGAGTTCGATTCTTATTCGAGGAAATAAATAATCTATTTATTTCATTTCCATGCTCTGGTAACGAGGTGAAGCGCGGCGGCGATTGATGGCGCTACTCAGCTTGCAATGCCTCGAAAATTTGGCGAAAAGTGAGGATCATAGTGTCTTAACATTAGGTTCTTTCTGTTTACCCTGTTTTATGCGGGGAACTTTGTTACATCACGCTGTATGTGAAGCTGATAAAAAAGAAAAAAAAAACATTGCTATAAACCAAGACATTAGAAACGAAAAAGAGCAAGGAAGAGCCCATTTTTAATTTCGTTATTGGTGTGTTTCGATACTAAAAAACCCCTTACATGTACGTTATTTAGGTTTACCTGTACAAATCTACTTTACCTCAGCCCCAATCATCTGTCTCTTACTGTTAGCAACGCACATTGTTACTACACACGTGCTCATCGAACCTGCGTCACCTTTCAATGTAAAAACTTACCTGTAATAGAAAAAAATACAATATTAGATCAAAAAGCCATGACCCCAGATGGCGGATTCGGCAAAGGTGCACAAATGTATACAGAAAGGGAATTTTTCAGCCAACAATGGGTCATTTAAGCGATTTTGGTTCGTATTTGTATATGGATTATTGATTGAATTAGTTAAAATATGTTTCAAGGTGTCAAGATCGATTTTTGTGTGCAAAAAATCATCTAACTGTTACGGCCGGTGTCGCCACCTGGTGCGGTCGGAGTGATTGCTGGCATACGCTACGCTGTACTTCGGTTTACAGGTCTACAAAGATGAGATGAAATAATATTTTTGGAATCGCTTTTGTTAGACGAAAATCGCAGGTTCATATACCGCTAGGTAATGTGTACATTAAAACTAGTTAGTAGGCTTTGTGGTCAAATGGAATAAATCAAATCTATATTATGTATATTAAATAAATACATTATATGAGTTTGTTCCAGATAATATTTTTGTTTATTTTATAAATCTCACAAAGTCTACGAAATACAAACTAATAAAAATTATGTCTTATCTAAATACAATTTAAATGTAAATATAAAAACTACGGCAAATTAAAGAAAAAAATTAATAAAAAAAGAAAGGGAAACTTTAACTATATTGTAGTGGTTCTGCCTTATCTTATCTTTCCTACTTATAAAATTTAAGCGTTCACGAAAAACAAGTTTCTGGCGCCGAGCCAGGGGTGAAGAAATTACCTAAGCATTTTTGTCCATTGTACAATATTTTTTCTATATTACTTTTTATATATTTTTCTTTCACTTTGTTGCCGGTTCGATTTAGGGGAATAAAATATTTCATGTTTTCATGTCCTCGCTTTGGTAACGAGGCAAAGCGGCGGTGAGTTCCGCCTCTCAACACGAAATGCCACAAAATTTCAGCGGAAAGTGGTGAAAAAAATAATTTAACGAATTTGTCTCGCATATAGCATAGTCTTGGGTACGCAAAGGGAACCTTATAGTATACTGCGTTCTCTACTTTTTGCCCTTGCCTAGTGGCAAAATTCCATGTCACTCCTTTTCTACCAGAAAGCGGGCAAATGCAAATAATTTATAATACCCCGTGTTAAATAGAATCCTTGACTACCGCGTTTACAGTCAAACACTGTCCCACTGCGCCATGACTACGTCAATATATTCATTTATTATATTTATAGAGGGTTGAGTGGAGAGAGCGCACGAGATGGCGTGAGTTTTACTTACTTAACCTGGTTTAGGCGACGTGTTGCGTTACTGTTTAGTATTGGCCACTTGTGTTATATAATTTTATTCTAATAGCTTCTTGTTGAATCCCTCAGAAGCAGAGGGAAAAAGAGAGGCATGCAGAGGGAATCAAGTCGATATAGGAAACTTCGTTCTCTAAGCAAGGCTTAATTTACGAGACTTCCGCGTGTTAAGTGGTGGAACTCAACAGAAGAAATGAAAATAATTCATTCCTTCTAGTGGAAATCGAACCCACAACCATCAAGTTTCAGAAGTATACGACAAATGTAAATTCCATGTAAGAATTGTTGGATGAAGTAGCATTTGAATAATATATGAAATGAGAATACTATAAACATAACCCCTTTTGTTATTCGACTCGAATATAGAAATATAAGTGTCAGATATTTCCTATCTTAATTTCAAGTTACTATACTATGAGGCTAGTCGTGGCGCAGCGGCACGAAGTGTGACTGTAAAACCGACTGGTTGTGGGTTCGAGGAGGAGATGAAATATTTACTTAAATTTATATTTCCATCTCTTCACTCTGGTGACGAGGCTAAGCGCGGCGTTGAGTTCTGCCACTCAACACGCAATGCCTCCAGAATTCGGCAGAAAGCGGGGAACGGAGTGTCTTAACACTAGGTTCCCTCTACCTACCCTGTTGTGTGCGGGATTCAGCGTGAAGCTGTGTTGTATGAATATTACTCGAAAATAGAATAAATTTAGTGACCATTTAAATAAAATCCCACTACAGAGGTCAAGCGAGGCTCTAAATGAGTATCGTAAACATGGTCGACCTATAAACTTGCCACGTTACACCCTCTACCCTCTTTCAACCTCTATATGTATAAGCTAGAGTACCTCTCGTGGCGTCGTCCGTTTGGTCTATAGTAGTATAATATGGTCATATAATTCAAAGTAACCTTATATTATTCATTCAAAGTACCTTAAAGATCTGAGGGTCTAAGCTAGTGTTATCATCATATATTATTAAAGTTAAAGTAATCTGGAATTGTCTGATGAAGATAGTGATGATAAATTAAGGAGAATCTATGAACATATTTAATTTTTCCACTGAAATATTACTAAACTTTAATTTAGATGAGACCTTCAATGTCTCTTTTCCATATTGTAGTGTAAAATAAAATAAATAAATTAGCTTCACGCTGTATCCCGCACACAGAAGGGTAGGCAGAGAAAACCTAGTGCTAAGACATTTCGTTCCCCACTTTCTGCCGAATTCTGGAGGCATTGCGTCTTGGGTGGCAGAACTCAACGCCGCGCTTAGCCTCGACACCAGAGCGAAGAAATGAAAATATAAATTTAAGTAAATATTTCATCTCCTCGAGTGGGGATCGAACCCACAACCAGTCGATTTTACAGTCACACTTCGTGCCGCTGCGCCACGACTGGCCTATAGTAGTGTATTATCCACATTAAACCAGTAATACATTCCAATGTCGTTTTTCATGTCATCACGAATTCAGTTATAGTCGATTCCAACAATAGTTCAGTACATTCCTTTATTCTATATTTTTATAATTAAATTATCCGTAATCTGAATAGATTTTAGCTTCACATTGTTAAGAGAGATTTTCAATCTTTTAGCATTTTATTTTTAGGGTATGTGTTAAAATAACCTAATATGATGTATAAATGAAGCAGTCTAGATGAGGTGACTCTAGTAGTCTGGCTCGTCAGAGCGTGTTTATGGTGCTTTATTTGCAGGTTAGTTACCACTACATAAATAAAATAAAATTAAATTAAATTAGCTTCACGCTATATCCCGCACACAGCAGGGTAGACAGAGGGAACCTAGAGTTAAGACACTTCGTTCCCCACCTTCTGCCGAATTTTGGAGGCATTGCGTGTTGAGTGGCAGAACTCAACGCCGCGCTTTGCCTCGACACCAGAGCGAAGAAATGAAAATATAAATTTAAGTAAATATTTCATCTCCTCGAGTGGGGATCGAACCCACAACCAGTCGGTTTTACAGTCACACTTTGTACCACTGCGCCACGACTGGCCTCCACTACACTACATAAATTATTCAATAATATTTAGCTTTATTAAAAATAAAATAATTTTACATAAATTGAGTGTGTATGTGGGTGTGTGTCAAGCACATTAAATTATGAAATAAAATAATCTACCAAAACAGAATTTGAACCCACGACATCCCCTTTACTCTCACCGACTCTATCTTTACAACATTACATCGTAGAACGTGCCTGTACTTGAGCATGACGGCCCCATATGCCACCACCTGCTCCTCATGTGATATAGTTACATTACAAAGCCACGCGAAGAAGCCCAGTTAATGTCAGACATATGACAATTTCAAGCTCCACTGACTCAAAAAGAAGGCCGGCTGGTCAGCACCAAGGACGCCAGTTCGATTACTGTTGACAGCTAACAATAAAAATTGTGATAATCACCATTTGGGTGCATGGATTTGCAAATAATCTATAATCTTGTGCGAGGTAATCTATAATTTAAAATATAACAATTATATATTATATATTAGTTCGATATATAACTATTTATATTTAAGTCTAATTAAAATTAAATTATTTTTATTTTATATTTAAATTGGCAGAAGATTTTTTTGTACTTTATAATATCTTACTTACACGTATTTTTGATTTGTATAATATAATTGAAACAGAATTATTTGAAAAAATTTAGCAGTAACGGCGTTTCAAAGCTAAAGAAAGTAAAGAAGGTGCTTAGATCCTTATCCATGGATGTATAATGCTATTGACTGTTTCATCATGGGATGCACATCGTGGTGCAGACAGAAGAGCTCAGAGAGCCAGACTTGGACCCAAAAGTATAATTATATGTCCATTTTATAAATTTGTAGAAAATAAGGACTACTACAATTTCATAGTCAACCTCTTTTGATTCATATTTAATATATATAAAAAAATATTCTGTATATCAAAAATATAATGGAAACCAATTATTTTACGACCTATAATAAATTTACTCGAGAACTCGACACGCGACGCGGACACGAAGTAAAGCTGAATTTTCCGATCACAATCGTAAGGAAACTATTAAAATGATTTACAATATTTATTTACTGGTTCATTTGTTACGGATTTCTTGCCAACTGGGAAATTCTTACACTGTATATTAAATATAATTTTATTTTTCAATAAAATATGTTAAATTATATTTTATTAAACGCCTTTTTCGACCTTGTCGTGATTAAAAGTGTACACGTCGTGTTAATATTTAAAATATAGAACAAGTTTTATTGGTTTTGATTAATTCAGTATATAAAAGGTGTATTAATTAGCAGAAAAAGAGTTACTAAAACTATCCAATAGTCAATAAAATGTGTTTGATGCTCAATTATGAAATAATATATATGTGTTATTGTCGCTCTGGTGTCGATGCAAAGCGCGGCGTTAAGTTCTGCCGGAGACGGAGTGTCTTACACTAGGTTTAAATACATATTGTGCTTAGAGCAGGGTAGGGGGACTTAGACAAGACATTGAGTGGTAGAACTCAACGTTGCACTTGTCTTGGCTTTGTTATCAGAGCAAGACAATGAAAAAGATATATTACCCCAAGTGGAAATCGAACCCACAACTTTCTTTTTTCTTTGTCTTCACGTAAGAAATATAATGTACTAAAAAAATAACAATATCGTTTTGATTATGGCTTTTCAATAAGTTAACTTCAGTTAACTTTCAAGTAGTCAAAAATAAGAATCAACGTAGACCACTACAAAATGGGACAACATTGTCATTACAAATTTAAATAAAATATACATTTTCAGATGTCATCGTGAAAGAGCGGCAGAGCGCATGACCTTAAACGTGATGGTTGTGTGTTCGATTTTGTCTTGAAATATTTGAAAACAATATTTTCTTGACACTAGGTTCCCAGTGTTTCATAGCTATATGCGGTATACAACGTGAAGCTATAAAAAAATATTTTTTGAACTTAACATGGCTATTGATCCCATCCACAAAAGACATATTTGTAAACTACTTCACCGTGACTGAGGCTATAATATGACCGTGTGCCTACAATATAATTGGCACAAGACCACTCAAGTAAAATCACAAACCGGAAAAACATAATCTAATTCTGTTTATATTTGTGCCATACGGAAGCTGAAAGCTGCTGGGTTTTTGCGATACCGCCACGTGTCAGGAATAAGAGGCGACTCTTGCGGCACACCTGCTTGAAAAACACGAAATATTTTCTATATATACAAACTAATATGATCTTTATTCATTTTTAATAGAGACTGGCAGGAACGTATGATGATATTGTAAGTTGCAAGCGCATGTTCGGCAGGAAGAGGGTGTCTATTGAATTATATTTAGTTAAAGGCTCCCTTTTTGTTGATTGTATAGACGATACGCGACAAGGTGTTCGTGATTTGTGGATGCTCGATGCTCATGATGCACTTTAATGTCCTTATGGTTGGAAAAGCTTTGGTATCGTAGTTTTTCAAAGCTCTACATGAAGATTTAATAATCTTATAAGAAGAAATTATATATTTCTTATTTAATATTATTATGTTTCTCCTTTATAGTACTCGGATTCAAAAGAACCCGGTCCTTTGGAAGGCTTGCGTTATATATTATTATTATTATTATAGACAAAACAGATTCATTGATATTTTTAAAAAGAAATAACTAAATAAAAACAAAATATCTTAAATTTGTAAAGACAATCGAAAAATATCTATTGTCTACACGTGACCACGGACTACTGCAAAGTGTTCGAAACGTCGGGTTTCCAAAATGTATAATTTAAAATACACGTACACGTTAAAATAGTTCCATTTAATTTTTTTTTATTAAACCAAGTATGGCGCTAAGTTTCACCATGAAAAACGTATTCTGAAGACATTTACAGTGAAAAAGAAGGACGCAGTGGTAGTGATTGCAGGAGATGTGTTGCTAAACCCTTTTATACTAGCATTTTAATAAAAAAATACCTTCTACCTAGTATACCATAAACAACTAACAATTCAATATAAAATCGAATGAATGGGTACATAATATTATTCATACGAGCAGCACGCGCTGCGTGAATGCGTGTTATTATCCCCATTATCTAAATTTAATCTCTCTCAAGTAAAATACCATCAGATTTCCCCCAACAGCTTTCTAAATGAGCAATTTCAAGTCTTACACCAATTACGTTAGGGATTAAATGCTTTTTATCGATAGCAACACATCTTTTCGTTTAAACAACCCCCCAAACTTGAGCGAAAGAAGCTTTTTATAACACAAGTTGTGTAACTAACTTCTATTAGTTTAAGCTTAAAGCTCAAATTGGAAGTACAATTGGTTAGTAATGAGAATTTTGAAAATTTGTGCTGTGTTGCTACGGGGTGCGGCACAAAAAAGGCAGTTTTTCTTCAACTCGCGCGCACCAGATGGCGCAGCGGGGCATTGACTTCTTAAATATATATTTTTTTTACCAATCGTGACCCCTAAGTGCGGTTAGGAAATTACAAAGCGGTCGCGTTTAATTTTGCGTAAATTTAGCGTTATTGAAGACTACATGTTATAAACGGCGAAAATCGTTTACGTGCCCTTCATTATTATCTACTTTGCGCAAATTGCGGTCTGGACTTTTGAATGTGAAGGTTATTTGTGCTTTTAGTGTCTGAAGTTATCCATTCATAACTTAGTAAAGATTTTTTATTTACTCGTATTTCTCACTTAATTGTAGTGTGGGCAGTAAGAGCAGAGAGTTAAGACACTACAATAGATATATTTGATTGTATAACATAATTCTAGTTAACATTTCAATAAAATGAAGTCCTATACTTTATATAAACAATATAAGCAAAATATTTAACTAAATTTGTTCATTAAGAGATAACAAGATAAACAATTGTTTGTAAGAAAAGATGTTTGCAATTTATGTATCGCGTAGAATGCGATGCGCAAGCGCAGGTGTCATTGTTATTGTCGCCAAATCGACTGAACGACCTGTTCTTTGACCATCTACTTGCACTTGGTTCGATAGCTTGTGTTTATATTCGCCATTTAAGATCGATCAGATCGAACCATAAGAAATGATATTAAAAAATCTCAATTTGAGAAGGTACTTAAGGTGTTTAAGGGAATGATTTATCATTTGAAAGATCATCAAAGAAAAAAGCAGCTACGCGCTTTGCAGGGCAGAGAACCAAGTATCAAGAGACTTACTTTTTTGCCTGGATTGGAGACATTACGGATTGATCTCAAACTGATATTTGTCTTAGAAATAAAATCAGAGTGGAAAGGTGAAAATAATATGATAAAAAAATCCTCGTATCAAATACTGATCTACTACCATGTTGTTTATAGATGTATAAATATAGTGTATTCTAAAATAAGAGCTTTGATTTTGAAGAATGTAATTTAAAATTTCTCGAATCAGCAATCTTTCGTGGCTACCGACAATCAATGTGTTAAAAACAGAAAAAGAAATTAAGTGTAGTGCTGTTAGCCATTATAAGAAACGCTTGTTGTTTACATGGTATAGTACTTCAATGTAGAGTGGCCACACGATGGCATGGAATGGTAGAATAGAAGAACGATACATATATATAATCTGTATTTTTTTTAACAGTCCTAAGCATTAATTTAGATTTATTAATTAAATGTGCGTTCAAATCTTAAATTCGGATTTATAATAGAAGTAATTTCAAAGTCGCTTTTCTTAGCTTAACGAGATCTATAAAGGAAACCTAATGTTAAGACATTCCTTTAACACATTCCGCTCAATTTTTTAAAAACATGGTATTTTGAGCAGCGAAACTCAATTTCTTTTGAATAAAATTGTATAATATTAAATAGTTCTTTCGGGTGGGCATTGAACCCACCGTCATTGCGTATACAGTCATTTCACTGCGCCTCAACTAAAAAAATGTTTTTCTAAATTGTATAAGATTTTATCTTAGATAGTCCATTTACTGAAGAAGAACTCCATTCACAACTTTTAGTCATTATCATTTGACGTCGGGGGCGAAGCCGAACCTAAATCTTAGTCTATTCATCTTGCAGTTTTTTTCATACAACCTAAATAATATATAGAACAGTAGAATATTTTAAATATTTAAAAAAAAAGTAACACGTATGTAACAAGAGCACGCGATGTTTTGAAAGATTGCAAAATTATAAGCACGAGAGTCGATCAAAGTTTACGAGTTGGATTGTTAGAGTCGATGTTTATTTTTGTTCCGGAAAATAAATTATCATATTAATTTTTGAATTTTAAATAAAACATTTTCTTAGGAAATAACCAAGAAAAATATTCTGTTATAAGTAATACTGTTTTTTTTTAAAGAAATTTTTAACTCAATGATAAGTTATTTTATAGTTTTTGTTTTTTAGTGGGATTAAAAACCTAACATCGTAGATATCTTGCTATTTCTCTAGCTCTAGTTTACATATGTTTCTAAACATTTTTTCTGTAACTTTCATTGAAAATAATACACACTGTATGCAATTTTATTTTCAAAACATTTTAATTACCTTTTTCTATATTCTGGAGGATAAATTATAAAAACAGTAAATTTACATATAATTATATTCATATTAATTTAAAATACAATTAATCCTATATACAATATTAATCCTGGTAAGGCACAGTGGTACTGCCATCTGGTAGACAGTGGCAGCTGCGGCAGCTGCGCACGCGCACGAATTTGCATCTTGAGGAATTGCGGTTTCCCTTTATCTATGTTCTAAGGTATCCTACGGGGTTGGGGGTAGTGATATGCTTATTAGAATATTAACTGTGTATATAATGTTTTTATGAGAGCTTTGTTTTAAAATTTTGTTCATCATTAGTCTTTTCTTATCAAATAATCGTTTTTTGTAATAAACTTCCGATAGAGATTTGCTCAATACAAACTTTATATAAGATTTGAATATTTTTTCAACTTAAGATAAAAAATCTTATTTGTTTTTATAATTATAAGAGTCCTAAGATATACTGATACAGTGACACGAATATATCAAGACAAAGACCATCTGTTGCTATCTGAATCTTGGCAAAAAATACAAGATTTTTTCATAATCAAACTTGACCGAGTATTCAAGGTAATGAGGCGAAGACAAACAAACAAAAACATTCGCCATACGCAGCTACGTGACGCGTGCGTATGCATCTGCCGGGAAACCTGACACGCTGCTTAGTTCTTACCATATGAAATTCCTTACAAAAAATCATAATGGCACCAAACAAAAATCAATCTTACCCCCTAACATCGAAAAACTAATTTTAACGACCCTTAAATTCGTGCCGACACAGTTATTTGCGATTTTGTCACGACCCGAATTGAATCTTATACCACGAAGCTTAAGATTTATAAGGATTTGGATCCACAGTGTTATAAGGCAAGTCATCTGGAAATGTGACATGTGTATATTTCGGCAACCTCCAGATGGTCTAGTTGATTTCGAGATATATGTATGTAAGATTTTTTCTTCTTTTAATAGCGGTTTTTGTAGATACTGTTACTTCAAACATTGAATATGTTTGTTGCTTTGTATACTTGGTAATATGGGATGGATCAAAGCTGGGCTTATATTGAGGAAATATTCGATATAATATTCAAGTGTGAGACGACAATTTTGGTTCTCCCTCAAATAAATGAATAATTTATTTATTATATATTTAACTATTTATAATATAAGGAACTTTTGATAAGTTATCTTAAGTATTTTTTAATATAAAGTATTTTTTTAGAGGCCAGTCGTGGCGCAGCGTCACAAAGTGTGACTGTAAACCGACTGGTTGTGGGTTCGATCCCCACTCGAGGAGATGAAATATTTACTTAAATTTATATTTCCATTTCTTCGCTCTGGTGTCGAGGCTAAGCGCGGCGTTGAGTTCTGCCACTTAACACGCAATGCCTCTAGAATTCGGCAGAAAGTGGGGAACGGAGTTTTTAAAAAACACTAGGTTCCCTCTGCCTACCCTGCTGTGTGCGGGATACAGCGTGAAGCTGATTTATTTTTTATTTTTTTATTTAAATATTGACTAAAAATCAATTTTCATTGTCTTGCATTCGGGCAGTGTTCGATTATAAAGGCGACAGTGTTAGAAGATTCGGCCTCGATTCCCATTCGGAGAAATGATTTTTAACATTTTCTCTTTCTCAATTCTGCACGAAATGTTTTGATAATCAGCCAGAACATGCTGAACGACATGTTTTATCACTACCTTTCCTTCTGCCTGTCCTGATAATTTCTAGATAGAACGTTATTTTTTATTGCAAGTGGAATAAGATAAAATCTTTAAAGAACAACAAAAATTTGAAATATTCTCCAATACCATGTATCGATGGCCGTCATCGACATGGATTCAAATTGGCCGATAATCCGCGTAGGACGAACGTAACTGTAACCGCAATCAACAGTCATTTGTATTCCGTAAGCGTCGCGAGCACTGTGTCACTGCGGCTTCCGCTTTAAAAGTTTTGGGGGCCTGAGGGAAGGTGATGGGTAATATCCTAAATATACATATTAAGAGTAAAATATTGACATTTTGTATTAAGTAAAGTGATCTTATGTAAATAATATATATAACTTAATATTTAAAAATATTTTAGGCTATCGTCGTGGCTTAGAAGCACGTGTGACTATAAACGTGACGGATGTGAATTCTATATGAATTATTTCCTTGCTCATGTAAGAAGATAACGGTCAAAGAAGGTAACGGCGGCACAGCGTTTAATTTCCCTCGTGTATGCCTTGAAAATTGGACGGACCGTGGGGAATAGACTGTCTAACACTAGATCCATGTGCCTACACTGCTATATCTCGTATATATGCAGCGTGAACCTGATTTTATTTAATCTACAAATAGTAGAGTCGACAAAAAGTAGAGTTTCTCTTAGCCCAAGTGGATTACCATATTTACCATTTATAATGACGAATCGCATTATATGGTAAATAGATATAAATATCATGTAGGAATAACTTTTACGTTAGCATTTTCCTATTGTTTGAGTAACTGCTTGCTAGTTTCTTTAAAAAATAAAAAATAAACTATACATCTGCAACTCACTCTAGTACGAGTACATTATAACACGAAAAGCATTAATGATATTAACTAAATATAAGTATATATTTTACATATGTAAATCCAAGGCGCAGTGAGAAGAGGGAGGGGGAGACGGGGAAACGTCGAGACGTCGTCTGCGCATCCCGTCGCTTGGCCCGCTTTGATGTGCGCACGCGCATAGTAGGCTTAGAAGTGGCTTAAATAAAATATTTATTAGGAGTACATTTGAAATATTTTAAATATGTAATATATGATTTTATAATAGATTAAATAATTTAATTTAAAAAAAAATTAAATTATATTTGTTGGAGATAATTATATTTATCCTCATTCAGCTACCAATTATTCTGTATATGTTAATATCTATTTTCCATTTTACATCTCTTATAGAATCATTGCAAAGACTGATGAAGTAATCCACATCTTTTACTTTTAATAAAATACCAATTACATATATATATATCTAATGAAAAGTCGAAAATTTAAATATATTTAATGTAAATTAACTTTAGAAATGTCAGTTCCATCAGTTTCGTAAGTCTGCCTGCCAGTCTGTTGGGGGGCTGTGGCTATTCGCGGGCTATTTGCAAGCGCCGCTCGACGCGTGCCTCGCCAAATGGATATCGTATGGGTGAAATAACATATTGGATTTTGTTGACTATTGAAGCTGGTGTTTGATATTATTTTAACTTTACATTTTATAAAGAAAGTTTTTTTTTTTAAAAAGAAGAGAAAGAAATAAATTAGAGAGAGTTTTATCTATTACTATTATGTAGGGAGAGTATTATAATGAGTATTAAATATGAAATATAAGATGTCGTGGTACAGTTTAGTAACGTTTGACTGTGAGCATAGTGATTGTGGGTCGTCTATTCGAAGAAAATCCCTCCCTTTAATTTACCTTTTTTGTAATTGCTTAATTGGACTGAAATTGGAGAACGGAGTGTCTTAACACTGGATACGCGGTATACAGGAAAAGGAGATGTCTATACAGTGTTTTGTCGTTCCTAACCTACAACTTACTTAATTATAAATTGCTTTATCGATACTAAACTAAAAGCTCAATCATTCTGTTCAACTTAAACAAACAGTATGTGAAACACTCGTCACGCCCGACGCTTAATAAATTGTTGGAGGACATTAAATACTCATTTTCATATAATCTTAGATTTTCGAGATACGAAAGTTGACAGTTTTCTTGTCAAGTAAAAGCTCGAGTAAACCAAAAACCTGTTTTGAACTTTTAGCACTTATAACAAAGAACTAGAATGCCAAAGCTCCTTCAAAGCACAACGTGTTGAATTAAACAAAAAAATAATAATTTATATTTAATCGTGTGAATAGATTTATATCGAGTTTCAAATTGATATAGAATAAAATGTTTGTACAAATTGCAAAAGTAAATTAATATTTTTTGTGTAATTTCTGTCTTTCGTTCGTTTGTAATTATTGTTTATAAATATAGTAGGGCTGTTATTAATTATTAATAATTTTATTTACTTTTCCTTTTTTGTTACAGCGCAGAAGAAATGCCTGATTGTGATGGCGATAGTCGTAAGTTCGATGTTCTCAAGGATTTTTTGTATTTCAACATATTTTTATGAGCTCATCGTGGCGTAGATGCGCAGTATTTGACAACACGACAGTTGTAGGTTGCTTTTTCCTCGCTCTGGTAACAAGACAAAGCACGGCGCTGAGGTCCGCCACTTAACATAGAATATCTGGAAAATTAGACGAAAACTGAACTGAACAGAGGGGAAATCGCATCAAATCTGTAACTTTAAAGAATGTACATTGATGGCAAGTGACTTTATTTTCTTCTTTTAAAAACAGATAAACAAAGAATTTAGAATGTAGCGGGATCAAATTTCTATACGTTTTCTTAATAAGTATTTTTCTTTCCTAAGTTTGGAATAACATTTAAAAAAAATGTTAAATAAAAGGTAGCAACTACCATTGGAAAAGCTTCATTTTCAAAAAGTAAAGATTTGTGAGGCAAAAGATAAATATAAACAATAATATTATTAGATTTTATCCTTCAGTTTGTTTTAAGATCTTTCATCAATTACAGTACGTTCTGATGAATGTTCTGCAAAATGATCTTGTTTTGTTTTGGCGTCAATGTTTTGAAATGCGTGGAAGGATTTATACGACAATATTGTGAAACGATACAAAAAAATAGGTGTAAGTATGTATGTTAGCACAAAAGCGCGAAAAAGAATTACGGTTATTCGTCTTTGGTATTAATGTTTACGACATATGTATAAAATTTTACTTTTTCCAACGTGAAGTAAATAGATTGTAATCTCCTATTGTTTTATTGTTATAGTCTGATTGTAAGCGCGACGGTTGTGAGTTCGACTCCTACTCAGGGGGAGAATTATTTTCATTTTCTCCCTCTACTAAAGACAAAACACGACGCGAGTTCCTCCACCCTACACGCAAAACTACGAAAATTCCCCAGTACGTGGAGAGCGAACTGTATCTATCTCTCCTCAACTCTGCCAACTATGCGGGATACAGCGTGAAGCTAAAAAAAAGGAAACCCTTAAAAAATAAGTGAAAAGAACATCGTCCCGCCGCGTCGGTGGAATCACCGGTCTTTATTTAGAAGTCTCGTATATTAATAGCATTGAGATTATAATTAGACTACGGGAATGTCGCAAGGCGGAAGTATAAATAATGTTATTATAACTAAAATTATGCGCCTAGAGTACCTAGTGTCGTAAGTGTTAATACCTCTGTTCTCGCTCAGGTGACGTGTTTGATTTATTGTGTTGGTTATAGGTTCGAAGTCTACTCTGAGGATATTTACGTATAGTCCATTTTATACTAATATTTTAACGCTCAAGTAATTGTTTGGTGAAACGTATTAATCTCGGGAACTATTAGTTCGAATGGTTTTTTGTTTTTGTCCATTTATGGAGGAGGCTCTTATATGTCGTTAAATGATCCGATTTAACCCAAAGTACTTTCGGGTAAAGTTACCTCGCACACTGATAAACAGAATATATAAAAAAAATCAGCTTCACGCTATATTCCGCACACACCAAAGTAGGCAGAGGAGACCTAGTGTTAAGACACTCCGTTCTCCACTTTCCGCCAGCATGCAATTCATTCGCTAGTTATTTTTAGTTGAACACGCGAACAAAACCACTGGTAAAAGCTAACAAATAACAATTTTTTTTTCGTCTATATCACATGCAAGGTAAGTAAATTGCCTGAAATACATTTTATTTTTTCCCCTTTTTACTAGTAGGTAATTCGATTAGTTGTGATGAAATAAAATACATAAGTTTGAAGCAAGGAAAATATTTTTTCCCCCGAGCGGGTATCGAACTTACAACCATTGGCAGCGGTCTCTATTTATATAGTAGTTTCTAATTACATGGACCTCACAACATGCGTAATTTAAAAAGTTTGCAAACTGTCACTATCGACCTTCAATATGTGGGAAATGCCTAGAGATCAAAAAAATCTGGCTAGACGGTCCTAATGTTCCTGTATTCATACATAAAAGTTTAGCGGTCATTATGGATGTTTGGGATATAGCCAACATTTCACATTTCCAAAATTAACAATGTTGTGATCATATGTGACGATGAAGTTGGTATTTTTTAGCTTCACGTAGTATTCCGCATGTAGGGATTAGGGGAGGAACCTAGTGTTGCTACACTATCCTGTTTCCTGTTTTCCGCCTGATTTTTTATACAATGCTGGGTGTTGTGGCGCTGAGTACCGCTCAACACCGTGTTTTGTAAAGTTACAAGATTAAATGAAAATAAAAAAAAGTATCGATAAATGGACATTAAAAAAACCAATATCGATATCGACATAGCTTTACAAGCATCAGCAAAAGCAGTTGAAAGCCTTTCAAGGCTCAGACGGAAGAAATGATGTAAAAAGGAGTTCCTTGCCAAATTTTGTAATTGTTCCACTAGTCCATGAATGGGGTCAGTGGCCTATCTATAGTGCCTATACGCACCCTTGGGGGACACAAATTAAGGATTGGAAATGGCATCTGCTCGATTCATAAAATACTCAGTAATCGTCTATGTTGAGATGAGAATCTGATATTACAATTTTACTTTTCATCTTGATTTTTGAGAGGACTTTAGGGAGTGGTAGGTGGCGGAGCTTAACGCCAGATTTTGCTTTTTCAAAACTTTTTTAAAATTTAAAATAGTTACTCACAGTGGTCGTCGAAACTTGCATGAATTAAATTTTCCAAACATTATTGAACTAAACTCAACTGTAAAACTCAACAGTATTCTGTCTTGTTATTACAGGAAAGAAATTATAATAACTTATACCCTCCGAATGGAAATCGAACCTACAACTGTCGTACTTACAGTCAGCAGTGCCAAGGCAGGCCCCACGGCAGGCTATTAATGATACAAGTTAAATAATATGAAACCCATAGCATTTCTATATAAAAAAATCATACCACAACACAGCATTTTTAAAGGAATCTTTGCTGCATTATTTATAGCAATGTTTTTCCTACAATGTTCTCCTTACAATAACATGTTATAGGAAAATGTAATGTATCTAACAGGAAAACCGAATGATTGACAGATAATACGTTATAATCTATATTATTAAGCGTAAAAATATTTTTTTTGGTTTGGTTTGGTTCCTTGGATAGGTTATGGAAGCAATAAGAGGATGTGAATCCTAAAAATAGAGGATTGCTTGTAAGATTCTTACGAAAACTGTAAAAAATAATTATTTAAACTTTTGTCCATATATTCACCATTGAACAAATAATATAGGAGTCAAAAGAAATATACTATTATGTAGACAAAGTTAAGTTTGTAGCTGGTTGTAGTAAACGACGACAAGTCATTTGACTAATGTTTATCGATAATCTAACCGAATGAGATGTACTGGGAAGTGCTTAGTAGTTCGAATATGGTTGTGGAGTAAGTTATCAAAGGATAAGCCTTTGTTATGGTAATTGTGAACATTACATTTGAGCTTTTCTGAGCATTCTTTTTGTTAATATATTAGCAATGTATGGTACGCGTTCAGTTTTCGCTTAGTGAATATAGATAAAATTATATCCTTAGCGTTATGCTTAATATTTCATAGAGGAGTACCCAAACCCAAACCATCTATCCTCTGCCTCTTTTACCTTGTTAACTGTAATGAACATCTTCATATACATATACTCTCCGGGGGTCCTAATGCTTTATATTGGAGGAAGGTCTTGATCTTCTTCCAATATCACCTATAATGTGTGCTCAAAGGCCTCCGATCTCCGAGGTCTTACCTTTTTAACAATAGTACCACTTCCATAATTTAAGTTTGCCCAAAACGATCAACTAACTTGAGACTACATTCTGTCATCTATTCTTAAGATAAAAGCGTGACGTTTGTCACCGCCACCCACAACTCCGTGTAACACCAGAACAGTAACAAGTGCGTTTCCTAACTTTATGGTAGAGATAGACGCGCTTTTTGAAGGAACTGAAGCCATATTGACCTGGGAATACTACCACAGGTAGGCCACCACAGTTGCTTGCGTGTTGAAGGAAGTTCCTACTTAACCCCACATTTGTGGAGTGCCGCGTATCCAGGTGATGTGAATGATATTCGAGTTGGTGACGCTGGCTACCCTGTTAGGGATAAAGCGTGAAGATAAGGGAATGCGTCAAGAAAAGGGATTGTTTTCAAGCAAGTGGTTTCGGATGCTGCAGCTAGTCTGTTATAACAATGTCACTAAGCCATCTCCCCAGACGAGTTGAATGCCCGCGTTGGCGGCGCGTAAGGATCGCGAAATTTTGACAAGTAACGACGATATATGTAAAATATCATATTGCGAGGACTAAACATTATGGCTGGCTACCTGACACTACTGACATTTCTATGTAACTTAACGACACAAAAGTGCTTGTAATGTAATGGCCTCATTGAATAAAGAATATTTTGATTTGAATTTTTACATCATTCCTTCTTTTTTTTTCTGCACTAGAAAATTGTACCAGAGTGAGGAAATAAAAATAATTCGTTGTCCCGAGTGGGAATCGAACCCGCAACCGTCACATTTACAGTCAGACGCTGTGCCATTGCGCTAAGGCCTCTAAAGATTTATTTTATTTGCTTATTTTCTTTCGTTAAGCATGATTTATTATTATACAAATAACTATAAATGTATAATTTTATACTTTTATATCTATGTTAATTTAGTTGGATTGCTCTTAAACGTTGATAACCGGTGTTAAATTTGGTTTTAATGTGTTAATGAGAATGTTGATATTTGGATTTAGCAGATTTGAATCTAGGACTTCAAGAGAATGTAATTGTGAAATGGGACTTAGTAGAATGTTGGGACCGTCGTGGTTGTGGTTACATCTGCCTACCAGGTTATGTCTGCTATGGGGGAAAATTTAGAGATTTATTTATTTGAAATGAAACACTCAATATAGTTTACAGCTGTTTATAATATTTTTTATTAGAATTTGTAATAAACAACTCCTAATCTATGATTTTATTAGGATCGCGTTCTAAGAACATCGGTCCGTCTTCCCATTTAAATGGCTAACATTTTTATATAAAATCTTTTATATAAAATAGTAATTAAGCAAAAAAGAGAGTTATAAGCTCTCTTGATCCTCCATTCCTCCGACGCCGGGTGGTAACACTAGTGTAATAAATAGACGCGATCCGCAATGAGTGATGAACAAATTTCATTTCGACAGATGTCCTGCGCTTGCGCTGCCTGCCAGGGTTGCCACTTTACTATGAATTGTAAATTTAAATATGTTTTTGATTTTAATTTTGCATCTTCGTAACTATGTAATAAAATGTAAGGAATTGAATTTGATCCACTTATAATAATTCATTAAATGAACTATGTTCATGAAACTTGTCAGTTATACGTAGATTGGGTGCCGATACAATAAATATCAGATTAATCGATATTAATCTACGATATTGAGTACAGCAAATACATAATATGAAATAATTAACAAACTGAATACATTACTTAATCAATACTAATATTATTAAAAAGTCATGTTCCATACATATCACACATCGTAGTTATTGACATTTACAAAGAGACATTGGCGAAAGTGAGTTTGTGCAATTTGGACACTTTCATCATAGTTAAACAACCAAATAGAACTATTACCATTTGAATACAGGTAAATGCAAATTTACAAATAAATATATAGCATTAATCTTTGTTGAGCGACAACCCTAAGCCCCCGAAAGCATCTATTTAACCTCAGTACGAAGTTTTTGTGTCAAGTTTTTATTTAACTTACCGTCTACTAATATTATGCTTATGTTACCATTTTTTCCTTCCCCGGCACCAGCGTGTTTGATGATTAAAAAAAAATTCGGTTTTGACATAAGTGATAAAAAAAATGTTTTTTACCTCGCCGTCGCATATGGCGGCGCGTGCTACTAGCACATTGCGTCAACTTTTTCTGCATCCTTATTTAATCTATACATAAGCTTATTTTTTTTAATATCTTTTTCTATACTATAGAAGATACCGTCATTGTTTATGGGCTATGAAATAGTAATCATGGTATAAAACGTTTTATTGTTAGTTTTGTCTGTGGCGCGGGCGGCGTATGTAGACGGCGTTTTTATTGACGTCGTTAAATATTTTTTTTTGAGGTAAAAATTCAAATTTTAAAGTTTTCGGTGTATTATATTGTTATTAAATTATAAGCTTATTATGAAGTTACATTTTCTTGCGGCTGCGTGTCAAAAAATGAATGCAGTATTTCATGAGGTTAAGGCGTTCATATAACATAGGATAGATGTTAATAGCTAAACTTAATTTTGTAAATTTAAGTTATTTTTGTATGGAATTCTGCCTTAAGACTCAAACGCCAATTCGAGGCGTTGGAACTCAACGCCGCGCTTTGTTTGAGCGTCAGAACAGTATGGAGAACTCTCTCTCTCACTCTAAGTAGCTCATATTATTTTCTTAATTTATGCCCATAAATTAAACAATAAGCTATTTTAATGTGCGGTTAATAAACTATTATATCATTTTGAAGTCATAAAAACGTGTTAAAATATCAATAGTGTTGAGAACGTATTTAAAATGACTTAAAGTTAATTAATTACTTCGGAAGGGTTGGTTTTTTCTAAGGGTGGTTTTTTGTTATTGTGTTAGAAATTAAATTATTTTATTTCTATTGCTGTTTTAATATAATATATACTGTATAAATATTTTCCAATGAAGTTGAGCCCATCGTGTTGTGTGTTCGATTCCCACTAAGGGGATAAAAACAATTTAGTAAGATAAAGCAACGTTTAGTTCCCCCACAATACCGGACAGAAATAGAAAAATGGAGTGTCTTAGCACTATTTTCACTGTACTTATATGCGGGATAAAGTGTATTAAAACACCTTTTACTTAAAAGATCTAAAAATACTTCAATTAATCAAAATATCTGTTTGTATCGATTATTAATCAAAAACAAAATATTCATTAAGACAATTACAAGTACTTTTAAAATGTTAAGTTACATAAAAATAATAATAGGGTTCAGTTCTACATGAAGCCACCACCAGCTCGGACAGCAGTTCTGGCGAGAAACTCAACTCTCTTTTAAATTATAATTTACAAGAAATGTACTTCTATGTTTTATTTATATTTTATCAAATGTACTGCAATCTGTGTACCAGGATTTGAATGTTCTTATTATATCAACAAGTTAAACCTTGAAACGATTTAAGTCGAGTTTTAAATAAAATAAATTATCTTTCAATACAGGATGTAAAAAAACTGTAGTTTAAGAAAAAAAAAACAGATTTTTGATGATTAATTGCTTAAAGAAATAAACAAAAACGAAGTGTCGTAACACTAAGTTCATAGTATAAGTTTATAGAAAGTTGTCAATTATTTTATTTGTTATATTTGTTTCGCCACTCAATACGCAATGCCTCTGAAATTCAGCGAAGAATGAGGAACGGGTTGTCCTAACATTAGGTTCCCTTTGCCTACCCTGCTATGTGCGGGATACAGCGTGAAGCTGAAAAAAAAGTACCTATATTCGTGTGTGTGGTATGTATGTATCTCATCACACAGCAGGTGCCTTAATTTGAATATCGAAAAAATGACACGGTAATATATTTTTTGTTAAAAAGCTAAGCTTATTCGAGCCCTTACAATAAGTAAACTTTTTGTTAAAGCGTCGGAAAAAGTTATCGGCCATCGTTTGGTTGCTAACCGACTTTCAAAAACATTAGTCTCTTATTTATTTGGTATATATTCTTTAAGAGACAAAGGGAATATAATGAGAATTTGTTGATGGTGGTTAATTTAATTTCCACTTAAGAAATAACTATATTTAAATTGTTTCATCATTTCAATGCCAAAATTGGACGGAAAGTGCAGTATGGAGTGGCTTAACACTAACTTCTATTTGCAGAACAACAAGCTTGAAGTATACCTCACCCTTAAAGTAAAGCTGCTTCACTCTTTTTCCTGCATATCAAGAACTTATCGTAAAAATATTCCATTTATCATTTCCCGTTCAATTTTCGTGACTCTACGCTGCGTTTTATCTTATTACAATTTCCCCAAGCGGGAATCGAGCCTACAACCATTGCGCTTACAGTCAGTGAAGGTGTACCAATGTGACCTCTTAGCTTATAGTAAGCACAAGTACTCATTTTCAAAGTTATTTATAACACAATGATTTACTCATTTGTGTGTGAATGAATGGTTCTTTGGTGTTTATGCGTTCTTAGTACTAAATATAGCGGCCATTCATGAAATGGTCGACTTTCATTGATGAATGCGTCGGTTTTGTGCAGTCTGATAGAGCCTTTAGTGTGTGAAATAGTGGAATGTTAGTGTTTTTATTAGTGTTAGTGTTGTGTTAGTGTGTTTTAGTGTGGAATGTAGATATTTTTAGTATGTGTATTGGAATTTTGATGGATGGGTTTGCATGTGTTTTTGGTTCAAATGTTTGTCGTATATATATGTCTGAGTAAGCAACAGTAGAGTAGTTTTAAGACACTCCGTTCTCTGATTAAAAGGAAGTGGAATTGAAAGAGTTTCTGATAATTATAATTGTGAATAGTATCCGAATAAGCTTTAGCAATTAATATTCTTTGGTAATTGTTGTTTTTTATTTTTTTAAATAATACAATTGGAAGACAAAAGAGATTACTGTGCGTAGTAAAAAAGCGACACGTAGGCTACGTGATGCGACCACTGCACTGCCTACAATACATTTTACGACACACATTTATTTCTATGAACTCGCTACCTGTTCCGTTCTCACGGCGGAACGCATTAAAAAAAAATCAAAGAACAAAAATTATTTTCACACCTTAGCTGGAGCTTAGAGGTTTACGAGATTTTATTGTGTATGTATGTATAATGTTTATGTTGTATAATCACACAACTTTCTTTAGTTTGCTTTCGTTTGTGTTGCCTAGCGACATCTGTTGATGGAATGAAGATCTGACAAGCCAACGCCATCTATTAACATAAGGTAAAAAGCCTTGTACAAGAGCCATCTAGCCATCCATTGATAAATAACAACTTATTAGTATGTTTGTTGTACAGTGACATCTATTGTTGACTTAAGATATTTTTAGGATGTAGCAGCGCCATCTATTGGCAAAAGCTCAGTTTAAATTATTAATACTTGTAATCGTGTTCGTGTAGGTCCAATTTTTTGATAATAGATGTCAGTCAACAAGATTTTAAAGTGAAAATGTTATTACAATTAAAAATATTATTAGGAAACGAGTTATAAAAAAATAAAAAATATGCTAAAAGTATCTACTTTATTTATTTATAAAAGTGTTGAATAACACTTTAAAAATGTTAAAAATATATGTCATTTTTATTTATTTTCAAATTTATAACCGTTTATATTTTCGACTTATATAAACAAAGTATTATTTACACAAAATAGAAAAACATAAGTTATTCAGACAAAAAAAATTACGAATCTAGTTTTATGTATATTAACTTTCAACTTATACTTTTTCAAAAAAGAGGCAAATTTAATACAGTATAAAACACAGTATTTCGAATATACCAATGGTAGGCATACGGAACGAATCGTTAAGTCATCCGTTTCCCACTTTTCGTCTAATTTTCGAGACATTGCATGTTAAATGGTGTAACTCAACTCCACGCTTTGTTAGTCATCCCTCCGAGCGTGGATAATCAGAAAAAAAAATGTATAGTGTTTTAACTAAGTATTTTCCAGTTTTCTGTTGTACAACAACAGTATATAAACACATATTTTCCAAATTCATCCCTTATTTCACATTCCCTAAGCTATAAATCTCCTACAAGTGAACATCTGGCGTCGACGCGTTCATTGCGTTAGATAAATCACGCGACGACAGATGGCGACACAAGTTCCGTAATATCTCTTTGCTGAACAGTATTTACGGAAACACCTTTAAAAGTTATTCTATTTCTTTTATAATTTATGGCTATGTTGTATATTTGGTGTGATTGTGGGTCCAAAGTGATACTGATCGGGATATATAAATGAAAATATTTTTGTTTTTTTTTTTACGTTTTTAAAGCTGACCCCAATTTAAGAATGAAGAATCCTTTTTTAGAAAACTTAGACTTGAACCCGCGCCTCTTGAGAGCTGTACCTCTAACATAATATTTGAAACGCATGGCTTAGTGGTCTGAGCGATTGGACGGACGTTCCGAGAGACAGGTACAAATCTCAGTCTATACTTATACGTTTTGTAAAAGAAAATATTTTGTTGTTTTGTGTTAATTTTCGAAGTGATTTTAATCAGCATTAACCTTACTTATGTTTATTTAGGCTTATATTTTCTATTCTATTGAAAACTGAATAGTATAGTTATAATGTTTTAAATTTTGTAATGTATTTTTCTTCTGTATCCCGCACACAGCAAGGTAGGCAGAGGGAACCTAGTGATAAGACACTCCGATGCCCACTTTCCGCCGATTTCTGGAGTCATTGCGTGCTGAGTAGCGGAACACAACGCCACACTTTGCCTCGACGACAGAGTGAACAAATGCAAATAAAAATGAAAATAAATATTTAAGTTCCTCGTGTGGGGATCGAACTCATAACTAGTTGATTTTACAGTCACACTTTGTGCTTCAGCGCCACGATTGGCCTTATGTATAATATTATGTATGATATATATATAACTAATGAACATAGCTCTGTATAATTATAGTCATACATCGTATATCTTATATCACATTAAAGGGAAACGTAAATTTCTACAGCGTTTAGAAAATACGTGTTTGAATTAAACGAGCACGTGTGGTCCCTATGGACAATAACGGCCACACGAGACATCGTTAACGAAGCCACAATGCCTTTAAAATACAGTATACTCTTGTACATAAACCTGAAATGCATTTAAAGCAATTTCAGTTTCGTTCAAGCAAGAAATACCTATAGATTTTTATAGGTTTACGCTGTATCCCGTATATAGCAAGGCGGCCAGAGGGAAACTAGTATTAAGATACTCCGTACCCCATATTCTGTTTAATTCTTGAAACATTGCGTGTTTAATGAAACCCAACGCCGCGCTTTTATTTCAAAAAGTGGAAACACTTGATTCGCTTGAATGCGAATTGTATCCACAACCGTCACAGCTTTACTTACAGTCAGACGCTGTGTTGCTGCGCCACGACGCGTTCTTGGTAACTTAATCTATTTTGTACAATAGGGTTATAATACAACAAAAACTGGAATACTAAATAAATACAATTTCAAATAATCTAATAGCAACCCTTATAGAATATAGCAGTATAGGGGTTGTTTTAATACATTAATGGCGCCCTAAACAAACACACGGCAAGGAGTACGCACCTGCACTTTACACGACTGTTTCTCTTTGAATTGATGAGCCTTGTCTTTTACTTTCCAGACGTTGTTGAGGATAAAACATAGCTTTCTATATATTTATATAATAAAGTAGAATTTAATATATTTTAACCTAGAGTTGTCCCCGCGGCTTCGCGTAGATACGCTATATTTTATATTTCATTGTCTGTGGTCATGGATTCCTAACACTATCAAATATTCATAGATATTTTTTATCTATGCTATCTTTACTTAATTTTATTTTATTAATAATTATTTGTTTTGAATTCTGCCAAATTCGGGAGGCATTGCGTGTTAAGTGCCGGAACTCAACGCCGCCCTTCGCCTTAACACCAGAGTGGAGAAATGAAAATACAAAATCATTTTCCCCAGCAGTAATCGAATTCACAGCGCAACGATTGGTATCACACACTACTCTTAGTTATATTCATTCAACCACGGAAGCAAAACCGCAAACAAAAGGTAGTATATAATATATTATAAACTATTTTTGTATACAATATAACGATACTTTTAAGCTAAGTCAAAATCTAAAAAGCCTGGATCAAAGTAAGTTTGGTAATTAAAGCTGGCGACAAGAAATGAGAGCACTTCGACTACGAGTGTTCTATTATTAAATTATGAAATATGGTCTTTTTACTAATGTAGTATTTTTTACTTGAAAATCACATTTTTTACGTAAAAGTTTCAATATTTTAAGTATTTTTATAGTGGTCATACAATTACTGGTAACGTCCTGGCTTTTCAGACATGGGCTGTTCAAAATAGATTATCTCCATATATAATAAAAGGATAGAAAAGTCAATTCTGTACATGAAAGATATAAAAAAAATAAAAATTAGGTCGGTTAATATGTCGATTATAGAACCTAAAAAACCACTCAGCAGAATTCTTGTCTGTCTGTCTGTCTGTCTGTCTGTCGGTTTGTTTGTGCGTCAATCACGCAAAAACTACCTGACAGAAATTGATGAATTTTTGCATGGTGTTAGCCTAGGGCCTCAAGGTACATTTTTTTTGGGTTTCATTCCGAGTTTCATGATAGTTTTCTTTAAAAAAAATAAAAACTGAAAAATATAAATTACCTAAAATACCGATAACTACTGTATGAAATTAAATTAATTTTGGCATGGTAATAGTTCAAAGCCTAATGTCACTCATAGGATAGTTTTTATCATGGAGTATAAAGAATTTTTTGTAGAAAAAATTACATAATTATATTTTTTAATAAAAAAAATCGACTTCTTCAAATTCAACCGGATTTCACACTCTGAACTTAACTAAACTTTCACCAAACTACCCCTTATATGTACCCTTTCTAATAAAAAAAGAATCATTAAAATCGGTTGAATTGATATTGACTTATACGTTCATTTGTCGCGCATATACTTAATGTAAATTTGAGATTTATATGATTTTCTCATAGATACCATTGTTGGATATAAACTAAATTAAAATAAGACTACACGGGAGGCATTAGCTTTCAAATAAAAAAAGAATCATTAAAATCGGTTCATACAATCAAAAGTTCTAAGGTAACAAGGCTAAAAAATACAGCCCAATTGATGACCCCTTTTAAGAAGTCGGTTAATAGTAATCTGACATAATTAAATTACGACTATTTCATTTAACCACATTTTAAAAGAAGAAAGTAAATTGAGGCCGTTCGTTGCACAGGGGCACAAAGTGTAACTGTTGTGGGTTCGATGACCACGCAAGGAAACGAAATATTTATTTAAATTTATATTTCCATTTCATCGCTCTGGTGTCGAGGTAAAGTGCGGCGTTGAGTTTCACTACTCAGCACGCAATGCCTACAGAATTCCGAGAAAAGTAGGGAACAGAGTGTTGTTGTTAACACTAGAGGTCCTATGCCTACCCTGCTGTGTGCGGGATACAGCGTGAAGCTAAAAAAAGAAGTATAATCAATATTTGTTCAGTCTACCATAATTATTATTTCAAACGTCAACGTTGGTGATATTAACAAACATAATAAAGTAGGTATATTTTACGGAATTAGCTCATATGGCGATGTGTAGAATAAAAAGTATATGTATTTGGAAAGTAAATTCTGATTGTGAGTTCATAGTTTATAAAAGTTTATATTGTGTTTAGATGGATCACGTGGTGATGTCAATACGTTTTAATGTCGTCTTATGTTATCTGTTAAAATAGCGTGAAGCTGATTAAACTTAGTGTTATATTCAAAAGAAATTAATTGTATGTAATACATAATATGTAATTTATTAATACGTTTCAAGTATGAAAAAAAGAAAAAATGCAATATAATTGCATTTGTGTTTCCTTCCTATATTTTGTATTTCTATTATTTAAATCGATATATCAGGAACGTAAATGTGGGAACAGAGTTGCATGCCATTTTAGTACAGAGTAACCTCTAAAAAATGTATTTACTAAACTGAATAAAAAGAATGTATGATTCCTCTATACAATATATTATTCTATATTATACATAAAACAGGTTAAAACAGTGCATATGAAGGTCCTCCTGTAGTATAACTATTTTCATTTACTATCAACACTACATTGTCGATACTAATGTGGTATTACAATACATTTTGAATATTTTTCCGCCATTATGATGACATAGACAATTTTTTTAATTTGGAAAAATAATATATTAACTATAAGAACGTTGGTAGTTTTTTAAAAGGAATTCTTATAGAATAAAAAATTGCCTAAACTATGCTTCTTCGCAAGTGGTTGTAATAACTATTGGTATCAATTTTCCAAAAAATCACTATAAATATTAAATATGCTCAATTATACAGAGTTTTTTTGTTAGGACCACTTTAAATGAAACCACAGTTTAACTACTCTATAAAAGCCTATTACATATTAAATTAAAAACCCGAAAATAAAAAAGTTATTTTTTCAAACAAAATCTCCATATATAATAAAAGGATAGAAAAGTCAATTCTGTACATGAAAGATATAAAAAAAAATAAAAATAAGGTCGGTTAATATGTCGATAAAAAATTAATATGTTTAAAGTTAATATGTCGACTAAAACTTGACGCTATGACGGTACAGTTGAGAGAACTGAGATTTCTGGTTGTAGCACTAGTTGTATTTTAATTAGGTTAAATTCCCACTAAGTGGAAGAATATATTTATTTTTCTGCCCGTAAAAACAAACGAAGCGAAGCCTTGTGTTCCGCTATACTATCTAAAGAAATTGGAAAGTGCAAAATAGTAAAGTAGTAAGCGCACCACTATCTTATTTGAAATTCTTTCTTCTCTCCATTATAAATTTTCATAGGATTGAAATGTAATAGTGACGTCTTTGAACAATAGTATATGTTCATAACTGTTAAAGTTAATTATCGAACAAATGGTTTACAACTCTGATGATACAAAGACATTCTGCTTCAGCTGATAATTTAATTAAAATGTCTACCGGATGATCAATTAGCCTGCAGTTTACGTTTTAATTGTTATTATGTATGATGTTACGTAACGTTTCTTTACGTTTATTTATTTATATACATATTACATTTAATGAATTAAATATATTTTATAAAAGGTTCACATATGTGATAACATGTTCACACATGTGGTCCACATATGTGACCACATATTCACACATGTGGTCCACACACGTGACCACATATTCACACATGTGGTCCACATATGTGACCACATGATCACACATGTAATCTTCATATGTGACTACATATCACACATGTGGTCTACATATGTGACTACATATCACACATGTGATATGCCCATGTGAATACTTATTCACACATGTGGTACACATATATGACCACACGATGCCACATGTGGTCCACATATGTGGCCACATGATCACATATGTGGTCCACATATGTGACCACATAAACACACATGTGGTCCACACACGTGACCACATATTCACACATGTGGTCCACACACGTGACCACATATTCACACATGTGGTCCACATATGTGACCACATGATCACACATGTAATCTTCATATGTGACTACATATCACACATGTGGTCTACATATGTGACAACATATCACACATGCGATCTGCACATGTGAATACTTACTCACACATGTGGTTCATATATATGACCACACGATGCCACATGTGGTCCACATATGTGACCACATGTTCACATATGTGGTCCACATATGCGAGCACATATACACACATGTGGTCCACACACGTGATCACATATTCACACATGTGGTCCACATATGTGACCACAAATTCTCACGTGTGGTCCACATGAAAGACCACATATTCACACATGTGGTCCACATATGTGACCACATTTTCCCACATGTAATCCACATACTCGACCACATATTCACACATGTGGTCCACATATGTGTCCACAAATTCTCACATGTGGTCCACATGAAAGACCACATATTCACACATGTGGTCCACATATGGGACCATATATTTACACATGTGGTCCACATATGTGACCACAAATTCCCACATGTGGTCTACATATGTGACCACATTTTCCCACATGTGGTCCACATACGTGACCACGTATTCACACATGTGGTCCACATATGTGACCACACATTCTCACGTGTGGTCCACATGAAAGACCACATATTCACACATGTGGTTCACATATATGACCACACGATGCCACATGTGGTCCACATATGTGACCACATGTTCACATATGTGGTCCACATATGCGAGCACATATACACACATGTGGTCCACACACGTGACCACATATTCACACATGTGGTCCACATATGTGACCACATGATCACCCATGTAATCTTCATATGTGACTACATTTCACACATGTGGTCCACATATGTGACCACATTTTCCCACATGTGGTCCACATACGCGACCACATATTCACACATGTGGTCCACATATGTGACCACAAATTCTCACGTGTGGTCCACATGAAAGACCACATATTCACACATGTGGTCCACATATGGGACCATATATTTACACATGTGGTCCACATATGTGACCACAAATTCTCACATGTGGTCCACATATGTGACCACACATTCTCACATGTGGTCCACATGAAAGACCACATATTCACACATGTGGTCCACATACGTGAGCACATATTGACACATGTGGTCCACATATGTGACCACATATTCACACATGTGGTCCACATATGTGACTACATATTCACACATGTGATCTATATATGTGACTACACATTCACATAAAAAATTTTTTACTACACGAATAAACTTCAATAAAAGTTTTATAATTTAAAAAAGTTTATTTTTTATGTAGGCTGTCTCCTATCTGAAGTGTAGTTAAATGGAAAAACTAGGAGGACCAGTGTGTGTGTCAGTGATGACCTATTGCGTTGAGAGACAAGGTCCTTCATCCTTAGCCTCATTCGCAGGCTCCAAGTCAGCTATGGAGACAGCTATTTCTCTAAGCTACTGAATTAGAAACGATGGTACGACGAAAGAAGGTTACCGACACATTGTTTCGGTAAATGAGCGATGTATAAATGCACTTTGTCAAGAAAGGTATTTTAAATTTGTATTGAAACGAACTGAAAAGTCAAAAATTAAAAGGAGTTATAAAATGTAATTTATCACATGAATTCACAAAACAATCTATACCTATTTTTTATTTTAAGAATTAAAAAAATGATGTTAGTTTTGTCTTGCCTGACCTTGTCGCACTCATTATCTTATTAATGTGATTAATCTCCATCTCCATATATAATAAAAGGATAGAAAAGTCAATTCTGTACATGAAAGATATAAAAAAAATAAAAATTAGGTCGGTTAATATGTCGATTATAGAACCTAAAAAACCATTCAGCAGAATTCTTGTCTGTCTGTCTGTCTGTCTGTCTGTCGGTTTGTTTGTGCGTCAATCACGCAAAAACTACCTGACAGAAATTGATGAATATTTGCATGGTGTTAGCCTAGGGCCTCAAGGTACATTTTTTTTGGGTTTCATTCCGAGTTTCATGATAGTTTTCTTTAAAAAAAATAAAAACTGAAAAATATAAATTACCTAAAATACCGATAACTACTGTATGAAATTAAATTAATTTTGGCATGGTAATAGTTCAAAGCCTAATGTCACTTATAGGATAGTTTTTATCATGGAGTATAAAGAATTTTTTGTAGAAAAAATTACATAATTATATTTTTTTATAAAAAAAATCGACTTCTTCAATTTCAACCGGATTTCACACTCTGAACTTAACTAAACTTTCACCAAAGTACCCCATATATGTACCCTTTCTATTAGAAAAAGAATCATTAAAATCGGTTGAATTGATATTGACTTATACGTTCATTTGTCGCGCATATACTTAATGTAAATTTGGGATTTATATGATTTTCTCATAGATACCATTGTTGGATATAAACTAAATTAAAATAAGACTACACGGGAGGCATTAGCTTTCAAATAAAAAAATAATCATTAAAATCGGTTCATACAATCAAAAGTTCAAAGGTAACAAGGATAAAAAATACAGTCCAATTGATGACCCCTTTTAAGAAGTCGGTTAATAGTGATCTGACATAATTAAATTACGACTATTTCATTTAACCACATTTTAAAAGAAGAAAGTAAATTGAAGCCGTTCGTTGCACAGGGGCACAAAGTGTAACTGTTGTGGGTTCGATGACCACGCAAGGACACGAAATATTTATTTAAATTTATATTTCCATTTCATCGCTCTGGTGTCGAGGTAAAGTGGGGCGTTGAGTTTCACTACTCAACACGCAATGCCTACAAAATTCCGATTCCCAAAAGTAGGGAACAGAGTGTCTTAACACTAGGTGTCCTATGCCTACCCTGCTGTGTGCGGGATACAGCGTGAAGCTAAAGAAAGAAGTATAATCAATATTTGTTCAGTCTACCATAATTATTATTTCAAACGTCAACGTTGGTGATATTAACAAACATAATAAAGTAGGTATATTTTACGGAATTAGCTCATATGGCGATGTGTAGAATAAAAAGTATATGTATTTGGAAAGTAAATTCAGATTGTGAGTTCATAGTTTATAAAAGTTTATATTGTGTTTAGATGGATCACGTGGTGATGTCAATACGTTTTAATGTCATCTTATGTTACCTGTTAAAATAGCGTGAAGCTAATTAAACTTAGTGTTATATTCAAAAGAAATTAATTGTATGTAATACATAATTTGTAATTTATTAATACGTTTCAAGTATGAAAAAAAGAAAAAATGCAATATAATTGCATTTGTGTTTCCTTCCTATATTTTGTATTTCTATTATTTATATCGATGTATCAGGAACGTAAATGCGGGAACAGAGTTGCATGCCATTTTAGTACAGAGTAACCTCTAAAAAATATATTTACTAAACTGAATAAAAAGAATGTGTGATTCCTCTATACAATATATTATTCTATATTATACATAAAACAGGTTAAAACAGTGCATATGAAGGTCCTCCTGTAGTATAACTATTTTCAATTACTATTAACACTACATTGTCGATACTAATGTGGTATTACAATACATTTTGAATATTTTTCCGCCATTATATGGCGGATGATATAGACATTTTTTTTAATTTGAAAAAATAATATATTAACTATAAGAACGTTGGTAGTTTTTCAAAACTATGCTTCTTCGCAAGAGGTTGTAATAACTATTGGTATCTATTTTCCAAAAAATCACTATAAATATTAAATATGCTCAATTATACAGAGTTTTTTTGTTAGGACCACTTTAAATGAAACCACAGTTTAACTACTCTATAAAAGCCTTAATTACATATTAAATTAAAAACCCGAAAATAAAAAAGTTATTTTTTCAAACAAAATAAATAATAAAATTATCGTTGTAAAATAAAATACAATTTGTCAAGAACGACGCACGCACACATAAACCTATCAAAGGGAAACCGCCGCATACGCCTCATTGCGAAATCGAGTCGTAGGTATTGGCGGCAAAGTTTAAAGTTCTAAACATTTTAGTACTATTTTTGTAGTAGTATGTGTTTACATTATTGGTACCTATAACGTAGCGTAACCGCGTCATACGAAATATAGATGTGAATAAACATTGTGAAATGAGAAAAAAACCTACGTCTTCACTGTTGATGTATCTTGCTTAAATTCTTTAGGTACGGGTTTAAACTATTTTACCCTATATGCCCAATTGTAACTGTAACGCGACGTTGTGGGTCCGATCCACACATGCAGGATTGAATTATAATTTAATAATATTTTCATTTCGCACATCAGTCACACATTATACCCAATATCTTACACTAAGTTGCCCTACTAAGGGCGGGATAAAGCGTGGATCTGGTTTTAACTTTATGTGAACCGATTAAAATAAAGTCCAGTCCAGTTGAGGCCAGTCGTGGCGCAGCGGCACAAAGTGTGACTGTAAAACCGACTGGTTCTCTGAGTTCGATCCCCACACGAGGAGATGAAATATTTACTTAAATTTATATTTCCATTTCTTCGCTTTGGGGTCGAGGTTAAGCACGGCGTTGCGTTCTGCCACTCAACACGCAATGCGTCCAGAATTCGGTAGAAAGTGGGGAACGGAGTGTCTTAATACTAAGTTCCTCCCTCTGACTAGCATGAAGCTGCTTAAAATAAAACTAATACTTAATATTTAAGGGCAGTTTGCCAGAATACAAACAAAAAAAGTATTTAAATCAGTTAAGCCGTTTCTGAGATTATCGTGAAGAAACGCACATATAGTAAGTATCGATAAGTTGTGTTTTTATTTCAAACATTCAATTGAAGATTCTTATGGGAGGTACGAAAATGCGACCTAAAGTTTTAACAACTTTCTCATTAAAAATCTTCATTACATTGCAAACATACATTATAAGTATATCAAAACACGAACATAATTCAGTGTGTTAAGTAAATAATTCTGTGGTTTAAGCGGGCGAAGCCGCGAGCGGGTCGCTAGTATTAAATAATTTGTATTCTCTTCTCAGTTTTACGCTCTATCCCGCACACAGCCAGGTGTGCAGAGGGAACCTAGTATTAGGACACTCCGTTCCCAACTTTCCGTAGAATTCTGGAGGCATTGCGTGTTGAGTGGTGGAACTCAATACTGCGCTATATCTCGACACCAATAAGCATAGCAATTAAAATATGAATTTAAATAAATATTTCATTATCTTGTGTGGGGGTTGAACCTACAACCAGCCGCTGCCTCTGCGCCACGACTGGCCTCAAATAATTCTATAATAGCCTATATCTAAAGGAACATACATATAACTCTTCTATTTCTGACTGCTCCTGAGTCAGTCACTCAGGAACTGACCATGCACAGACGATACTACTGGATTTAAAAAAAAAAACTTTTAGCATGTAGAAAGTAGATAGGGGCGTGTACAGGAGCAATAAGAGAAGAAATTTCGAAACTTCTACGGGAACGGGATACAGAAATCTCCATTTTACGATATAAAATTCACAAGCACCCTCCATTCTCCGCCTACCCACTATGTGTACGGTAAATTTGTGGTTCAACATGCATACCGCTGCATTTATCAGACGATCGAAGAACTAAAAGAGTGAGATCTTCCAAATAAGAGTGTAAAAACAATCTCGCATTTACTTGTATTGATCATCATAGTGGGTTCGATTATTAATCGAGAGAATACACTGTTTTAGAAAACAAATAATATATAATATCAAACAACAACAACATAATCAAAACAAAATGATAATCGAAGTCACTACCTCTGTTTTAGGAATCAGCTAACTACTTAACAATAGATAAAGAAAGAAATATTTGAGAGAAACTGCTAGGGTTGTTCCACAACATTACACTGTAATTATAATGACGATCATAACAAGCATTGGACTAGAAAATTGTCGGTTTGGAATCTTTCGCGGAATTGCCTCCATTTGAGTGAAGGGGAGGTTTTAGTGGTTTCTTAATTAAAAGCTGGTCCTTATTTCTCTATTTCTTTTGTGTAATTTCTCGCAGCGTTGTGTTCCGCCACTTAACTAAGGTTAAGTGGAAGCTGTTCTATTTTTCTTTTGCATTGAAAACAAATAGAAGTTAAAAGAAACACAAACATTATATTTTGTGGTATTTGAACTCAATAATCAAATACGAACGAGCCACAACTATGTTATTTTCTTACTGAAAATTAAAATTAAAGTTAATATCATTTTGGTTAACTTATTCTAATATTCACTAATGCACTACTAAAATTATAATTTTTAAATTTTTTTATAAATTCTTAAAAAGAATTGTGAATGTGATATTTTTTAAATTAAGATACAACATTATATACGTCATTTTAAAAGATTAAACAAAGCTTGATTAAAACTGACATTAAAAAATCCTTCGCTAAGTACAGAAACAAAATTAAACACGAGGGGGTTCTTATAAAAATACAGTCATTAAAAAATTTAAACAGATCAGCGTTTTGGAGGAAAACTTTGACAATTAGAGAGAATGAATCGTTAGTATCGACGCGGGAAATGAGGCAGGTCCTTGCTACTCTGTGACAGACACAAGACTAAATTGTCGCACACAGCAGAGTAGGCAGAGGAAACCGAGAGTGGGGATCGAGCCCACAATCAGTTGATTTTACAGACACATTTTTTGCCTCTGCGCCACGACTGGCTGACGACTGTTTTGATGTATGTAAAAAATATTCTCGCATAGCAGTAGACAGCTTTTTACGTCTGCTTCTCACTTTCCCCCGATTTACGAGAGATTTCATTTTGAGTGGCAGAACTAACAACGTCGTAATATGTCTACCAAAGTGGGGATTGTTATGCACTGCATCACAAGTGTCGATTTTTCAGTTAGATTTATCAGTTTCTACTTCTTTATTCATAATAGAGTAGGTTTAATTTAACTTTTCTGTGATTTGTTCTTTATATGATTTCTATGAAGTTATTGACAAATATTAGTGAAATTTGGTTGCGTTCTAACCATTTATAATTATTTTCTTTGTATTAATATCGAGGAGTTTACAATGTATTTTTATTTTACCTAGTGCTCTACTTTCCGCCGTACTTTTTTCAAGGCATTGCATGTTTAAGCATAACTTAACGAATTACAATTCCTTCACCCATAATCGTGACAAAGAAATGCCTGGTGAATAATTTATAATACATAATAAAACTAAAAAACTCATTTCTAGAAAATATAAAATTAATCGAGTCTTCGTAGGATTTTTATTTAAAACGGTCTTACAGCAATACTGTCGCAAGTCTGCGCTGACTGCGTTCACTAATTGTTACTTTCCGAAAGTTTCATTACCGTCCTCTGTTGATACTTCTGGAGGGGCGAGTTGGGCCAACTCATTTGTATCTTTACAAATTAAAAGAAGATCCTAGTCTTAATTTTTTATGAATTTTCATCTACAATATATATAAAATGAATATACTTTTTTATATTTATACAATATTAGCGTAAAAAAAATATTATGTTAACATATGTTGTATTAAAATATAAAGTGAATAAAAAAACCACTGGCTCGGAAGGCTGACAATGTTATAAAAGGTAAAAGGTTCTTTAAAATATACTTTGAAATGTCTATTGTCTATAATTTTTTTACTAGTTTCACATATTTTCATATCATTTCTCCACATCAAAAAAAACTTTTTTTTTTAAAACCTTATCTAGCATAAGATAATAACCAAAGTTTATTATTGTACACAGATCATCACACTATATGAATATTGGAATGAATCTGCAAATGCATCCAACCTCTACCACCACAGTAATAGCCACAATAACGTCAAATAATAAAATACCAAAGACATACATACATATAGACATATGTACGTAACACTTCCTATACTAATAAAGCAATAATTCAAACACTCTAAACAATATAACAAGTTGTCAGTAACACCGCGCGGAGGGTTGCATGATTTATTTCTAATGGAAATTAAAAAGCTTCGACCATTTATAGTCACTTAAAACGGTTACGGTTGATGGTAAATATATTATTTTTTAATTTATTTTTTATCTTCACACTGTATTCCGCATATATGCGGCTAAGGGAATCTAGTGTTGATACACTCCGTTTAACTTTTAAATGCCTAATTGTAGAGTGTTGTTACCAAATCGGAGAGCTGAAAATCATTCTTCAGCCGACTGGGAATCGAACTGATAACTGTCGCGTTTATAAGCGTTCAGGCGTTGTGCCCGTGTACCCCGGTCTGTGTGTTTTCTCATATAGCTGCCTATCCCGAGTAATTAGAAGGAAGAAAGAGAGATCCTAGACTTCTAATATTTAAAATTATCTTCTTTAAATTATGAATCATATTTACTTTCACAAAATAGTTTTAAAATTATTTAAGGTTCCACAAAAAAAATCGAGCGAGCAAGCATAAGACAAAATGTAATTTTATTTACATAAAGATAAACAGAACAAAACATCTGCATCTATCGAATGACGGGACCAGCTCGGCGAAGGAGTGAAACACACACACTTTTATACATCACTTGTACTATTATTTACATTTCTACTTTAGAGGAGGGTGTTGTAGAGGAGCTTTTTTTCATTTGTTACGTCCTTTTATATTGATCTTTTAGATTTTGAGGAAGAGTACTGGTCCGTCTTTTATGTAATATTTACAATAGGTTTGTGGATGCTCGAATATAGTATATTAGGCAGAGGGAACCTAATGTAAAGACATTTAGTTCCATAATTAATGTTGAGTGACGTAACTCTTTTACTTTATTGTTTTTAATTGAACCTACACCTATCGCCATTAATGTCGGACAGTACACTTTTCTCTGGAGGTCTCTATAGTGTGGGAAATGGATATAGAGGGAAAAAATGCGAACAGCGACAGTTAGCGTCAAGTCGTAAAACATTTAAATGTTGTTAATAGACGATTAGAGGAACTGCGAGCCTGTTCTTACGGAACTCTCTCGTTAGCTTTTTATAAAAGCTCGATTGCTTCGCGGAAATATGTACATATATCTACTATGTAGTTTTATTTATATGTATAAGAATATTAATGAGATTTCGTTACATCCGCTTATTATAATTGTACTTCTGGTGTCCTAAAATCCTGAATGACTGCAGAACCCTCAGTAGGCGAGTTGGACTCACACTTGACCGGTTTTAACCTACGTCCAAACCTATACCATCTTATCTGAACTATTTATTTCACTACAAAATATGTATATCATATATATTCAAAATCACAAAGCTAAAGAGACCATTTGGTTGAACGCGTTAATCTCTAAAGTCACGACTATAATTTAATATATATTTTTTGTTAAAAACATAAGCAAAATTGAGGAATGCTTTAGGTTATTTTTTCGCTTCGATCCACCAACCCATCGTAACCCATCGTACCTTAGAATAAAATGACTTCCCGCACCTTGTACGCTTCATGTATACACCCCAATCAGTTCAATGCAAAAAAGCTCAGTGTAGAAGATAATCAAAAATATATACAATTTATAAATTTTCATTAAATATTTAAACTTACCCTATCACAAGGAGCGGGCGCATGCAGCTGTCTCGCCTGCCCTCTGCCCAGCGCCTCCCTCTTCCGCTGTGCGCTGAACAGCCGTAGCTCCTTACGTTCCTCGTCGGAAAGTGCATGACAGTAGCGAACCTGAAATGTAAAGACGGTTTTTAATTTTCTGTCCGCTTTTTGACATTTGCAACTTTGTCAATCAACATATAATGTCTAGAAAATTGGGCGGTGCGTGGGTAACAGAATGTCTCAACTGTTAAGACACTACACAAAAGAATAAAAAAACTTAAAATTACAATATTTAACAATTTCATGCATGTAGACAGCGAGAAAATAGTGTTCAAATATTCCGTTGCTCAGACTCCAAACAATTTACGATACATATTGGACGCGTCAAAAATTCGTCAGAAAATGTGAAACGGAAGTGTCTGAATGGGGGACGGAGTGCCTCAACACTAGGATTCCGTCCCTCCGTGCGTAATACAACGTGAGGATAAAAAAAAACTAAAAATGTATATTTAATCCAAGTTACTACAATTATTTCTTTATTTCCTTCGTATTTTCAACAAGTTATTCGAGTAATCATTTATATTGAACGTTACCTCATTGTCTTGAGGTGGCAGTTGCTGTAGTAGCTGCTTTAACCGATACCTCTCTCCAACGCTGTTCACGTACGGCACTTTGTCCTCAGGCAGCGCTGAGAAGTAGAGATGGACCTGAAACAGTTTGTTATATACATATTAATTTAGTATAAATATTATTTTAGCCATATGAAGAAAATCGTGGTGCAGTGGCACAAGATTGTAAACTGTTTTATGAGTTTGATAGCCGTAGGAGGAATTCCCTCACTCAACACGCAATGTCTAGAAAATGTGATGTAAAATGGGGAACGAAATTTCTTAATTGGTTCCCTCTGTCAACCCCGTTATGTATAGCGGGAAACTAAAAAAAAATAATAATATGTTGTCGAGGCAAAGTGCGGCATTGAGATCTGGCACTCAACACGGAATGCCTCCAGAATTTGGCAGAAAGTGGGGAACGGAGTGTCTTAACACTAGGTTCCCTCTGCCTACCCTGCTGTGTGCGGGTTACGCCGTACGGAAAAACGCCTACAACAAGAGCTAGAGTTGCTGTCCTTTAAAGTGTGTGGTGATGTGTTTTTTGAAGGTACCTATGATCGACCTGGAAACACTGTCACAGGTTTGCCTATCCTACCTATCCGACTGGCGGGGAAAAGCGTGAAGCTATCTAAGTAGATACCTATATAAAAAACTATACAACAACTTTAAGAACTTTAAATACACTTGACCATATTTATAAAATTACATCAAAACGCAGGCATGCTCGTTGAATACTAATACTTGTAATGTTGCCCAATCATCAAGTAACCTCCGCAATTTATTCGAGACCATTGTGTTTAAGCAAATTGCCTTATTACAAAATATAGAAGAAGTCTTCATTATTGCTTAATATTGGATTTTTTGATGGTTTCTATTTAAAAAAACCAGTTTGACGTTTAATCGCTTATAAGAGTAAATAGGATATCTAGTAGGTATGTCCTTGAGAGGTAAGCTATACGCCGTTCTTCACTTTCCACCCAATTTTCAAGATATAGTGTGTTGAATGGCGAAACGAAACGTGTATCAGCTGGGAAATGAAAATAATTTAAATAGTAATTGTTCCCTCAAGTGTATAATAGTATAATAAAATTCATTTATTATGTTCCATAACTTGTCAAATGATGAGGCCAGAGGCGCAAGAGTACCTACGTCTGTTAACGTGATAGGTTGTGGGTTCGACAGTTCACTCAAGGAGAAATATATTATATCTTTTTGAAGTATATTATATTTTAGGCAAAGTGCAGCGGGAATCCAGCCACTCAACACGATGTGTCTCAACAACGAGATATCTTAAGACTAGGTTCCCAGGTTCCCTCTTCCTCGCCTGCTACAGCATGTAGTTAAGAAAAATATAACTTGTAGGTATCAACATGGTTCCTTACATTTGTAAGCCAACACGAAATAAAAATGTACATTTCTATTAAGACTCCGTTATGCTTCTTATAATGAAACCAGCTAATGAAAATCGTACGTGCTATGAAAGAATAATTTTTCACGGTCTTATTTATTCCATATATTATGATTATTTTGATATTTCTTCATGCTTTTATTTTTTAGAATATTATACAAAACGAAAAAAATAATTAGAGGCTCTCATGGCGCAATGGCACAGTACGTGACTGGAACTGTAAAGGTTGTGGGTTGGTTTCTCATTCGGGTGAAGTAACTATTATCATTTCTTTTATAAAGAATAAAAGAAAAGAAAAGAGAAAGAAAAGCGCGGACTTACATCCTACCGCTCAACACGCAATGTATCGATAATTAGAGAACAGAGAGTCTTTACAAAACCAATCTAAATTTGCTAGAAGAAACGTGAAGCTGCTTTAAAAAAATGAACATATCTTCAAATAAACATCCCACAGAGTGCATTCGAACCCGCAACCGTCGCGTTTACAGACAGATACTGCCACTTATAGCAATAATAAAAGTTATATACAACTTACTAATATTAATCTAATACCACCTGACGAAGAAATGAACATTATATACCGTCCTGGTTTCTAATGAAGGCGGGTAATGAAATTGATACGTGCTTGGTTTATTGACGCTGTTGCTCCCGGGGGTGGCGGGTAATACTTTCAAATTAATCGTAGTTATATTTAATGGTGTTTGTTTTAGTATTGTATTTTTAGCATCACGTTTCGTCGTGACTGTAGTAGAGTAGGAACATAGAATTTAGTTATGAAACACTCCATTGCTCAATTTCAAGACATTGTATGTTGAGTGGAACTTAACGCCGCAATTAGTTAAATTTAGGATCGTAGATACCCTTACCTCCTATCTTTCCAATATAAAGATATAAATTATAGTAGGCTATATTATTTGTACTGTTATGGGAATAGGGGTGTATATTAGAAAAATTGTATTGTTTTATGTACATATGTATATAATACAGATTCACGCTGTATCCCGCACACAACACTGTACGCAGAGGGAACCTAGTGTTAAGATACTCCAATCCTCATTTTCCGCCGAATTCTGCAAGCATTGCGTCTGGATTGGTGGGACTCAACGCCGCCATTGGCCACAACACCAGAGCCAGGAAATGGAAATATATGCCTCATGTATGTATGACTTCATTTATTTTAATAAGTATGTCGATGCTATATTTGAATATTTTAATCGACAAAAAAACCGAAGTAGATTCTTTATTCGACGTGTATATAATTTTTTATCTTTAATTGCGATACAATTCATAAGAGACTTCTTTCGGGGAATTGCTTTTAGCAGTTTTTAAACAGTCAATAATAACATAAAATCTAAATTTATTTACGATATAACTTTTTTTGGTGCATATTGTATTACATAATTCTTACAGAAATTAGTTTTTGCTGTAACCCGCTCAAAACAGGGCAGTCAGAGGGAACTTGGGAACCTAATGTTGAGACACTCCGTTCCCATTAAGATACTTACGTTCCCCCTTTAACCTGAATTCTGGAGGTATTGCGTGTTAAGTGGCGAAACATATAGCTGCACTTCGCCTCGTTACCAGAGCAAGGAAATGTTAAAAATAATTAATTTCCTCAAGTGGAAATCGAACCCACAACCTGTCGCGTTTCCAGACGCTTGCTTGCTTCCCTGCGTCAATAGTGACTATAAAAAATTTAATTATTTTTCCAATATGTTTGTCGGTTCAAATTTTTTTTATTTAATTAAACAACTTTATTTGATCGTGCCGTCCTTACAGAAACCAACTGTTCGATAAAGATTAAATAACACAAATATATACAAATATTCCCCTAGTTATAAATTATACATTATACGCGAGTCTCAGTCTACCATATTCTATACTATATCTAGACATTCTAGAAGAACTAGAGTTGTAGCGTGCGGGTCGCTATATCAATTAGTTTAAGTTTTTTGTTGGACAAGGTGTGTCTTTAATAAATCAATGTATTGAGAGTCAACTTTAAAGGCAACTTAGCCGTTGGCTTCATGTTTTATTCAACGTGAAGCTAAATTGTAGAGCAAATAAAGGATTCTATATAAAAAATGATCTCTATCTTACTAATAATTCATTTACTTTGTTTCTTATTAGATCTAGGCTTTAAGAGCTGTTTCAGATTATCAGGTGGTGTAGAAAAGTCAGTCAAAGTCAGCAATGTCAGTCTGATCAGTTCACAGTTGGAGGTAATTTTAGGCGATGGCTATATTTATAGTAAGAACGTCTTATAATTATTTTTTTATATGAAACTAGCGTCACTTGCCCAAACTTTGCGAATATTTATTTAATATTATTTGAATGTATGTAGCATTTAATAGAAATATATTTATATGTTTTACATTTATGACGATAGGCGGTGGATCTGTAAAACTCGATTCTCCGGGAATTCCGGGATAAAATGTAGCCTATATGTTGCTCCAAAATCCTTTTCATTCTTTGAATGAAAGTCCTACAAAAATCAGTTCAGCCTATTTGGAGACTAGCCCGAAGAAACAGAAAGACAAGCAGGCCAGAAAAAATAGAAACAATTTGTTGGTATTTTAATATTTCATAAATAGTTACATACAATTGAAATACATTGGATTTTTTGTCATCAGAACAGACCGGACAAGACAATTTCATTTATGTGTATAGACGTACGCCAAACGCTCATCAAGCTCAAAGACGTTTGTTAAAACGGCATTACTTTTTTTCTTATATTTTAGCTGGACTTTTATGGTTGTTTATCAGGTCTTCAGATTTTATATGTCAATGGAAACCGCTCATAACTATCAACTACTTTTTTTTTTTTTTCTTCTAAACGCATTTAATTATGTCTTATAGTTTAGTTGGATCACTACGGTTTTGCATCAGGTGTGGAAGTCTTCGAAATCAAATATAAATATAGTCATATAGCCGAGATCCTGCCCAGATCTGATGTGCGTATACAAAAAGATAAAGATAAAAAAAAAATATCATAAATATTGTATTAGTTATTTTCAATTCCCCTATATTGCTTTTTCGCTAATATATTCAATATACAGACACAATTTTTTAATGGTTTTTAATAGTATAGATAGATTTAAGATGCCGTCGTGTCGCAGTGGTATAAAGACTGACCCTTGAAAGTGATTATTGTGGCTTCGATTCCACTCGGTGGAATGATTGTATTGTTAGTATGGTTAAATGAATTAATATATAAAATATTACGTTAATAATCTATATGTAAACCACGATTTTAAATAATTATAAAAATGGCAGGTAATTCCATTGCCAACGAAAGCTGTCGAAGTTTTCCAAAAGTTTCGTGACTCATTCCGCAATATTTCTAATTATATTATTCACTGTAATTTCTTAAAGTTTCGAAGCTCAATTTGGCCAGAAGGGAGCGCCCGGGGAGACATTTTAATTTTTTGCTCCACTGCCCCCGGATCTCGAGCTTTAAGCTTTTACTTTATTTTTACCTTAATTATAACCACTCCAGAATTTGCATTCAAGATGGTTGAATATTTATTCAAAACGCTTAATTTTTACCATTTGTTGTTTAAGAATTGTTGGTAATGTTTTTATGTTAAGTTAATGAGGTTATACGTGTTAAGAACTTTTTTTTCGTCGGATATTTCTAAATATATGTTTTTTAGGTTCATTTTGTATCCCGTATATAGCGGGGTAGGCAGAGGGAACTTTCCTTTTCCACACACTACATAATTTACAATGTCGCGTTGTGTATTGTTACTAGAAAAAGAAAATGGAAATAATTAAATTTCCGAGGTAGGAATCGAATTCACAACTATTCACAACCGCTTATTAATGTAAATCATAGCTTAATTTTTCACATCATATACATAGCTAACCTAGTGTCAAGGAACTCCGTCCTCCGCTTTTTGCCTGAATTTCAATCATGTATGTAGTTAGTGGAAAAGATTAACCTGCTTTGTATTTTCAGGGCGGGCAAGTGAAAATAGCCCTATTCTCTGGATATAGATCGTACCCACGACTATTCTGTTTACAGTTAGAAACATGGCTTTAATTATAGAATATACCATTCTAGACATTTTAACTACAGAGCCCCATTGCTTACGTTTTGTTTTATACCTAGAACTCCTAGGCCTACATTTTCTACGATAAATTCTAAAACGGCCATTGTTTCCGCCAGCTATACAACCTATTGTTACGTTAAAGTTTGCTTACTTTCGATCGTCATTGTCATATGGACTATTGTTTGTTTAGAAAGTAATACAGATACATATGAACTTGTAGGTATATATAGGTATTATAATATTGTTATTTTACATATGCAAAGGTAAGCAAAGGAATCATAGTGTGACGACACTCCGTTCCCTAATTTCTGTTCAATCTTTGGTACACTGTGAGTGAGGGGAGACTAAACGCCGTCTATCAGAGCAAAAAAAATTGAAAATATTTGGATAATTCCTCAGTGGGAGTCGAACTCACAACCATTGCGCAAATACGGCGATATCGTAAATATTGATATTGATATTGATATACCGTTGCTCAATTTAAAAGTATTTGTCTGTATCATGATGGTTGTGGATACAAACCTCATTCGGATTGATTAAAATATTTATATTTGAGGCTGGTCGTGGCTTAGAGGCACAAAGTGTGGCTGTAAAATCGACTGGTTGTAGTTTACATATATATTATTATTTCTTCGAGTCGTTTCTTCTCTAGTGTCGATGATAAGCGTGGCGTTATATTTTGGGAACATATTTTTGCTTATTTTCTCCATATTACAATTTTTTTTTTCGTTATTTTCAAGTAGATTTAAAATAGAATAATAAAAATGTACAGTAAAAATGTCTGTTCTATCTAAACTGTACTACCATTTTTTTACATTGAAACTAGTAAATATAAGAATTTCGTATGTTAAGTAGGTATGTAGTTAATAAGTAAAAAATAAGAGTACAACCGGTCCAATTGTGTTGTAACAAAAACCAAGAGAACCAGTATTAATTACTTTGAACGTCACATTTATTACAGTTTCATCGACGAACTTGATAACGCTATAATAAATTAAATAAAGCTGTATTGTAAATTTTAATTTTAAGCCGAAGCCTCTTTCATCTTTTTTATAGTCCATTGAATTACATGGGCTATAAGATATATATTTTATAGGGTTGTCTTGTAAATATGTAAAAAAATCTAAAAAAAATAATTTGATTCAGTACTAACAATTGTATTATGAAAGTAATCAATTCAACGTCGTTAAGGTTATCATATATTAATATGGTAACATCGAGCTGGTATGACGATGGAGTCAAGAACTGAATAGTGGAAATCTTCAAATATTATTAGAAAACAATGCGAATTTAGGTTATACAATTTATAGCTCTGACTACATTGTATATAGCACTTAGTTTAGAAGAAACTTAATCTAATCTAGCTTCACGATGTATCCCTAGCGAGATAGTCAGAGAGAACAGAGACAGAGCTACAAATATGTGTAGAACATGATATTTTTTCATTTTGTAATAAATACACCGACTAAAGCGAAATTAAAATCATAAAAAACATAAACACAATAAAACTGTACACAAACACACATCCCACAAACATAAATATCGAAAGAATGAAAAAAAATAACAAAATCCTTTAGTACAATCGTTTACTTCTTAATACTCTTGAGCAATGACAATAAAACAAAATGCCTGGTTAATGGAGAGAAAGCCAAGGCGGCAGATTGTTGTCTGTCCAAGACGACGGCGGTTAAAGAAATGCCACGAACACATGTTTACAATGCTGTTGTTCTCTCTACAATAGTCCAGCCATTACTCCAACAGGAGAGTTGGATGGCTTTAAGATATATATATATATATATATATATATATATATATATATATATATATATAGTATCTTAAGTGGTTACATATATGTATATATATACAACATGTCGTCACTTATTTCAGTCATAATACTTATTTAATTTGATTTTTGTGTTTGGAAATTTTTAAGATTATATATTTGACGTTAGGAATTTAGCGGAATTTCCTTTTTTTTCTATAATCGATTAAGTATAGGAAAGATTTTGGTTTGAAATGATGTTTTTATCATAAAAGCTTCTGCTTCTACAATTTATAGTATGCAGCTGGCGGCATTTGTTAAGATGCTTTTACAGAACCTTATAGGCATCTCTACCTAGGTTAATATTATAATGCAAAATTTAAAAAGATAACATGTATATATACAATCAGCTACTAAAATACCTGTTCTGGCCTCAAGCCCGGTGGCACCCACGTGTATTCTTCCAACGCGCAGCCTGAATCGTCGTCACTTTGCGAATGTCTGTGAGGATCACCAGGCTTCATCAACCTTTCGGCGTGTTCCAACAACCCTCGAAGTTTTCCTTGGGGCACAGGATGTGGGGACAGAGACATTGCTGACTGAGGTGATTGTGGGGAATGGTAACTTTGACCAGGCTGGTTTAATTGTGAAACACTGTGACTGTGGAGGAGATTGAATTCCTGATATGGTTGACTTCTACGAAAATTTGGATAGGAATAAGGGTGAGGGGAATTTGAGGTACTTGGTATTGAGGATCCACTATGGCTGGGTTGTGGTGAAGGTAGGTGTGGTGACGCTGGCGCTGGCGGTGGGGGTGATGACTGCTGCTCATGGAGAGGCGGTGGTGATGAACCAGTTGGTGATACGACGCAATTTCGGCAGACTGGCCTGGAAACAAAAAGAAAGGTTAAATACACAGTTAATAGTTGCCAACTTTGAAGGCGGTGTCTTTATTGATTAATCACATAAGTTTGTTATATCATAATCGCTTAACAATGAAGAATCGTGACGCACCACTTCATAATATGATTAATTTGTTCTGCAGATGTAAGTAGCAGTGATATATGAGCGGGAACTACTACACTTGATTATTTTATGATAAATTACTTAATAGAATTATAGAAACTATTTTCTTTAACGTGGTTTTGCTTGATAAGAAGAAAAACTTACAAAACAAAGTATCTGACTAACAATTTTGGCAAATTTAAATCTGTATTATTGATATGCTTGAGAAGGAAATAAGGACAAGATGAATTTACGTGCAGTTCATAGTATAATCTTTCAACGGACATTTGTCTATTTTTTTGGCGTTTTTGTGAGTTATTATAGTTTTCTTAAATGTTAGTGTAAAGAATTTTTGGGAGCCTGGAAGAGAGAAAGAGATATGTGGATGAGTCAACAACCTTAACTCAAAAATCTTTATTTCTAATCAATCTACTAACAAAACTAAAAGTTAGTTCAAAGACAAACTGTAAAATATACATATAGAGCTATTAACGCTTAGGGTTGGTTACAAAGTCGTTTAATTTAAAACATGAGTTCTTGTAACATTGTAAACCATTTCTGAATAGTTGTAAGGAAAGTGGCTATAACTGGTTTCCTATAATTTGCCTAAGGATTTCAACTATAAGGCGGAGTCTTATATGAGCTTAAATTGGCTGAGATACTCTTTGAGAGATTATACAAGATAATAACCGTTACACAACTGGCTGTATGATATCGATTGGAGGATATTGGTACTATTAACATGGATAATAAGCATAAGTATGGCTTGTTATGGATTGTAATTTTTTATAGAAATTCTATGTAAATGTATACATTGACGTTTTTATGTTTACTTTGTAATTTATTAAGTATTTTTTATACAGAAGCTGTCGTGGCGTATGGGTTTAAGTGTGTGACTGTAACGCGACGGTTGTGGTTCGATCTTAATATTTTCATTTTCTCCGCTCTGGTAACTAGACAGGTATTGTAATCTGTATTTAGTTTGAAACGGAAGTGTTTTTATGGGAACGGAGTGTCTTAACACTAGAATCTGCTCATCTTGCCTTAACGTGCATTTGTAAAAATCTGTCTGCCTACATTCTAGCAACATAAATAAGTTACATAATAAATAATAAGTGTAATTTCCATGTAACTTCATGAGAACGTATGGCTTAGTGGTCAAAGTGCTTAGATAACTTACAAGAAGCACGCATTCAAATCGTTCTACTATCAACGTTTAATTTTTTAGTTTTAGTTTAGTTTACTTTACTTATTTAGTGGATACGGCATCCTGTTCGAACCGCACCCCGATGAGATATTATTATATTTTTAATTTAATTTAAAAATATTTAGTTTATGTGAACTTATTATAAAAAATATATTTTATTTAAAATTCACTCTTCACCTATAATGCAAATCTACTCTTAAAGAATACTGGCAAGATTTTCAAAGACAATCTAGAGATGCAGCGATAGCGATACTTCAAGGATATCTTCATTAAAATATTATAAAAATGGCATAAAATATAGATCTCGTGCAAGTTTTTTGCATATATTTTAATAATATTAAACCATATTTGTTTTTTTATTTTTATATACTGAAAAGGCAAGGCCGTTGTAGCGCAGTGGGGAAGATGGCTTTAGTTTTTAGTTAGATAGTTGTTAGTTCGATATCCATTCGGGGAATAATACATTCAACAAAAAATACAATGACACAGTATAAAAAATACGGTAAAAAAAGAAAGTCAGAAACGCAGTGTCTTAACACTATGTTTTTTTGCATACAAAGTTTAAAAAAAAACGAGAATATATACGAGATATCGTAATACGAGCAACTCAAAGAAAAAGTGGCATATGAACTGGTATACACAGTTTTTGTACAAACCAGGGCTTTCGAGATATGTTTAATTGCACTTCTAGAAGACTTGTAATTGATATACTAATTACTTATGGACTTATGTAAAGTAATTACCGGATAGTTGTCGTATAAGGACATCGGGGGAAGCGTTTAAATTAATTAACCCAAGTTTTCACCGGATTCGAACCTGATATATTCGTATTAAATGAGATGTATGTAGATTACCCTTTTTTTGGGGGGATGTAGCTATTTAAATATATCAGTAAGAGTATCTTGTGTATTTCCAAGATAATATTTAAATCTAGCTTTTTCTTGTTTGTTTGTTTGTTTCTGGCACAGGCTCAAATAGAATTATATAAAAGTGATGTACGACACATGACTCTTTCTAAATGGACAAGGTAACCCTGTTCGCAAATACAGCAAATACAGTGGGTGCATTAAAATGATTAACAGGATATAATAATGCTTATAGACGATAGAGCTCCGTCACCTTGAGCAAAGCTAGTTAGCAAGCTGGTCAAAGTTGCTTTACCCATTCAGTTCCACCCAAGATATGACTATCCAACAATTAATTGTTTTTAAATTGAGAGAAGTAGTCCTTAGATTCAAGATCAAACAAACACCTCGTCCTTGCAATATTAGTATAGAGTTTATTTATCGCAATCGCCAAGGCAAACGGCGGTGTTAGGTTCCGGCCCTCAAAACGGAATGCTTAACAATAACGCCAAAAGTGCAGGACGGAAATGTCTTAACACTAGGTTCCCAAGATCTCTCTGCCTATCCTCTTATGTGCGGGATACAGCGTGACGCTAAAAAAACTATTAGTCAAACATGTTTAGTTCGTTACAACTCGTCACGATTCGATGAAACACGATATCTTTAGATCAATCCTATCGTCGAATGTCGAGGAATGCATGACCTGATGCTGCGATTGCAGCCTGAAATATTTTATTGAGATAATCGTTTTATAATTATATCTTCATCTCACATTCCTTTGTAATTGACGTGATGTATTTGAAGAATATATACATTTTATATTACAAAGTTGAGTACTTTGTTTGTTTGAGTGCGCTATTCTCAGGAACTATTTATTCCTGCAATTTAAAAACAAAAGAATATTTTGAGTTGATTATATACAACTTTTAAATTTTCTTTTCAATTGGTATATTTCCATTTTTTTTCACATTATAATAATAGTTAGCATGTATAAAGAGGTTGAAGACAGTGGACGAGGCAAAAGAGGTATGGAGAGACCGTACCGTTTGGCGTTCTGTTCTCTCTAACTACCTCGTTAGGGATAGCATGAAGTTAGGTTAACTTAAATACAATAATCAGTAGGTGGCAAAACCCAATTGCAATCATACCGTTATAAACACAAAGTCAACCTTTGCTAGGATATTCATATAACATCCCCTCCAAGTGGAATGCTTCTTGGAAACTGTCAATCAACTAAGCTATAGGTTCGTTTTTTTATCATCACGCTGTAGGGTAGGCTGGGAGAATCTAGTGTTAAGATACTCTGTTCCCCATTTTCGAATTCTGGAGGGATTGCACACAGTCACGCTGTCTGCCTCTGTGTCACGACTGTCCCTCTGAAGTGACTGTTCTCTAGGATTGTGCGGGGCGGAGTGACATAACACTAATCTCACTCTGCTTACCCTACTACATGGAGAATGCAACGTAAACTGAAAAACAGAAAGTTGCTTTTCTGTAGAAAGTAGATGCCGCGCTTCTTGAAAACTACAATCAGCTAAGCCATACGTTCTTCAAGCCAGTTACGTTCAAACCCTGACATTTTTATAACAAAATCCCTTAAATGGAATGTAACCCACGACTATCTTTCAACTAGACACGTCCCACCTACGTCGTAAGGCCTACTATAAAATCTTTACATTAAAATAATTCAATAGTAAAACATACATACATTAGCCACCAAGTCTACATACGTAGCATTCAAAGGAGTACGTGAGACGCATGTATATGATAACAACGGTTCATATTGACTGCAACGACCTTTCAATGTTCTTTAGCCACTATCAGTTTAAACGATACCTCTTACGGTATTAAATCAACTATTTATAGGTATCTGACTGTAAATGCGACGGTGTTGGGTTCGATTCCCACTCGGGAGAATGAGTTGTTTTATTTTGTTCAAACTAGTAAGACAAAGCGCGGTGGCGTTGAGTTCCTTCAATCAACTTACAATGTCTCGAAAATTGAGGTATGGATTGTAATTGTCGTCGTTTAGAGTCACTGTGCCGCTGCACCACGACGATTTTATTTTTATTTTTTCTTCTATTTCCCATTCGATTCGCAATCGTCATCATAATGACATTTGATATTTTTTTTTTTTGACACAGTGTTTGTAAGCCTGATATTAACAATTTCAACATTAAAACAATTTCATAGGTATACAAGCTACATTGTTTTGTCATAAATTTAAATTGGATTATGGGAAAAGTGGCATTAGATGTATCTATAACATATAATTAAAATAAAATTTATTTCAAACCATTGTTCAGAAGAACCTCTCAGCGCGTTATAATAATATACTATTACAGCACTCTATTACGAACAATTAAAAGTGTTCTCAAAGTTAAGTCGGTCAGTTCTTTTTTTACTTAACTTTTTTGAAAGAGTTCAATAATTTTTTATATTTTAGATTTTTGATTTAGTTATCAATATATACTAGTTTGATTTACGGTTTCGCTCGCGTGATCAAATATAAACAACTAAATCAACACCCGCTCACAGGACCTAGCGTTAAATCCTAAAAAAACATTTTTTTTAGAGTAATGCATGTTGAGTGCGGAACTCAACGCCGGATTTTTTACTTAGTATCAGAGTGAAGAAATAAAAATATTATTAATGCACTACTTTGAATGGGGAACCCACAACCATCGCGTTACAGTCCCATACTTGTGGCCCTGGCCTGGCTCTCCACGATGGCCTTAATAAATCACTAAGATTTGTGTAAATACATTACACCTTTTATGTGTCCAAGGCAACTCTGACCGCAGCTACAGAGGGCTCCGTCAAGGGATTAATGTGATGTAATAGAGCCCTCATAAAAAAATACATACTATACAACATATATTTCTACAACAACAAATATATGTATTTACCTAACATTTTTTTAATATGATTTTCATTTTGACGCAATTTTGCTTATTATTTTACTTTTTTATTTCTTTTGTTTTACGAAAGATAAAACACACTGTATGTTATATTGGCTCCCTATGAAATAAATATTTTTTTTTATTCAAACCAACAGTTTCTGAGATAAGAGCGTTCAAACAAACTCTTTAGCTTTATTGATATAAATAACCCCTATCACGAGTTATGACTTACTTTAGTCATGATTTACTACGCTCGCTAACGAAGTGTTCGATAGCGACCGCGTAGAGTATGATTTATTTGCTACCAAACGCTACAATTGAAAAGTTTTATGCGAATAGCTTTCTTACTTAAACTTTTATAGCTCCGGTTTAAATGAGGTAGTCGTGATGCTTCAAAGGGGATTTTAAATTACTTTTGTATACAAAAGTAAGTTTTTATGTGAGTTATAAATATTTCTATTTCTCTCTAATTGATGGCACGAATATATTATATTGTTACAGTAAAAAAATGTTTACAAGCAAGCAAACAAGCAAAAACCTAGAAACCTATTGTTGAGACACTCCAATCCTTTTAAGGCACTTACTATACCTACTTTCCAACGAACTGCTTGTTGAATAGTGGAACTGAACGCCGCGCTTTGCCTTGTTATCAGGGCGAAGAAATGAAAATATTAAATATTTAATTTCTCCGAATGTACTGTCAAAGACAGTACTTTTTCATTATATAAATTAAGAATGCTGTAGTGTTTGTCACACAGAGTGATGAGATACACGACTAACGACAAGTGTATGGTAGCCATTATAAGTAGGACGACAGTGGGCGATTGAAAATTAAAATATTCTTAATATATTAATATATTCAAATGGTTGGGTCGTACCGATAGCACACGATACTTAGGTATGCGGCTGAACGGCTAGGTGTTAAAAGGTGTTACTGAGGCTCTATTCTGGTGTGCTATAAATATTATTTATATAGTTATTGTGACTTAAATAATAAAAGGATAGATATAGAGTGATTAGTCTCTAAGTATGTTGTTAACTTAAAATATACTCTGTTCTACCAAATTTTGGAAATATTGTGGAACTCAACGCCGCCCACCACTGCTAGAAAATTAAAATAAATGAAATATAATCCCCGAGTGTCGATCGTACCTACAACCTCTGCGTTTACAATCATACACTGTTCTTGCACACTGTTTTACTGCACCACCACGGCGCATAGGAAAACTTCGAGAACTAGAAAATATCGAGTAAAAGTAATGTTTAAATCACCAACTAATCGTAAATTAGCATTTGCTGGAAACTTTGACAGTGCGAGCTAAGTATCGAAATATAATTATAGGAAATCTTTATATCTCTTGACTATAAAACCAAGCGGTTCTGTCACTCAACACGCAATGCCTCCAGAATTCGGCACAAAGTGGGGAACGGAGTGTCTTAACACTAGGTTCCCTCTGCCTACCTTGCTGTGTGCGGGATACAGTGTGAATTATATCTCTATATAAGAAGTCTACATACACTATTTTTTTGAAAAACATAATTTTAAAACATTTTTTACTCTATTCACAGTAAAGCTATGGTAATTGGCCAGCTACGAATGTTTCCTATAACTCGTACTAAACGGCTATCAATCCGAGTATAAATATATTCTATACATCAATAGGTTTTTATCGATACGCTAAACGATTTGCTATAACCGCTCTTCAATACAGTAATCAGATTCTATTTTATTACCAAGTAATATTCTATGGAGACAGAACAAAACATGTAGCATAAACGTTTCTTAATTTTTTTTATTATGATTCTTTAGACACAAGGTATGCAGAGAGAACTTCGTGTTAAGACACTCCGTTCTCCGTATTCCGCCCGATTTAAGTACGTTAAGCGTTATAATATTTTTAATTTAATAATATTTCCAAATCAATGAAAAGTTTCCATTTCTCTTCTAAGTAATCGATGGATACATAAAAAATCGAAGTCACATAGAACTTAAAAGCGTATAAGCTAGACTACTAAGTCTAACATCAAAAGTTGCATGTTATAAAAAGAAATATGTAATTTCTTTTCATAACATGCATAGGCGGCGTTGAGTTCCGCCGCTGCCGGCTGTGAAACTGATTTCCACCTAAGTTTATAAGTGGTCAGGTTAAAATAACTGTTTAAACGTTTAGTATGTAGAATTTGTTGGAAACGCGGTTAACCTGCGTCGCCGCGGGGGACCGTCCGCGGCCGTAGATGATTTATGTGTATCCTACTTTCTATTACTGTTATTGATTTACAAATTCTTTAGAGGCGTTTCTATGTTTTTTAATATATATACTTTTATTCATTTATATGTTACTAGATATTTACAATTTTTATAAACAGCTTCACGTCTTTACGCGTTTGGTGGAGTTGACAGACGATATCTAGTGTCCAGACACTCCACTTTCCGTAGATCAAATGGCGGATTTCGACGCGTTTTGTCTTAGAGCGGAGAAATATATAATCCATTCTCTTGCATGATCATAGAACCCACAGTTATCGCGTTTACAGTTGATTACAGAAGCTGGTTCACTGCGCCACCGTGGTTTACATAACTTTAATTTAGTTTAATAATCTTATATTATATTTTCTGAGTACTCAGCAAAATGATAAACGAAAATTGAAACACCGAAATAACATTTTTGTTGAAGTGAAAAATCTTCAATGTAAAATATATTTTATTTTTAAAGGATTATAACGGGTCTTATATTAAAAAAATATTCAAATTTGTTTGTACGCTGTAATTCACAAGTTCTTAAATATGTATATCTTATAATAACAATATTTTGAAGTTTTAAATTAACTGTCAAATGGGCTTACCCATTTTTATAAAACTTCTTTTAAGTAAAGCTTTTTCATTGATTACTTTTTGGTTTTTTCTTCTTGTATTATAATAATAATATAAATATATATTAAAATTATAAATCTTAGTTAATTAAGAACGTATTAGCTTATTCGAATTAAAATTATCTTATTATTTTGGATAGTTGAAAGTGAGGAACAGAAGTTTCTTAATTGGAACGGATTATTTTAATACTAGGTTCCCTGGTTTCCTCTATTACAGCAGCGAAGTACACAGAGTGAAGCAAAACAAAAAGAACAGCGCATCAGACATTATATGTTGAGAGGCGGAACTTAACGCCGTCTATAAATAAGATATAAATAAGAAAAAAACATATAAGAAGACCATGCCCATAAAAGATTTCATTATACCATCTAAAATATGATGACATCCAGCAATTAAACAATATAAGTTTATTAATTTAAAATGAAACCTTATGTCTATGCAATAAAGTCCACTTTATATTTCTTTAATAAATTTATAAGGATCAATTAAAACAGTTACTAATTAAAGAAGATAATAAAAACAAGTATTATAAAAGCTTAAAATTTATTGTGCTTTAAGTAATTTATACCTTAGGTTTTTTGTAACGAATTTAATATGACACAAAACATGGTTGGTGGTACAATAAAATAATATAAATATGGAAATTGAACCTATTAATATAAAACGCAGCGTTAAGTTCCGTCATGCAACATGCAATACCACGAAAATTTGGGGAAAAGTACGAAACAGATTTGTCTTAATGGGAAAATCTCAATACTATGTTTCCAGGTTCCCTCTGTCTAACTTACTGTGTGTGGAGAACAGCGTGAACTTATAATTTAGATGTCGTGGCGCAGTGGCACAGCGTTTGATCGTAAGGATGATGATTGTAGATTTAATCCCAATTACAGAATGTTAATTTCTACCCTTACGATTAATTCGCTTTTAACTCAACGCCGCGCTTTGTCGACCAAACCGCTTTGGTCGCTTTCACTAGCCAAAATTCAATGTCTTGAGAGCGGGGAACAGAGAGTTTCAACACTCCATTTCTTTTAACTCTGCCACATACAGGAGACGTCTTGCAGGAGCTGGTAAACAGTGAAGAAAAGTGACTTTTCACTAGGTTTATTCTGACATTCTTGTTTAAAGAAATATAAAAAAAAATCTTAATTTTAATCAAGTTCAAGTCAATAGCCAAGGACAATAAAGAACTAAATATATTTTATTGTAAGCTATAAATTTGACAAAAATTGTCAATAATATATGTTAGAGTGGTCGTTTCGACGCAATTTGCATTTTGATTTGGCAGTGAAAGTATCGCTGGTTATTTCTATTAATTCTATTTTAGTGACTGTATATTTCTTTCTTAATATATGCATATGAATAATAAATATGTGGGTTCGATTCCCACATGAGGAAATTAGTGAGCGAAATATTTTCATTTCTTGGTTCTGGCTTTATATTCGCAATATTATAATATTAATAGAGTTGAGAGAATTAAGTAAAATTATATATTTAATTAAGCACTTTTTGAGGGAGAGAATATTAAAAAAAAACACAGTAATTAAAAAATAAACTGACTAACTCTAAAAGTAGGTATACAAAACAAAAGATACTGCACCGATTTTAATAAAAATCTAATTTTTATTCACTGTTCTCAAATTAAAAATATATTTAATTTAAATTAAAAAGAATTATATCATATTTTTCAATTTTAATGTCGAATTAAAATTTCTTTGGATATCTTTTTCGATATTAAGATCTCGGCCAGTAAACCGACGTAGGCACACTAAATACAAATTAAACTTCGCTGACTTTGACAACCGTGTTCAATTTTAAGACGATTATATATAAATTAAGAACGGAAAGAGACACTTGTTTATAAATACATGAAAGAAATTTTTATATATTGTAGAGCTAAGTTCGCCAAGGCTTGAAATATTTTCACTTTGTCACTATAGCAAGACAAGAAAATATAGCGTTGAGTTCTAAAAAAAAGAAGCTAGCCAAGGATTTTTTTACTCTTACTACTTTTTTATAAATCCCGCATATCAAGATAAGTGATAAGAGAGAAATTAATGTCCAGACACTTGGTTCTCCACTCGAAATCAAGACTTGCGTATTGAGTGACGGTCTTCAACGCCGCTCTGTTCTGTTGCCAGATTGCCACAACGTGAAGTAAAACTTAATACTTTGAAATGTTTTGCTTTATAAAACTAAAATATATTTTAATATTTCAATAGATTAGAAAAAAATAATTACAGCTGATATACGTACATACCTTATAGAATTCAGATAAAGGCTTTTAAATAAAATACGTTAAGAATTCCTTTGAAGCACATGAATAGGCACTAAATAAAATATAAATAGGACTCACTTGTTGTTTATGCTTTAGGAATCTCTTTTAAATGCGAGATTAAATTTATCTTACAATTAAGTAGTATATTATTGAGGGTCAAAGACGTAGGTATAAATAAAAAAACGGTCAAGTCTAGAAATCGATCTTGAGTTGCCAGTTTAATTTAAGTTAAATTACTCATCTAGAGGCCAGTTGTGGTGCAGTGGCACGAGGGTTCGATCGCCACTCGGGGAGATGAAATATTTACTTAAATTTATATTTCCATTTCTTCGCTCTGGTGTCGAGGCTAAGTGCGGCGTTCTGCCACTCAACACGCAATGCCTCCAGAATTCGGCAGAAAGTGGGGAATGGAGTGTCTTAACACTAGGTTCCCTCTGCCTACTCTGCTGTGTGCGGGATACAGCGTGAAGCTGATTTTTTTTACTCATCTATGAATGAAAACGGCACTTCAAGAGCGATCTCAGACTTGAGAGCTATTTATAAATACGGGCCATAGATCGGGACGATTTAATAATATACAACCATGGACCTGGTCTGATGATAGAGCCAAAGTGGAGAGTCGTTATAGTGATAATAATAAATAATTCTGTTAACTCCTCATTAAAAGCATGTTTTTAGTTTTTTTACGCCAATAGAGGTTGTCGTGGCGCAGTGGGACACCATCGGGCTGTAAACGTGACTGATAAGGGTTCGCTTCCTACTAGGGGGAATGAAGTAGAAGCGGCGTGGAGATCAGCCACTAAACACGCAATGTTTTAAAAATTAGGCGAATTGGGGTACAGATTAAGGTGACATAATATAAGGTTCCCTCGTGAAACATCATGTAAATTGGCGATCAACAATATTTTGATTTCGATGTTGCTCTTTCTAATAAAATATTGCGCAAATATTAAAATGTTATTCTCATAATAATACCGCCTATTAAGATCGATCTACGCCTTTTTATGGTATGACAAAATACTTGTTATTGATCTCCGACTCGACCTTTATACAAATCGAATGACCTTTTGTAACATCCATATTTAGATCTATTCATACATTTCATATTTATCTTTGATCTGTGCTCTTTAGTTTTATGTTCGTTGCGAGAGTTCCTTGCTATAAGGTTGTTTTTTTTTTAGTTATAATTCCAACATTTTGAGTTCATATCCTCTCGCTCGCGGGCACTCGCGGAGTTCGGACGTGTTTTCGGTTGTATCCCAATTCTGCATTCTGTGAGTAGTACACACCTTAAGAAAGAAACAAATATAGTGCACTAATTACCGCTTCATTGCAACTGCGCTTTTTAAACCAATCACTAAGTGCAACGACACTGTGACGTAGCTATCAATTGCGTTTGACGCATCTGTCTCACTCTGGCCACTCTTATCTATAGTTGGTTTTTTGCATTGCTTGCCGTCGGCTACTGTCACAAATAGGCCTACGCTATAAATTATTATAGTATAAAATGGCTTTACAACGCACTCCGCCAAATACAATCATATCAAAAAGCACTCCCCAGCTCCATGAATCATCATTTAGTGATTTAGACACACTTGAAACTAATGTAAGCATTAAAAAAAGATATAAACGGTCGTTTGAAGAAATAACGGACAACACGAATTCGTTTACTTCAGAAATAAGATCGATGATAAGTGACTTTATAACCGAACAAAATAAAAAATTTGAAAGTATCACTCAAACACTGAACTCCATTAAGGAACAAAACTTTGAAATTCAAAAATCTGTTGATTTTATGTCAGAAAAGTATGACGAGCTAATAAATCAAGTGGCAATACTGGAATCAGAAAATAAAAGTTCTAAGTCTCGAATACAAGAATTAGAAGAAAAATTGGAAGCTCAAGAACGTAACTCTAGGTCTACTACGGTTGAGATTAGAAATATTCCTAAACTAGATAAAGAAAACAAAGAAAACTTAATTGAAATCATAAACAAAGTGGGTTCCATAGTGAAGCAACCCCCCTTCCACGAAAACCTCGAAATAAGAGAAATTTATCGCCCAAAATCTAAAAATGAAACTGTTGTAGTGGACTTCACAACGACTACAAGGAAATCAATGTTCATAAAACATGTTATTGCCTACAATAAGTCACAAAAACTACAACACCAACCAACTCTTAATACTTCGAACCTAAATATACAAGGCCCACCTAAAACTATATTTATATCAGATTTCTTAACTACTAAGGCTCGTCGGCTGTATTTTTTAGCCAGGCAGCAAGCACGAGAGCAGAACTACTACAGATGCTGGACCTCTTTCGGCAAAGTTTTCATCCAAAAACAAGAAAAATCTCCAGTTACGCGTATCGAGGAACAAGAAGATCTCAGAAAGTTAATGTGATGTTACTATATATTCTAGATAAATATGCGACCTCTTGTTTGTTTATTTTATTATCTACCTTTTATTTTTTGCTCTATAACCTATATACTGTATATAAAATTATGTTAAATTTTAGTCTCATTAAGTACAATAATATACAACACATATACAAAACTAAACAAAAAATTACTTACACTTATGTAATAGCTATTTATATATACAACACTGTAAGGTTTTCCTCATTTACTTATATTTATTTCTATTTTGTAAAAGTTATTTGTCTAAATACTAAAATATCCTACCTTGTCCTACTTATATATCTAACACCATTATTTACTTATTATTTACAATGTTACTCCTTAGTATGTGTCCCCCTATTTGTTATTAAAATTCGATAATTTTAAAGGAAACATAGAAGAAATAAATAATAGCCTTGATGAATGCTCAATATCACACTCTTCCTTATGTGATATTGAAAATAGCTCAACACTAATCCCTAATAATGCTAATAAATGTCTCAAAGTCATAACACAGAACATACGTAGTCTAAATTGTAACATTCCTAACTTCCAGACACTGATATATAGAAGCCAAGTAAAATGGGATATTATAATATTAACTGAATGTTGGCTACCATCTGTATCCCATATTCCGCTTATAGAGGGTTATAGTAGTACTTCTACTAATTGTAACTTTACCCAAAATGAAGGGGTGGTTGTCTATTATCTCGAAAGTATCAATATTAACATTAAAGAGGCTAACCTAAGTAATGCAAACTGTTTAGTACTAAATATTAACAATGATATTATAATTATGTGTATTTATCGAGCACCAGGACATAGGGATACCACTGCTTTTATAGAAACTCTAGAAACACTCCTTAAGAGTTATTCTAAATATAAAAATATAATAATTACGGGTGACATTAATATTGACATTGTGGAACACTCGCCTGATACTAGAAGCCATAACTATCTGAATATTCTGGCTGAGTATGGATTATTAGCAGGGCATACCCTTCCCACACACGGGCGCACTTGTTTAGATCATGTAATGATAAAAACAAAACTAAATGCATATTGTTATGTCGCCCAAACGTCAATAACTGATCATGAGACCGTTTTCTTCTTTTTAACTCTAGATTCTTATGTTACACAACCTCTTAAAAAACACTCTTGTCAACGTATTAATTTTGAAAGATTGGATACATGCTTTGAGACTATCGACTTTTCTGAAATCTACACATATAATGACGTGAACAGAGCTACGGAATACTTTATTTCGTTATTAAGTAATGTAATAATAAGTAACACTAGTTTTATACATACACCTAACAGAAAAATAAGGACTAAGCCGTGGATTACTCCAGGAATACTTAGGTGTATGCGTAATAGGGACAAAATGCATCTAAAATTAAAACAAAACCCAGACGATGATATCTTGATAAAGACATATAAAAGATATAGAAATTTTTGTAATACATTATTGAAGAAACTTAAAAGAAACTTTGAGAGTCAAGATATTAAAAACGCAAGCTCTGATAAGAAAAAGCTGTGGGAAACTTTGAAAAAGACTACCTTTCCAACAAAACAACAAGTATCAGCCACAAGTCTCATCTCTACCCTAGATCCCCAAGACAGCGTTGATAAAGCAAATTACTACTTTGCTAACGTTGGGAAAAATTTAGCAGAAAGACTCTTACCTCACTCGTGTCTACACTCCTCTACCACCAAAAAAATTTCGAGTTCTTTTATGCTACTTCCTACTGATGAAATTGAATTGAATAAAATTATAGATAGTTTAAAAGCTGATTGTGCCATGGGTATTGATAAAATACCCAGCAAGTTTGTAAAAAGATATAAAGATAAACTTATCCCTCCGTTGATGTACCTATGTAACCTTGCTTTTTCTTCAGGAATCTTTCCTACAGCATTTAAGACTGCCTTGATCATACCCATCTATAAGAGTGGAGATAAGAACCGTGTGGATAATTATAGGCCAATTTCGATTTTACCATCTTTATCTAAGTCCCTTGAAAAACTAATTAACAATAGATTAGTCCATTACTTAGAAAGATTTAATCTTTTGTCAGCAAATCAATTTGGATTTCGTATGAAAAGATCAACATCAGATGCGGTACACTCTCTAACAGACCATATAGTAACAGGCTTAGATAATAAAGAAAAGTGTATTGCAGTTTTTTTAGATTTAGCTAAAGCATTCGACACTGTTTCAATTCCAACTTTAATAACTAAATTAGAATGCCTAGGAATTAGAGGACTACCCCTAGAGCTCTTTAAATCATATTTAAATGGTCGCTCCCAGATAGTTACAATTGGTGATTGTACAAGTCAACCCCTATCAGTAATATATGGAATTCCGCAAGGTAGTGTGCTTGGCCCTACGCTATTCATATCCTATTTAAATGATTTATGCCAACTTTCTCTCGCTAATGGTAAAATCATTATGTTTGCTGATGATACGGTTCTCGTCTTCAAAGCTAGCTCTTGGACTGACGTATTTTATCATGCTCAGGAGGGTATCAACAAAGTCAAGAAGTGGCTGAATGACCATCTACTTACACTAAATATTGAGAAAACAAAATATCTAACCTTCTCCATTCACCAAGTGTCTATTACATCCAATCTTCAATTAATCGCTCACGCTTGCAACTTTTCTCTTCAGTCTCGCTGTTCCTGTAAGCCACTTCAGCGTGCCAAGCTAATCAAATATTTAGGAGTGGATATTGATCACCACTTAAGCTTTGAAACGCATATTAACAACCTATCAATAAGATTACGCAAATTAATTTTAATATTCAAAAATCTACGCCACATTGCTGACCGTAATATTATTAAAACAGTATATTATGCTATCTGCCAGTCTGTTATTGGCTATTGTATTACGTCATGGGGAGGATCCTACAAGTCTCACATGCTAAAACTGGAAAGAGCTCAAAGAGCTATATTAAAAGTAAGTGCTTTTCTTCCAAAATTATATTCGACAAGTGAACTTTACAAACTATGGAATGTGCTTACTGTTAGGCAAATCTTTATACTGCAAACGATTCTTAAAAAGCATACAGAATTAACCTATAACCCAAAATTAATTATCACTAAGCGTAGAAAAGGTACTGTATGCCCTACAACCACTCATAGAACCAATTTTTCTCGTAAGTTTTATGCTTTTCTTGGCAACTTTCTATATAATAAGATAAACACGAAGTTATTATTTTACGGCATGAATAAAAGGAAAACTAAAAAAGCTCTTACCGACTGGCTACTAGACAAGACGTACGACTCAACAGAAAAAATATTAATTGCTTAATATTTATAATTACAAAGTGTGTTAAATATATAATAGATGATTCTGTATTCCCTTGTACCTTCGTTATACTCCCAACCATGATTCGTATAAATGTATATTTAATTTAAGGACTATAAAAATATGCCTAGAATAAAATAGCTGCACAGTTAGTACACAGACACACACATACACACACACACACGCACACTCGCACACACACACACACACACACGCGCACACACAAACACACACACACACACACACACACACACACACACACACACACACACACACACACACACACACACACACACACACACACACACACACACACACACACGCAAACACACATACAGACGCGCAATCACTATCTTTATGTATTATTTATTGTACTGTTATTTGTTTTCTATTATTATAAGCATTTGTCAAGTATGGGTGCATACCAATATTCTATCCTTTCCGCGAGTGGGAACCTGGCGACTGGTAACACAAGCCCAGAGCTTAGTACAAGCGTCAGTCTCACATGATTGTAAATTACTTTGTATGTATCTAAATGTAACTCTTATCTTTTTGTATACATTGTGTTGAGAAATAAAGTTACTATTATTATTATTATTATTATATCCAAAATGAAAAATAATCAAAAGCACAAACAATTTTCTAAATAAAACTTTTTACTGTATAGTTTTGAAACGGAGTGTCTTAAGGTGTCCCCTGCGTACATTGCTATAATAAATTAATCTAAAGTATAACATTAAAATAATATATACGAGTAGTTAACAAAATCGCTTAAAAATCGTATTAAGTCGATTAAAATGTGCAATAAACGTTAAAATGTAAGAAAACGTTTATTTTATCGGATATTATACATACCGCTACAATTATAAGGCTCTTTACCCGAACCTGTAATAAACACTTTAGTTTATGAGATAGACTGTTTAAAAAGATAAAAAAGTAGATTTTTATTTCGTTATTGAGCAAATAAAACAAATTTGACCGTATGTTGGGAATGTGGGTTCAAGATTAGTGCTCAGCTAAAAGCAAGGCAATAAGGCTGCCTTATTATTTTTGGCTGCTTAAGAATTTAATATAAAACCACCTCATTCCTCAATTTCCGTCCAATTTCCGAGATATTGTGAGTCTTGAGTTAGGAAAATTTACCTGAAAAATGAATATTTCCTCGACTGGAAATAGAACCCACAACCCCTTCGTTGAGTCAATCAGAGGCCGACGAAGACGGCGTATACAAAAAGTTAACATATTCTTATCGCTACGTCCCCACAATAAATTAGTATCGAGTTAATCGCGGTGATAAATAAAGATGCTGCGGTATTAAGACACGTTCGTCTCTGAGACGACGCCACAATGACGTACAGTGTCATTATGACGCAGCATGGGGTTTTTATTTTGTATGTAAATTAATATGTTTCTTGACTTTATTTATTAGATTAATTGACCTTTTAAAAGTTCTTTTTTTTAGTTTGTTTATTTATTGAATCGTTTTTAAAGGAGTTAAACTTTTGCTTTATAGAAAATACATATGTTTTGTTTAATTCAGGTAAGTGCAATGCTATATCGTCTGTGTGCTAATTTCACTTCTCGTACTAAATCTGAAAACTCTGGATTTTATTTGCCACTTATTTTAGGCTGACTTAATACTGCATTGAGCAAGGGGAAAGAGATTCAGGGAACCTTGATCAACCATCAAGAAAACAGTATTGATGATACTAGAGGAACGTCTCTTAAAAGGCACGAAGATCTGGAGGGAAGAGGTATATGGAGACCGTATCATTTGGCGTTTGGTTCTCTTTGGTTCCTCCGCTATAAATAAAGCCTAAATCTATAAACTAAATTAAAACTGTTCAAGTAAACGACATTCCTGTACTAGAAATAGTAAAACTTGTGCTACTTAACAGCAATGCAATTTGTTCTTTAATAATTTCTGTTCTATATGTAAATATGAGTTTATTGCATTATGTTAAACGCAAACAGTAATATCTCTGTATAATTATAGCAATTTTGTATACAATTTTATATGAAAGTCGAGTATTTAGATCGTTTGGTATGAACTGAACGAATTAATGTATTTAAAAGTCGCTATTATTTTGTTAATTTATGGCATTCGGCGGTAATTTTATGTGTTTTCAGTTTGAAAATTATGTAACTTTTTAATCTGTACGTTATTTTCGATGTTATTTTTGCCATATTATTTTTAATTCATATATTTTATTTTGGGGTTAAAACGCTTCCTTACCCATTAAGACATTTCCGTTCTCCACTTTCCGCCGAGTTTTTAAGGCAATGCGTGTTGAATGGCGGAACTGAACGTCGCACTTTGTGTCGTTACCAGAGAGAGGAAATGAAAATATTAAATATGCAATTTTTTTGAGTGGGATCGACCCTTGTCGTTATATATCAAGAATTTAGTTATCCTTTCCGGTGACACATTATTCTTCTATTCACGTGTCACTTAAATACTACAAACTGCGTTCTTGTCTTGTCAGCTTCACGCTATATTCTGCACACATCAGGGTAGGCAGAGGGAACCGAGTACACTTTCCGCCAAATTCTGGAGGCGTTGCGTGTTGATTGCATTTGCGTGAAATGCAAATATAAATGTAAATAAATATTTTTTTTTTCGGATGGGGATCGAATCCACAACCAGTCAATTTTACAGTGACACTTCGTGCCCCTGCGCCACGACTGGTCTACAAACTTAGTAACCAGATCAATCTTCCTTTAAATAAATCCAAATAACATTAACGAGGAACTTAAAAGAAAGAGAATGAGAATAAATTGGTTGACGTGAGGTAGACAAAGGCTTCCGATCCCGTGTGGAGAGTAGCCTTTTTTAATAATTTTGTGAGTTATAATAAGTATTAAGACTCTAAGGAATATTTTTTTTGTTCTTGTAACAAAACAAAGTGCGGTGTTGAGTTACGCCACTCAACATGCAATTTCTCGAAAATTGTAAAGAAAATGGGGAACGAGGGTCTTAACACTAGGTTTTCTCTGCTTATCCTATCGAATGCAGGATAGAGATTGTTAAGATCTTACTCTTTCTCTACTTTCCATTCTTCTTAGAGATATCGTGTGTGTTCATACATTCAGATATTTTCTGTTTTTGTATTTGATTTTATTGTAATCGAACCAACAACCGTCTCGTACAGTTGAATTGTAATATTCGCCCGTTACTTTATGCATTGTATTTTTAAAAGTATTGTTTATGCCTAAAAGAACATAATTTCTTTTGTTTGTATATTTTTAGGCTCATAAGTAAAAATTTTAAATGCTTTTAAATGCGACGATGTTCAGTCAAAAAGTACTGTGAAATTTAGTACAAGTTTGAAATTGTGTGTTTTAACAATTGAAAGTGTAATTTACTTTAGATTTTTTAAGCGAAAATAAAAGACTTTAAGAGGTTCAACATAGTTGTAAAGCTCTTTGGAAAACTGACCAAAATAAAAAAAAAGTAAATTTTTATTATTTAAAATATTTCAAATGTTTGCATTAATATAGGTACTTAATTTAAACAAAAAAAAAATGATTGTTTAGATAAAATACCTATTTGTATTTTTTTATATATACTTTTTAAATGCAATACATTGAAATATACACCATGATATAATAATGCATATAGATTCACGCTGTATCCCGCATATAGCGGGATAGGCAGAGGGAACCTAATGTTAAGAAACTTCATTCCCACATCCCAAATTTTTCGAGGTGTTTATATTAAGAAAAGACTCATAAAATAATAAAAATTCGATAGACGTAATTATAGAGTAGAAATGATACACAGACGCACACACCCTGTGTTCGGCGCCGGCGGCCATGCTAATAAAGGTAGCGCGGTCAAGTGGCTCCTATACAGTATATGAAGTTAAAAGAAAGCCCGTCTTCGACAGCATTCCATTCTTTTACATTTTAAAGTTAAAAGTGTGTATTTATGTATTTCTTTCGGATTTTTCGGGGTTTCGTACCTCAAAAATTACCTAAAAATATAAACGGAACCTTTATGGAAATGTAACCAGAGGCTGTTGTGGCGAAATGGCATAACACCTGACTTTAAAAGCGATGGTTACGGGTTCCACCCCTAACTCATTTCGGCAGAAAGTGATGAACTGATTGTTTTATCAAAAGGTTCTGTCTGGCTAAATATGAAACTGAAAAAAAAATTGCATTCCGAAATACTATTTATTTTTATTGACATTAACTAAAAAAGGCATGTGAGGATTATCTCAGAATTGAAGAATGACATAATAAAAGAGTAATTTGGATCTCAAACAAAAAGCTTTGTACGTTAAACTTTATTCCACACAACAAGTTCATGAAAGGAGAGATTGAAAGGACGTATTTTGCTGAGTGATGTAGAGACAGACACTGGCATAGTAAATATATTGATTTTGTAAAAAAAAATAAATATTATATATAATATAAACTTGTATATCTATGAGAAACAAAGTTGTATATATTTAAGGGAGTGTAGGAGAGCGGAGTATTATGTATTTAGATGTATTTTCAATAAGGGTAAATATAATGTGGCCACAATGAGTATTTTTTACTGGTTTATTAAAAATAAAAATATTTGGTGTAACATAAAGTCTCAAACAAAACTTAAGCCCAAAATAAATGAGTACTAAATGACTTTCATATCTGCATCTCGGTCTCGCTGACAACTAAGAAATTTAATATATCTTAAAAGACCATCGGCACAATCGAGAGCCGCGATCGTAAAAAAAAAAGAAGTTTCGAATGAAAATGCCTCGTTTTAATTGTATTCACTACCTTATTACTTTTGACAGGTATTTACTACTGCGCTGATAGTGTTGTTTTATATTGTTATAATATTTTTTTAAATGCCAGTCGTAGCGCAGGGGCATAGAGTGTGACTGTAGAATCGAATGATTGTGGGTTCGTTCCCTACTCGAGGAAAAAGAAATTATAGAGTTCCGCCACTCAACACTGGAGGCATTCTCCAGAAATTGGCGGAAGGTGGGGAACGGAGTACCTTAACAATAGGTTCCTTCTGCCTACCCTGCTGTGTGCGGGATACAGCGTGAAATTGGTCTTTTTTACATAATAATTAATATACTGATATTTCATTGTAGTTCCATTTTATATTAAAGTAACAGTAATCAATAAAAAAAATCGTATAAGAATAATATGTTTTTTTTAAACATTAACGCTTAAACTTACATACAATAGTGTAGGCGGAGAGAATGATAAGACACTTCATTCTTCGGAACTTGACGGGGCTTAACGCCACGATTTGTCTTGTTAGAGACAGCGGGAAAATAAAAATAATTAAATCTCTCCTTGAAAATCGAACCCACAACCATTGCGTTGGCCCACTGCTCTACAACCCCGAGAATTGTGTGATATAAATCACTATAAAATTGCGTGAGAAATTGAATACAAAGGAGTAAATTTATAGATATTTAAATAGCGCTAATAAGAATAATGGCCAATAAATTTTATTCAATCTGCTCTACGCCTACCAGTAGAGTAGAGGTGTGTTTGATAGGCAAATGTGCTTGCCGTTATACTGCAATATGTTCACATGTTCTTTTAATGGAGTTTTTGTTTGATTTTTTGCTTGTTGTTGAGATTTAATTAGATTTTATTTTTTGTTGTGTTTTTATGATTTGAACTACGTTGGATAGTAGATTTATATTAAGGACACAATAAGAAAATATGCGATTATAGGTGTTATGGGTGTGGATTCGATTTCGATTTCCGAAGGAATAATTAAAATAATAAAGGAAATATTTAATGTTTTCATTTTCTCTCTCATATTACATGGCAAATTCCACCTTTCACCACCCAACACGCATGTCTCGTGTCATATGTCTTGAATTCGGTGATAAGTGCCGATGGTGAACATGATATTTCTATTAGTAATGTATTATGCGGTTATAAGATCTTATCTTAAGCATATCTATGTTGTTTTTTAACGTTAAGCCCCAATTTTAATTGAGGCAATGCCTCCAAAATTTGGCGGAAAGTGGGAAACGTAGTGTCTTAGCACTAGGTTCCCCCTGCCTACCCTGCTGTGTGCGGGATACAGCGTGAAGCTGATTATTATTAATGTTTGAGTTCGAAATAAATTACTACAATATGTTTATAGTTTAAACTACATGTAATATGTTTGTAGTTTATGATAGCTAAAATGATATATTATGAAATATACATAAATCACTGGCAATAGGGAATAAATTCAGCAATCGCGATCTTTATAACCCACGCGGAATATACTTGAGTTGTTGAGTTACAAGCAAGACTAGTGGTGTATTTCGGTTTTGCCCACAAATAAACATATAGCTTAGTAATTAATTACTGTTTTTATGGAGATAAATAAAAAGTAAATAATAGAATAAAAAGTAAACAATAAATATTTTTTAGTTTAGAATAAAATGAGAGTCTAAATATTAAAAAATATTGTTGAGTTTCTTTAACTTTTTTTTAATTGGAAAAGCATGATTAATTTCTATTTTATATTCCATATCGCATTAGTTGTACCACTAACCACTAATCACCTCACTAAAGTAGCATAAAAAAAAACATAGTTCAAAAAATCACTGACGTTTTCAATATAACCGAATGAAACTTGAATAACATGTATGTTTACATAACATACAATGTCTTAAATTTGTGGGAAAAGTGGAGGACGGAGTGTCTTAACACTGCGATATCTCCGCCTTCCCCACTACACAACACAACAAGATAAATCGAAATTAAAAAATCGACACCACAATTGCATCAAAATACAAAATAAGCAATAAACAACAATTCTCATACATTTAAATACAACAAAAAGGCTTAAATAGCTACAAAACGTAATAAAATTCAAATGCATTCATGAGATTAGTTCAAATGGACCAATAAAATCTGTCATCGACATGTAGCGAGTGTAATGACGCGTATAAGCCCACGTAAAGCTTTAAGCACGATCGTAAGCTTTTGAATGACATCGCGAACTAAGTTGTATCAAGATAGTATTGAATTACTCTTTTTATATGTGTAATTATGCATTTCTGTTGTAAGATTTTTTTTACCCTTTTTTGTGTCCCGTGTTTAGCAGGATATGAAGAGGGAACTTAATGTTAAGAGTCTCCGTTCTCTACTTTTCGCCCAATTTTCGAGATATTGTACCGAAATAGCAAATGAAAAGAGGCAATATCGAACCCAAAACCGTCACGTTTCATGCACTGTGCCCTGATAGCGCCTCTAATACCATTCATAAATTAATTATACTCATAAATCAACGATCATATTAGATATACCCGTATGTATGTATATGTTTGTATGTATGTATTTATGAAGAAATAATTAATTCCCATACACGGACTTACCAAATTACATACGGTAATACGTTTTTTGAGTTGATTGAGCAACGTGTAAGAGGTAAATTGTCGATTTTGTATTAAAAAAATATTTCCATTGTTCTAGATCAAGATGTAATTATACGGAATCAATGCTCTATATTAATATTATAAAGCTTAAGGGGATACTCCGTTTGTCACTTCCTGGAAAATTTTTGGGATATTGGCAAACCAAAATCTAAAATATTACCTAAATTGAGTGTTAAATCATCAACATTATCACTGATAGCGTCAATTTACTGATAATTTGACAAAATCCAAGTGTAATTTACGAAAACGTAGAATTAACAATTCGTCAAGCGCAACGATACGTCACACGAAAATTTTTTAAAGTGTTATTATGAAAACGCACACCGGAGCGGTCCATCAATCAAATGTTCGATACGGGCTCTTTCATTTGTTGTTTTTTTTTTTCATCTTTCATTTTATTTTATGAAGCCCCAATGTGAGGCTTCTGTTGTTGTGATGAGTTGAAAATCAAAATTACTTATTTTTTTTACTGTAAATATTTTTTTTTATGTTTAAAATGCTCATAGACAAAGCCAAGCGACTATCTTTGATCATATATATGCGATAATAGTGAGTTCTATTTTCACTTAGAAGAATTAAATATTTTCATTTCCTTTCCTGAAGTAAAGTAAAATGCGTCGTTTAGTTACGCCACTCAGCACATGTTGAATTCAGGAGGAAACAGATTCTATTTTATTATTATTATAACATCGATTTGACTTTGACTACGTTGTGGGTAAGGCAGAGAGAACCTAGTGCCAAGACACTCCGTGCTCTATGCACCGCTTCATTTTAGAGATATTACATGATGAGTGGTCTGCCACTCATGCTCGATGAGGAGCTTTGTTACCACAGCGAGGAAATGAAAATAATTCGTCAAGTGCAAGAACTCACAACGGTCGCGCTTATAGGCAAATACGGTACAATTTTACCATGAGTCCTGATGGCAAGATAGACATAAAAAATATCTTCAAAATAAACACAAAAAAATACGGTAAACGGTAAAAGACAAAATAATCTTGTGTAATTATAACGATGCTATCTCTCAAATAAGTTCGAACAATATATATTTACCGTATTTTCTGACAGGAAGCAGCATTGAAGCCCTACAAAATGTTTCCTATCGCACACTATCGTATCAGTTAAATTATATCGTTAAGTTCGATCTGTTTGTAAAAACTTTGATTCTGTATGAGAAATAAATGTATTTACATTTTTTAATGTTTCTAAGGAAAAAAGGAAAGGAGAGGAGAAATCCATTTTGTCTGTTCCTGGAGGAATTTCGACCCTATAGGGACGAGGAAAATGTTAATTTCCATTTACGTCTTAATATCAAACTATAACGTGACAAAGTTGCGGGCGACCACTAGTTACTTATAAAATGTTGTTTATATTTATATTGTATTTATCGAAAGTTGTATTTTTTTTTAGTAATACATTTTGATAGAACTCTAAAAAGATTAGTGACCTTGCCTAGGATCGGACCGTGACGGACACGCTCCGTAGTGATCGCCCGAACTAGCTGTTGAAAGTTAAACAATCATTATTATACAATATTCGTAAACCTGATGGTTATGAGTTCGATTCCCACTCGAGGGAATGATTTTCACTGTCCCGCTTAAGTAACAAAACAAAGTTCGGCCACTAGGCACGAAATGACAGGTAAATCGGCAGAGATGCGCGGAGAACAGAGTGCCTGATTGAATATGATAGTAGTATATACAATCCAAGTTTATTTACTTTTAGTTTTTTAATTTGGTAATACGGTGCGACGTTCAGTTCTATTTTTCGGGGAAGTTGAAGAATGAGTGTTCGAGTGTGTATGAGAAGAAAGAGTGTGAAAATTTGCTCTTAATAAAGCAATTTTTCATATAAGTTTAATAACTTTAAAACATGCAAGTATGCCCCTAGAGTTCGGCGATGCGTGGGGAACGAAAGTTGCACATCGTATTTAAAATGACAATATTTTAAAATATAATCATTCCCAAGTCCCAATTACCAAGTATACAGCCAGACGTTTTCTTACTATATGTTGGTCCCATTCTTAATATCACTTTATTTTATAGCCAGTTAATATATGAAGAGTGCCATTTTCATTTTTATTATTTTGCATAACAGTATTGGTCATTTATTTTATGAGAAAAGGACTGGTTTGTTAGAATGTTAGTGACTGCGACCGTTTTGGTGTACTTAAATCGTATTGACTATAAACAGTTATACATTTTTTTATTTTTATGCAATTTTCTGTTATTTTTCTTTATATGTATGAAAAGAGCGTGGTGACACATCACTTTATGTTTTGGTTAAATTACAATTCATATAAACAAAACTCTTTTTTCCCGCATAGCAGGGTAGGGCGGGAAAACCTAATGTTAAGGAAATTTTTCATTTTCTCACTCCGGTTTCAAGACAAAGCGCGGCGTCGAGTGCCGCCACTCAACACGCAATGCCTCATAAAATTAAACGGCGGAAAATAGTAAAATGGAGTGTCTTATCACTAACGTTCCCTCTGTAAACCCTGCTGTGTGCGGGATACAGCTTGAACCTGAAGCGGACTATTAAATAATTAATCTACGACTACGCCGAATAGTCAAAGAGGACGGGCAGAGTATTTTAACACTATTAAGATATTGCGTTTCATACTTTCAGTCAAACCTTCCTTTCGTCAACAAGTAGTGGAACTCAACGCCGTAAATCAAACATTACTTATAAGCCTACATACAAATTGCTCAGTTTTAAAAGTTATTCTTATTTTTAGATATATCGCTCCCATCGCAATATTTCATGCGCACACCATAATTAAAATGCATAATAATCTCACACAGAGCTGTAACTAGTATGTCGAAGCAAGTTACTCATTTGTCATTTAACTTGGTCTATAGATTAATTACATGTATGTGTAAAATGACGTAAACAGGAGCCTAGTATTAAGACACTCCACTTCGCCACTGTTCTCCGCTTTCACCAAATTTTGGAGGCATCGCGTGTCGAGTAGTGTTCCCTTTAAAATAAATAGTTAATTTTAAATGAAACTATTTTAACCGGATTAATCACGTATATTTTGTTTTTTTTGTATTTTTTATTTTGATTTTTGGAAACCCGACGTTTCGAACACTTTACAGTAGTCCGTGGTCACGGATAGACTCGGGAGTCTACCGTGAAATGTATAATAATCGTGAAAATCAAAGAACTTATTATAAATAGTTAAATTAAAATAAAACAAATATTTAACGGAGGCGTCCGTACACTAAAAGTATATTTTTGGTGATTTTTTTTGGTAATCGCTCGCACTTGGTTTCATAATCTGGTGCTGTGCCAGTGTCCCCCATAATCCCCCCTTGACTTTGTAAATATAACTATATTACAAGCATGTGATATTGATCATTAATCAATTATCTTAATAATTCTTTATAAATTGGTAAAATTCAAGACACTTATTTACAAAACCAATATATCTCATGTTTTTTTTACAATCATGCGACGAAAAAAGTTTTTTTTTTCACATTTATTTGATTAAATACTTCTTTTCTTAGTGAGAAATAACAATTTAAAAATGCTAAAAAAAGCGTAATATTTTTTTCGTTTGCAACGGTAACTAACTCCAAGCTATGTGGCCGTATATTTACTTGCACTTGTCCCGGCGTTGGAATTTAGATCTACACGATTGGTCTCGACTATTTGTTAGAGAATGCACTAATTAGCGGAGAATTTCTAAGTAAAGCGAAAATATTGCTGCGAGAATTCTATTACTAACTTTTACCCGCGACGTCGTCCGCGAGAACCCACTCTCACACGAGGAAATAATGTATATAATATTTTCATTTCCTCTACAAAGAGGCAAAGGGACGGCGTGACATGTTATATTATTTACATCATAGCGTAGCTAAAAATACATATATGTATCAATGTAATTATAGTTAAAATTGGCTTTGTTTCTGAACTTCACTTTAACCTGGAACCTGAAAAACTAGTGTTAAGACACTCTGTTTCTATTAAGACACTTGCGCTCTACACTTTTCGCAAAATTCTAGAGGCGTTGCTCGACATCAGAGCGAAGAATTGAAATTATTAAGTATTTCATTTCCCCGAATAGGAATCGAATCCACAATTTGTTGCGTCACACGCTTGTGCACCTGAACCATGACTATCCTCACTTGGCGTGGTTTGATACGCTAAAGAATACTAGGAGCTGTAATCTGTTTTAGTTTAATAATACCGTCACTACCGTTCAGAGAGAATAAAAATATACTTTTCTAGAAGACCAAATCGTTTCGATAATTTGTAATACAAACTTCAAATCACGCCTCACCGAAGAAAAAAAAGATACTTTCTAACATACCAGTTTCCAACCAGCCCAATAAATCGAACAGCTATCAAAACATTGGGACCACTTACTAGAAACGCATATCATTTACTTTGTGAAGTCAACCAAATTTGAGTTCTGAACAAATATCACATGTTACTGTCAAACTAAACATCACTGTCCCTTTCTAAGGGGTATATTTTTCTGTGAGCGAGACAAGAACAACACATCACAGGCTACTGTGAAAATCAACAGATACTCTTGCAAGTACATTGATAAGTAAGTAACTTTCGTTAGTTTGTAAAATTAAGTTATGATTATTGTATGCCGTTGAAATTGTGACCATTTTAATTTAGTATTTGTAATTAAAATATATGTGTCACCACGTATCCTGTGTTAGGCCAGTCGTGGCGCAGTGGCACGAAGTGTGACTGTAAAACCGACTGGTTGTGGGTTCGATCCCCACTCGAGGAGATGAAATATTTACTTAAGTTTATATTTCAATTTCTTAGCTCTGGTGTCGAGGCCACTCAAGACGCAATGCCTCCAGAATTCGCAGAAAGTGGGGAACGGAGTGTCTTAGCACTAGTTTCCCTCTGCAGGGTAGCCTACTGTGTGCGGGATACAGCGTGAAGCTGATTTGATTTGATTTTTTAGTCTCCCTCTCTCAGTTTCACCCTGCATTCTTTTACTCGCAAAGCAAGCAAGGCATATAGGCACCCACTGCCCGGCGTCAAGACACGTCATACCCCGGTTTCAGCAGAATTTACGAAACACTGCGTATTGAGAGGCGGTTCTCAACTCCGCATCAAGGTAAAATACCTTAGTACCGGAGCAAAGAAATTAAACTATTAATAAACAATAATACATTCACCCGAGTGGGAATCAAACCCACACGCGTTACGTTACAGTCACACGCTTGAACTAATTTAAACTTTTTAAAATAATTTTCGATGCATTTATTTCATATTAAACTATTTAATCGGCAATATCCCTATCTCCGCACGCGGTAAATCATTTGCCGCCAATATTTACAGCTGCGCATGCGGCGGTTTCATACGAATTATTTATGTCGTATGAAAACTTCCTCCTTCTTAAATGTATTAAAAGTAGTAATAAATGATAAAGGAATGTGCACCGGCTCATAGCTTTGAAGCGAGCTTTCAAGTAAATAAGGGTTTATTTGTATGTTTATTTTATATTCGCTAAAACTTCCGCGTTCATCGCATTTCGCTCTTTTGCCGTGTTTCACTTCGTGTTATTTCTTTCTAGTTTCTTACTGCTTTTCACAAAGATATAAAAGTTAGGTCACTTCTTCTTCTTCTTTGTGACATTATGTACGTGACAAGTACTTTTTGTGTAAACTTGTATTATATGTTTTATATTATAGTGTGGTTTTGACTACAAGTTTACAATATTATGGTTGTAATGTCTTTGTGTAGACGGAAATAACACAATATTTTGTAGAAAAAACTTGTTTTGACATTGTTTAGTTTCAGTTCTAGAATAATAATAGCACAGAAAAAAAAATTGTAAAATATAATCGAGAAAAAAGATACCGATGAAATGTCTGTAGATAGATATAAAAAGGTCGGGAAATTTGGACGTATGAAATTAGCCCCTAATATATAATATAGGATGTTGAAAGATACTATTTTTCTTATAAGTAAGTATTAATTATTTTATTAATAAATAAATAAATCAGCTTCACGCTGTATTCCGCACATAGCAAGATAGGCAGAGGTAACCTAGTGTTAACAAACTCCGGTCCCCACTTTCCACCGAGTTTTGGAAGCATTGCGTGTTCTATGCTCGACACCAGAGCAAAAAATAAAAATGTAAATAAATATTTCATCTCCTCGAGTGGGGATCGAACCCACAACCAGTCGATTTTACAGTTACATTTTGTGTCCCTGCGCTACAACTAGCTATTTATATTAATAATATGTTGTAATACTATTTCCTAGTGAACAAAGTTCGAGGTTAAGTTACGCTATATCTATATTTTGGTTGAAAAGCGGAGAATGAATGTCTTGACATTAAGATAAAAATATAATTGTAAATGTATATGATTTATACGTCGTTATATTACATGTACATGATCTTAATTTGTAATTATAATTTTTACTAACGGGTTTTAAAGTCTTCATAAAAACTATAAGAATATATGAATTGTGTTTTGAATATAAAAATGTTGATAATATTTTCTTTTAGCTTTTGCATATCGACACAGTGAGAGAAAAAACAGAGAGTTATGTCACTATATTTTTGTGTGAAGACATTACGTGCTGTACATTTTATCATTTTTTAGGATATAACTTATTATGAGGATATGGTATTATAGGTGTAAAACATCTATCAGTTTCGCTTGAAGACGAAATGAATATATGAAAAATATGTAAATTAAACGTAACTTTACAATGTCGTATTTCCAGTCTTTTAAGAAAACCTGTTTTAACACTTAGAAATTATTTAATACAATAATTGCCAAAATATGGAAAAGATTGATAGTAGATAAATACTCTTAACATCAGTTAACCTCTATAAATATAATTGTATGCTATTAAAATTTGTTTGCTTCCTTTTTGTAGAAATATCTGACTTAAAACCTGCTGGTTAGGGGTTCGATCCCCGCTTAACATATTGAAGTAACCAACCCAGAAACAAACGCCGTTGGGTTCCGGCATTCTACATGCAAAATTTGAGTTCTGGTGAGAAGTGAAGGATTAAATGTAAAATATTTACATGTAATGTACTACTAGGTTCTATTTGCCTACTACTACAGAATAAAACGTCAACTTGAGACCCGTGAAACTTAATATACGCATAAGTAATTTGCCAGGCGTTTCACGATAAGTACCAGCTTTATCTAACAGACATAGGTTCAAGTCCAGGTACGTTATTTAATTTAAATGTAAAATTGACTATTATTTAAAAAATATATATAAAAATATATACGGATTAATAAAGATACGATTATGGTGTAATTAATGACACATTCAGAAAACTACAAGCTTAAAAACTCGATATACTAAATATTTAATATTTCATATTTTATATGGCGAATGTTAATACGACTTAAGCAACTTGTTCTTTATGACAGTTCTTATAGTAATGTAAATGTGACTGTAAAGTATTGATGAACGATTTAAAAACCGCATATAAAATTGTTTAACCCGATACGACGCGAAGAAATTGCCCGCATGATTGTACTACGCTACGGCCAAATTGCGCGCTTTGTGGATTTCCTCAGCTGGTGTAATATTAAATATAAAGCGGATACCTACTAACCACAAATATCATTAAAAAAAAACAGAATAAAAGTAGAAATTTGAAATTCATTTCCGTTTTATTTAGATAGACCATTCTTTGATGTTTTCCTATATTAGAGCCGTATATTGTAAAATAATCAGCTTTATGCTTTTGCCTGTATAGCAATAAAGGCAGATAAAATCTAGTGTTCAGGCACTCCGTTCCCATCCCAATTTAAGAAACATTGAGAAACAAAAATCTCATCATTCTGCTTGGTTGAGATTAGACCTGTCTCACTGCTTCGCGGCTTACAATATATTAATCTTATTATTAGCTTATTTTTATTTATAAGCTATTATGTATTTATAAACATGTATTAATATATTTGCTTTTTATTATAGTATATACTGCAATTCGCTTTCATTTGAGACTTAGACTAAGCTCTTAACCGCAAAGTTGTAGTGTTCTCGGTTGGGCTATTACCGAGTGCGGTAAACGTCCGTTCGATAATACTTGTGGAGACCGCTACCGTTGCTTACAAAGGAAGGAAATGTAAAATATTTAAAAATATTAAATTCTAGCAAGGTTTTACATAAAATCAAGTTATATAAAAAATAAATATATAATGAAAGTTTTTACAAATTTTGACGTAGCTAGAGGGAACGTTTGTCTTAGTTGATTAGAGCGCTAAGATGGTTTCCAACAGGCGTGGGTTCAAATCCCGCAACGTTCAAAATTTTAATACGGTTTATAAAAAATAACAAAAATGTTAAAAAATATATACATACATAAACTGCAAACAATATAAATCATATGTGTACTTCACAACTATAAAATAAAAAAATTAAGTTGTTTGAATAGCTACTACTATTTAATTTATTTTTATACATAAGGACATCTAAATATAAACTAACAAGCAAGTTGAGCGCGTTGAAGTCTTTTGTACGGCAGCTCAAAGCCTCACAATAAGAACAAGTGGCAGGTACAAAAGGTCTTTGATTTTCTTTGATTTATGTTGTAAGGGAACAGAACAAGTGTCTTGTAATGGCATGTTAGAATTTATATTTATTTATATAAAAACTTGTTTTTATTTATTTATATAAAAACTTGTTTTTATTTTATCAAGGCATCAGATAATGAATATTGCACAATAAAAAAATATTATTAAATGAAAGAAAAAAGTAAAACTGATTTAAATACTTTCAATGCAATAATAATTTAATCTATATTTTTTAAAATTAAATGCATTGTAATTATAAAATACATAATTTGATTTTATAATTTATAAATATTAACGTGTAGATTATTTAATATATAAAGAAACAGAAACTTAATCTTATAATACTTACTCATTGCAGCTGGTACCAATAGTCTGGGTGACTGTGACCAAAGTGGTTGTGGTCGTAGTCAGCTTATCTCCCACACACTTTTTACGAGAGCATTGATCCAAAACTGCGTCCTCCTTTAGAGGCTGTAGCACCTCCTTCATTCTGTTTGGTCCAGTTTTAACTGATGATCTTTGAAACTTTAGACTCGCCATCGTCTTCCCGTCACTTGATATCTCCGTTTCTTCTGTAATCATGGCTCCCTTTTTTGTTTTACTCACTGTTTTTGACGTTTTCCCAAAAATATCACCATTTTTATGCACAATTTCTTTAGAATCTATCAATTCACTCTTAGTTTCTAGAGGTAGACCGTTACTCAGCATACTCTTTATGTTATCACTACTAAGATTTGATGATAAGAATTCGTTCAAATCATCATCATAGTTTTGTATTGGTTGTCTTCTTTGGTCATTTTGCCAGGTTTTATCGAAACCATATATAGGTTCCGATTCAGCACCAAACCACTCTTTGTCAGGTTTATTGTGAGTTGCATTTTTCTCATCTGGTGCAGGTTCTATATTGTTAAAATTATCTTCAAAAAAATCATCTGTCAGTTCAGTTATTTGAGCACCATGACGTTTTGTGTCTACATCACCGAAATATGGGTGGGTCGGTGTGTTTACTTTTCGCTTTCCGTACAACTGTCTGTAATACTTCTCCTGGTCACCATACATCCAACACACTTTCCACCATTGCTTGCACATTAAAATATTAGCTGAGTTCGATGATTTCACATGCCTCGTCGCGGTTGTCGACATTTTATTATTTTTTATCACTTCACACTAAACCTGTTGATGGTTACGTTTGGAATTAAGTTATGTGTAATATATGGTATGGAATGATAGCGACGACAAATTACTTCAACTTTTTCTTTTTTATTTACACTAAAAGTAAGTTCGACTAGTTATTGTTTCAATTATTGCTTAAAAAATCTATATAGGAAAATTTTAATAAGTAAATTATTAATATTTTGAAATAATATTTTTATGTACATGAGATCCATTACTAAAGTAGGAAAATAGCCAATTTCGTTTCATGTTTATTACAGGGCAGCATCCACTGCATTCCCTACACTACTTCCTAAAGTGCATCAGTTATTACAAAGTGTTATACCGTATATATTACATTCTTATTAGATCTAACTAAAGTTCACTTTGGCTTAAATCTAAAATCATGAAGTTTATTGCGTTGAAACCTATTACCCGTAATTCTGCACTCCTGCACTTCCCTTTATTTATTATCTTTCTTCTCATTCCCGCTACGTGATTTACCGGTTAATTTTAAATTTGAAATAGCACTGGAATAATATATTGTTCTTATTATAGAATAGTTGCATATATACTTCGTAGTTAAGCAAATTGCATATGTTTCTTGTGGTAATAATATTTTATTCATTTTGATACTTGTATAAACTTATGTATTATAAAAATATATGCTTGTCATTAAAATTTATTCTAATAAAGCTTAATAGACACATTTAATATCAACTAGTTATGGCTTATAACAATTACTTCATACATATAATATACATAAATTTATTGTTTTCTTTTTACTTTTTAAGACATTAACTATAAAAACTTTTAATTTATAAAAGCTTATAAATTATATTTTACAAAAAAAACCGATTCAAAATCTTATTGCGTACGCGCAATCATAAAATTTCAAAGCGATGTTAATGACCATTAAATTACTTTTACGCTTTTTGTATAAATTATGTATGTATACATATTTTACGTGAAAATTAGAGTGTATTAAGACAAAGTACCGGTTTATGCAAAAATATTATATTTCTTGGCAACTTTTTCATTATTTAATATTAGTTAAGCTAATTTATATATTATTCAAAGTTAAAGGTATTTTACTCAATCTTTATACATGAAAAGAGAGAAGAAGAGGTAGCTAAGTAATATCCACTTGTTCATAATTCCATAGTAATAAAACGTAATATGTGTTCAGAATGCTAATATTTTTTTTTACTCTTTTTAAATAAAAAGATCCCATTTTAATTTAAATGCTATTTATACCACGAAATGAACGCAAATTTACTCATATTAAATGTAATCAACATCGCTATCTAATCAATTAACAAATTAACGCAATAAAGGAAGTGAATGTAATTTAAAAAAGGATATTAAAAAATTACGAATACGTAAATTTGAGAATATGCTTAAATATTTTTAAGCATATTCTCAAATTCTCTAAAGTTAATAATATCTATTAAATTAATAAAAAAAATATTAATTTAAGACCAGAGTGATTTGGCAGTCAACTACAGTTCCAGAAAAGCTCAAGTCAATTCTTATTACTCAAAACTTTTGTACGGTACCTATATATTAAAATGCTTTTATTAAGTCAGTTTGTAACTAAGTAATAACGACGCAATTTAAGAATTTTTGAGACGTTGCGTGTTAGTGGCGGAACTCAACGCCACCCTCTGCGTTGTTATGAAAGCGAGAAAATTGTAAGCGTATAACTGTAAACTTAGCAGCTATGGAGTCGTTTCCCACTCATGGATATGAAATGTTTAAATTTTTCATTTTCTTGCTCTGGTCTGGAGAACGATAGTGTCTTAATGGGAACGAAGTATCTTAGTACTAGGTTCTTAGGTTCTCTCTGCCTAACCTACTTTGTAAGCAAAATTATTTGAAAAGTTAAAAAACTAGAAGCTCGTTTGTAAATAAAAATAAGACAAACGATGTTTGTTTTACTACTTTGTTTAAATTATCAAAAATAAGCCTTCAAGGCCTCAATGTTTTAATATTATAGAGAGTTTGGAAAAAGCAATATTTCTACAAATAGAATGAAATATCTATTGATGGCTGTAATTTAATAGACGCGAGGCAAGTCACGTTGACCGAAGGCGAGTCCATTAAAAATCAATTATCAGTAAAAAGCGGCAGGTGGTCGCTCGCTGTACGCTACAGCGTATAGCGGATTTGGCTCCATATCAACTATTCTATGTATGTTGGTAAGACTCTGCATTGGTTTCTTCTTGGATATAAATATAAGTAATAACATGAGATTGTTTTATGAGAGATATTACAGGATAATTTATAAAAATATTTCAAATATTGCCTAATAACTTAAAATGTATGTAATCTAGCAAGTATAAAAAGGGAGTTTAAAATCTGTCTATTTCTTTTAATTAAAAAATAACGAATGATGTATACATAAATAAAATGTAACAAGTCATTTCTGTTCAACGAATTTAGACCCAAAACAAACATTTTTCAAAAACCATACGACACGATTGTATTAATTTGTTTAAAAAAGCAGAGCATAAATAAAACGGGGAGTTAATTTGTTCTATCAATATAGTATGATTGTAAATGATGCACACTTAAGGGAACCTGAGCTCATGCATTTTAATGAACGCGCGTCCTGAGGGACTCGTATATTTATTTTTTAAATGAAACATGTACAAATTAATCAACTGGCTAATCATATTATCCTTTAAGAGAAGTTGAGAAAGGTAAAGTATTAATTGTTCAGTATGTATGTACGAGTATGTATGACAAAAGAGGTTCTTGGAACATTTTAGAGTAAAAGGCGTAAGATTTTTTTATTTAGGTATTGGATGTTTATTGGTGTAACTATTTTTTTTATATTTTTAATTTTTAATTGCATAAATTACAGTTAATAAAATACAGTGCTACTTCAGGTAGACAAAGGACGCCTATCATTCAATAGGTCCACACTAAGAGACTTTTAGACACTCCGTAATCTACTTTCCGCCTAATTTTCAAAACATTTCGCGTTAAATGACGCAACTCAACGTCGCGTTTTGTCTTGATACCAGATCGAGGAAATGATAAAAAAACATTACTCCGAGTCAGAATTGAATCCGCATTGCGCCACGGCCACTGGTACAATTTCTATTAAGCAAGATCACATTACAGTCAATTTACATATTTCACATTATACCACAAATATGTGCATACATACGTACATATGTACTAAGAATGTAAGCTCTACTGCCTCAGTAATTGCTGTCCAGCGACAGGTTCTAAATTGCATCGTATAAAAAGATCACAAAATCTCACGCATACGATTTGTTTCAAGTCCTACTTCGTTCTGGGCTCATTGCGGAGATAAGATCGGCAGTTTTTTATCATTTGCTTATGTCTTGAGGCCGTTGTTTATTTATATTAGTAACGATTTAGCTTTAAGCTTTGCATAATTGTGCAAAACTATATTGTAATTATAGTATACGAGTTTGAGGCCAGTTATGGCGCAGAGGGTCAAGGGTAGATATATAAACGCGAAGGTGGTTGGTTCAATTCCCATTAGAGGAAATGAAATAAATAAATAAATCAATGGCCAGTCGTGGCGCAGTGGCACGAAGTGTGACTGTAAAACCGACTGGTTGTGGGTTCGATCCCCACTCGAGGAGATGAAATATTTACCTAAATTTATATTTCCATTTCTTCGCTCTGGTGTCGAGGCTAAGCGCGGCGTTGAGTTCTGCCACTTAACACGCAATACCTCCAGAAATTCGGCAGAAAGTGGGGAATGGAGTGTCTTAACACTAGGTTCCCTCTGCCTACCCTGCTGTGTGCGGGATACAGCGTGAAGCTGATTTGAGGAAATGAAACATTTAATATTTTCATTTTCATTCTAAGGGAGTTGCTATACGCGGGATAGATCATGAAGCTAAAAATAATATGAATATCTGTACTGAGTAAAATAGAGAAAATAACAACGTATTATATTTCAGCAGAGTAGGTACAAAATACTCATTGCGTTCCCCGCTATACGTCTGACTTTAGGATATTGTGTGTCGCGTGGTGGAACTCAACGCCGCGCTTTTCTTTACTAGATTAGGGAATTGAAATTAATTTATGCGCCTGACAGAACAGAAATCAAATAATCAAGTGGTACACAATTTTTATATTGGAAATACACAGTTGTCAATAAAGGTTTAAAATTAACCTAAAAAAATAAATCATTTTTGTATTATATTACAATTATTATATTATCATTTTACTAGTACATTATTAAAGAAAAATATGTTTGTCTATTTTGAATGTAAAATATTTATTAAATTCTTTTTAATCGGATTTAATTAAGTAATAAGATGGAGAAAAATGTGCTGCCATACTGTTTTTGTTTTACTTTTTATTATATTGAGCAAATTACACCAGACAAAGTCATTTCGGAGAACAGCTACATTATAAAGTGATTAAGTGGAAACTCGTCATCGAGCTTGAATCGTGAGTGTGGTAGAGGAAATCAGTGGAAAAATATATTCGGGTTGTGTTTAACTGTACATAAGGGTTCTATTCGCCCGTGGATTTGGATAGATTAAAGTGAAGAATGGAGTGTTCTAAAACTTTTAACGTTTGTGCCTATTCTGATTCTGCTTAATGTAATGATGTAAAAGTTTGCTTTCCCCTATATCTCGCATGATAGAAAATCTGAGTAAACAGAAAGAATCTAGGGTAGAGTAGACGCTCCGTTAGCCGCTTTTTGCACGAAGTCGAATTCTGGAGGCATTGCGTTTTAAGTCAACGCCGCGAAGAAATGGAAATATAAATTTAAGTAAATATTTCATCTCCTCGAATGAGAATCGAACCCACAACCAGTCGCTTTACAGTCAGCCACACTTTGTGCCGCTGCCCCACGACTGGTCTCAAGTCTCCTTTAATAGTATAATATTGTATACTGTGCTTATAACATTAATATACTACAATATAAAATCTATTATAATATAGATTAAATAATACGCTAAGAAATTAAGCGTAAAAACGTACAAAAACTCTCCGCAGTCAAGAGGCATGTAAAGTATTTAGATTACAAGTTTCACAAGTGGTTTGATTAAAAAGTTTTATGTGCATTATACATTGCTCGGGAATTGCGCTAATGTTATTTCAAAACAAGTCTGATAGAGTCGACTCTACTTGACAACAACTTGGCGTTCGTTATAGTTGATATCAATATTTATAAGTATTCGAGGTAATATTATAGATTGAACAATCAAAAATTTGTTCCTATTGGGTTAATCTGTCAAAAGCATTCAAAATTCGATGCTTAAATTTTTGTTGTATCTGAATTTCACTTAATTTCTCATTAAAATATCATTTCTATTAGTAAAATCAAGTTTAATTATAAGAAGGAATGTTTTATATTATTATAAAAAGTTGATGATCGTTTTTGTCGATATCCTCCTGTATTATTTATAGACGTGACCGACAATGAAGCCGGTGATGTGCCAAATAGTACACACTCAAGTTACATATCGGAAACCGCTACTTGCTGTGACCGGCGAAAAAGCAGTTATTTTGTAATAAGGACAACAAAAATATATATATATTACCCTGAGTTAAATGTAATCTTGTTTACCAAACTTATATAGTTTTTTCAGTATTATATACATTTTTCTATATGCTATTCTAGATTACTGTAAAATACTGACAACCTTATAATCTGTGTGTATGACCATTTATATATATCTATAAAATGGCGCTTTTGATAAGTGATAGCATGGCAATTCTCGATTGCGTTAGTTTTAATATTAAAAATATTTTATTAATTAGATTAGGCAAAATGCCAAGATTATTATCGCAATAAATAATGCACCATCTCTGTTGCTTATTCTATTATGCGACTACGCTGCAAAACAAACGTGAAATTAAGAACAATTACGATCAGTACAACTAAATTATGTACGAATTTAGAAAGAAATGGTGACATTTTCAATGTGTAACAATGTACAAACCAATACACGTCATATTCCCTTGTGTAAAGATCACGTTTTAAGGAGTGCGACGCAGGAAACAGAGTGATTTATAACCATTAGTCTTTTTATATTTTTGGTACCTTGTTCTAGAAACAAGGCAAAGCACGGCGTTGAGTTTTGCCATTCAATACGCAATGTCTCGAAATGTCGAATGTCTCTGTCTCTTCAGCAGAAAAAGGGGAAGGGAAATGTCTTAGCACTAGTTTCTCAGGTTCGCTGTTCTATGCCCTACTATTATACTATTTCAAAAAAAATTGAAGTCATTGTTTGAATCAATATTCTACGAGGTTATCTTACAAGATAACATAATAAAAGCCATTTCTTTAACATTTTTTCCATACAAAAGCTCTACAAATTTAAAACAAGCAGACCTGCCAAACCTTAGTCTACCTTTTTTACATCTGCATACTCTACGTACATTACGTGATATCGTAGAGTACTGAAAAATGTTTGCATATTAAACCAGCAACGTATAACATATGCGACAGGTAGCTCAACCGGTTTCTGCGTAAACAATTTAGCTCTCTTGTGTAACTCGCTAGTCAGTACTAAAAAGTAGAGACGTTTTTTATCTACATACATGTAAGTATGGTGGTAATTATCGAATTATACGATATATAGGTTTTTTAAAAGGGCATGGAGGTGTATGTTGATATGATAGAAAAACTTGTTATCGTCTTTCATGCATTAGCGAAAGGTGATTTATAATGTTGATTGCTGTTAGAATTTGTGTAATTGGACTTAGACTCAATTTTTATAAGATATATGTTTCTCTGACTAAGTAAGATTAACTGTAGTAGACTCTATTAAATTCATATTGTAATATGTAATGTTAATGGTTTCAGGTATAAATTGCATATGAAAGGTTTTTTTATATAGATACATAATTTTTGTCGACAGTACAGCTTTATTTAGGAAAAAATACAAATCGTGCTTATCTTTTTTGTATATCCCACTAAAACCCAGCGGAAACCCTCTCCACCAAAATGAGACGTCGCAGAATCGCTTGCGCATACTACTACGACGCCTCAGTGGAAGGCTCGCTATTGCGGGCTACCATCGCCTTCAGGGTGCCCTGGGTTTTAATTAATTATTAATTAATTATTTTTATATTTTGCATATCCTACATAACTACTATATATACTGGATGAATTTGATTTCATTACGCAGAATGTACGCAAGTATATTAAGTTGCAAAAATATTCTCTACATCAAGCTTTCTCAGAAGAGGTAAGTTGTAAATTTACAAATAGCCAGCATGAAGTGACGCGTCAACATTTGCTGTAAAACAAATGGTAAAAAATGAATCCATGTCAACGCAATCAGCATAATAAATAATGTGGGGTACGATTGAGACATAAGCATTTTTGTTGTTTGTAATAAAAGCTTTAGACTTTTAGCTTTATCTTGTGTAAAAAAGTTGTGGATACATACGTACGTAAGTTTTGATATTTAAGAATATATCTACTATTTTTTATTATATTTCATTTGTGTTTATATTTGTAGTATATCTTCCGAACTTAGCGGAAAGGAATCAAGGCGGTCTTATTGGGAACGTAATGTCTCAAAACTAAGTTCCCAGTTCCTCCACCTACCCTGTTAGATGCGGGATATGGCGTGAAGCTAAAAATATATAAATATCTATCACATGGAAACATAAAACATTCCAAAAACTATTACTTAATGAGTTAAGAAATAAAATATTAATTTTACTGCAAAACACATCAATATATACTAATTATAAGTATTTAATTATAAAAATTGTAATTAAATTAAAAATAAAAATATGTATTCTGCACACAGCAAAGTAAGCTGAGCGAGCCTTTCCCAGGTTCCTTAGTGTTAAGATACTTAATTTCCATTAAGATACTTCCGTTTACCACTTTCCGACAAAATCTAAAGGCATTGCGGGCATACTTAATTTAAAAAAAAAAAAAACGGGCCCACTTCCTACATAGAAATTGGATTCTGTTAATAAATTAAATATAACATCCAAGAGTTGTTATCAAGAAACATTCAATAAATCATGTTATCTTGGTCCATGTCTCTTCTCGTGGTAATCGTTCGAATTGACCCAATTGCTTTTGCCCTTAATGGCATAGAGAAATTTCTATGCATGAAAATTATAAGGTGTTCCACTGAGCTCGTGTAAATGATATGCCTCATATCTAGGATAGCTTTCATGTACGGTTAAGTTGGGTACGTGAAAACCTACTTGTAAAATTCACCACATATATTTAATATAATATTTATATTAAGCTACAAAACACAACGAATGTTGGAAATTAGGTGTTATTTATTGCTTCTTCGTAATTGGCATAAAATAACGTATATAAATAATATTTCATATGATGCTATTGTCTAAGACACTCGGTTCCCCACTTTCTGCCGAATTCTGGAGGCATTGCGTGTTAAGTGGCAGAACTCAACGGCGTGTTTTTCCTCGACTCTAGAGCGATGTAATGGAAATGTAAATTTAAATAAATATTTCATTGCATCGAGTGGGGACCGAACCCACAACCTGTCGGTTTTACAGTCACACTTTGTGCCGCTGCGCCACGACTGACCTCAATACCGTTTTACCTCAATACAGTTTTGATACCAATGCTAAAATAAATCACTACGTTCCCCGTACTTATGTTGTGTATAGTTCAATAGCTCTTCTAGTAGACATTCGTTTTTGTCAACAATACAATTATCCAATGTTCTACGAACAACGCACAGATAAAACTACAGGACTTAAAAAGTTAAAACTTGACATGTACGTTAAGAGGAGTTTTTGAAATTCCTATTGGCGCAGGAGAAAAACGGAAACGAAAAACCATTTTATATGTTAACGTACACGCTAACAAAACTAGTAATAATAACATGTATACGGTAATAAGTAGAAAAACCAAACAAGATTTACTTACACCAAGTTGACTAGCCAAGAATTTTTGAAATACTACAGAAACCTGTATAATTCAAGAACTTTAAAGCTTTTATTTTCCATAAAATTAGATTTTATGATAAGAAATGTGATAAAAAAAAGGCAATTCTTAAGCGAAATGATTACATCATGTAATCGTACTTAAAAGGAGACGTCAGAGATTTTTGTAAAACGCTACCATTTTGCTCATAAGCGAGTCCATTGTGTACCTTTTATACGTTGGAATGCATCCACCTTATGCTGGCTGAATAAATTATTACGCATCGTAATATTGATTTTCATATTGTTTATTGTGAGAATTATATGTCTGTCACTATATAAAATAGACAAAAAACATAAATTATCCTCTGTATTTTTTATGCTTTATGTAGATTGTTAAATAAATATATATAATAAGCCAGTTGTGACTGTAAAACCGACTGGTTGTGGGTTCGATCTCCACTCAAGGGGATGAAATATTTATTTAAATTTACATTGCCATTTCTTCGTTCTGATGTCGAGACAAAGTGCTGCGTTGAGTTCCGCCACTCAACATGTATTGCCTGCAGAATTGGGCAGAAAGTGGGAAACGGGGTGTCTCAATATAAGGTTCCTTCTGCCTACCCTGCCGTGTGCGGGATGCAGCGTGAAGAAGTCTCCCACTCTAATATATATGTTGTATTGTAAATATGTTTTATTTAAAATGTAGAAATTATATGTTAATTAAGTAGCAAAATTCAAATTCAGTTATGAAATTAAAGTTTAAAATTGACTATTAGAATATTTTATAAAGTACAGTTAAGTTACACTAGAATGCAATAGTTGCAAAATTAAAATAAGAAAGTAGCTTGACGCCTTTTTCTGAATAGCAGGATTTGGAGAGGGGACATAGTGTTAAGACACTCTGTTCCCCACGCGTCTTTCATTTGTTGAAACGTTGCCTGTTTAGTGGCAGAACTTATTACCGCGCTGATAGCAATAAATAAATAGTTTAAATGTTGTGATTGAACTGATTGAACTCCAATCATCGTACCTTGAACTATTATTCTTGCTTTATATTTAAATTCTAACTTTTGCTTGCCTATTCCTGTAGTAATTTCAAGAAATGTTCTCTAACTCTCTCTTTTCTCCCTAAAATAGTTACATCAAATTTTAAATACAAACTTAGAAAGTTTTATATTTATCTGTATATTTATGTAAAGGATAAATGCCATAATATATTTTGAATTTTACAACTTGTCTTAACTTTGTTATTCCATATGCAGCTTATGCTTCAAAGATACTGTTTCTATATAATGAATAGTAAAATATTTTAGATATTACATTTTTTATTCTCATTACCGCCGTATCTTATTCAAGGTCCTTATAAAATTTAATTCTATTTACCTGTTAGCAACATTTTTTTTTTGATTTTATATATGAAATTGCTAATGTAAAATTATATTTGTCAAAAAAAAATTATAAATGCAAACAAGTCTGTCATTACTTATCACTGGTTAATGTATTAGTAATTTTTATTATTATGAACTAACGGACTCTACATACCTTATTTCTTTAATATACGTTTCTCTACATAAACATAGTTGCTCAACATTCGGCGTTTAGTCCCATAATCATAAGATCATTAAAATATAATGAATGATAGTCTTAGATGGATTCTTCCCTACAGCGATAATTTCAACTCTATTAAATGTCAAGAAAGGGTCCACGATAACATGTTATTAGCAATATTATGTTACGAGCGAACACCTTTCTATACAGGTGGCAATAAAAATACCATTTTCTCAAATATTCAAGTTTACATCAAAAACTAAAAGTATTTTTGTTTGTTTATTTAGAATTTAGACAAATGTCATCAAGGTAGTTAAACTTTCTAATTGAGACTTTATATTTTTAAAAATAAAATACTAAATTTAAATTAAAACTATTTATTATGTCCGATCGATTCGGAGATCATGACATTATTAAATTATAAAGTTAAAAATATTTCTCATACACAAGTTACAATGTGTTGCGACATTTAACATGAATTTATATGAAACAATGAAAGTGCTTATAACAATAATGGGAATATTCCGGTGGTCTCGCTGAGCCAGCGGAATAATCTCGCTTAGCCTAATATTGAGGGTTTGGGTGAGTGCATAACTCCTCCCTCCCCAAGTGCGAAATTATCGGGTTGTTCATATTTAATAACTTTCCGATGATTTCGCGAACAATTTATATGTAAGATTCTATAACGAAAAATATAAAGCAAAAATGAGAGTATACATAAAAGAAATAAAAATATAAAGATGTAAATTAAAATTTCACTGACACTAGGATGCCTTTCACTACTAATTATTTCACTATCACTAAAAACACTTTGCTTCAGTACCGCTGACATATATTTTACTTCATCCAAATTGATTCCCCTCATATTGAGTACGCGTGTACTGGATAATACAGGAGCTCTACCCATAGGCAGCTGTGGCAAAACTAAATCTTGCTTGGTTCCCACAGGATCACTCTCTATGAGGTTGACATGACTACGAATCTTTATATTCTTTACCTTAATAGTACATGGTTCGTCTAAGGTCATAACGTAAGTCCCAATAATAGAATATTTATTCACATCCTCATTACAGGTTTTAGTTAAAGTGTTTCTAAATTTCGAAAATAGTATCCAACTTGTAGATGTGATTCTTTGGACTCTTACATTCTCTATGTCAATTTCTCTTTGCACACATTGTGTTAAGTTATCTTCGAATTTTAAGAGTTGCTCGATACAAGTTATTTCAAGATTAGGAGTTTGGTGATGTTCGTTACACAAGAATTGTTCTCCAGCAGCGAGTGACCGGCATGGTTTTATAATCGGTAAGTATTTCGTACCCTTTGCCAACAGGTAGGGATATTTAGGGATAATGGAAAAGGTTTTATTATCTGATTTACGAAAAATAGGTAAGGAATATAATTTATAATAGTTATAAGTAATGTTATCCGTAATTGGAATCTCCATTATAAACGTAATCTGGTTTTGCTTAATATATGATTTAATATTAATTGTTTCCTCTAGTTTTACCAAATTTTCCGCACTCGGCGTATATAATAAATGTTCATTTTGAGATATTAAAACTAAGTGTTGTAATAGTTCAGTTGAATTAATAATACTTTGATGTAATATGGATATTTTACTGAAAGCTAATGCAGTCTCTATTTCTCCTAACTTAATGAATATAGTACGAAAGTTACTTACGAACAAATTAAAAAGACTTATTATATATGTGGTATACATTAAATGATTATCCTTAGAAACTAACTCCTTGATCATAGATTCAACTATTTTCAAACGTTCATCTAATACAACAGAATTTTGAATTAAAACTTCAGTAGTATTTATAAAACTATCAAGCATTTTAGATATTAAAGTAAATTTATTCCTCATTGTAGTTTGATCATTTGCGAGCTGAGAAATGACTTTCTCATATCTTACAGCGTCATTATAATCCAAATTTCCGGTAATAATTTTAATAAGAGAACCCAGTGGATTGAAAAGGCCTCTCTTGAAACGGGGCGTCTTGTGTTTGAGTCAACTGTAAAACAGGTTTAAAAGGTTTTCTATCGTATTTCATTTTACAGCATGTTTCACAAGCGTTAATAAAAGCTGAAATGGTTTCTTGCATATTGTGCCAAAAATAATTCCTACGTATACTTGCCAGTGTCTCCTTAATGCCGCGGTGACATGTTTTACCTTGATGATGTTTTAATACGATAGCTTTTTGTTCTTTTTCATTTTCTATAAAAATTACTCGCTCTGTACATTCGAATATTAGAACGGTATCCTTCCTAAATAATTCTATGACAATACTAGTAAACTGTTTCCGATGTTCATTATTTTCAAAATAAATGAAATATTTGGTTTTTGGTTTAATATACTCCTTTAAAAATTGTTTAACTAAATCTCTATTATAAGTTGGTAAAAATACTTCCAACACCTTTTGCTTTTCACGTGAAAGATCGCGAACTTGTATTTCATTCTTAAACCATGTATATACTAGAATTTGATTTGGCTTTGTGTCTATTGCTTCGTGTAATATTGGTATACCTAACGATTCTACGATTTTAGCGGAATGAATTGTGTCTGTTTGGGATGTTTCAGACGGTGACCTAACCGGATAGTCACATGTTCTAGGGGAACTCGGCACTGATAAGGTTTCAGAATCGGAAAGGGTTATAGGTTTTTCACTAGAACATTCTGATATAGTTATTGTACTAGAGTCGTTGCGTTGCCGTAGCCCTTTCTCTTTCTTATCAAAATTAACTACCATAGAGTCCTTTTCATCTTCTGAATGTGTGGCGTTTATTCTAAGCTTTTTTAAATTTTGTTTCAATATTTCGTCGGTGTCAGTCATTGTTTCGTTATTATTTTGTATGAGATTACATTCTGAAATATTAATATTCGATGTTTTAAACGCTTTGCTAATAGTCAAAGTCATAGGTCTATCTAAAGTGTTTTGAATTATTGTTGATGCATATCCATTAATACAATTTACTAATGCAGAAGGCATTCGTATACCAGGTGTAAACTCTTTAAATTCAATAACTGCTTCTCCCGAGTGTAAATCAGTAGGGATCTTTACTCGTTGTTCACACCGAGGTTGTAAATGAATGAGATAATTCAAATTATTAATTATAGGAATGTCAATGGTCTTAGTTCTCAGTAGTAAATGTTTGAGGTCAATAATTGCGTCCAATTGTTTAAGTAAATCGTTTCCAATAAGTCCGTCATAGCGTTCATCTACATCATATAAATGAAATTTATGATAATCCATAGTATTAAAACTCGGAAATAGCGGAATTTCAATAATTTCGTCGTGTAAGCTAGAAGCATGTGTGCTAATAACTTTAAAAGGTTCATATTTAATAAAATTAGGAAAATATTGGTAAGCAATACGGGGGCTAATAAACGAGCGAGTGCTGCCAGTATCAATCATTAATTTTGCATTAATTTCTGGAATAAAAACATGAGGTAATTTAAGATTCGGGTCACAATTTAATTCTATAATTTCTCTTTTATGCGAGGCTTGTGTTCGAAAATTTTCCTCGACTAGTGGAGCTACAGTATAATTGTCTGTTTCGTCAATAGGTGCATAAGGCACGTCCTCAACATACGGTTCGTAATTCATGTAATCATAAGGATCATAATCGTAGTAATAGTCGTATTCCAAATTTTCATTTTGCAAATCAGTTTCGTTTAACCTAAAACCTTGTTGAGCTATTTGAGGTCGCGGGGGTGCCGTTCTCATAGATATGTCAGTTGATTCTAAGCGGTTATTCTGAGGTGGTCTTTGACCGAACTGTTGTGGTGTCATAGTAGAATTTTGGGGATGCTTATAACCGAATTGTGGATTTTGGAGTGGCCTATACCCGAATTGTGGATTTTGGTGAGGCCTATACCCGAAATGTGGATTTTGGGGAGGCCTATATCCGAATTGTGGATTTTGGGGAGGCCTATACCCGAATTGTGAATTTTGGGGAGGTCTATACCCAAACGATTGAGGCTTATTATTTAATAATGTTTGCTGTGGTTTATATTCAAGTTTTGGTTGCTGTGTAAATTGAGGTCTAGTAGTATGGATTCCAAAATTAAATTTTTGCTGAGGGGTAAGACTATTTTGTATAAATGACGACCCTGAGACGTTAAGTGTTGGCCTCGGTGCCGTTGAATTATTAAGACTGCGATTACGTAGTTGATACTGTTCATGAAAATTAACCTCCTCTAAAACTATTGATAGAGCTTGTTCTAATGTACTAGGTGATTTAAGTCTCACAATTCGCACCATATTTTCTGGTAAATTATAGAGAAAAACATTTAAGGCTGTATGGTTATAAATAGCAATTTTCGCGTTTTTAACTTCTTCATCTGCCGATAAATTTACTTTAGATATTAACAGGGACCGAATATTTTGTATTCTGTTACAAAACTCTAAATAACTTTCCCCTGCTTTAATTTTACATGATTCGAGAGAAATTTTTATACATTCTTCGCTACGTGGGTCACCGAAATGTTGTTCCAATAATTCTTTCAGCTCAGGCCAAGTCTCTATATCCTCACGCTCGGATAGCAACGCGGCGGCGTCATCTATTAATCTACTGGTTATAGCATGTAAAACATAAATATTCTGTTGCTGATGACCACGAAATTTATTTATAATGTACTCACATTTCCTAAAAAATAAATTTAATATTCTTTTGTCACCACCGAAAAGAGGAATTAACCGTAACATTTCATTAGGTATTGGTACTACGCTATTTGACGCTAAAGATATTTCTCGCGATTGTTCCATTTTGTAGAGTAAAAATTAATAGAGAGCGCTGAAGTTTTAAATCAATCACAATTATTTTAAACTAATTTAAAACACACAAAAATATAAAATATATCAAAAACACATATAACAATAATATATATAAAATAGCACACAGTAAATTAAAAATATAAAAATAGTAGGAAAATAAAACACAATAAAATTCAATTTTTTTATTTTAATTTCACAATACATAAAAACAATTACGACCGATTTTTAGATCATTAATTAATGTTATTTATTTTTTTTTTTTTTTTTATAATTATTAAAATATTTTAATTATATTACTTCTAGACGTTAATTAGTCTATGGAGATACTTTTCTTAGAACTACAGTTTTAATAGAGTTTTATATTAAAACCAGATACGTTATAATGCGAGACGTTCAATCCCAAAATAACGCCACTTATATCTATTAAAAATCTCAAATAGAATGTGGGAATATAAGAAAAAGGAAGGCAAAGAGTTTTACTCACCGACCGATCGCTGATCCCATCTTCTTGTTCAACTTATTTCTTTGGTTCGTGGATAGCCTAAGTCTATTCGCACTGTACTCGCGATTTTTGGGCGAATTTGGACACCCAAATCTACAAGACACGCAGACCTTTAATAGACTATCCTACCGGCTGCGCCAGTTAAACTTTCTAATTGAGACTTTATATTTTTAAAAATAAAATACTAAATTTAAATTAAAACTATTTATTATGTCCGATCGATTCGGAGATCATGACATTATTAAATTATAAAGTTAAAAATATTTCTCATACACAAGTTACAATGTGTTGCGACATTTAACATGAATTTATATGAAACAATGAAAGTGCTTATAACAATAATGGGAATATTCCGGTGGTCTCGCTGAGCCAGCGGAATAATCTCGCTTAGCCTAATATTGAGGGTTTGGGTGAGTGCATAACTAGGTAGAGGTAATAAAAACATTCCAAACGTAACCGAACTTAAAATTTTATGAACTTTCTCACTTGTTTTCTTAGAAATGGCACAATATATTAAACACTATACTTTGAACGTAATCAGCACCGTGAATTTTACACTTTCCCACGTGTTTTCCAAACACTGTAATCCTTTGTTCACTTTCTATGCACCGACACTAAATATATGTATGTCACGCTGTATGATCCCATCCATTCATAGAGTTTCACAATGATACACAAAATACAGGAAAATGCAAAAATTTCCAAAACATACAGCTACATCCCGCAACTGCGCGCGCGCAACTGACATGGCGCCAGCCAACCGTGTAGAGCTTCATTGAGAAAGAAATAGCGCTACATGTTATCCGTTTACGTGACAAGGACAGATATGTAGAGACATCCCTTCATCAGAAGTCATACTCGTAGGTTTTAATTGAATCTGAATCATAAACGGCGACTCTCCTTTGCGGTTTAATTACTAGAAAGTTGAATATCGATCTATGTATACTCCTAATTTGTTAATTTCTGTTTTATATTTTATTGCAGCAATGATTATATACGTTTATTTCTCTTCAATAAAATTTATTATACAATATACAAACATTTAATGTTTGTTTTTCTGATTGTAAGTTAAATTTACTTCAATTTAATTTGCCAGGTGTGTCGCAGGGGCACAAAGAAAGAGTAAATTGACTGGTTGTCGGTTCGACTCCCACTCGAGGAGATGAAATATTTACATTTATATTCTTATTTCTTCGCTCTGGTGTCGAGGGGAAAGCGTGGCGTTGAGTTTAGCCACTCAACACGCAATGCCTCTAGCAATTGGCGGAAAGTGGGGAACGGAGTGTCTTAACACTAGGTTCCCTCTGTCTACCCTGCCTAGCGTGAAGCTGAAAAAAAAGGAAAAAAAGTTCAAATTATTTTACCAGATTACGTATGTTTATTTCTTTTTGCAAAAAATAAGTTATTTTTAGTGAAATATTACTTAAATTTAAAATATATGACTTGTAAGATAAACCAACATGAAGTATTATAAGCATTAAATCTTAACAAACTTGATAATATGTCTTCTTTTTGAGTTCTTTTTTATGATACAGCACCAGAGAAAGGATCCAATAAGACATTATACATCCTTATTTATTATGTATTTTTACGTTTATTATACATGAAAAATAAATAAATACATAAAAAATGTTTATATCATAAGCGACGTTTATTGGTACAAACTCTTAGTAGTATTATTAGAGGCATAGAATGTTACAGAAAATTTGACGGTTATGGATTTGATTCCCACCCCGGTGATTAAATTATTTTCATTGCCTCGTTATAATGACAACATAAAGAGAGGCATTGAGTTCTGCCACTCAGCACGCAAGTTTTCGAAGAAAGTGGGATATGGATTGTCTTATGCAATATGCAGTATATAACATAATTTATTAGATGGATGTTTGTCCTACTGATCGATGTTTTATTTAGTTTCTATATTGAAATTGGAAAAAGAGTGATTTAGCTATGGCTGATATAAGACAAACATTACAATAAAATACTGCATAAAATAACTTTACCACGGTGGTAGAGTGCATGCCTAAGATTATTTTTTTTAATTATATTTCTATAAAGAACAAATCTCCACTATTAGCCAACATTGTCCAGCATATTGAAGTTGCGTCTTATACTTACTTTATAATTTTGTCATGTTTTAGCATATTATAATTTCTTTTTCCTTAAACAATTTACTATAAAATTATACATGGTTTTCAATTAAATTATTCTCTACTTCGCCGATATCTGACATGTATTCATGTAAGCGTATCATTGAATTATGTAAAGGACATTAAAATACAGGTATCAACATATTGTGTTGATTAGTAACCGCGGCTCAGCAGGTAATTTCGAAAAGAATGCAGGATACGAGAGGTCCTCTCGTCGCCTCGAGCGGGCTTCTCGTATGATTTGCTACCAATCAGCGTAATAGCTCTACGCGAAGGCGCTCCTGCCAGTGTAAAATGTCCAAAGAAATACTGAGTTTTTTTTGTTATCTATAGTCTGTATTTCTGAAAATATGACAGTGGTTGTTAAGCTTTTTTTTAATTTAAGATTTTATTTTTTTATTGTGATTAAAAAATATATATAATTTTAAAAATATTTTTTAAATTATTTTTCTTTTTGATACTATCCCTATAATAAATGTAGAGACAATATAAATAACACAAAAACGTGTAAATGTATTAATGAATGTGTTGCTTAGTGCTATTAAAAAGATAGAGCTCAAGAAAATATTCTAAGTATTTCCCATTGCAGTAATATATGTATTAAAATTACATAACTTTAGATTGAATTTCAATAATTCAATCGTGATCTGATCTCTGGATTGTTGGAAACACGTTCCAAGTGTCTTTTAAATTCATAGTACCGCAGATGATGAGAGCACGCGCTTCGACTCTACCTAGCCATTTGCTGACTGCACCAAATACTCCTTTAAACTATAACGGTAAAGTTCGTTTTCAATTGAAAACATTTTATACTAAAATGAAATAGCAAGGAATCTCTTATCAAAGTAATTAGGACTTTAACACAATATAATAATGATTATAATAGCTTGACAAATCTATCAATTGGTAGCCAGTTAGTACAGTGGGCTGGTTGATAACGATTTAAGATTGATTTTATATTCTCTTTGAGTTCGATGCTACGCTACAGTCATATTGTAAAGTGTTAGGAATTATTTAGCATTCATATCGCTGAACGAGAACAGTGACCTAAATGTATTTGACAAAAATAGACAAAAGGCTTTACTGATTTCAGTTATGATTATTTAATTTTAAACAATAGATTTTGCATTTGTAATAAAAATATTGTCAATGTAGAGTTTGATAAGTTACCTACTAATCTTAAGGATTGAAGAGACACTCAAATAAAACTGACAATATAAATGTCCTATAATCTTTAATGAATAAGTAAACATTAAGTAGTTTCTTGTTGCAGAGAGTTTATTTCGATTGTATCCGAATATCTTTGTAAATATTATTAACCCTAGATAGATAACCATATTTCACTGTACACTAAAGATAACCATACGTCGACTCAACGTGCGAATGTTTGAGTAAGCATATTTTGGATTATGTATATCCTAGGTTTATGAATGTGATATTATATCTTAATGTATGTAATTGTATTGTGGGTAAATGAAAAACATTAGAGTTTATTTAAATTTTTATTACAAAAAATAAAAAAAAAACAAAATGAGGTACTTCTTACTTTATAAAACTTAAACATTTAGGAATCTCTCCGTCAGTCTTATTATTTGAGACATAAACTTTTTAAAATCAACTTTTTATATACTATATAATATTAGGAACCTAATTAAATATATTTTTTTATTAATTTTCGTCTCAAAGACACTTAGGACAGGCGCTGGACTTGTGCTCTCTACAAATGGGATTTTTACAGTTGTCGCACATAGTCTTTGTCATCCTTCTAATTTTTGATGGACAAAAGGCACAATATTTTCTTTTCTTTGGCTCAGGTAGACCTTCGATTTCTCTGGGCGGTTCGGCTTGTCTTTTTGGCAATATATCACCAACATTTTCTTTTACATTCGTCGGCAAAGTAAGCATTTGCTGCCTTCTCTCCATCCATGGGGTCATCAAGCTATTGCTGAATTTTTCATGAAATCTCTACGTCCCAGCGGTTTTTCTTTCTTATGTAAGACATTTTCACAGTAAATTATGTATGCGTTTATGAATGTCATATTCAAGATTCCATAAAACATAGCCATGGGCCACATGTTTGTTTTTCGGCTGCACGACATCGACGAGCACATTTGGTCGAAAGTGTCGACTCCCCCTTTTGTTTCATTATAAAAAGGAATCATATTTGGCTTGCCTGTGGTAGGATGAACAGTGCCTACTTCATCACATGATGATAAAACAAGCACCAATTTGCTCGGCTTTGGTTTGTATGACACTAATGTCAACGGTCCATTGTAACAGAACATAGATGTTCCTACTCGCCTGGACTGTATGTTTTTCAGCTCTTCAGGTATTTCCCGTTTATTCGACCTAATTGTGCCAACCAAGGTCAATTTGTATGGCTGTCTTGTCCTACCTTTAGTGGCTGTCCAACGATGACCGTTTTTGCCTCGAAGAGTTTGACGCTGTGGCATGAAAATATTACTCGGCATACTTGGCGAAGCATTTACAGGAGTTTCAGAGTTATTTTCAGACACATCTTCAGTATGCAATGTGTTTACCACTGGTGGAGCACTCACCTCATAGTCTTCAGCATCACTCTGTACTTCATCTTCTAATAAATTGTCTTCAGTTTCAATGTCCGACCCCTGAATCTCTGCATCGCTCGTTTCATGCAATAACCTGATTTCTGCATCGTTTATACGATTATGTGACGTCATTATGTCTTTTTTTTGTCGTGGGCGTAACAAGTAAAAAAATATGCACATTTATTTTCAAAAAAGGCACAATAACACATTTTCCCAAAAATATAAAAACTAACACTAAAGATAACCATACGTCATTTCGACGTAAGGTAGGTAAATATTGACGAAAGTATTGCACTTACCGGAGCGATACGGATGTGTCCTGCAAGCTCCGAGGGCCGACTGAGTTGACAGGAACGGCCAATTTAGTAACGCAAAAAACAAACGATTTATGTCGATTTTTCAAAATCGATTACGTCGATTCGACGTAGGTTATCTATCTAGGGTTAATATATTAACAATATGAAAAAATCCACAAATTGTAAGTTCAAAACTCTATGAAATTGTGCTTAAAATAAAGTGAGCATATATAACTTGTGTTCGAATTCCGATAGACATATTAGATTCGGGAAGTATGCAAGCGTGGCAGCCGAGTTAGGACCCATTGTTTCCCACAATACTCGCAGTGGTGATTTATTGCAATTGATGGCTGCTTGGGACATTCTAGAACGCTATGTTATATTATTCTACACAACGGTTTTCCTCTGTGTTTGGCAAAAATAAATATCTATACATAATGAAGAAATTTAGAAAATGCTAAATTGTATTAGTAAAGTTCAAATGTTGTATGTTCTAAGTAAAGGTTGATATTAGACATATAGATTTGTCATATTTAAGATATTACGAATCGATAGCCGTGCGAGCTAATTTGTTTTTGTGGAGTATGAAACGATGAAAACCTGTTTTTTTTTTAATTTTGGTGGAAATTTTGGGAAATCCTCCCGTAATGCTCTCCAAGGACAGTGCACCTCCGCGTAGTTTCGGGTCAGGTATCTGTCAGTAACACAGTAACGGACGGGCTCTCTTTATACCTAAATTAAATGGTACGTTAGCTGTTCTGAACTGTAGGTCATGAAGTCATGTTATATACAAAAATGTTCAACAACAACAGTTTATGTTCACGCCGTAGTGACGCAGTGCTACAACGTCTTTTTGTAAACGCAATAGTTCATGATTCAATCACCCCTCAGCGATATGATTATATTAAAATTATTTTAATTTTTTCGCTCTTGTTGACAAATCGTGGAATTGAGATAGAGACCCAACACGCTATTTCTAGAAAATGGGACGGAAAAACAAGATTAGTCTACTATACTAGAGGAAGCTTTAATTTGTAAATTTTAACACATTTGTAACTGTAATGTAAATCCACAGAAAAACGTACACTCTTTTATATAAGAGAGTTTCTTTCCCATTATGTTTTCTTATTGAAATCGTTTGCAATATAAATTAAACTACTACAATAAAATGATTGTAAATATAACGTTAATGCATATTGTTACATAAATTACAATACAAACTTTTATTTTATTGGCGCGGAAACAGTTTGCTATAAAAATGTTTTAATGACGTTTTATTGATTTGCTTCATTAAAATATTACGGAGATATGAGGAATAATAAATAACATTTAATATTCAGTGATAAAAATATTAAAAGTTCCAACTTATGAGAATATAAAAAAAAATGTAGTGCTTCACGTTGTATCTTGCACTTTTAACAGGATAGGTAGAGGGGTCAATTTGTTAAAACACTCTCTTAGCCATTTTTCGATTCATTGCGTGTTATGTAGCGGAAATCATCGTTTTGTTTTGTTACCAAAGGGAGGAAATGAAATTAAATGAATAATTCCCCCAAGTGGGAATCAAACCCACACCGCCGTGTTTACGGCGCACGCTTGTGCCCCTGCTCCACGATGGCCTTAGCGCCGGCCGGCCTTTTATATAGAGAATTTATTTTTATACAAATGTTACATGATGAGGCCGTCGCAGCGGAGGGGCACAAGGGAGTGACTGTAAAACGATGGTTTTGGGTTCGACCCCCACTCGAGGAAATTAAATATTTATTTAAATTCATATTTCCACTTCTTTACTCTGGTGTCGAGGCAAAGAGCGACGTTGAGTACCCACACTCAATACGCAATACCTCCCAAATTCGGCGGAAAGTGGAGAACGGGGCGTAGTAACGCTAGGTCCCCTCTGCCTACCCTGCTGTGCGCGGGATACAGCGTAAAGCTGATTTAATTACATAATATTTTCAGTTACAATCCACAACATTCTTATACATTCAATTCATATTGACTTTTACGTTTTTTTAAAGTTTAAAATTTAAAAATAATAAAAAAACTTTTAAAAATAAAACTTCCGTTAACGCGCCCTTTCAACTGCCAACTTGTTCAGCACCTGCTCTATTTGACCGCACTTAAATATCTTTTTTTTTGACCTCCGGTCAAGGAGTCATGATTATATAAAATAGCTTCACGCGTTTTCTTAGGAACTATTTAAATTCGTTTCAATTTGGTAAATGCATATATAAATAGATGTGTTGTAGGTTCGATTACTACTTAGTATGGTACCAAATGAGAATGGAATCTTATATCTTAGAAAGTAATAAAAAGTAGAGTTTCGTGTACGTGCTGTTGAATTCACAACACTATATCTGGAAAATTGAGAGTAAACACTAGGTTTTCTCCGCACATATCGCTCTATGACGAAAAATCGTGACTGCTGCTGCTTTTTTATTGAAAAAAAAAAGTGTTATTAATAATCCCCCTTAATAATCCCCCTTAATAAACCGTCTGTTCCTTTTTTTTAAACTCCAACAAAATTATGCATAAACATTATTAAAGTAAAATGCAAAAGTTAGTCAAAGACCAAAGTGACTTTCAGCTATAAGTTCTATAGTAGTTATCTACAGTAAAAACGAGGGGCCATAAATTTGATGGCGCTATCTGTTCGTGTAGAGCTGCTTTTAAGATAAAACGTCCTTATGCTTTTATAATATTGATTTGCAAGACTTATTTTAATTTTAACTTAACGAACTTTATTTATGTAACTTCATTTATTATAAAATAATTATTTTTTCATATTACGTTTTATAGTTGTGACTACAAATACTATTCGGAACTTAATTTAGGCAAAATCTAGAGAGCTACATACTAATTTCGGTCTTCATCTGCAACAGTCGGGATAGAGCAAGACCTAATAAAAACAATGTCGTTTCCTCACTCACTCCCATCTGTTTAGTAAAATCGTTAGCAATAGATTTTGTCTCTACCTCGCATAATACGATGTGCTAAGAATAAAGTGACTACCTCTTAAGTAGTTGCCTCTTTTTTCTAAGCTTGTATCAAGTCCTACTCGACCGTTTTGGTTTAGGTATTGCTCGTAAGTAGCGTGTTTAAGCAACAGGTATTCGCTTTGATCGCCGCAGGAGACCAATTAGAAATTGTTGAAGTGAAATCGTTTACTCTATGTGGTGTTTTATCTTGTTATCTCAGATTTTTACTAGTTATAAGTGATTGTATGTTGGAGTAGGTGTTATAATAGCACAATAAAAAATGGTGAAATGTTCTTTTTAAAAAGGCTAGTAGTTAAAATATTAGTATAAACCTCTTTCATTAATTTAAGTAAAAATTGCCTAAATAAAAGTTAGTTTTCCATGAATTCACCGTGCGACTCATTGTGTTGCAGGAAGAGGATCTTGGAACAACCTGGTACTTAAGTGTGGGTGGAAATGATGGAACTGGTACTGCTGCGAAATATGAACTGGTGACTTCTAGAACGGCCGAGATATTTTATTTTGATTGAAAGAATTTTGTCATTTTATTGTATTTCTAATTATGAATTATGTACTTTATTTTAACTTTAATTATTATGTTGTGTACTAGTGAATAACTTAAAATAGATTTTCTTAACTAAAAGTAAATATTTTTTATGAATAACATTACTAATATAATTCTATAAAAAATTAGTCAAAAATAGAGCCAGTAAACAGTTAAATGTGAATAGATGAAGCAATCATCTCCTTTTCAGAGGACATTTAAAAATCACAGTACGAACGAGGAAACCATTAGTCACTGCTATACTTACACAACTGACGCGGATGAACAAAAAATCTTACAACTACATCTCCTGCAAATCAAGCTCAACTCATCTTTATGTAAGAAGAAATGATTAATGAGTGACAAGAAAAGTCAATTTTTTCTATGTGAAATTACAACTTTACAGCGCATACCTCACATCCTTAAGTCCAGCTAGACCCGCGTGGTTTAATAGAAATAACTATAAAAATGTGTGTGACATATTCTTTGTAACCGAGATAATTTTGACCATAGATACAGTAGAATATTTTTTTTTAACTTCACGCTGTTCCCCGCATAGTAGAATAGGCAGAGAAAACCTGGGAACCTAGTCTTAAGACACTCCGTTCTCATCAAGAGACTTCCATTTACCACTTTCCGTCGCATTGAGGTGCGCATATATTATAGGTGCGCATGGCATTGAGGTGCGAATTTTTGGAGAATGAGAAAATTAAATCATTAAATATTTCATGCCTGAGTAGGAACCGAACCCACATCCGGCACGCTTATGTTTTATGATATTTTTTGTCTGATCTTTGTCAATCCTTCAACTGACTCTACATTATTAGTAGTAAGTAGAGCAATAATTCAATGTTTTTGAGCTCATTTCAATATGCCGGAAGATGATTTTAATCGAAGCAGTCTTCATTAAGCTTCGTAGTTAATTAATTAAGAACATCCGGTTGAGTTTTCTATTGATTGTGAGATATTTGGATGTCCATTTAAATATAATGACTTGGTTAATACGATAAATTAAATGTAAAAGACGCGTGCTTGTATAACAATTTAATTAAAAATATCTGAATACGGAAGGAAACAGGCACACTGTTTGGTACAAAGAAAAATAACATTAATAGAAAACTTAGAATTATATTAATAGAAAGATTCAAATTTAGTTTAATTAAAAAATACCTTATGCTAGATTGGCGCTTACTGACTACAAAAATAACATATTACAAATAGTTAAAATAAAAAATAAATCAGCTTCACGCTGTATCCCGCACACAGCAGGGTAGGCAGAGGGAACCCAGTGTTTTTTAGACACTCCGTTCCCCACTTTCTGCCGAATTCTGGAGGCATTGCGTGTTGAGTGGCAGAACTCAACGCCGCGCTTAGCCTCGACACCAGAGCGAAGAAATGGAAATATAAATTTAAGTAAATATTTCATCTCCTCGAGTGGGGATCGAACCCACAACCAGTCGGTTTACAGTCACACTTCGTGCCGCTGCGCCACGACTGGCCTCCTAGTTAATACTAAATATATTAATAACTATTAATAATTTCCTTGTTTGCTCTTTTTTGATGTGATTAATATAAATTTTTCTACTTTTTATTTTGCTTGTTTATATATATTATTAGTTTTGAGCCAGTTTTTGGAATATGTTTTATTTAAAATTATTTATTATATAAAATGTTCTATTTTTGGATATAATGAACATCAAATGAACAAAAAATGAACATCAAATGTATAATTATTTAAATTGTTTTTGATTACTCAATTGTAATCTAGATACAATGTCAGTAGCACATAACTGCCAATTTCCTCTAATTCCTATCGAATGTTGAACCGAACGAAACAATGACAAAAGTATAGAATAAATTCAAATCAATTTCACAATGGAATCGACTTATAAAGAATTATCTGAGAGCTCTATTGTTATTTGTATTACAGTTATAATTATAAAAAGATCGCCATTTCGCTTTTGTATACCTTAAAGATAAGATAAATCAGATTTGTTTATTCAAGGCTCAGGCACATTCTGGTAATATTTTCAAAAAATGTGTGTTGTACCTTCATACATTGTTTTTGTATTAAAAGTATGAATTATTGTAATTTTTTTCATATAGGTTACATATGTATAGTAACCAAAATCCTTATATTGAGTAGAGTATGGAGGATAGTCGTTCAGGTTCTCACTGCCTTCCCAGTTACATGTGGGGGGAGGGTGACAGCGTAGAACAACAATACCGAAATCCTTTCAATCCAAATGTATAAAAAATCATAGTAAAAAAAATATAATGATATTCTTTTGACTGTGGTTTTTTAAATGTCTTTTAAATTACAAGAACAATAGAAACAGAGGTTAAGTTTAAATTATTGAAATTGTATGTAATTTAATGGGCGACCAGGGATGAGTTACATGGTCCACTGGCCTTGGACAATGACGGGTTGATTCCATCAAAGGAACTTTTCCATCAATATTGATGTACTTTTATAATGGATAAAACATAATCGAAGAAGGAAGAAGGTTAGAAACTTAAAACAATTGTATTAATATGGATATGGATACCGTCATGGCTCAGCGATATAGCTTATAACTGTAAGGGCGATGATTGTGGGTTCGATATGAAATATTTATAAAGTAAACAATGTTCTTATTGATTGTACCCAATGCGTTGGTCCTGCAATAAAAGTAAAAAAAAGTTTTACCTCTTGTCATGTCTCTTATTGTAAGCTAAATATTTTGCATTTAATGCACTAGTGTAGGATAGTACTTCTTCAAATATTACCTGAAAAAGAAAAAAAAAAGATTATAGTCCAAAGAGAGATTATAAAAAATATATTCAAATATATAATCTACCGAACGAGGATCAAACCCGTAACTTTCGCGATACAATAGACGCCGTCCCATTGCGCTACAATACCCTCATGTAAATTAACATGTCAAGGCTAGTTAATTAATCGCGGATTCGTTTTCGATGATATCTGCTCGCGCTTGCGTGTCTGTCCGCGCACGCCATACCTCCTTATTTCTTCCGTCCTTCCACAGGAGGATAATTTAAAATGTTTTATTATATGAAGTTATGTCTGTATATCTAGATATAATCAGCTATGAAAGATTTATTGCAAATGAACATAATATATAAGTTTATTATCTGTAGTTTTTTGTTTTTTTTTATTATTGCGAATCGCATTAAAGTGTGAAGTGCAGTACATTTTTTGATTCAATAACTTTGTTTTTTGGAACAATACTTTTAAAATGTAAAATATATTTAATAAATAGCATTCTATCTTATGAAATGATAAATCTAAGCAATTATATTTGTGTAGCGGAAATTGTAACAATCTCTCTACAGAGATGCCAATAACATAAATAAGCTGCAACATGTATAAGCATTTCATCGTAGCCCGATGAGAACGTTTAGCTTAGTGGTCAAAGCGCTTGGACGGTTTCTAAACGGCGCGGGTCCATATCGTGTCACGTTTATTTTTTTTATATATATTTAATAAAATGTTAAAGATTATTCTTTTGTAATTGTGAAATAATACTTCAAATATGTTTTTTAGGGTTCCGTTCCTCGAGAGAAATAAAGGACCCCTTATTACCCCTTACGTTGTCTGTTAAGATTTATCAAGATGAAATTTATATCAAATACTCAATCTACTGTTTCTTTTTTTTACCTTTTTGTAATTGTTTTAGCCTGAATATAATCGCGCAATCGGGCAAATTAAATGTTTTCATTTACTTGTTTTAGTAATAGGACAATGCCCGGCGTTGAATACCGCCATTTATCACACGATGTTTTTATAGATGGTGAGTGGCGAACGAAATGTTTTAAGGCTAGGTTCCCTCTTCCTGTCCTGCTATATGTAGAATTATATCGTGACGCTAAACAAAAGTACTTTTGTCTTGTATTTTTTCATGGAATTCGTTCAATTTGCATTTAGTGACCAATTCGTCAAAGTAGTCATATTGTTGTGACGTACAACAATACACAAATGACAGCCCCATTGTGACGGTGCTCGTACGAAGCGAGACGAATGTGTGGCATAGAAAATTGTTGAATAATCGATCTTAAAATGTTATTTTTTGTACTTATCTACATAAAAGGAATACATTATAGTATTTTATAGAATTTATTTCACTAATTAAAATAAAATTACCTGTTTTGGGTATTAGGAAATCTTACGGAATGTGGGGAACGGAAATGTTTTAATGGGAACGAAGGGTATCTTACTAGGCTTCCCAATTCCCTCTGCCTCCCCTTCTTTGTGTGGGATACAGCGAGAAGCTAAAAAAAGCAAAACTATGTAAAAAAAATATGTAAAAAAACGCATTTAGCTAACTTGTATTTACTAGCTACTATTTTAACGAGCCATTTCTCTCCTGTTTTTTAGGTTTCTAGCTTTCTTTACGTTTCTACCTTAAGTACTCTAGACTTACAAATTCTTTTTATACTACTATTAACAACGAAAGTTTTATCTAAATTTTTTATATGTATCTAGTAGATCTAAAGATGTGCGTGTACACGTAGAAATATATTTTTTTTATTATTTTATTATATCAATTGATAGATGTAGATTTAAAATTCTTTTATATCAAGAATTTTGAATGTATAAATATTAATGTATTAATATTATGAGTCTCAAAGCAATAATCTCGCGAGACCGTCGTGGCACAGGGACACAAGCGTGCGACTGTAAACGCGACGGCTGTGGGTTCAATTCCCACTCGAGAGAATGAAATATTTTCATTTCTTCGCTCAGCTATCGAGACAAAGCGCGGCGTTGAGTTCCGTCAAGAGAAATGATAAAAAGAATGTCTAATCAATACGCTCTCAGGTTCCCTCTGCCTACTCCGCTATGTGTGGAATACACCGGGATACTAAAAGAAATATGTTCAATAACAATAAACATGTCTCGCGTCGTCGAGAAACTAACAGTTTTATTTTATTCACATCGGAATATGCGCTGTAAGTACATTTACAAGATATAACGTAATTCTATTACTTATGCGTACTATTCTGGTACTTTACAATAAATAATAATAATACAAAAGAAACATTTGTCTTTTTAAGAAATTTCATATTATTAAAGGCCGTCGTAGCCTAATGGCAGTGTCTGACTTTAGACGCGATGTTTGTGGATTAAACCACTGTGGTGGATATCATTTTCTCTCTTGGATAACAAGACAAAGTTTAGTTGAATTCAACTCCACCCGCGATATATCAAATTGGGCGGTGCGTGGGTGACGCAGTGTCTTGACACTAGATTCTGTTTGTTTATCTGCTATTTGCTGTATACAACGTGGTACTAAAATAAAACTATTATATTATTTCTTATATTTTAAGTGTTATTCCACATTTAGAAAAGAAAAATACTTATTTGGTATATATTATTTTTAATAATATTAATAGGTTGCAATCCACTTCTTTGTGTCCTAGAGGGGAACAGATTACGATCTTAGGTCTATGTTCCAGGGTTCTCTCTGCCTGTTCTGCTCCACGCAGGCAGGACCCCTCAGCCTACCCTGCCACATGCGGGATACAGCGTGAAACTAAAAAAAATACTATTCAAACCCCGTTACTTTGTCCAGAATACGTATACTGTACAATATACACTGTACGTACAGTAGTCGGTGTCAAACGGTGACATCTATCACCATTCTCCACGGCCGTCTCTCTCGTTCGCTGGGGTACTTGTGTCATAATCATTTATAATTTATTATAACTTAAATATGTTTACCATTATAGCACTGTAGTAGTAGATAAGTGAATATATAAGGTGGTCATTAGTTCATTTTCTGGTAAAAGGAATCTGTTTTCATCCCCTAATCTTATTATTCAAAGCACGGCGTTGATATTCAAGCCGTAATATTTTTTATTAATTGGATTGTTTTTAGCTTTACCTTTTATTCCGTAGATAGAAGGGCAGAGGGAACCAGGGAACCTAGTGTTAGGACCCTTTGTTTCTATTGAATCAACACTTCCAATTAAAGCCGAATTCTGGAGGCATTGCGTGTTGAATGGCGTCCAGTTTTTTCATTATTAATATTTAAAAATTTAAATTAAGGCAGGTAGGTAGGCAGAGGGAACCTCTCTGGAGAGGGAGGGAGGGAAGTGTTAAGACACTTAGTTACCCACTTTCTGCCGAATTTTAGAGGCATTGTGTGTTGAGTGGCAGAACTCAACGCCGCGCTTTGCCTCGACACCAGAGCGAAGAAACGAAAATATAAATTTAAGTAAATATTTCATCTCTTCGAGCGGGGATCGAACCCACAACCAGTCGGTTTTACAGTCACACTTTGTACCACTGCGCCACGACTGGCGCATAGATATTTAAAGTAGCTGTAATATAAAAAATGATATGAAAATTTTAGTTCTGTATAGAAATGAAAAAAATACAATTACTTATTTATTAATTTAGTTATGATTAGAAACGGTTCGAGTAATCTAATATTGGGTACAACGGACAGAAAATTATTTTTTGTAGACACATTGTACTCTTACCTCCTACTTCATGTGATTGATTGTTGGGTAGAAAGCTTTATTAGAACTAATTTATGATATGATTTGTTTTTATTTTACATTTATGAACGTCTTGTTATTGGAATTTTACTTTTGTCTGTTTTCTGTATCTGCTCACTGTTTAAACTGGTTTTTGTCCAGACCACAGTGATAATGGAGCAGAGGTACAACGTACGACGGTAAACTTCATGGTTTCGAGTTCGATTCCCACTTGTGGGAACGAAGTTTTTTATTTCTTTACACTGGTAAGAAGATTAAGCGCGACGTAACTAAAGTGACGTCGCCATAGTAAACATGACATGCAATGTCTTTAAAATCGGACGGAAAGTTGTGAACGGAGTATCTTAACAGTAACTTCTCTCCGCCTACCACTGTCCATAGTCGGAATTTAAGTAAAATATACTAATTTTGGTAAAATATAAGACAATTTACCAGAAACAAGGAGCCAAGCTGCCACTTTTGCTAACACAGTACCCTCAAACTGACGATAAAAATACCGAAATTAGTATAATTGCCGTACCTAACAGATTCTACCTGTCAGCCACGTCCACGAGCACGCCGCTCTCGCCTCCAGCGCGTACAACCTAACATTAGGGACCATTATATCTATGAAGAATTTGTATTGTTTTATTTTTTGTTTAATGTTGATCGTTTGGTAATATTTGGGATGGATACTGTTGAGATGAGGAAACAACTAATTTGTTGGTAATGCTGATGCTGAGGTTTCTTGGAGGTACGTCAATTCATTATTAGATATATACATATACATATGCTGCTGTGTACATTTCTATCTTCTTCTTCTTCTTCTTCCTGGCATTAATCCCGGCTATTTGCCAGGGTCTGCCTTCCCACTCAACCTACTCCACTTTGCACGGTCTTTAGCGTCCTCGGTGGTTAGACCATTGGCTCTCATGTCCTGCTTCACGACATCCAACCAGCGCTTCTTGGGCGTGTGTACATTTCTGTATAAAAAATATATTATTTTTCAATTCGCCGACCTGGTAGACTAGGCACTGCACTGAATCCCGATAAAAAGAAAATTCGGCGAAAATTGGTGAACGGAGTGTCTCAACACTAGGTTTTCTTTGACTTACTATTCTATTATGAGGCGGAAAAAGGCGTGAAGCGGTTTAATTTAACCCCAAATAGCTATAAACAAAAGTAACAATATGTGTACAAACGAGTGGAGATACTGTGGCAGTAACCGGCGATCCCGATATCCGGAGCGCAGCGGGGACCCTTAGTTGTATATAAAGCTCAGTACATATTAAATACGTCTAATATATGAATGAAATAAAATAAATACAGCCGTATGCTAAAAAATGGTACTTGATTTGGTAGTTTTTGTTAAAATATGATGACTCGATTAATAATTTATTTATAAATAAATAAAATAAATCAGCTTCACGCTGTATCCCGCACACAGCAGGGTAGGCAGAGGGAACCTAGTGTTAAGACACTCCGTTCCCCACTTTCTGCCGAATTCTGGAGGCATTGCGTGTTGAGTGGCAGAACTCAACGCCGCCCTTAACCTCGACACCAGAGCGAAGAAATGGAAATATAAATTTAAGTAAATATTTCATCTCCTCGAGTGGGGATCGAACCCACAACCAGTCGGTTTTACAGTTACATCTCGTGCCGCTGCGCCACAACTGGCCTCAATAAAAGTATAATAATTTATTTTTAATTATATATAGAGGATTTATGTTGGTAAATGTTTAGTTTTTGTTTTTGTTATGATCCATATGTGGTAATGACATCTGACAGTAAGAAAGAAGTAGAAAAAAAAACTTAAGACATTTTTTTTATCGCAGCTATTAAATATTTATTATAGCTAACATGTTTAAGGAAGTCGAGGTGGTACTTTGATACAGCATATGAATGTATGCACTGTGGTTGTGGGTTCGGCTCCCGCTCGGGAGAATGATTATATTTAAGTTACTTTCCTTTGTTCCTTCAGGTGAACAAAGCGCAGAGTTAATTTTCGAACTAAGCACGCAATATTTGAAATTTGGACAATATGTGGAGAACGGAATGCACTTTAGATACCTTATATCTATCCCGCTACATGCGGGTTACTACAGCGTGAAGCTTCTCTGCTCTTTTGTATCACTCATGTACCCATAGCGTTAGAGCGCGCTCAGTGGGCGGCGCTTGACGAAATGCTCTACAAGAATAATAAATAACCCCAAAACGATTGCTCTTGCCTAAATGTATTAGGAAAAAATATAATTGATACGTCTTATATGTCTTCTTGGAATTAATAATATTTCCGAGGCCAGTCGTGGCGCAGTGGCACAAAGCGTGACTGTAAAATCGACTGGTTGTGGGTTCGATCCCCTCGACTCGAGGAGATGAAATATTTACTTAAATTTATATTTCCATTTTCTTCGCTCTGGTGTCCAGGCAAAGCGCGGCGTTCAGTTCTGCCACTCAACACCCAATGCCTCCAAAATTCGGCAGAAAGTGGGGAACGGAGTGTCTTAACATTAGGTTCCCTTTGCCTACCCTGCTGTTTGCGGGATACAGCGTGAAGCTAATTTATTTTTTTTAATAATATTTTTTGCAGGTTTCAACCTACCTGCACTATAAAGGTTCATTTTAGTTCTACCTATCAACTATAAGGAAATTAAATTTAGTTGTAGCTTTATACATTTGACAGTTTTGAAAAAGATCCCAGCCGCAAAACATCAACAGCCATTTAAGAGACATGTGGCGGGACCTAACGCTTCGCTTTGTCTACAGCAAAATTATAGCTTTACTGCACTAAAAAATTGTTACACGGACTCATAATAGCGTCGATAATTAGGCAAATAAATAGTGCTAAATAGTATGAAAATATTAAATGACTTAATTAAAAATTTCATAGTTAAATTACCATTAACAAAGCGAGTTTCGTCATCTACTCGGTCCACTAAGTACGGCGGCGTGACGACGGAATCGATCTATATATAAAGAATCGATTAAAATACGATTTGTCGCTGTCTGAGACCATTTCCTTATTTAAGAGAGTTCTTTTAAGAAAAAAAATATGGAAATGCACTAATAGCCATCATCATCAAGGGTTTAGAAGACCTCCCACGTCGTTCTACTTGGAGACGTACGGACTGATAGCTTCGCGTTTTTCCCTTTTAGCGGAGTAAGCAAAGGAAACCTAGTGTCAAGACATTCCGTTTCCCACGTACCGTCATTTTCGAGATATTCCGTATTAAGTGACGGGATTCAATTCCATGCTAGGAAATGAAAATATTTCATCGCCTCTAGTAGGAATTGAATTCACAATGGTCGCGATTACGGTCACACGCTGTGCCAATGCGAATACAGCTGCCTCGGCGAAAATTTTAATTTGAACATAGCGGGATTCGAACCTGCGCTTCTATGAAACCGTCAAACGAGTGCTCTGACCACTAAGACATACGTTCTTATCAACTTACATTATGAAGTTAGTTTATACGCTCGTTATAACTTTGATTGGGTAGTTAGATTCTGTGTATGGCATCTCAAAGATTATTGCTAGAAATGATCATTTGACAAGGACGACGTCAAACCTAGTTTATATCATTCCAGTGAGCGGGTTTCGAATCTACTACCATCGCATTACGCATACGTTCAGATCTCCCACTACGGTACGATGACCTCAAAATATGTATATTGGATTTTTTTAAAATCATATTAAGAGAAGTGCATCTACTACAGTTATTTTCAATCAATATGAATCCACTGAGCGTTCGGGACTAAGCTCTACAGTCTATCTTTATTAGAATAGACGCCCTCAGTAAGCCACTGCGGTGGCCGCTGTCGCAATATTGGCCATTTTGTAGGTGTTTCACTAATAAGTCTGACTCTACTGAAGTCGCGGTGGCGCAGGGGCACATACACGTACACATGCTGCAAACGCAACAGCTTTGGATTCGATCTCCTTTCAGGGGAATGAAATATATAATGTTTTTTCCTCGCTCTGCTAACAAAGCAAAGTACGGCGTTGTGTTCTGCCACTCGACACGCAATGACAACAAGAATTCGCACATGTTAATGGGGAGCATCATCTCAATGAGAAAAAAAATTAAAACTAGATCGTTAATTATACTGATACTAAATATATCAGATAGAATAGTTTTTACACGCGTCTCTGGGTGGAGAGGAGAGGAGAGGGCTTTACCCCTCAAGAAATCGTCAATTAACAGAGAGCAAATTATTGATTTAATACATATTTTTGACAAAATATTCCCGCATTTCCAACTGCAATTACCAAATCGCACATTAAAAATAAGAGCTAGCAACACTCCTGTGGTCCGACTTATTTCTCTATTAAAATAATGAGAGGATTGCCAACGTTTTATTGTTATTTTATCGTTCGCTTCGTATTGCGCGGATTAAAATCGCTTTAAAATTTTATGTCCGCCGTTTAAATTTTGGCAATAAAAGGCTTACACCGCATTTGGGCGGCTGCATTGCGATATATAGCTGGTTCGTGTTATTTATGTGAAAAAAAACAAAAGAATATTTCTTTTTATAGCTTCACTTTATCCCGCATTAATATAATAATTAACACAGTGATAACTTTCCGTAAAACCAGTATTGAGAATTTGTGTGATAAGTGGTGGAACTCAACGCCACGCCTTGTCTTCTTATCAAAGTTAAAATATTACACGTTGCAATCAGATTCATGTCCCACTGTGCCACGACGGCTGATGTGCCGCAATATTTGTTAAATACATTTTTTTACATTAAGATTCGAACCCACTATGCAATATGGCGAGTGAAACTACCAAACAGATCTTTAAGAATAGACGCCACTGCGATCATACTTCTAATAATGTAAATGTGAAATTTTGTGTGATGGGTGATTGTACCATGCAAAAAGTACTGAACAGATTTGGATGAAGCTTTCTAGTAATATTGCTAATATATCAGAATAACACATAGGGTATAATATAATAAACGGGCGAAGCCGCGTTTGGGGCTAGTTCTCATATAATCGTACACTGTTTCCGTTTCTCACGGCCCACTGAGCGCGGTGCCCCAAAACGTTTTCCAAATGATTAGTTTCGTGTGATTTGTCTCACCGAAAATTGCTACGTCTCAAATGAACTATTTTTTTTTTCATATATATGAAGTATATATATACTAATTTTATGATATTGAAGTTTGTTTGGTTGTGCGCACTAATCTTAGGAAGTGCTGGTTTGGATTGATTTTTTTTAGCTTTACGCTATTTCACGCATATAGCACGGTAGGCAGAGGTAACTTAGTCTTAAGAAACGTTCCCCACTTTCCGTCCAATTTCCGAAAAATTGCGTGATAAGTAGGTGTACTCAATGTCGAAATCAAACCCAAAACCATATATTTTTTTTTGATGCAACCATATAAAATTTATAATGTTTCATACACAACGCTCAGCTACACTTGTTATTATCAATTGACCACAAATGTGAAGGTAAAAATTGATTTTTAATTTTCTAATTATAATATGTTTATATATTATTTAAATTAATTTTAAATTATTATTATTATTATTATTTATTTTATTTCAGACACATGTCCATATTTTGTTATTATTACAAGACAACCTTAAAAATCTAATGTTAGTAAATAATAAAAAGTAGACAAAGGGAAAAGAAAAACAAAATCAGTCCTTAGCCAACATGTAGCCGTACCCAGTGGCGCAGAATTTTTGAGTCCCAGCGGTCAGCCAGTGCAGACAGAATGCCGTTCGAGCTAGTTCGTAACCTATGGAGCGTAGATGCACTCCTTTTACGAATAATAGCGTGGAAGTCATCAACACGCCTCTCAGCAAACATTCCGGAAGCACTACAGTAGCGCGGTAACCCGAACAACACTCTGAATGCATTGTTATACTGGACTCTCAGGGCGCCGTACGCACGCTGCGTATACCTAACCCAAAGGCTGCAGGTGTAGAAGGATTGACAATAAGCCTTGAACAATGTTACCTTTACAGAATCAGTACACCGTGCAAACCTTCGGGCCAGCATATTACAGCGCACGGCCAGCGCCCTGCGCTCTCTCTCTAAGTCCACATCATCGCTGAGGCAGTCTGACACCCAGTGACCCAGATACTTAAATCGCTCTACTCTTTTTAAAGCAGTGCCCCCAAGATACACCGGTGGCACATGGGTACAAACTTTCTTACCTGACTTAAACACCAGGAATTCGCTCTTTTTTGCGTTATATCTCAGTCCCTGGGCCTCAGCATACCTCTCACATACACGCAACAACCTACGCAGCGCACCAATAGATGGGCTGAGCAATACCATATCGTCGGCGTAACTAATATTATTTACGCAGACGCCTCCCACATGACAACCGATATTGCTACTTCCAAGCTTACCCAGCAGCCCGTTCATGTATAGGTTAAATAGACGAGGCGAAGTCAGGCCCCCTTGTCTCACCCCGCACTCCAACCCATACATTTCAGAGTGCTTGCCTTCCCATTTAACCACGTTACGTTGATTGTGGTACCAATATTGCAAGACAGATGTAACCTCGCAGGGTATATCCGTCTCTTCCCTTAGTTTCTTCCATAATACATCATAGGATATAGTATCAAAAGCCCTAGATAAATCCAGAAAACAGGCGTATACTGGAGTATTTCTAGATGTATAATACTGTACAGTCTGCTTGAGGCAAAAGATGGCACTCTCTGTAGAAAGACCCGGTCTAAAACCAAATTGAGAATCGTGAAGTGTAATATGCCCCTCCAGCTGCCTATCAAGCAGACTGTCCAATACTTTAGCTATTACAGTTGCTAGTGAGATCGGTCTATAGTTCGCAACTTCGGATACATCTCCTGTTTTATTTTTCAATATTGGTACTACTACAGTGTACATTAGATCCTCCGGTAGGTAGCTATGACTCAAACACATGTTAAAAAACATAGCGAGAACTCTCGCCAAGTCAGCTCCTGCGTACTTCAGATGCTCAACACTCAGCCCATCGTGACCGGGTGACTTACCTCGTACCATTCGACTTACTACTCTGTTTATATCGCCAGCGGAGAATCTAACGCCCACTAACTTCTGCTGCTCCGTGTTGAGCATCTGAACACCAGTGCTGCTCGGTGGCTCAACCTTAAAATGTTTTCTAAAGAGGTTTGCTATATCGCGGGGTTCGTGAACACCGGCAACGCTCGCAGGACGGCCATTCGATTTTGGATTTAATTTATTTGTTGTTTTCCAGAATTTACTAAAATTTTTATTAGCGTGATGATGCGCTATTATATCTAGCTTTATTTGGCTTTGATTTTCCTGACATAATTTTAGCTTAGATTTGAAAATTCGTCTACTTTCCTTCATTTCATTATAAAACGATCCCCCCATCGGCTTGCCAATTTGTAACCAATTTTGATAACACAACCGCGCCGTCTTGTGAGCGTCACTAACGTATTTGTTCCATCCCGGCACAGGTCTGTGTTTTCGAAAAGTAGGCCCTACATAGGAGTTCACAGCCGCCTCTCGAAGCGTTTTTACAATACTATTATACATTTGGTTTAAAACTTGTTTATGGTTCACTTTACTACAAAAAACATCAGCACATTCGTGAAAATGCGTGGGAAATACTATTTTCCTAAATTCATGCTGACATAGATCCGAGTATTTACTGATCTGCTCTGGGCTTCTCTCACCCCATATGACTTTATTTAGCAATGAGTTCGTACATGTCAACTTTGGTGTTACAAGTTGAAAATTACACTCGACAATTAAAGGTAAGTGGTCAGACCAGTAAACATCGTATAAAATTGTAACACCGCGAACCGAGCGCCGGGCTGCGTCGGTCGTCACACAATGATCGAGCCAGCGCCGACAGCCGTGCGCGTCACTCACAAATGAGTAGCTGTCCGAAGGAAGCATTTCCATGTCCAGACACGACCAATTTTGCTCGACACAGAAGTTTAATAATTCATTTGCAAATAACTCACCTGGGTGCGCATTAAAGTCCCCAAGCACATACACAGCTTCCACATCGTTATTTTCTATTAAAGCATTGATTTCACTAAGGCACTCCGTGTATTCAATAAGATTTTCCGGCTTCGCGGTGGGCATATATACCGATATAACCATACTCACTCGATCACCATGCACTATTTTTACGGCCGCCACTCGGACACTACCACTAGGTATTACTGTTACGCACGGGAACACTGACTTTCTCCATAGCAGAGCCACCCCGCCGTACGGCCTGCCCCTCAGGACTCCCGCAGTCGTATCCACAGCAGAGGTACCGGTAAATGCAAATCCGTCGTCGATAGTACCGAGATAAGACAATTCGTGTGGCAGTAACCAGGTCTCCTGCAACGCAATGATATCCGCCCTAAGGCAGAGCTTTCTTATACAGTCCGTGGATCTCACTACGCTCTTACAATTAAAACTCATTAATCTTATAAGTGTACTGCTGTCCATTATGAATCTTTACTTATTCCTCGCTTGCCATCAGATATTTCTCCGTTACGTCGAAAATTAATAAAACGACGAAATGACACTCCTTCTGGCCAAAAATCATCACACAAAAACATTTCAAGTTTATACTGGGGTACAAAAATTTTAAAAGCACAATATGCTTTATCGTGCCTCATATTCCACTTAATTAATTTTACATCGAGATTAATCTTGGTTTTAATATATTTTAAAATATCTTCTTCTGTTGTCTGTTTTGAAACATTGTAAATATATATAGGAATACTAATATCCGCCGCTCTAAAATTGTTTTCTGGCTGGACAACCGCTTTTCCTTTGTTTCCCGTAAATCGATTTTTATTTCTTTTCCTCTGAACCAGCTCCCACTTGCCCGTTTTCTTTTCGAGTTTCCCATTTCCATAATCCTTGACTATAGTTGCAAACGATTTTTCAGACACTGTGGTATTTATTTGTGTATTAGAAACGCCAGCAAGCTCTAAAGCATCGTTGATAACAATATCTTTTACCGTCGGCAACGATGTATCAATGGGTGGACTATGAGCGGGGCGTGGGACGGGTGGCGACCGCAGCTGATTCATAGCAAGTTTAACGTTTTTTACACTCTCAACTGTTTCTTTGTTTCCTAGCGGTGCACAATTTGTGTCCTTACCCTCGTTTGTGCAAAAGACATCGCTTTCGGTTGAAATAGGAAATATTCCTGTAGGTCCACTGTTATATTCAAAGCTATTTAGCAGACATGCCCCACGAGTACTATTAATCATATTTTTAGTGTAACAGTTGATATCGACCGGGTTTACACTGCTAGATTTTAATTTCAGTTCTGAAATTTCTTCTTTGGTTGCGTAATCTTCTGAAATCCTGTCTACATCTTGTCTCAACTTGACAAGATCCTTAAGGATTCGAGTAGCATCCAGGTGATCGAATAATACTGGGGGTAGTTTGTGCAATTCCCGGGCCACAAAAACGGGAACCACCTCTGGATCACTTTCTTTAAGGCAACAAATAATGTCCTCTATGTCTCTTAACACTTTTCCTTTCCGTTTTCTCGTCTTCTTCTTGCTATTTGTGATTGAATCAAAAAGTAAATTCTTCGCCATGGTTATTTCGTTCTCAGAAAACGCTGTTTCACAGATTCGACAAATACTGTCCTCATCCATAACGTCTATTTTATTGCAAACGAATGCAAGCACTTCGTTAATAACTATGTTGCACGAATTGCATTTTAACGTTGTAGTTATTTGTTCAACATTATCTTTTGCCTTATGACTCATCATTCTCAACCGTTCGCACGCAAGCGCATGCGACACACGACTGAGTTTAGAAATAAATTATATCATTAATGACTTTATCGATGAAAATTAAAGTAAACTTGCTGATATTCAAATGTTATTTTAATGTACAAGAGATAATTCGAGCGTTGGAAAAAATCTAAAAATAAAAATCTTTACAGACAAAACCACAGGCGAAAATATGTATAAAAAATATGAAAATAAATCACGGAACATAATATAATAATAGCTCATATCGAGTTCTAATGAGTTCGTGACAAACAAAATTACATTATAATTTGTAGTAAAATACTGTCATGATCTCTATAAATGTAGAGACGATTTGATGTTAGATTAACGTTATTTACGTTATATAAATGTGAAAACTTTTCTTACTCACTTAAAAAAAATCAGCTTCACGCTGTATCCCGCACATTAAGAAGGGTAGGCACAGGGAACCTAGTGTAACACATTCCGTTTTCCATTTTCAGCTGAATTTTTCAAGGCGCTGCGCGTTGAATGGCGAAACTCAACGCCGGACTTTTGCCTTGATGTCAGAGCAAAGAAATGAAAATAATTATTTATTGCCATGAGTGGGCATTCAACTAATAACAATTGCATTACAATTACATCCTTATGCACCTGGATCACGACGGCCTCAACTTTTGCACTTTTTTACCACTTTTCGAGACATTGCGTATTTAATAGCATAACTAAACGCTGTATTTTGTCTTCATCATAAATCATTCCCATGGGAATCCTAACCGAAAGTTTCGCGTTACAGCAGTAGGAAAGTTTTCAAAGGATTAAATTCATTAAAACAATGTTAATAATGAACGCTATAAAGTGATTACAGGTTTATATCCAGGTTTATATCCAGCTGTAATAATTTAAGTTACCATGAAATTGCACACCTCACTCGCGTTGTTAGCTGCAATAAAGTACTACAACTGTTGTATAACATCTCGTACTTTGATAATTCTTACCAGGGAACTATGTTGAAAATTGCTCAGGCATACTAAAGTTTTGTAATGTATATTTAACGTCTATTTCTTTGGTATACATAATTATATAAATAAATATAAATTTGAAAATATATATATAAAAATTCAGCTCCACGCTGTATCCCGCACACAGCAGGGTAGGCAAAAGGAACGTAGTGTTAAGACAGACAAATTCCCACTTTTTGCCGAGTTCTGGATGCATTGCGTGTTTAGTAGTGGAACTTAGCGCCGAGCTTTATCTCGACACCAGAGCCAAGAAATGAAAATGTAAATGTGAGTAAATATTTCATTTAATAGAGTGGGGATCGAATCCACAACGATCGATCGATCGATCTATATAAGTCTTATTTATTTATCTTATTTATTTTATTTATACGTCATATAGGAAAAGAGAAACAAAAACTTACTTTTTAAATTTTTCATACAAAGTATTAATAAGCGATCGCTTTTGTCATATCCTCATAAACACACGCGATACTTACTCTCTTTTGTGTATTTGCTATAATATTTTAACAGGCATTTAACTTTTATAATACTTGAAGTTGTATAAAACTTTTAAGTAACTAGTACAATTATATGATTTAACAAGTGAATAGCATTTTTTAATATACACTTTTTTCTTTGTAAATAATATACCTAAAATTTGAGCGTATAATATTTGACGTAGTAGAGTACTTACATTTATAAATAGCGGGTTCAAATCCTGAATTTATGTACGTAGTTTACAGTTTCACATTTTTTTTTATTTTTAACTTGACGTTTTGTCAGATATAAAAGGAAATCCAGTGACACTCCGTTCTCCACTTGTCACTGCAGGCATGTAAGTAAGTATTATAAAAAGAACTCAATTTTGAAGACAATATGTGTTGAGTGACGACACTGTTTTGTCTGATTACCAGAGCAAACCGTAAAAATATTTTTCCTGAGTTTACATTCAGCACCGTTCGGCATGTTTATTTATTAATCACATTTTACAGTCAACTCGCTTACCTCGTTGGTAAAAGCTGGATACAGTCTCTACTTTACATGATTACCATTTTATATTTTCTAAGAAAACTAAAAGAAGCGCACGCGAAGAATTCATTAGAAACTATTAAGCGGTGAAATTCCGGGACAGAAACAATGCAACAATGTGCACAAACTGAACAACAAATGATCTATAAGGATTTTGTATGGCTCCGTCTTAATTTTTTATTTTAGGTCATGTCTAATTGTAGGGAGAGAGTCACTATTTTCCGCTTATTTTAAAAATATTTTGGGATAAACTATCTGAGACAGTCGTGAAGTAGAAGCACGATGACGTTAAAGTGTCTACAACGCGTTATGGCTTCGATTCCCGCTCAGGGGAATAAATTTGTTTTTCTCGCTTGTAATAGGGCAAAGGTCTCGAAAATTTTACGGCTTGTGGAATGTAAATGGAGTGTCCGAAAATTAGGTTTTCTTTGCCTCTTCTATATCTACAGAATACAGCATGATTAACAGACAACAGACAGACGAACTCTATTTTTAATTGGTATGTATGTTTGTATAGAAGTGAACTAATGGTAAACAATTTATATGCACACATTCTTTCGAGTCAGTATAATCATATTATCGTAAACGAAAGTGGGAAATAATGTGAAAAATACGTTTCAAGTTTTGGTTAATTATATAAAATTAATTATGATACTACAGAAGATAAAAATGAAATGAATCTATCCAGTAACAGTACAGAAGATTTTTGCAATCCATGCGATGGGCACATAGAGTGTGCGCCCACTGCTATACTATTGATCTCTTTGATTCATACCTTATATGGGCATATTGGACCGGCACCAGATTATTTCCATGAAAACGAGGAAATTCTCAAAGAAGATAAAACAAGTGTAAATTCAAAACTTAGAAAAGCCTATAGGAATAAATTTGTGTATAATGATGATACTGAAGAAGGTGAAAGAGAGGATTACGATTTTATAGTTGTGGGTGGAGGAACAGCTGGCTGTGTGGTTGCTAGCAGACTATCAGAGAATAGGAAATGGAAGGTAAAGTAATTTTGTATTTATTAACTAGACTACTTGTCCACTTGCTTTTTTCGATTGCCAATCCCCACACGCTGTGATTATGAAAAAATGGCTTTCTCATATAAAAATCACCCACATAAATCTTTTAATTATGTACTTATCACATATACAAAAAAAATTAACACAAACGATACAATTTCGTTTTAAAATACTAATATCATTTAATGTGATTGTAATATGAAGTAATATGGGTTTCTAAAAAAATATGTATGCATATGCATTATGCATGTATGTACTTAAAAAGTAGTTACAGTAAAAGTGGGCAGTATGTTAACTTAAAAGCGATGGATTGCGGGTTCAACTTCTTTTTTATTCACCAACCCTGATAATAAGTGGAACCGTGATATATTGTGAACGTTATAAAATTATGTTCAACAATTTCGCAGGTTTTAGTCATTGAGGCTGGCTCTGAGGAACCCAAAATCACAATAATCCCAGGCCTTACAAGTGAATTTAAAGGCTCTAGTTTGGATTGGCAATATTCCATGCGGCCAAAGAAAGGGTACGTGTAATAACTACCTACATATTCTCCGAAAATAAAAAAAATATTATTTAAAGAACAAGACAATATGAGAGACCGTCGTGGCTCAGGGTTAGACTGTAATCGCGTCGGTTGTGGATTCGATTGCCACTCGGGGATTTTTTAGAAATTTATATTCATTTTCCTGCTTTGGTAGACGAAATGCGGCGTTCAGTTCCGCCACTGTCTTGTGAATTGAGCGGAAAGTCAGGAACGGAGTGTCTTAATACTGACCTCCCTCTACTGCTGCTAATCCTGCTTTGCCGGCAAAGATAAATATATATAGATAAAGCTGCGTTTTTTTTTTTTTTAAATATGTTAACATAACTTTTTTACTTTTACAACAAGTTGGCAGTATTTAATTAAAAATTATAGTAACATATAAAGCTAATTTAAACATTTAAAAACGTTTCAGATTTTGTCAAAATCGTCAGATAAAAGGTTGCGAGGTGGTACAAGGTAGAGTCGTCGGGGGGACGTCTACAATTAACGACATGGCGTACATGAGAGGCAGTCCCGCGGATTACGACGAATGGGCTCTTAACGGCAATGAAGGGTGGAGTTTTAGCCAAGTGCTGCCCTACTTTAAGTACTCAGAGGGGAATTACGACAAGGATATATCAAAGAATAAATTCTTCCACTCCACGCGAGGGCCACTTGACGTAGGCCGTTATCCGTATGTCGACGAGAACGGTGATGTCCTACTCAGCGCACTAAACGAACTCGGTTATAATTATACTGACATTAATGGACGGAATCAGTTGGGATTCATGAGGATACAGAGCATGTCGTACTTCGGAGAGCGTGTGAGTGCGTACACGGCGTTTATTGAACCTATTAGAAAATTAAGAACTAATATCAATATGATAACACAAGCTCTTGTAACTAAGATAATAATTGAAGATGCGAGAGATAACTTCAGGGCGGTAGGAATCGAATATATAAAGAATGGTACAAAAATAATAGTGAAAGCTTCAAAAGAAATTATTATAAGCGCTGGTGCTATTAATTCACCAAAACTTTTAATGCAATCTGGTATAGGGCCAAAGGAGTATTTAGAGTATTTAGATGTTAAAGTCATATATGATTTGCCCGTGGGAGGTAATTTTCAAGATCATTTATCTGTTTGTCTGCCCGTAATAAAGTTGGGTAAAACGGCCACTACTTGCAAATTTCCAGAGAAATTGAAAGATATCACAACATACTATTCTAAAGGTTTAGGGCCTTTATCGGCCAATTTTCAAATTGTTGCTTTCTTTGATAGTAGTATCTCAGAAATTTTAGGAACGCCTGACATAGAATTTAGATTTCGAGGACATAATTCAAATATGTATTACGATAGAATAGATATTTGCACATCATTGTTGACACCCAAAAGCCGGGGGCAAGTTGTGTTGAATGCAACAAATCCCATTTTTGGATCACCTTTAATTTATCCCAACTTTCTTAAAGATCCTACTGACGAAAAGAAAATATTGGAGGGGATACAAGAAGTTGTCAGACTTTTTGACACTGAAGTTTTTAAAACAGCAGACTTTGAGTTTGATCCTCACTTGATACTAAATAATGAATGTAAAGAATATGAACGTGTTACACAAGAATTTTGGTCTTGTATAGTTAGACAATTTACTGCTCCTCTGCATAATTATGTTGGAACATGTAAGATGGGTCCAGCGAAAGACCCTGAATCTGTGGTCGATTATAATTTAAGAGTATATGGCGTGGCAAGTTTGAGGGTAGTTGACGCGTCTATAATACCTAAGATAACCAGGGGTTCAACTGCAGCTCCAGTCATAATGATAGCTGAGAAAGCTAGTGACTTAATAAAAACAACGTGGTACTAATTTTTTTATTTAGTTTTAAATGTGTAAATCTAAGTGTATTGTTATTTTAAGTTATTATCTTGATATTATAAAAAGTTGTTTTTGGTCTCTTTCCAGTCTTTCATTATTAATTTGTGTGCCTTTTCAGCAATCATAACAGTTGGTATATAAATACCCCCTCGTACATGAGATGGCATTACTGATGCATCAACAATTCTAAGTCTTTCAATACCGTGTACTTTGAGGTCGTAATTAACTACGGAAGTAGTTCTGTTCTCTCCCATACGACATGTACCTATAGGATTACCTAAAGCTTTTGTATAATGTCTTGCTATACAATTCCACTGATCACGGTTTTGTAATCTGTCACAGGGAAATACATCCAGAGGAGCTAATTTGATTTCCGCCTTTTTCATCTCCTTTGTGTCGAGCATTTGCAATGCTATATCAACGCTATCAATGATTGCATCCAAATCTTCAGATTCTTTCAAAAGATTAGCCTGTATAACAGGTCGACCATACTTAGGATTTCTCTTGTTTAAGGTTACTTTACCTTTACTTTTAGGTTTCAATAATACTGGGTTAATAATGACTAAATTATAATATGGTAGTGGTAAGTTTGACTCTTCAGCCGTGTGTACCGATACGTTAGTAAGCATAAATTTGTCACTTCTAATATAATTTCCTTCCAAAGACAATTCCACATCTGGCCCATTTTTATTTTGATATAGTTGAATAAATGCTGATATTTGGTTTATACCTCGAGAAGCTAACGGTCCGCCTCTATTTTGAAACCAAATTTTGAAATCTTCAATGATTTGACTCTCACTGAATATTGGTACTTCATGTAGAGAAAATGCTAGACCACCCGTTGTCACCTGATCTTGATAATTGGCTCCTACTGGAAGATCAACTTTTACAGATATGTTACTTTTAGTTAGTTCAGTTGAGGGTCCCACGCCTGACAAATGAAGTAATCGTACATTATTTATCGCCCCTATGGTTAAAATAGTCTCTTTTTTGGCATATGCCGCTTGTTCTTTGCCTTTTTCTATTTCATATATAACTCCTTCTACAGTTTTTTCTTGTTCCTCAATAATAAGTTTTGTTACTGTGGCCTTCGTCTTTACTATTAAATTCTTCCTGTGCCTAATTGGCTTAAGAAAAGCGCTATACGTACTTAGCCGGGTGTTGTTATACATAACAAACTGATTATTTACAGCAGCTTCTGGTACATTTGTATTAATATCTACAGATCGAAATCCTAACTCTGCAAACGCACCCAGAAATAGTTCCATGTAACGATCAATGTATTTAAATCTTTGTACGTGCATTTCTCCGCCGCGAGAATGGTAGAAAGAATTCATGAGAACATCGTAGTCACCTGAAAATTAAAGTGAGATCGTGCTTATTTGTATAAAAAATATTGAGTTATTTTAAATATCAGATTAGCTTCACGCTGTATTCCGCAAACAACAGGGTAAGCAGAGGGTTCTAAGTGTTAAGACACTACGTTCTTCATTTTTCTCTGAATTCTGGAGGGAATTGCGTGTCGAGTGCCGGAACTCAACGCCGCGCTTTGCCTCGACACCAGAGCGTAGATATGAAAATATAAATTTATATAAATATTTCATTGCCTTGAGTGAGGATTGGACCTACAAGCACATACTTGTGCCCCTGCACCAAGATTGGCCTCAATAACAAACATAATATATAACTTAACTTCACGCTTTATCCCAAATTTAATTTTTTAGTATAAATAATATATTTTTTTATAATACAAATTTGTTTTGACCGAATAAAGTTTGCGTTGAAACATTTATTTCTCACCGTTATCTTCAGAACTTTTAAAATGTTCAATCAAATTTTCAAATTTCCAGTCCAAAGAGCCCATTTCTCCATTACTATGCCAAGCGTCATAATCCTTCTTTGATCCTCTCGTGTATTTCATATCGTTCGTGACACTAGATCCTCCAAGCACTTTTCCTGTTTTTACTTCGCAACTTCCCCCAGGTCTTGATAAGCATGAAAAGCCATTTCTTTCTGTTCGAAAATTCCACAATATCGGGCGAAATTCCTTTGTAGGTACTCCAGGGATGCTGTAATCTATATTCTCTTCATCTCCAGCTTCAAGAACTAGGATCTTTAAGAAATTAAATTTGCTTTATTTTTTGTTCTAATAGTGTTAGTATTATTAAGTGCTAGTTATTATATTAGCTTTTGATGCCTATTTTAGTATTACAAAATGTCACAGAGAGTTAAAATTACTTAGCATCACTTTAAAAATAATTATATATCTATCAACGTGATGTTTTGTCTCACCTTCCAGTCAGCCACGGCTGATAATCTGTTAGCGAGCACACACCCAGCAGTACCACCGCCCACTATGATGAAGTCAAAGACGCTGTTTTGTAAATTTTTCTCATCTGCTTTGCTCTTCGTGGCTTTAGAGAACAGATCCCCGTTCACTTTGACGTTTAAAGCGTGGAGGTATAACGTGACGATACTATAGGAATTATAATCATATTCAAATTGATATATTTTAGTAAATAGTAAATAAATATAAACATAGAATACTTATAGAAAATAAAAAAAATATTTAATTAAAAACTAACCTTAAATAAATTTTAATATCCATTTTAATTATCCGAGTGCTCTTATCAGCCTTCACAGAGATCCACTGACTAGACTGACTGCTACTGACTGAAGGAACTGTATTCACGCTTCACCACACATCCGGCTAAGGATACACCGACAGGATACGGATATAAAATACCGTTATATAATTGTATCCGGTTTTCAAATGTTATATATGTATTAGATTTTTTATGTGTAATATCCGATTTATATCATAATTGCGCTTGGTTGTTTGTTTGTCCATTTCTTTATAATGTTTTTGTATATATAAATTAAACAAAAAACCGGAAAACAAAAATAAAAATGGAATAGGTGCAGAGATTTAGTGATTTTAATTGAAAAGAATAATCTTTTCCCTAGAAGGGTAAACAAAAAAACGCAGTGTCAAGTCTCTCAAAAGATAAAGTTGCTCCTGATTACTTATAAAAGATATCATTTTTTTACCGCATAATGGGAACCTAATGTCAATTCATCCCTCCCTCCACTTTTGGCCTTATTTTGACATTCAATAGAGGAAATCGACGCCACGTTTTATCCACCAGAGAGCAAAAGTGACATTAATTGAAATGAAATGATCGAATTCGCAACCGTCGCGATTGTAGTCAGACTACTGACACTGCGCTACGAGAGCCTCACACACTATCAATCACTCAGTGTCTAAAAAGACAGCTGCAAAGTTAAGATCGATTGACTTATAAGAAAAAATTTGATTATGTCTTTAAAGTATAAAAAATTGTATAAAATTTAAAAAAATACTCTTTTTTTAACCTGAAGCAAAGTCAAATGAAAATTGTTGCTTATAAAAAGGAAACGTCTAACAATATGACAACGATATATACATACATATAACGTATATTACATATATAAGTGTGTATGTAAAATACAAAAAAAAAATACTTTAATTATAAATGTATGAATTTTCACTTTATTAAAGTTGTAATTGCTTAAATAATATAACTCTATTCATCGTAGATTGCCAATTGCAGTTATTATTAGTATATTTGAGTATGAAATATCATTGAGGCCCACGTGCTGTTGCGGGACAGCGCGACCGTAAACGAAATGGTAGTGGATTCAATCCCCACTCGAAGAAATCTAAAAAGCAGTTTAATGGTCTTCCTTTTAGTAAGAATGCAAGTCTCTCACATCACTGGGGCGTTCATTTATCAAAGGGAACACCAAATCGCGGGTAAACCTAGTTTAAATACACATTTACAGACATACAAAATATATAGGTATATTAACATTTAAAGCGATAAGGGCTTGTGTATATCCCGCGGGATAACGGACCGGAAATTAAACTGACCACCGTAGTTTATGATCGCTATGACTCAAAGTTATTGTTAAAGTTGAATAACTTATGAGATAATATTAGAGATATACTTATATGTAAGTTTAAGTGAAAATTAACGACACTGTGGTGGTTTAGTTGTTAAGTGCATATCATTGTTTATTATTAGCGGGAGTTGTGAGTTTGAATCCAAAAATGAGATTAGATTAGGAAAAAGGAAAACCAATATACATATCTATAATCTGATTATATTTTTAGCAATTAACTATATAAGTATAGACGCCGTCGTAGCGCGTGTGGGTCCATCTCGAGGGAATAACTTATTTTCATTTTCTCTCTCTAGTAGCTATACAAAGCACGGTGTAGAGTATCACCACACAACACGCAATGTCTTGATATCTCGACGGAAAGTGGGCAAGATTGTCTTAACACTTTTGTGCCTTTCCCAAACGGGAATGCGGGGATGCGCGTGATACTTTCTTTAGTAGGAAAATATATATACTTTATAACAACGGGACAATTAATTCAACGTTTTTAAATATATATGTTGGTACAGAAAATTATATATTGATTTAATAGTTTTACAATATGATTGAGTAAACTCGTTACAGCTATTTGAAGAAGTGGCGTAATGATATGTTTCGTTGGTGGAAGACGTTGATATCTACTATTGCACTAACACTGCGATAAACAAATTACTGCAACAAATACGATATTTTATTTTAATGTATGTTCCACGTGAATGGAACGAGGCAAAGTGCGGCATTGAGTTCTGCCACTCAACACGCAATGCCTCCAAAATTCGTCAGAAAGTGGGGAACAGAGTGTCTTACACTAGGTTCCCTCTGCCTACCCTGCTGTGTGCGGGATATAGCGTGAAGCTAATTTAATTTTAATTTTTCACACGAATGGAAATCGAATCGAATCTATGACTATCGCGTACTTTATGTTACGTTGGTGTTTTATAGAAGGTTTTTTAACGATTAATATTTATTTTACCTTCACTTTAACCTTTAGGCTATAAAGAGGGAATCTGGAAACTAAGTGTTTAGACACTCCGGTCCCATTAAATCACTTCCTGTTCCACACTTTTCTTTTCTTCCGTTTTCCACTTTTCGTTGAATCCTGTAGGCATTGCGTTTTGAATAGCGGAACTCAACGCCATGCTCGCTTTGCTTTGCTTACAATCTTGATTTTATGGATAGATTTCAATCCACTGTCTTCAAAGTAAAGAATCATCACGGCGACTTCCCTTTCTTATAGCGACATCTAGTGCAGCACATAGCAACTACCGTATACCTTATGTTATTAATATGTGATGTAGATGGCGCTGCTTGAACTTAATCTTCAATTCTTAAATAATTTTTGTAACAAAATATTTCTATAATTTACTGTTTTTAAATATACTAAATATGTTTTTATAATTCGTGTGTATGTATATAAAATATACATTTGTTTTGTTAATAACCGAAATACGAGTAGTACAGTCGTTATAAGTTATGCGAAAATATATATTAATTTCCAAGCTAGGGATTTTCTTTTAGCTACACGCTCCCTACAAAATGCTAGCAGAAGGAACCCGGAAGCCTAGTGTTAAGACACTACGTTCCCATTAAGACATTTCCGTTGCCTATTTCCGTCGAATTCTGCAGACTTTGGCGTGTTAAGTGGCGGAAATAAATGTCGCGCTTTGGCTTAAACTGAAATGAAAATATTAAATGCTTAAGCTCCTCATGTGTAAATCGAACCTACAATCTGACACATTTACTTGTGCCACTGTGCCTCACTGGCTAGTTAAATCAATAAAATTCGCAATCTAGTACGTATGGAAAAATCCTATTAAAGTAATGATATCTTGATATCAATAAAAATATGGAGAAAGCATGTTTGAGAACTGGATCTTCCCCTACATAATGCTATATAGATACATGAACACAAGCAAAAAGTATCTAAACGCACCTTAATAGACCTGCAGGCCGTAAGTGCCCACTTGCACCATAACTCACTGCATCCTACAATTACATGATTCGATATTATAAATCAGTAGTTTGCAATTTATATTTATTGCTCTGATATTACCAAACGATTCTATTTTATATCCTTTTAGTGATGTGCCTGCAGATAGTGCTCGCTTGTAGTGTTGTAGTGTTGCTACAAAGTTGTATAGTAATTAGCAGTCAAGAATATATAGAGATTTAAATTGTTTAAATTATTATTATCATTAATTGTCATAGATTCTACTATATTTTTGTATTTCATTATTCTGCCCTTATTACATAGTTCATAAATATTTACAAAATAATCTAAATTATAAAAAAATAAACACAAAACCACTGAACGCTTCTAAAATAAGGCAGAAAGTGCCTTAGCGAAGTATCTTAACACTAGGTTCCCAGGGAAGCTCTGCCTACCTTGCTATGTGCGGGATGCATTAGAAAGCTTAAAAAAAAGAAGCCCTAATTTATATGATTTTTTTTCACATAACACTAATTAGATTAAACCTATCTATATTCTTTTAAAAATTAGGTCTTTTTAATGCCTGTATAAGGTTAAGTCCGTGAAACTCAATCGTAGATCAATCTTAGATTTTTTTTTTGTATTTTACTTTTATTCAAACTTTTTCCCGTTATCAATAAGTCATTTACAATATAAAAATTGCATACAGATACAGATTACAATAAAATACAACGGAATTGTAAGTAAACATATAAAATACATTAAATGGTATTTATAACAGCGTTTGGAAGTACGCCAATTGATCGTGCGCTCGTTAAGTGGGATTGAAGCTTTATCTTATAAAGTACAGCTTGGATTATCTGACATTTTATATTTTTGAGGTTTTTTCACATATTATGTGCTTTTTTCAGTACACGTATGTAAGTTACTCATATTATTAATGTAGTTTTAAAATCATACAAATAAATAAAAAGAATTATAAACAAAAAGATTCACGCTTTATCTCTTGTATTAGCATGGTAAATTAAATCAAGTCTGCTTCACGCTGTATTACGCACACAGCAAGGTAGGCAGATTGAACCTAGTGTTAAGACACTCCGTTCCCTACTTTCCGCCGAGTTCTGGAGGCATTAGAAGGGCAAGTTCCAAGAATTATGATAAGTTCCTTCTTATTTTTAATAAAATTTGTTTGATTTTATCATAGTTAAAACATGTACTCTAACATTTGCTATTACCATCTATAAGGCGCTACTTTTTAATTGAGGAATATCGAAACAATAATAGAAAGACGATAACGGCGTACTTTTATATTTATTTTATTTATAAAATGAAAAAAAGTTGAAACAAATATTAAATTTAATATTCAATGTATACATTATACTTTTTAGATTTTGGACATACCTACTTTAAAAAATATCTGCATAAGTGATAAATTAAAATATCGAAATAAAAATATGTTTTATTCAATTAAAAGCACTTTGAACTGTCAAATTATATCAATATCAAAATTTCATAAATGTAATTTCAAAGAGGCGTCGACACACCACCACGCCGTTAACAATCATACTAACTTGCCTTGCATTCCTTATGAAGAATTACTTATTATATCCTATTTTATAGTATTATCCATACTTATAAAATACTTAACACGCAATGCCTCTAGAATTCGGAAGAAAGTGGGGAACGGAGTGTCTTAACACTAGGTTCCCTCTGCCTACTCTGCCTGCTGTGTGCGGGATACAGCGCGAAGCTGATTTATAAAATGCTATAGTAACTTTACATAGTATAAGACAGTCTACAATAAAACGGTTCCAACTCCCGTCAATTAAGCCCGAGAGCCGCAAATCCTTGTGTCTTAATGTCCCGGGATAAGATGTCTGAGACGTTTGGCTACTTGGCGAGTGTCACAGACCTATAATATGCTTAGATGTACAAATTTTTGTTTTAATTTTGACTGACAAAACTGACGTATTCTATTAAATTATTATTATTTAAATAATTGATACTACTGACTATTGGAAGTATCAACACACAGCAGGGTAGGCAGAGGGAACCTAGTGTTAACACACTCCGTTCCCCACTTTCTGCCGAATTTTGGAGGCATTGCGTGTTGAGTGGCAGAACTCAACGCCATTTATATTTTCGATAAATTTAAGTAAATATTTCATCTCCTCGAGTGGGGATCGAACCCACAACCAGTCGGTTTTACAGTCACATTTCGTGCCGCTGCGCTATGACTGGCCTCATCAAATTTATATTTATTTAATTTTTTTGACGATTGTATTGTATTTGATTTACATGTCTTAGAAAATGTTGCGAAACAATTTATTTAATAATACAAACAATTCAGCTCCAGCTGAAAAAATATAAGATTTGATGCTTTTACTAAATTAAAAATATATATATATTATTTGATTTTTTTTAGTTAGTCATTCTATGACTATGGCCTCTATATTATACGCTATAGATAAAATAAAAAAAAACATAATAAAATGCCATAGACATTTTATTCTATTATATAAGTTAGAGAGCTTATACTTATACAATTATTTGAGTAAAAATAATAATAAAAATATCAATTTCTATGACATTCCTAACTCTATGGTCCAAGGGTCAGTTGGACAAATCACCAGCGATCATTCAGATAAGATCGTAACACGCAGCTGTCTGTACTATAGCGACAGACCGGGATTAGCCCGGGATTGAACAGGTGGACACACTGATTTTATTATACAAGATGACTATTTCACTTTAAGTTAAGGGGGTAATATGCTTAAATCTATTGCGTTTACTGTTATAAGGAAGCGTATATTATAAAGGTTTTTTCTAGCTTCACGCTGTATCTTGCATATGGCAAGGTAGGCAGAGGGAACCTTTTTATAATACACGCTATTCCCCGCTATCCGCCCAATTTTCGAAAAAATGTTAAGTTGCGCCACCTAACTCAGTGTCTTGCATAATTGCAAGAGTGTTTAATTCTAATAATACATTTCCTCGAGTAGGAATTGAACCCGTAACCGTCTCGCTTATAGATGCTGTGCCGCTGCGCAACGAGTGCCTCACATTATAGAACTTTATTAATATCGTCGCAGAACTAGGCAGTCACAGTTAAGTCGGGAGGACTTACCGTGAGATATGTAGGTTCAATTCACTTAGCGGAACCTACCTCTAATTAAAAAAAAACTGCTTCACTCTGGAAGCATTGAGTGTTGAGCAGAACGCCGAAGCTCAACGCCGCGCTTTGCCTTGACACCAGAGCAAAGAAATAAAAAAAAAAAAATTTACTCAAATGGGAATCGAATTTTAACTATCGCGTTAAAAGTCACATACTTGTGCCCTTGCGCCATGACTGCTCGCACATGTTGAAATATAGAGGTACTATAAAGTTACTGCTCATATTATAATTAGTTAGTGATGCTGAAATTTTAGAAAAGTTATGGTAATTTTAGTATGAATTGTTATAAATAAAATAAGAAATAAAAACGATATCTACTACAGTATATCGCTTGATAATCACATGGCTATATATAATCAATTCTTATCTATATAAATCTACAATATTAAAAAATATTTAAAAAAAAGTTTACCTTTATACGTTAAAGGGTGCACTAATAAACGTACCTGAAACCAAATAGAATAAATTAGATTTAAAAAAAATACTGTTTTTCAAATATAAAATACATTACAGCAGTCTTTTCGTGGCCACGGATCACAAAGTATTAGGTTCCAAAAATGTAGAAAAATTAAATAGTTTATTATAATACGTGATTATTCCAATTAAAGAGCTTCACTTAATTAACTAAACTTAAACTGTATTATGCTGATGCATAAAATATATTTCTGTAAAGGTTCCCCTGAATCCATTCACTAGTTTTTGCGTTTATGTGGAACAAACATCCACCCACACAAACTTACACCTCTATAATATTAGTAGGATAATCCTACTAATTACAATAGCGTGTTTAGCGTAATGCTTGTAATATATAATTTAGGGTTTAGAAGTGACAAATGCGTCTCACGCCACCACTGAGCCTACAGCGCTTAATGAAGAGTAATCCGCGTCTCGCAGTCTGCGTTCACGGGACGAGGTTTATTTCCATTATACCTATTCGTATTAGAAGTAAATTAAATATTCCACAGATGAAATATTTATGTAATTTTTGATATTGTTTAAAATTCTTATGTTAATATTTTTTTGATGTTTGTTCAAATTTTAGGCAATTTTAATTTTGAACTAAATTGCTTGACTCTATGATATAATCATTTCGCAGGCAACTTGAAAGTAATATTTGCTTTTAAAATAAATTTAATTTCGCAGCTTTCGTCGACAAAGTTCGACTTTGAGTTACGCATTCAAAAGTGAAAAACAGGATAATAATACATTGAACAAAGTAGACTTTCTCCGCATCCGTGATTTAGTGATTTATTAAATTTTTTATTGTTGTACGGTCGGCACTAAATACTTTTAATTTAATAGATATATATAGACACCTAAGACCTTAGCTTCCCTTGTATGACGCATTATAAGTGCCCGAAGTAACCTTAACGAAAAGCCAAAAGCTGTATGAAAACGTTGTACTTGATGCAATACAACCTACAGTCTCCACGGAAAATTTTTATCCAACACAAAAAAATATTTCAATTCTAAGTAGTTCCCGAGGTAACCGCTATCAACCAAACAAATTCTTCAACTTTTTAATATTAACATTAAATTTATTTTAAAACTATTCACTTAACAGGTGAAATTTAATTTAATTTATAGCGTGTGATATATTATTATAGTAAATAGCAAACGAGCCCGCGCCCCGCGAGACCGCTGTTTGACTTAATGCCGCTCTAAACACATTGTCGTGTTCCTGCGCGTCCCAATTACATTACAAAGCTTTCTTTTTGATGTTTACTCGCTAATTGGCCATTTTTAACATATATTATACTAATATGTATGTACGTATATAAGTATACATATTTGGTTACAAATTACGATAGAAAAAAGTATAGTTAGAGACGTTTCTTAGCTTTATCACCACAAAGGGAACCCCGTTTCCATTAAGACACTTTTTCTTCGTTGTTTATTTTCTGCCAAATTCTGGAGGCATTGTGCGTTGTGTGGTCGCGCTTTGCCTAGTTATCAGGGCGAGAAAATAAAAATATTAAATATTTTATTTATTTGAGTAGGAATCGAATCCACAACCTACACTCACGCTTGGCGAGTACTAAAAAAAGGGCTGTAATAAAAGACTTTCTTCTGTAGATATACAAAGAACTAAATTGTATCAGATGTTGTCTATACAATATCAATATCTCTTTTAATAATTCACAAACTTAGACTCATAATAAAAATAAAAAAAACAAAATATTGTGAAAGTTATAACAACACACGAAGAATATTCTTATCAAAGAGGTCATCGTGACAGCATCTAACTGAGTACGCGACAGTTGTGGATTCGACATCCTTTCGGAGGAGTTCGCCATACACATAGCGGCGTTAGGTTCCGCCACTAACTGACATTACATGACATTAGGTAATGTCTATCTAGAATAGACTGAAAGAGCCGGAATGAGGCGTGAAGCTGGTAATGACTAACTTCGGATGTTAATTAACAGATATTGTGAACAATTAGTAGGTACCTCGTGAACCACGTTCAGGGAGTTATTAGACACTTCCGGTGGACAATTGTTTTGTGAATGAACACAACGTACTATTAAATATTAGTGATAGGTAAATTAAATTATAAAATAAATTAAATTAGTTTTACGTTGTTTCCCGCACACAGCAGGGTAGGCAGAGGGAACCTAGTGTTAAGACACTCGGTTCCCCACTTTTACAATCACACTTTGTGCCGTTGCGTCACGACTGGCCCCTGTAGTGATAGGTACATAAATGTTTTTTTTTTTGAAAAAAAAGGTAATTAGCTATCCTAAATTGGTGCATTATCTCACACAGATATTCCACGCTGAAGAATTATTAAAAGGATGTTCCATACGGCACAACGTCGGAATGGTACAGTGTGAACGCTGAGTGTGTGGGTACGATTCTTACTCAGGAGAAAAAATATTTTCATTATTTCGCTCTGGTACCGCATTCACATTGTGTCTCTAAAATTACTCGGTGCGTCGGGAACGGAGTGTCATGTCACTAACAACGCATAGAGAACTGTGCCTATTTGTTAAACTGCTTCTATGTGAAAAAATAAATGTTGTACGGAACCTTAGTAAATTTAGACCATTCTATGTTACTCATCAGACTTTTAAATACTTCGTATAATTGCACACGCATTGTCGCGCTATATAAAAATGTCAATTACAAACTAAAAAGTAACATGCGAGATGGCTGTACAGAAATGGCAACTGCTCCTGGTGATGGGTGTACTGATCCAAGTCTGCAGGGTGGCACCGTCACAGGAGGTCATGCACAAGCTGACTAAGGGATTCGCTTCGGCCTTTGAACAGTGCAAGCAAGAAGTAAGCGATATTACCTATTTATATAAAGAAGATAGTTTATAGTTACTTTAGAGTCGATTTTTATATAAAAATTGGTAAATTTACTCGAAATTCCTACATTAGTATAACTTTTACTCGGTTTTTGAGGCGTTAATGGCATGTTAGGTACTTGTTATTTTTGACAAGAATTCATCCAATCCAAAATAAGGCCAGCCGTGGTGCTAGGTGTGCCCCAGCGCCACGCCTAGGAAGTGAAATATTTTCATTTCGCTCTAGAAATCGGTAGAAATTGGGAATCGGAGTAATATGAATATGTTTATATAGAGGTGTGAACTAGTTTGTTAAATGGTGATAAAAAAATTTTAACGTTTTGTAAAGCAGCATCAGTCTGCTGAATAGCAGAGAGACCCGAGGATCTGATCCCAAAAGACCGCTTAATATTTAAGACATGCGTGTTGAGTCGAGCAGCGTTGTATTTTTTGTAAAAAAATAACTTGCTTTTTAGACGAAATTTCCATATTATAAAAAAAATCATAATGTATAATGAACAGAATAAATGACTTCCAGTTGAACCTGGGCGACAACATAATGCAAGATTTCATGAACTACTGGCGGGAGGAGTACGAGCTGTTGAACAGAGACACCGGCTGCGCCATCATGTGTATGGCGCAGAAGCACGACCTCCTCACCGAAGATGGTATACACCACGAAAAAGTTCACGGATTTACGAAGTCTCATGGAGCTGGTAATGTTCTCTTTACATGTTATTTATATCTTGTATAATTTTCGTTGAAACACAAAGAAAAAATACAAATAGATTAAGAAGTGGAGGTGATTCTCTCTACCTATTCTCTTGTATGTTGATCATAAAACTAAAAATATTTTACAGATGACGAAGTAGCGAAACAGCTTGTAACCATGATCCATGAATGTGAGAAAAGCAACGCCGGGGTACCAGACGAGTGCATGAAGACCTTGGAAGTAGCTAAATGCTTCCGTACCAAGATACATGAACTCAAATGGGCACCCGACATGGAGACCATCCTCGAAGAGATCATGACCGATATATAACATAATATAGGGCTCGAAATTTATACTTACTACTTATGGAGATACAGAAACAGTTACGATAAATATGTAACTGCTCAAAAGAAAGGAACTATTGAAAGAAAAGAAAGTTTAGCTAAAAACTACATAAAAGTTAAACTAAATAATAGTTTTCTCGAAAAAGTTAAAATGTTAGTCTTTTTCTAATACAGCTGGGTAAAAAGAAAAAAAGAAGATTTATTTTTAACATGAACATTGTTATTTTTTTTTTCATTAAAATAAACATACTTAAGTACTGTAAGTATAAAATAATTGTTTCTAGGTCAATTTTTTGTGCAGTAATAACGAATTTGGCAAGTATAAATGGATTTCGATATGCTTCCCCCAATCGTAGGTCAGTCAATCCTTGCAAAACCTCTTCTAAGGTGTGCTCTCGGTGAGGTATTGTGAAGGGTATTATATAATACGTATAAAGGTGTGAATTAACTAATAAAATAGTGATCTAACTTAATTGATTCTAATAAATAAATGCAGATTATATATTTTATTTCTGATGATCATATCTTTTATTTAAAATACCATCTTTGTTAATATATTTAACTGAAACAAAATCCAACAAAGTCAACGATCATATATAAAGGCCAATAAATCTTTATTGAGCTTATTTCGAGTCACATAACGACAACAGGCTGTGCGAGCAATCTACCTCCGTAAAAGTGCGGCGTTAAGTTCCTCCACTCAACATGAAATATATCAAAGAGTGAAGCGTGAAACGTATTTTAACATCAGCTTCGTCCTCTGGCCTCTACCTACCCTACTATATGTTCTATCCCGCAATAGAAATCTATTTAACCAAAAAAAACAAAATCAAATAAAGAAAACAATAATATAAATGGATAGATACAGTTTCACCAGAGGGTTCCTACCAAGTCACGTAACGACAATAGACAATGCGAGCGAACAAGACGCAGGTGTATTATGTGGATGCCAATCTCCTTGTATTGTGGGATTCTGCAATACCTAGCAATATTCGTACGTACAAGTGCCGTGTTAAGTACCGTCATTTTTTTTGTAGCTTCATGCTGTAACACACATATAGCGGGGTAGGAAGAGGGAACCTGGGAACCACTTCGTTCCACTTTCCGCCGAATTATGTAGTCATTGCGAATTGAGTGGCGGAACTCTATAATGAACTTTACCTCATACCAGAGCGAGAAAATAAAAATATTAAGTATTTAATTTCCTGGACAGGGAATCAAACCTACACAAAACAAATTACTGTACCAAAATACCTGTGCCACGACGGGCACAATTCCGATAAACACGCAATATCGCAGAAGGTTAACACTGTTTTTCTTTTGCCTAGCGTAAAGCTGAACAAAAGAAATATATTTTTAGCATTTTTAACTCTAGAAACATGGTCTGCGTCAAATTGACGCATCCGTTTTATAAATATTGTTCTCTTATAAATATCGCGATTATTCTCCTATAAATCCATTAAAGATGTTATACATGATATCTTCTGATGAGCATACTACCTCTTAACGAAGCAACGGGCAAATCGGAAATAAATGTTTTTATAGTGAAGTTAAGAGACGAGTAGACAGAGTAGACCAAATGTATTCTATTGTACTGTACTGTAGGATACTGTAGGAAGAAAAATAAGCATTATTTTGTGAAATTATCATTATTGCACGCGTTAGTATTAAGAAAAAATAATGTTATTTTCCTTAATTTGTAGATTTCAAGTATTGTTTTGTAAATAACAAATAAATTAAATTAATGATTATGTGTACTTATTATATTTTTTCATATGTGTAATATATAACAGCGTATATTTAAAAAAAAAGTATAAAACGAATCTATTAAACAAAAACCAAAAAAGTATTTTAAAAAATGAAGTTCAATATAAAAAACAACCACACAGAGATTGGATGGATTTATCCAAATGTATCACAGTGCCTGTAACACGTCACGTGACGACGGGACGGTAGACAATGCGAGCGACAAGACGCAGGTGGTCGAGAGGATGCCAATCTCCTCGTATTGTGGGATGCTGCGGTACCTCGCAATCTTCCTTCGTGCTTACGTTTCGCTCGAGATACATACCCGTACGACAAGATGAATTGAAATGTACACAGACGCTTCTAAATCTGTGATTAGTATGGGACTGTTCAGTGTAGGATAATGCAGGTTTGGTTGTAGGTTTAAATATTTGTAGGATTTTTTTATGTGCTCTTTTATTTGTTTTGTATTCGTAGTGTTGATACTAAATACACGTTATTCTATTTAATCTTGGAAAGATTTGAAAGATTGGAAAGATTACTTACACTTTACTTAAGATTACTGGTATAAGCAAAACAGTAATTGAGGCCAGCCCATTTATTTATTTGATTTAAAATAAATATCCCCACTCGAGGATAGAACCCGCAACCAGTCGGTTTTACAGTCACACTTTATTTCGCTGCGCCACGACTGGCCTATTATTAGATTTAGTTCAATTCATATTTCCATTTCGCTCTAATGACGAGGTAAAACGCAGCGTTGTGGTCCGCCACTCAACCCGCAACACCATCAAAATTCGATGGAAAATGGGGAACGGAGAGAGTCTTATAATGAGTCCCCCTCTGCCTACCCTGCTGTGTGCGGAATGCAGCATGAAGTTGAGACCAAAAATAATTATACAAAATACTATTTTATTAGCTAAATCCTGGATAGAGTCTTGTGACGAAGGCAATACATTAGCGAGTATTAACTCTACAACGAGACAGGACAATCACTGGCTAGTTAAGAGCCGTGTTTCTTAATTGAGGTTTGATGTCGCCCGTAAATTAGCGGGGATCGAAGTCAGCTTTGTGCTCTACGATTTATTGCGGATTAGCCGTCAACAGTGACTTACGTGTCTGGTGTTGCCATAATAAGTACCAATATAAGAGCTCGCTCGCTTGAGCTTATTGTTATATTATAGCCAAATTATGCAAAATCTTTATATAAAATGTAGAGTCCGTCAGTAGTTTTAGAAAGAGGAGAGTAAGATTTTATATGTTGATTAATATTTCTGATACTTTTTATTATATTTAATTGTTTGAGGCCAGTCGTGGCAGGGGCTCAAAGCGTGACTGTAAAAACGACTGGTTGTGGGTTCGATCCCCACTCGAGGAGATGAAATATTTACTTAAATTTATATTTCCATTTCCTCGCTCTGGTGTCGAGGCAAAGCGCGGCGTTGAGTTCAGCCACTCAACACGCAATGCCTCCAGAATTCGGCAGAAAGTGTGGGAACGGAGTGTCTTAACACTAAGTGCCCTCTGCTTACCCTGTTGTATGGGATACAGCGTGAAGCTGATTTATTTTTTATTTTATTTAATTGTTATACCGAATTCGATACATGAACAGAATAAAACTACCAGCGCCGCTTTTCATTGTAAGTATTGTGTTAAAGTTTATTATTCTTTCAAAAATACTAAATGTATATATAACTTTGGAATTACGATGATTTGTAGTAATTTATTTATATGATTAGAAAGAAAAATTAACCCTTTACTTGGCAAGAACTAAAAATATGAAAAAAAAGGAAATTATTGATAAATTTTGTTTAATTTATGAATGGACAACTTGAGAAAAATAAAAATAAAAATCTAGGTATCCTAGGTTTCGAGAAAACTTAAGTACATCACAATGTACACTGCCAATTTTACAGAAATATTATAAATAAATTGTTTGTACATTTTGGTGTACACTACCAAGGACATAATGAATTACATTATTCAGGTTATTATAAATTTATTTCAAAAAAAGGAGGAAATATTTAAATTATTCTTTATTAATTTAGGTGAAAATTACGAAAGCAATTACGTTTTATTTTTCCCACAACAAAACACAAATGTACGTTACATTTTATACAGTAGACAGATGTTCTTCCACTCTTACAATATTTGCAACGCATTGTTTCATTACCTGCTTCTGGAAGATGACCTGTGTTATCAAATCTGACGCTATCAGTTGGTCTGACTGAGACTGGTTTATTGATTTTCAGATTCTCGCCTATATCGTCTGTAACGTTTTGGTTTGTTCCTATTCTATTAGACTTAGACAACCCATCAAACAATTCAAATCTGAAATCTTTCAATGAAGTCTTCTTCCCATCTCTTCTATGTAGGAGCCAAGCGTTATTTATACATATATCAACAAGTTGTGAAAATATTCCCAAGTACCAACGGTGACTTTTGAAGGGAGTTCTATATAACGATATCAACATATCTGCTAAATCGACCCCTCCCATATGTTTGTTGTAATGTTTGACCACTTGAGGACATTCTACATCTACTTTCTTTTTCTCATCCTTATCGTATCGTTTGATTGTTTCTAAGGGGTACGAGTCTATGTAGGTGCTAATAAGTGTAACCACTTTATTGTCGTTCCACTTTACGACTGCCAACTTATTCTTATTGCAAACCACCTGGGCGCTAGAACCGCGTTTCTTCTTTTTTAATTGTTTGTCAGTTGGCAATAACTCTTGACAGCCTCTGAGACGATTAGTCCTTATTGTTCCTAGACTAAGGATCCCGTATTCTTCCCGCAGAATATATGTTAGTTCAGGCGACATAAAAAAGTTATCAGCATACACAATGGCCGGCTTTTTCTTTATAGTTTGACACAATGCAAGCACTACCATACCTCCTAAACCAATTGTAGCTTCTTTCTCTGAAAAAGTCAGTCCACGAAAGGTATCGTCGCCACCATACAGAATAAAATCGTAGATGATACCCGAAACACCCGCACGGACAAAATTCTTAAACCCCCATTTCTTAGGTTTCATTTTTACGTACTGCTTTCGTTTACCTGCTTTACGACCTTTATAAGGTATCATCATCTCGTCAATGGAATATTTTCCTTCTTCTTCAATTTTCAGAAAATTTTTGCGTATTTTCTCCATTAGGGGGCGAATCTTGAAATAACGGTCTGAATCTTCCAAAGTATTATCAACAAAATGAATATATCGACGTATTTGTTGATACTTTTTGAGAGGCATAAGATCAGCAATGAGAGGGTATCTTGTTTTTCTTGCCCAATAGTCAGTATAAGCTGGCATCTGTACTATACCCATCATGATTTGAATGGCCAGGAAGCTTTTAATCTCATCTTCTGTCAGCTGAATAGATCGACCTAGTTGTTCAACTGCATATAAATTTGTATTATAAACAATGTCAGTAATTAAGTCAGGAGAAAAAAAGAAATAAAAATAATCCAGTACTGTCTCTATTTGTGTTTGATGGAGATTGTATAAGTCTTCTTCAAGAGATACATTGTGACGAAATACTGCTTTTGACCATTGATAATTTAGGGCGAATTTCTGAACCTTTACTTTTTTGGTCACTACAGTCTTTGTTGTCTTTTTACGCTTGGACCTGGTAAGTAGTAACTGCTGTCCGCTGGTTCTAGGCTGGGGAGATGATAGTTCAACAGAAGGAGATGGCAAAGATTGGATGGAGTTCAATGTGGGTATAACATTGTAGTTACTTGTATTCGGCGATGGAAAAACTTCATCAAATGTTGGTGTGAGTGGTAAAGTAATGGGTATATCATGCTGTTCGTTGTTGGAGTCGGTTGAAGTATCAAGCAAATTAAGGGCTTCTAGTGATGATGCTATTGAAGGTGGATCAGAGGTATCTGGTGAAGGCGGTATATAAGCATTTGCTTCCTCATCAGATGTGGAACTATCGTCAGAGCATGCGTTTTGAGCGGGTACCAAAGCCAAGATCTTATGGGCGCGAGTTAGTTGTAAGTTCTGCAGGCGGAAAAAGAAAAAAAAAAGTTCAAAGCAGACAGTTTTTAAGAGAAGGTAAAAAAATAAATAAACAAAAACTGCCGATTCGTTGAAAAACAAAAACTGTGTAAACTTAGCAATGTACAGCGTGGTTACCATAGTTCATTTTTAGTACTTTAGTGCGTTATTGGCAACGTGCAGTGCAGTGTACATACATTTGTTTCAACCAAAATCGGCCATAAAAATTGAGACAGTAACGCATAAAACCACTTTTTGAGTAATACATAGTTTTTAGATCAAATAACACACCATTTTTTATTAGTTTTTGAGCTAAAAAGTAATTTATAACGCAAAAACTTACCCGGGTCCCGCCAACACTTTGTTGTTTCGAAGCCATTTTGAATTTGACATGTGTTGTTCAGTGTTGCAACAACGAAAATATTTTTCTACTAATTCTAAATTATTTAGTAATATTTTTAATAAAAACAAAACAAAAAAATATTATTATTTAACCAGTAAATTTTTTTTGAAATGTATGTACAGTCTAATGTACCTTACCAAGTTAAGGGTTAAACTTAAGTTTTAACTTCATAATTGATAAAGTTTTTATTTATAATGTATGTTACGTTTATGTATTATTTTTTGTACGTTTATGGTGTGAGGTAATATAAAAACAGAGTACTAATTCAACACACAAGAAGAAAAAAATACATTCTTAATTCCGGCTCTCATCACCCACTTCAATTTACTAAAGAAATAAATAATATCCTTATATACTTTACAAAACTTTGTATATTTTCAATACAAAAAGGAAGTGAGCACTATAAGCTATAATTCAACTCTACATGTTGCTCTACACTTCAGTTAGTATTTCAGTGATGACGACGTCCACTTTCGGGGCCCAGTTGATCTCATGCATGGCTCCTCGGAAACACTTAGCTATTTCCAAAGCTCTCAGACACTGGTCCTCTTCCATTTCGTGCTTCTGTTCGCATTCGTGGACAGTTGTGACTAACTCCTTCGCCATGTCATTAGCTAAAATTGTGTGGTTAGTAAACTATATAAATATTATTGTAATAGTAGTCTTGAATGGTATATTGAAACTAGACTAGATTGAGGAATGAAATGCTTTTTTAATATTATTAAGCTGAAGGATTTGTTTAGTTTAGTTGTTGGTACTAAACACATAAACTACTACTTTGAATTAAATATGTACATATACATATGTATATATAATTATTATATAAAACTACATTTTCATGATGTTATCCAATTCGACATAATCTATGTTGGTTGCAGTTTGCCATTGACATGTGACATTCATAACTTTTAACTTGACCACAGAGTCAAAGCCACATGTAAAATATAGTACAGTATAAAAGACATTAGCGTCTATAGTCAAAACAAATAAATTTGTAGAAGCTATGTAGCTTGCTATCTATGTAGATATTTCAAGTTATGGTGAGATTAGCTGTATACGTTGAAAATACCTTAGTTAATGGTTAGCTTTACATACCAGCTCCATGTCGCAAGGCAAACTCTTCCGCATTTCCATGGTGGAGTTTTCCTGAAGTATCTAGTAGATTTAGCTTCTTACTCATACACACTATAGCACACCCTGTATCACGGTGCATCAGAGTTCGGTCTAGCTTCCAAAAATAATACATATCAGCCAAAACGTTGTCGCCTATGTTTAGCTAATAAAGGGAAACGTTTTGTTAAAGGACCTTATGAAAATATTTATATATAATATATAACATATTTATTACACCGTTGTCTTTTACGTTCAAAAATGTGAATAGTTTTCTAATAGAGATATTTTGAAAAAATCCATTTACCTCATGCCTACATTCTTCTAAGACTTTCAAAAAGCTCGCCGTTATACTTCTCAAAGTTTCATTCGAATTTACCTTATTAAAACCAACGAACACCAAGAAAACTACAGTCAAATGCTTAAACATTATTGTAACTTTAACGGAATAAAAAGAAAAATGGTCACGCTGTCTTATAAACGGTAATTTTCAAAAATTTTCAAAAGTAATTACCTTTTTAATTACTAAATATCATTTACAGAACAACCTCTTGCTTGTCATAATTACACCTGGAGGTAGCATTTTGTCATTTAATAGCTATATATTTAGGTTAATTATTAACTGGTCCAGTTAACAGTTACTTGTAGAGACGACGGCTGTGTTAGATTCAAGTTGTGGTATATATATATTTTTTTTACTTCACGTTGTATCTGTCACATAGCACGGTATGCAGATGGAATCCAGGAACCTAGGAACTTGGGAACACAACGTTCCCGTTAAGATACTTCTATTCACCATTTAATAAAATAATCCGATTAAAATCTTTCGTTTATAAAAGTAAGTAAGTTTTTTACATCGCAATATTTTTTCAATAACATGGTAGAGTAGCAAAAGAAAATTGTTAAAATAAAATCAGCTTTACGGTGTATCCCGCATATAACAGGGTAGGCAGAGGGTACCTAGTGTTAGGAAACTCTGTTCCTCAATTTCCACCGAGTTTTGGAGGCACTGCGTGTTGAGTGGCGGAACTCAACGCCGCGCTTTGCCTGGGCACCAGAGCGAAGAAATGAAAATATAAATGTTAGTAAATATTTTATCTCCTCGAGTGGGTACCACACCCACAACCACTCGATTTTACAGTCACTCTGTGCTCCTCTGCGCCACGACTGGCCTCAAGGAAAATTGTTCATCAAAGATTGATTAATTTTGTAACTGGATATTATTTGCCAATTTCTTAATAGAAAGATTTGTTAGACACACTATAATTTTAAACACATTTTTTTTTCTCGTAAGTATAGTTATATTATAGTTATGTTTCATTATTTTCATTTTTCTGTTTTATCAAGATCAATGCCGCGTTAATTACTGCAAAAGTCTTTCTTAATAAAACATTCTACACAATCAAAATAACAATTTTTTGGGTAAACAAATTAAATTTACATCCAATTTTCTTAGGAAAAGTACATCAATTTCGTAAATTACATATCACAGTTTATATTTAACGTAAAAAAATGTTATCGAATTCGTGACCCGCGCGGTAGTGCAGTTCTGTTTTTTTTAATGTTTTTTTTTTTCAATGTATAGTCGAGAATTGACTTGTCTGTAAACACGATATTAGCAGGTTCTATTCTTATCCGGGGAAAAGATACTTAAGTAGAGGCCATTCGTTGCGCAAGGTCTCAAAGCGTGACTGTGAGCGCGACTAGTTATAGGTATCCCCATTTAAGGAAATTACATTTTGATTTAAATTAAATTTATATTTTAGTTAAGTTCCGCCACTCTACATTCAGTGCCTCCAGAGTTCGGCGAAAAGTGGGGAACGGAATGTCTGAGTGTTTTAACACTAGCCCCCCCTTTCCCTGTACCTACTCTGCAGTGTGCGGGATACAGCGTGAAGCTGATGTAATTTTATGCGTTATTGTACCGTTGTTCAACACTTATTAAACAACTTCTTTAAAAAATCACAAGATTTATAAAGAAGATACTATTTGTCTCTATATAGCATATTAAAATATTTAAAAAATGTACCGCACGAAGAAGATGTGTATTTTGTTCTCTACAAATGTCGCAAAAAACCTTATTGAGAAATCTGTAATATAGGGCGATGATTAGTAAATATAAACACATATAAACTACACATCGCCCACTTGTTTCTTGCTTAATTTTATCTCTTTCTCCACTTACAAACGTTACATACCCGATCCAAGCCTAACCATATTATAAAAAGGAATATATATAAAATATTTATCAATTTAACGGAACTTTAAGTGTACAATGATTGCCATATCGCCATGGCACATACCAATTTGACGATTATATTTGAACTGCCATCAGTTGATAACAACTTTAATCAGTTTAGCTGAATTCTAACTGACTATTAGGTTTTGGAGGCCATCGACTCAACCAAATCAATGGTATTTAATCTCACACAATATGCTTTCGCTTTAGGCGTATCACGGCTGGAGTGTTGGGCAACTTGGTAGCCAAGGGATTGGGATGGACAAATATAAATTTGCAGGCATGTGTATTATTAACTTTGTATTAAATAAGACATAAATATTTGTATTTGGTATCCTAGACTACTTACCTCAAATTAAAAAAAGGGAACCTTTCGTTTTATATTTTGTGAAAAAAAAACTAATTACATGAATTCATTGCAATTTATTAAACCTATTTACACGCTAGCCGTCTAGTTTGGTCCAGTTCTTTCAATCACGTTTACAATTTAATATTTTTCCAAAACTGCCTCAATCATGGCCACTTCCGGTGCGATGCCATCCTTCTTGGCGCTCTCTTTAAAGCACGCGGCCACTTTAACAACTCTGTTACATTCGTCTTCAATGTCATCGAATTGTTTCTCACAGTTGTGGATGAGCTCTACCATTTTCTCTGATAGAAGTTCACCTAAAATGATTTTCAACATAAGTATATATAGATTTCTGGAAAATGTCATAATTTAAAGTAATGTAATTTTTATTAATAAAAAAGTCTAATCGACGAGCTATTAGAATTTCTTAAATAAAAAATACATTTTTAAACATTAGCTTATAGCATTATATAGAATCTGATTTCGTGATTTTGCTCCTAGTATTCTTGTAGATTTGTAAATTATTAATGGGAAAAAATATTGTATGGTGCAGAAATATCTGGAAACTTTTAGTTTTAAATTTTTAAAACATGGAAAACTATATGCTATAATTTCAGTTATGTATATATTATTGACTTAATTAAACAAATACTAAACGTATTAAGGTAATATATTTTGGTGGTATTTTGAAAGTCCTATATAATAAGTTTATATGACTTTCAAAATGCTACCAAAACGTAACTTTCTACATTTCAAACGTAAGTTATAAAACCTAGTTAAACTAAAAATATACCGAAAAAAAACCTAACCTTGAGGAAAACTCTTAATATAATCGTGCATATTAACATGATGCATTCTGGCGTCGTCGTGCATCAACGCGAACTTGTTCGACATGCAAATGATGGCACAGCCCAGTTCCCGGTCCACTACCTGGAAGTTCTCACTCCAGAAATGTTGGAACTCCTCCAAGATATCTGACGATAATCCTGACTATGAATAAAAAAAAATATTACCATTTTTTAATATCAGTTAACATGCTCGTGTTTGTAGATTTAGTCTGGTCTGGGCAATAAACCGTCTTATAAATTTCTTTTAGTATATAGATCTAAACCAGCGGAAAGAGAAAGAGAAAAAGAAAGAGAAAGATTATATCTTTAGTTCTTTTATATAAAGTTTATGAGATTTTTTTAATAGTTGATAAAGCTAAACACCGGGCTTTGTTTAACCAAATCGATTAAACATTGGCCTGGATGTTAAACATAAATTGTTTATTGAGTGCTAGGGAGGCAGAGACAAAGATATGTTTAAATTATTCAAAGAATTTATGTATTTTAATTATATTTTAATTAAATAAAGACTTACTTCTTCCCTACATTCTTCTAATGACTTTCCAAAATGCGCCGTGACGTGGCTCATGACTTCAGCAGTACTCCTGACCCTCGGCACCGTCGCCAGCGCCAGTACCGCCAAGAATACGACAACGTAGCAACGAAACGCCATTTCAACGACAAAACACACAATGGCTTAAATGAAGAGATCTCCATATTATAAGTAAGGAATATATTTTTTTAAAATTCCATAATTTATGTAATTATTTGACATTTTCATTCAATTTGTTGATCTCTATCTCAAAGACGGAGAGTTTAAAGTTAAAATTAGCTACGTTAATGTTGCTCTGGCCTGTAATAAGGTTAGCTCCTTACCTATTATTCGTAATTATTAGTTATTTTCTACTAGCAAGTCATACTGTTGACTGTTCAGGAGGTCGATTATTTCTTAAGTATACGTTGGTGATGAATGATTGTTAGGTGCGTGGGTTACTTGTTATAGCGTAGGTGAAGAATCGATTTTTTATCTAGTACTCTAGTTTTTAATAGATAACTAAAATTCAGGGCTTTGTGGCACAGGGGTACAAGCGGTTGAAAACATGATAGTTTGGAGTTCGATTCCCAGTCGGGAGAATTGAATATTTAATATTTTCAATTTCTCGTTCTGGTCACCAGGCAAAACGCGGCTCTGAGTTTCACTACTCAGTAGATAATACCTCAAGAATTTTGCGGAAAGTGAGGAACGATCTTAGATTTTAGTCTTCAGATTTTTTTAATTTAAAACGCATATACGGTTATAAGAATATATGAATTAATTCATTTTCTTCTTTCATCTTTATTGGCTAATATATTTATTTATTATATTTTCCTAGTATAACTTTTTATAAGCAAAGTATATTATTTTATAATGTAGTGCCGACAATAAATAATAAAACAGTAAATTGACTCTACATTTATTATTAAAGTGGGGAACTGAGTGTCTTAACACTAGCTTCCCTCTGCCTACCTTGATGTGTGCGGGATACAACGTGAAGCTGACAAATATAAAAAAATATATAATTAAAACAATTTACTTTTTTGACTATTAAAACACTATAAAATTGTTGAAATCGTAAGAAATACATAAATTGTATTTCCAATCAATTAAAAAAAGCAACCGATGTGATGTAGTTAATTGAATATTCATAGCTTTTATGTTTTGATCATAAATTTATTATGATCTTGGCTATTGATTTAATATCTCATGTTATAAATATATATAATTTGAGGCTATTACAAAATTAATAGTTTATTTTATGTATATGTTTTATGTAAATTGATTTCTAATAACTGGTATATAGTAACAATTTAAAGTAGGTACCTAATATTGTACATGAATAGTAAAGACTACTGAGCGGGTTTTGAGAAGTTTTGGACTGTTCTCTATGTAGAAATATACCTCATTTAAATCAAAAATAATAATCTTGATGTGACTTAAAACTCGCGAGAAACTTGTCGACAAACATACAAACACATATACATAAGAAATATAGCACACTTATTTACGCGGTGCGGAGTTCCACTAACACTAGGTTCCCTCTGCCTACCCTGTTGTGTGCGGGATATAGCGTGAAGCTGATTTTCTTTTAATTATTTATTTAGTACAAACAGGCAAAACTGCGAGCCAATGGCTAGTTAGAAAAATATGAACGAATATATTGAACAAAAAACAATGGTTTTAAGTACAATCCATGGGTTTCCAGTCACGTATTCCATCCCACGGACCATTACTTCGTGAATCACTTTCCCATGCAGTGATACATGGTGGTCGGCAAATTGACGATAGGGGACGCAAATGGTTTAATTTTTGTGCAAATATACGTGATTTACATTATAAGTACGGTTTTTGTTTGATTTGTTTTTTGACGTCACGCTAAAATGAGGCCAGTCGTGGCGCAGGGGCACAAGCGTATGATTGTAAACGTAGTTTCCATATTCCCTTTGCGTGCTCTCCTATGAGCGAGATACACCGTGAAGCAGGAAAAACTTCGCTTCTAATATAAAACGTAATATACTCGTATATAGCATGGTAGGCAAAAGAAAACCTAGTCCTAAGACACTCCGCTCCCCACACATTGGCTATTTATGAGCGCTAAGAAATAAAAAATAATTCATTCTCCCATTGAAAAATCGAACCCACAACTGTCTCACAATTAAATACTGTACCACTTGCCACTATATGCCTGTATATTTTTATTATAATACTTATAGTTGCGGCGTTGAATTCCGCCAATCATCACGCAATGCGTTCAGAAATCAACGGACAGTGCGGAACGGACTGTCTTAATACTAGGTTCCCACTGCCTATCCTGCTGTGTGCGGGGTACAGCGTGAATCTGATTTTCATTTATTTATATTACATAAAGTTATATATACCTTATACGATATTGCGAGACGGAAATTGATAACGTAATTCCCTTGACGGATTGCTCATACTGAACAACTATTTCTTTCAAAAAGTTGTATCATTTATCATCCAGGCAACGATTCGTCAAGCTGTAATGAGTCAGGTAGTGACAGCCGCCCGGGGTCGGGAAAAATGATACAAGGTTTGACACGTCAAGGATTTTTTTTAATATGTGCTATATGATAAGGTATTTTTATAACATTTAAGTATTTAATTGGCAAAATCTGGTGTTAGGTACTATTGTTTTTAAATATTTTTTTTATTTTTTTAAACTTTTGTGGGTAACGGTTGTGGTTTTGATTCCTACTCGGACAATAATTAATTTCTTTATTAAGCTTTGATAAAACAACAAATAATTGTGTTGAATTCCGCCACTCACGGGCAGTCATATAAAATTGGGAACAGAGTCTCAACACTACAAATTGGGGACGTTTCTTTGCCTGACTCTTCATACGAAATGCAGCTTGAAAGACAAAAAAATAGATAAACAATAGCAAAGTAGAGTCCCAGCTGCTCTACAAATCCCAAATAATAAATAAACATTACCTTATAGTACATATATAGAATGCATGTCAATCTTCATACAAGACACCACACCTGAGAACCATTACTTGGGAAACAATAAAACAGAACGCGACAAACATACAACTTTGGAAAAATATAAAAATTTACATATAAATAGATCGCGATTTTTGGGTGGAAAATATTTATTTCTCCCCAGACACCTCTACGTGAGGCGAATGAAGCGAGTGCCGTATTGGTGGTGGTACTCGTATACGCCGAGATTACTTGGAAAATCTTATGAGGATAAAAATGGATTTGTAGCTATGTTCTTTCTGGTGAGAGAATATGCTATCAGATATTGAGGGCCATCATCGTATAATTATAAGCGTGGTGGTTTTGGATTCGATTTCCACGTGGAGATCTTTTTTTAAAGTATTTCTTTTACACCCGTTACGGTACTCGAAGTACGGCAATGGGTTGCAACACTCAACGCGCAGTGGCTCGAAATTGGGAAACTGAATGTCTTAATATCAGGTCTCTCTGTTTACTCTGCTATGCTAGAAAAGGTATGAAACTGCTACTTTCGTATCATCTTGAATACAACCGTTCTAGAGTAGTTAAAAATATATAGCTATATGATTGTGGCTTTATTTACTATTGGAGTATTTACTATCCGATGTTAAAAATATATATAAATTTGTAACTAACCTGTTAATTTATAAGAATGTCTATTAAACAATACAACGTCGTTTTCAATCATCAATATGATGAATGGATAAAAGCTATAATAATAGAAATTTTATATAAAAGTTTAGCTCTATATGTTAGTGATATAATAACTTTTAAAAACTGGTTTTTTACGACTGACAGGCTCACACATCAAAAACCTAATCCACTTCTACAGAACCTACTACGACTAGTTCATATTTGTTACCGAGGTATACTATTATACATTGTACATAGGAATATAATTTAAAGATAAATATAAACTTTTATAAACTTTCTGTTCTGATATTCAACAAATAAATATATATTATTTCATGAACATTTCTAAAATTTTCATCAAAACAGGTGAATAATACAATAAACAACGTGTGACGTGCGGAAGGTGGTGGTGGTGGGGAGGTTCTCAGTGCCTTTAATGATTTCCCCAAAGTAGCTGCATTCATCTATCAAGCTGTCAGCGCCGTCTGCATTGTGGAACCGGAAACACCCTAAGTTCATACTATATAAACGTAAAAATGTAAATTTTCTTTAAAGTACTGCCTCGATACAAAAAAAAGGTATAATGTTATATACCTACCGAGTTACTAATGCACTGAGGGTGATACTACGTCAAGAGTAATGTTCGAAATGATAATTCTACTAGATTCAAAAATGGTTGAGGTCGATGTTGAGGAGTACCAGCACCACCACTCCTGGCACCAGGACCAGCGACGTGTGGGTGTAGCTGTATAACTGTATGTGGTATCATAGCTCTTAAAGGGATTAACCGATTTTAAACTATTTTTTTTTTTATTATATTCATATAAAAAGGGTCATAAACCAAATTCAACAAAATATATTCTTCCGTTTGGAGATCGGCTATTTTCTATTTGCTTGTTTACTGTTTAAACTTTTAATTTAACATAAATAATATATTCAAAATGTTATAATGGTCTATAATATCTATTAATCTCACCTGCCGATAGTATGAAGATGCGCGCTAGTAGCGAGCTTGACGAGAGGTCGGTGCGGAGGGCGACTCGGTCGCGTTGGAGGACTGTAGGTGTACTCCGAGGGATCGCCCTCACTGGCACCGGTTAGCCACGACCAGTGTTCTGTCATTTTAGTTCTTTTAATTATAGTTTTAGTTGAAAATAAATAGTTTTTTTAAATTAGAGTTGGTTTCTAGTTCTCATAGTAGTATTTTGTTATTTTTTGCACATTTAAGATCACTTTCAAATAACAAAATTTAATATTAAAAGTTTAGATTAAATCTTAGTTAAAGAGTTTGCTGTGTAGAAAGTATTGTATTTATATAGTCAATATAATAAGCGAGGTATATAATAAACTGTCCACTGCCATACATATCTTTAGCTCAGCGTGAGGAGTTGTTAGTCCTCTCATCATTTTCCGGAGTGAATATAAAATTTATTATAAATTCAACTGTTACATGAAAAAATATAAGAAAAATATTAATAAGAGGAAGATTGTGATTTATTTTAGCTAAAAGAAATATACTGTGCTTCGGCGGCTGTGGCTTAGCGTACAACGTCTGACTGTTATCGCGACAGTTGTGGGGTCGATTTTCAATAGGAGGAATTAATTATTTATGTAATTTCCTTTAGCTTTGATAACAAGACTTAACACACAATGTCCCGGTGTGTGGGTAACGGGGGAGACTTAACATCAGGTTCCCACTGCATAACCTGCTATATGCGAGAAACAACGTGAAACTAAAAAAATACTGATAGTAATATTATCTTATTTCACAGTAAAATATCTCACGCCAATTTCAACCCCTTAGAAAACAACATTATAGCCCTCCTCTATTTTGATTCTACGTGGGATTGTGTTTCATCCCTTTCATATTGTACATGTTGGACAGAGATGGAACGATGCTCTCATTCATAGAGGTAGTTTGACGGTACTAAATCTTAAGTTATAGGTTTTACGCGCAGCGTTGTTCAATTTTTACATATTTTTTGTATATATTAATTATTTTGTATATATTTACAATAATCTATACTCTCTTTATCTACCTATACTCATATTGTAAAACTGTTTGTTTGTTGCACCTCCGTGGACGTATAGTGTAACGTAATACATTATTCTATTCGTCTACGGAGGTGAAGTCGTAAGTAAAAGCTAGCTAATAAACTAATTTATTGTAATTATAAAATATTATTATATTTTCTCGTAACTTAGATTTTATCCCAACTAAAAGAAGTGAAATATTTATATTTTCATTTTTTAGTTCTGGTGTCAACTGGTGGTGGCAATGCACAGCGTTAAGTTCCGCCACTCAACACACAATGCCTCCAGAACTCAGTGAGAAGTGGGGAATGGAGCGTCTAGGGAACTAGGCTCCCTATGCCTGCTGTGTTCGGGATACAGCGTGAGGCTAAAAAAAGTAGATTTTATAACGTTTGGCTGAAACACATTCTACCACTTCGCTACAAGGGTGAAAAATTACGTTATCTCATATACATATACAGACGTACATATATTATATATATTTAAACGTAAGTCTGTATACATTAGTGGAATTTACAACACATCTCGTGGGGTGCACATTGTACCACATACTCAATGCTCAAGTGGTAGACGGGCTTTAAGATTGATGATTGTCAATTGTTATAATTTAATAAGACTTTATAAATATACAAAACAATATACATTAAGTACAAATAACATATTCGCGGCGTTGAGTTCTGCTTTTCAACACATAATGTTAGGATCATTGTGTGTTGATTCAGCCGAAAGGATAGGATATAGGAATGGTTCGACTATGGGGCTTTACAACGTGTGAAATGAATTACGTCCAACATATATATGTATATGTTGGATATATATATATATATATATATATATATATATATATATATATATATATATATATATATATATATATATATATAAAATTCCGGACTTTAAGTTAATTCTTCAACTTCATATTATTATATATATTGTACGGATTTTTTTTCCTTCTATATTGTATAGATGTAGTAACAATAGAATATAAATAATTTAATATGATAATTGACGTTTGAGCAATAAAGCATAATTCCTCATTTCAAAACGACGTCTAAGTTAATTTAAAAACGTCATTGTAGAGTAAGGGCGGTGCCCCTTTGCCGGTGCCGACGTTTATAACTGATGAATTTACAAACACTCCTATTATATTCGCGTTACGGACTACGGAAAGCATTTTATTTATATATATTTAAAAGCATCTGAAAACATGGTCAAAATAATTATTTGAATTTTTATTCCAATGAGAATTTTTTTTTTTTCCAAAGTTACTATATAAACAGAAAAAGTTGGTTTTTATAGGATAAAAGTAAAATTTCTTATAAACTAATGCAATAATACATTAATAGCAAATTTTACGTTAATAACATTTGTCTAATCTATATTGTAAATTTTTTCCGTTAATTTAAAGTTAAAACTGAGTAACTATCAAACGCAGAATACGGAAGCACTAAGAGAGGATTTGTCAAAATTTTAAACGGCAACAGAGGAACCATGGGTTTTTTCATCTTATATATTAGTTAAAATTCACAAAGACTTGTTTTTAAACGACTACTAAAGATATACTCCGTCTGTGGAGTGTCTTAACACTAGGTTCCCTCTGCCTACTCTGCTGTGTGCGGGATACAGCGTGAAGCTGATTTGATTTTGATTATTTACTAAAGATATAGAATTAGATACGATTTATTTCTTCTTTCTATAATGTATTAGAATTTTTAGTCAAATCTTGACATCTACAATTTAAATACTAAGTATTATTAAACAATATACATAAAATTAAATTTTTAATAGTAAATCTTTAGCAAATCTCGTAACAGGTGTCAACACAGCGACGGAAGAGTGAAGCCCTCTCAGTTAACGCGAGTACCATCGACGTCCCTCTGCACTCTGTACTCTGGAGGTGTCTCTACTGTTTACAGTTTGCCGACATTTGCCTGTTTGAGGGATGGACCTGCTGGTTGTAATTATTTAATGAATGTTCTTCTTGTTTTGGGGAAATTTTGAGTTTTAAATGTTAAAATGAGTTTTACGATAAATGAGTAAAATTACATTACATTTTGTCTGTCTACTATGATTAATTCATGTGAAAACAAATGATAAAACTCACTTCTCCTGATAGAAAATATTAGCAATTACTTCGGAAAATAACAATAGTAAAGTTTTTTTAAGAAATTTGATTTAAAAAAAAGTCTATATATTCGTTTTAATTTGAAATAATTATGCCATATTTTTTTTAAGCTTAAATTATTCCTTTACACTAACTGAGGTTGTGGCACAGTATCACAGCTTCTGGCTATAAACACAACGATTGTGGCTTCGATTCTTACTCTGAAGAATTTGTGTAAGTGACGGCGTTCAGGGGACTATAGAAAACGCACTAGATTGAAGGTTCCCTCTGCCTACCCTAAAATATACAGCGTGAAGCAAATATCCTAAATAACTATAAGACCCTATCAATTTTCTTTCCAACCAGTCCAATAATTCTAGCATTGTATTTCGATTGCTGTAATAATAGTCGTTTATTTGATCTATTTCAATAGATAATGGCGCACCCTCCCATACAAATGCGCATATCTAGTTAGTAAATTATTATTATTGAAAATTGTCCTCTCATATTACATTTCCTTTGCTCATTTTTTTTTGCGTCACTCTGTATCCCTCATGTGGCAGGGTAGATAAAGGAAGTCTAGTGTTAAGACACTCCGCTTCTCATTTTACGCCGAATTCTAAAGACATGGCTTGTTGTGTGGCGGGACTCAACGCCGCGCTTTAACTCAATTTATTAAATTTTCCTCAAGTCGGAATCGAACCCATAACCTTTCGCGTTGATAGTCACAAGCTTCTGCACCACAACTGGCTTCAACTACACAATTTTCTCGTCTTTTATTATAGACTTAGTAAGGTTATTCGTCGCGTAATTTGAAAAATGTCACCGTCTGTCGATGGGAAGCGATTTTTTTATGCTGTGTTAAGATTATTGTATACACAATGAAAACGGTAATTTAGATATTTTTCTTTACTTAATAAATTTAAGATGAACTAATTACTATCTGCAATAGTATATTAGAATAGTATATTATTTTAATAAAATCCCAAAAGTAAGAACGTCAAAATGATAATAAACTACGACAAAACGGAGAATCAACTCGACGATTTCTATAATAACTAACATTTGCCACTGCCACAGTCCCACAGTATTAAATCAATACTGCAATTAATCCATACATAGCGTTCAGTTCACTATGAAACAACCGTAAACAGTATCCCCGTACAAGGGAGGGTCCCTTACTACACTTGGCAAGTGATTTACTGCCACTAGAATATATTATGATCTACGAAGATAAAGCTTTAAGTAATTAAAAAGATTAACTCTAGTAAGCTTAAAGCTTTCCTGTTTCCGTTTAAAAGCTTTCTTTGTTGATTGTTTGTTACGTTTTGAGACAATTGACGATCTTGGGAAAAGTTTTATTTGTTTTTTGTTTCACGCCGTATCCCGCATATGCGCGTGTTCCAGCTTTGTTTTCTGTCCAGAGCAAAGAAATTAAAATAATTCACTTTTCCGAATGGCAAAATGAACCCAAAACCGTTGCGCTCTAAGTCAGACGCTATGTCGCTGTGCTACGACGGCCTTTTCATTACTCAACAGAGTAAGGGGAAGAAACTTGGTGTTAAGGAATTTCGTGGCCGACTTTTCGTTGATATTTTGATGCATATAGTTTTGAGTGGCGGAGCTCAACGCTTTGCCTTGTCGCCGCATCGAGGAAATGAAAATAATTAATTCCCTAAAATGGGACACGAACTCACACACATCGCGTCACACGCTTGTGCTAATTAGATGTAATAGTCCTCAATATGTAGGTATTTAGGTAGAATAATATATATTTAAATAATGTCAAAGAATTTAAGACCACTGTGCATTGAGTGGTGGAACTCCTGACGCGCTTTGTGTAGCCATCCACGTGTAGCCTACTTTGTTTTGAGTCGAGAAAATTTTGTGCTTGTAATGGCATCTTAAGGTTGAAATAATATTTTTACAGATATACCGCCTATTAATTTGTTACTAACATTTTTATTTAAATCTGATGTATCTACAACTTTTCGTTATTATTAGTGTAATTAAAAGTAGAGCTATCGTTTTGTATTGATTTATTTAGCAGTTCCGTACGTCTGTAGGTATTAGGTAGGAAGGCCTTTTTGCTAACTTTTTACACTTTTTAATTGTATCCGAATTGAACTTGATTGTTTTGACAATTCATCTTACTACTCTTCAGTTTAAATAAAATCTTATTTTGTTCAACATAAAACTGGTTTTCCAATAACACAGCAACTTTCCAAACATATATAACCAAAACAAGTGTTGCTATAATCAAAATGAAGTTCTATTATCAGTAAATAGAGTTTACAATCGATTAGACAAGATAAGAAGGGGTGAGACCCCTAATTCAGTGTTTGGAGCAGATAAAATTAAAAAAATGCATTTGCATACGTTTTAACGGTTGTTATTTTCAAGTGAGTAAATGTACGTGTTAAGGTAACATAACTATGAAGTTGGAATATTTTATTTTATTTTTATTCTTTTTAACTTAACGCTGTATTCTACATTCCCTCCTGGAAACTTAGTGTTAAGACTCTCCGTTCCCTTTTAAGACACTTCAGTTAACCACTTCCCATCAAATTCTCTACTTCACGACAACGACTACACTAAATATATAAATGATGTTGCCATCGTGGCAAAGCAGCATAGCGTCTGTTTATGAACGCGATGGTTGTGAGATCGAATCCCACACGGGGGGTTTGAGTTGTTTTCATTTCTTTACTCCAATAACAAGGAGTATATTATACAATGTCCGAAAACTTGGGTGAAAAGAAGGAGACGAGAAGTCTCAACAGTAAGTTCCCTCTGCAGAACTTGCTATTTGTAGGATATAAGTGAATCTATTTTTTCAATTAACTTAAGTTGCTCGAGTTACTTTATTTTATTCAGGAAATATACAGAAACAACGAAAAGATACATAATACTCTTTCATTTCAAAATGGATAACTTTGTTGATTTCTTAAATGATTTATTAATATTTTGATCTTGATATTTTAGTATTATAGGTTAGACGGTTTGTACCGTGTGACAGCGTGTGACTGTAATCACGACGATCTGAGTTCAATTCTTATTCAGAGTAAGAAGCTTACAAAGCACGACGTTAGGTTCCCCCACTCACACAAACACGTAATTTCAAAAATCGGGCGTTGCGAGGGAAACGGACACTAGGTTCCCTCTACCTGCCCTGCTATATGCGGGATACAGCTTGAAACTAAAAACAATTGTAGGACTTAAGACGTCTAGTCTCACTAATAGCATTTAAGACACCACTCTAATCCTGCATTCCTTAAATTCAATAAAGTACAATAAAATTTAATAAAAATTAATTGCGTCCAAGGAAAACCCGTGAAACGTCGGAAACTGACGCCCATATTGAACCTTATGTCTTTAAACTTAAAGTTTAAAATAATTAGAATAAATTTAGAATAAAATAGTTACACAAAGGATTCTAAGCATTGGTACACTTAAAATAGAGCACATTTTGCATTATTTACAAATTCGATACAAACACATATTTAATTTCCCAATGTATTTCTATTTCAAGGGATTCTAAGTCTTAAAATTGATTGTATAAAGTAAATTTTAGCGTGTGACTAATTTGCAATGCAATAACCGTCTGCAACGTGAGTCATAGTAAAGTCCGATCCACACGGCGCCGAGTAATGTGGAGGCCACAGTGAGAGAAGGAGAGATTTATGTTTTACTCCCTGTTTAATCTGTTAATTTTATACCACATCCCGTAGATAGATATGGTTAAACAATTTGGGAGTTATCTAAGCGGTGTTAAGTTACGCCTAGTACACAATATCACTAGAACAGTTGCAAGGCAGATCAAAGAGATTTATCAAAAATTTCTTTCTATCATTCTATAATATCCAGTATCCAAATATATGAATATGAATAGAAGAAGAGCAATGTAGAGCAGTTTTATTTTATTTTTTCTGTTTTTGAATTGTTTTATAAATTAAACTATTATCTCACTTTTAATATTAAATTAATATTTTCTTTATAATACCAAAAAAAAGCTGTACAGTAACAACCCCTGCGTACGTACAGTGCCGGCGGTTTATGTGAAATCGATGCACTGTTTGTAAACACTCTGCATCCCTTACATCTGTCAAATCACGGAAAAACCGCCCTTATTTGCTAAGATATAGAAGCGTGAATGATAAGTAACATTTTATGTAGAAAAGACTAATCTTTTTAGTTCGAAAAATACGCTACTAGCGATAGTGATATGATTTTTAATGTTAGTGATAGTGACTATTGTGTCTCTATCATATGCCATATTTATATTACGTTGTTTTATTTATTTAGAAGAGAATTTTAAACCTAAAGAAATTTTAAGCCTAATTTATTTATTTTATCATTGGACAGTTTATTATATTCTCAGTTCGTAATATAGTTCGACTTATATATATACTTTAATTTTTATATTTAATAGAAACGTTACGACTAGAGCAAAAACTTAATCACTTTTCAGTTTGATTTATTGATGTTATTATCACTAAAACTGGATTTTTAATCACTTTTTTTGCATAAAGAACATTAATCAATATATTTTAGATTATTATTACTTTATATTTACATATTTAAACACTAATATCACCAACACTTCCAGACACAAAAAAATATGTAGAGCTTCACTTTTCACATATTATTAACACTTTTACACGTTTATTATACGTATATTTATATATTTTAAAATGTTTTATTAAATATTTAGTAATTTAACTCGACACGGTGGCGCGTCTGGGCGGCCACGTTGAACTAACCTAACCTTGCAGTCGGGGTGCTCGCAACTCTATAATACGCAAAGTAGTCTTGAAACTTAAATTTGTTAGCATTTCAAATGATTGTAGCCTTTGTTGTTTTTTTTTTATTTTTGCTTATACATACATATTTACTATTTGAAATATATACATAAGATTTTGTTGAAATTATATTTGTCTTATTAATAAAATTAGTGATTCAGTGAGTGTTTTTTTTATATTAATAGAAATTAAGCATTTATGTTTTTGCTGATATAAAATACATAATTATCTGCATAAACGATTTTAAATACAATAAAATAGATTTTTAAATCGATCCTGAATATAATTGAGTATTATGTACAAATATATTTGTTGTGATATATGTTTAATCTTAAATAAGATTTGGTAATCACAACCAAAAACATACTGCCCAGGGTAGTAAAATGTAATATATTAAGTGATAAAATTCTACTTTTGCTGTTCTTCACAAGATATAAAATATCACCAGCAATAAGTAAACAAGTATCAAAAACACACGTCCAGCATACAGAGTCACCCCGTGTCCGACGCCCCTCGTTCATTCAGTACGTCTCTACGTACTCGCTGTACTACAGTCGCTACTGTACGGTACAGTGCAGTGCAGTCCTGGCACACGACGTTGTGGTTCTGACCTTGTGATTTGTGAATTGTAGCTTAGCTTATATTATATATTTTGTATGTATCTCTATAAAAACTCTCGAAATGTTATCGTTTTATGTAAAAAAAAGCAAAAATAGAAACGTCAAGGTTGTTCTCCCATGGCAAAGTAGGTAGAGGGAACCTATTTTTGGCATATTGATGATAATATAATAGTATAAAACGATCACAAATTTTCTTTATATTATCGAGTATCGATAGATATTTAAATCAAAATACATCCTATTTAATTGAAAATGATAGCTGTAGAGTCAGTTCCTAAACGAAGAAATATTATAACATATCATTAATAGGTACTCGTTCATTGTAATAAGATAGCACAGTTTTCATTATCCAGGGGATACGTATTTGTTTTGTTTTAATTAAAACAAATTTAAATTACGATATTGCTTCTAGTACACATTTTTACTTCGAAATTGGTGAATAATTCCTTTTTTGCTTAAAACAATTAACTTCATGTTTTTTACTGCACAGGAAAGCACACAACCCTCTCACTTTCAGCATAATTTTCTGAGTTTTTACGTATTAAGTGCTAAAGGTCAACGTCGCGTTGTTTGTACCAGAGCGTGGAAATGAAAATATTTTTTATATAACAGGACATCCGAATGTCCTTATTTTGTTCTTATATTTATACAATTAAAATAAAATTAAATTAGCTTCACGCTATATCCCTCACACAGCAGGGTAGGTAGAGGGAACCTAGTGTAAGACACTCCGTTCCCAACTTTTTGCCGAATTTTGGGGGCATTGCGTGTTAAGTGGCAGAACTCAACGCCGCGCTTTGCCTCGACACCAGAGCGAAGAAATGGAAATATAGATTTAAGTAAATATTTCATCTCCTCGAGTGGGGATCGAACCCACAACCAAGTCGGTTTTACAGTCACACTTTGTGCCACTGCGCCACGACTGGCCTTAATAATAATTTAATATATTTTTTTCCAAATATCTCCACATGTAATCAGGAAGAGGGTGTAAATATATCATATTATTTGAACCCCCGACAACCCCTCAACATTATATATAAACATTACCTAGCTGCAAGTGTGCCGCACCCCACCGCCACGCGTCGAATGCAACATTTATTGCTCTTCGATAATGAATTATTGATTTTTTTAACACTCCAAATTCAGTTTTTTGTGTTACTTGAAAGGAGCACGTGTTGCACTTGGAAATCTATTATATAGAAATTTTATCTATTTTACATTGTCTGCGTATACAGTATTTTCATCAATTATTTCTCCTCTCATCTCATCAATTATTTGTTGGATATTATGAACTGATATCAATGAACTTGGACTTACAGACCTGCTGAAATAATTAAAGAGGATGTTTCGGATATTCCGGCAACGAGAAAAATTGGAATTTTCTATTTTATATTTAAAATTCAATGAATAGCAATGTTTCTTATTCTTATATATCAAATAAACAAGTTAGGGTTTAACATATTTTAATTTCCAAAGTAAAAATTTGGTAGAGCCACCGCTTATTATATTGCCATATAATAAATAAAAATACATACAATAATATACACAATATTAGCAATTAGAGAGTGGAGTGACTTAACACTAAGTTTTTTTCTGGCAACTCGTCAAAATTCATGAAATACGTATATCATAAACGTAATCGACCTCAATGACTCTATTTATTATCCACACTCTCGCAATATCAGACGGTTCATTTTGCATTTCTACTGAGAACACGTAGAGCCATTAAAACTACATTACGCGTTTGTTATCACGAAGAATGTAGTTATTTCGGATCAACGAATTTAATATATATTATGTAAAATGTCAAATAAATAGATATATTATATTAATATAATTTTCATAGAGGCGGCCGTACCGTGAGCTGCAGTGTTATGGGTTCGACTTTGAGTCGTAACAACGAGTATGTTTAGTTTTTTGACTCTGGCAACAAAACAATGTCACAAATATTGTCGGGTAGTTGGAAATCCCTTGACTCTTATTTTAGGGCTAAAATAATCCTTTTTGAATCAAAATAAAAGTGTAACGAAAAAACAATATTATTAAAATTAATTTTTCATGTTTATTTCAGTATTTTCTAAATATCTCTACATACATCGCGCAACAGATCTGTACTCCGTACTGCGGCTCCGTGACGGCGAAATGAAAATAGCTGAACAATCAACAAGTAGAATTCACAGTAAACATGCAAACGGCGAGCGCGGCTCTCTTATCTCCTGTCCTATGCTAACAATGCCTTGTTGTTACTTTGTTCTTTACTTTGTTTTTATAAAGTACTAGCGACTTGCCGCGGCTTCATTCGCTTTAATTATTTATCGTTTATTTAGCTTGCCGCTGTGTTTAGCAAAAAATAGAGTAGGCAGAGGAAAGTTCAATGTTAGAACACTCCGTTCTCGACTTTTCGTCAAAATTTCGAGCTTGCGCTTTTCCAAATAGCTTCTACGAGTATGTTATAGTAATAAATAAAATAATAAAATCCTATGAGGAGCACTTTTTAAAAGGAAAACTTTTAGGCACAAGCGTGGGATGCGTGTAAAAGCGACAGGTTATGGGTTTGATCCCGTTCGAAGAAATTGAATATTTAATATTTTAATTTCTTCATGTTGGTGTCTAGGCAGTGCGTGGCTTTGAGCAACACAAAAAGCTTCCAGAATTAGGTGGAAAGTGGGAAACGGAGTGATTTAACGCTAGGCCCCATCTGGCTCTCCGGCTACAAGAGGAATACAACGTAAATCTTAAAAAGGATTATGTTAAATCATTATACACATTTTCCGGCAATCCAAAAAAAAAAACAATAAAATTATAAGCAAGTAGACACAAAATTTAGCTCACTGTCACCCCAAAGGTCTGGTAACGCCAGTGGAGTGACACCCGCGCTGTCACTCCTCGCTCCACGACGTGACGCCGCATACATTAGAGAACACCGACGCGAACAAATTGCGCCAGCTTACCTGAAACAAAATGTTCACTCACTATATGTTGATAGAGGACTAGGATTGTACTTACATATTTATGTTTAATATTGTTAAGGCAACGTGAACACAACGGCTATAGGTTCGATTTCCACTCGTGGATATGAAATATTTGATTTCTTTTATTTCCACTCTCTGATAACTAGAAAAAGCGCAAAATGTTTCAAAAATATAATTTAAATTGACGTTGACAACCATTGTGGCGCAGTGTGACGGCGTTAATATGTAAACTTGATGGTTGTGGGTTTAATCTCCATTGTGAAGAATTATTTCTACTTCTCGGTTCGACAACATGGACGTGACAACATGTGAATTCACTCACGAGATCTTAAATTTATTGATATAATAGTAACTTTTTTTTGCCTGCCCTGCCTTTTTGGATAAAAAAAATATTATAATTTAAACACATTTTTATATATTTTAATATTTTTTGTAAAGTGCTTCGAAATCATTAAAATATGCCGTAAAATTTTAGAAAACTACAGTAAATATAGTCAAAATGTATTTTTTGACTACGAGAATAGCTTTTAGCTTATCAACTTCTTAATTTATTTTTTCATTGCATGTCACCATATAAATAAATGGACAAAAGGGTGTCACGTAAAACAACGTTGAAAAAGTACTGCCTTACGTTCAATATTTACTAATAAATTCACTTAAAAAATATCTTAAACTAAATAAGAGTCAGTTAACGGCTTAAAAGAAAAGATCTTGGATCATCTTAAGCTATTATTACTTGACTTTTGGGTCAAAAACCGTGGTCATGCATACAACGGCACTTTTAAAATATCATGTAAATAGCATTGTGAGGTTTTGTACTATGAGGAATGAATCGCGGGTAGTTCGGACTTTTGATTTATTATATCTATTTTAAAATATTTAATAATTAATTTAAATTATATTCATTTAGTAGTGAAAAGACATCGTAGGACTGTCGGACATCGTCAGTGTGTTTGCGACTTCGATTCCCATTCGAAGGAATTAAATATTTCATATTTTCATTGCTTTGCTCTGGTAACCAGACAAGCCACGGCGTTGAGTCCGTCACTTAACATGCGCCTACTCCGCTTTGTGCGGGGTACAGCCCGGTATTGACCCCCGTATAATCTACATATATTCATTTTCTATAAGAGTCAAGCTTAACTAAAATTATATTTAATACAGAAATTCCAAAGGTTAAATTGCAACATACAGTACGTTAACCTTGCCTTGCCTCATCTAAAAATATAAACTATATTGTATTAAACAGCCGCGCCCAGACCGCGGAAAGGGAAACATATGCCGTTTGAAACTGACGTGATTGGACAGGCTAGTTCTAAGTTGGTATTCGATTATGGGTAGAGGTGGATTCTTGATAATGATTTAAATAAATCTCTTATTAACATCATTATTAAGAATCCACTATTGCCATCGAGGGTATAGATAAATGGCGTTTGATTGTAAACGCTGATGTGGGTTCGATTCAAGCTCGGATTGCAATATCTTAAATTTTGTCGTAATTTGTTTTTTTTAACAATCTGTATGTCTTTAACCTAGCCTGCTATGCAGAAATAAGGATGAAGTATTAGAAATAAATAAAACCACTGGTACAACATCACAAATATATGGGGCCGTTTAAGTATTATGTAGGCACTGTAAGGGGGGGGGGGCGCTTCTTGGGTTTGCTCATTTTTGATGACATGGGGGGTGAGAGTATAAAAATTAACCACGAAATAAGTGTTCAATGAAATATTTTTAATAGGATTGCTTATTTTTGATGACATATTTGGGGGTCAATAATTGGAAAAAAACTACTTACGTAATACTTGAATGGCCCCTATCAATAGATAATTTTAAATATTATTTTTAAGTCCTTGACAACCCCTAAAACATCCAAATACCTAAAGTGCTTAGATTGATCATTTTTATATTAAAACTGAAGAAGTGTATAAACACAATTAAGTTAATAATTCTCCATTATAAATTATAAAATATAAATTATAAAACGTCCAATATAATCACACATATTATAGGTTTGTGCAACACGCTGACCTCCTTTCATTTAAAATCGGCGGAACCAATTTAAAGATGAGACGAGTCTCCACACTCCGTACTAACGCGCAAATCACGACGCGACGCGAACCATCTAAATTATGAACGTTACCGTTCACTTCGCAGTTCACTTCTGTTACTAACTAACTGGATTTAAATTAGATTTTGCCCATTTTAGCCTATCAAGGAAGGAAAATTGTGGCACTTGTGGCGCAGTGGTGACCGTTTGAATGCAAACGCGATTGTTGTGGGGTTGTGTCCTACTTAGAGGTATTAATTACTTTTATTTCCCCGACCCTAGTACGGCAAAATGCGGTATTTAGTTCCGCTACTCAAAAAACGCATAATGTTTTCCAACTACATTTAAGTTCGCCTTGACGAGGCCGTCGTGGCGCAGCGACATCTGACTTTAAACGGGGCGGTTACAGATTCGATTCCCCTCACTGTATTGATTTCCTCGCTCTGATAGCAGACGCGGAGTTGAGTTATTCCATTACTTAACTTGTATTGTCTCAACAATAGAACGATGCTTGGGAAACGGAGTATCTTTTTTTTTCCCTATCTTGCTATATGCGGGAAACAGCGTTAAGCTAAAAAAAATATGGATATATAAAGATTGAATTCTACCACTCAACACAGAGTGTGTGTAAGGCGTGCTATATATATATATATATATATATATATATATATATATATATATATATATATATATATATATTTATATATATATATATATAGATGCAGCGTCTAGTTTAGCAATTCAAAAGTTGTATGTATATTTTTTACCATTCGCACTTTGAAATTTTAGAAAATTAGAATTTTATCAAAACTGCCGTAATAAAAATGTTATGACTTATGAGCTAAAAGATCACGACGTCAGCAGTTTCTTCAAACCACTTCCTATTCAATTTGTCTGAGTAAGTAATATGTTTGCGAACACGTCGCTCACACACGACGAGCATCTTGTATGAAGAACGTTTAATATTTCCGTGTGGGACATTTTTTTAAAAATATTTTTATCTTTTTATAAATAAATTATGTAAATATTGAATCCACCGTTTGTTGGTAAACGTCTCACGCGACGGTTGCGGATTGAATTAATTCTTGAAGAATAAATTATTTTCGTTTCGATAAGTCTTCTTACTTAAAGCTCAGTTTTGAGCTAATTAGCAAGGAATACTTTATTAACTTGAAAAATAACAAATATTATGTATTAATATATTAGAATGGATAAGAACATATTAGTTTACAAGAGGCGCAGGTTCAAATCCTGCTACGTTCAAGTTTTCATATGTAAATAATACTATTATAATGTTAAAATTATATATATATTTTTATAGTAAAAATACTGTATGTCACTTCTAAACAATTTCATTGACGTCAAACTCAAAAAAATCGTATCTCACGTTGACAGATGCCAGGAAAGTATGGCGGAGCGAATAATAAAGGCGGAGAAAGAGCGTTATCTTAATAGAATATCGCGGCCCTCGCATTTTGCATAAAGAAGTGAGCGGCGAGATTGGATTCCTCTAGAATTTGCTTTGTCACTGAAGGCTGAAGGGTTGGACGAGTGTTTACTACGGCTTGTATGTGGCTCTGAACGTTGAAGTTGATTATAATTAAGTAAATCGTTGACGTATTTGGTAATAATAAGATGCAGTTTATTTTAATTTTATTCTTGCTTTTGTTTGTTAAATGATTTAATCACAAAAGTTGGATGTTTGTGGTAGTAAATAAGGAAAGGTCAAGTCAAGTTTTGCTAAACAATGTGTCTAATTTATTTAGAAGTCCAAGTGTTTCCTACATGACAAGATAAGTAGTAGGAACCTATTTTTTGTCTACCAAAGGCAGATATTGAGGAAGCTTAAATATGTAACTTATTCACCGAGAGGAAATCAATCCCATGACCGTTTCTTTTACAGCCAGACGCTGCCCTACTGTACCACGACAACCTGCATATAATATGTGAAATTGAAAAAAAAATTAATAACGGAATTCTACTCTAGATTCTGTGCCTACTTTACATATTTGTCTTCAGTTTAGCATTTACCAACTACAAACACACATAAAACGTTAAAGTAAATTGCCCAAGTTTAATATTGGTCCTGTCGTGAGTAGAGAGGTAGTGAGAGGTAGTGTTAGGGGTATTTGACGACGCGAGTGTCATAAGTCACACCTGCAGTCCGCTACTAATTGTTACTTAGAACTTCAAGCGAGCCGGCTCGAAGGACCAAGAGTTTGATTTTATTACATTAGTTTGTGTGTATGCGCAAAGTGTTGCTTAATAAGTTTTTGTCAGGATTTTTCAATTAATTGTTATATCACCATCCAAGACCGTCGTGGCGTTGAAACCATGGATGTGACTATAACGCGAAAGTTGTGGGTACGATCACCACTTGGGGAATAAATTATTATTTATAAATATATTCATTTCTTCGCTCTTGCACCAAGACAAAAAAAGCCTAGCAATCCCTTTAAAAATTGAGCGGTAAGAGGAGAACGGAATGTATTAACACTAAGTTAACTCTGCCTATCCTTCTATATGCGGGATACAGTATAATTTTTTTTTTATTTTTATGTCACCTAGTGAAAAATGAAGTGTCTCAACATTTTTTTCTTGGCTTCCTTAGTCCTCTAGATTATAGTTATAGATTTAAGGCATATGAATACAATCAATGTATTACTTGACGATGAATATATAGATATTGAAATATTCATGAAAAAAGTTAAACATATATATATCAAAAAAGTACACATAATATTTAATGTTTATAGCCAAAAAACAGTTTTCCCTCTGATCTTATATCACTTAGGAAATTAATAATAGCAGTGGACTACTGTGGTCGTGTCGTAGGGCGGAGGGCGGTGAGAGTTATGTGTACAGTATCCGGTCGCGGGAGTGTTTGGTTGCGGTCAGCTACTTGCGTTGAGTTGACAAATCAAATTGGATGCCTTTGATGTTTAACATAAGTGCGTATAAATATCCACAATTTAGCATTTATAAGGTACGCTATTAGGACGAAGTGTTGACCAATTGTATATTATAGTTAAAGATTTGAATTAATATAATTACTTATTTTGCAAACACGGGAAAATATATATTAATATTTTATACATGACAATGACAGGTTATGGGTTCAATTTTTACTTAAGGAAATGAAATATTTAATATTTTCATTTTTCGCTCTGGTGTCGAGGCAAAGCGTGAAATCGAGCTCCGTAAGTTCATAATGCACACAACAGAAATCAACGGAAAATCTAGAGCGGGGTGTCTTAACACTAAGCTCTCTATGCCTACCCAGTATATCCTATTACGTATAATATAGGACATTTGACGAAATACTAACCAGAATACATACTCAAAAGAAAAATCATCTATCTTAAACAAAACTAACCGACTCTCCCTCTCTCTCTCTCTTATTCAAAAACAAATAACTACCAACGGTTGTCGATCTGTTTGTGGCCGGTCGGAAGGGCGCGAGTTATGTATCGAATATCCGGTACAGCCACGTGGGGTCAGATGCGCATTTACTATGAACTGGCTGCTTGAAACCGAGTGAAAAATTGTAAGTAAAGTAGTAACTACTGAAATATTGTAATTGTAAGTATTTCTATTATAAAAAAAATAATAAATATATTATCATATTTTATGGAAAACTCAAGTCGATTTTTAATCCTGTTACGATTTTTGGTAAGGATTTAAATTTAATGTTGTTATTAAGAATATTAGATAGAAAAGTTTGCGGTTTCAATATACTGTTGGGGGCGTTAATAGCGTGGTGTCCACTATCCACCAACTTGATATAATTCGTCAATTTTATTTTTTTTAATTTGGTCTTCTTGTTATGTCTTGAGTGACACTTAGACATTTCAAAATCGGTAAATCTATTTGTTTTCTTCGACACAACAGTAAGACAAACATACATACATAGACTACTAATTCCATTATCCTCCTTTGCATCGCACAGTCGGGTAATAAAGTCAGTGGCACTAATTCAAACGCAGCACATGTTCTCCCGTGACAGATTTAACCTACGCTTGTTTATTACACACAGTACGATGTATTAATAGACACGCGTGCTCTGCGGCGCTGTGCACTGTGCAGTCCGTACGCTGGACCGATGCACAGATGCAAACGGACTTGCATTCCGAAACATTATTGTAAAATATATGAATATTATTATGCTGGCCCTCGTGACGCGGCAGCACAGGATCTGATTGTGAGCGCGATTGTGGTTGAATGGATTTTCGATCGGAAAAATGGATATGTTTAATTTCCCTCTTTATGACAATAAGAGAAAGTGTGGCTTGACCACTCGACAAGCGATGTGCACAAATTAGGTGAAAGGTGGAGTGCGATGTATATAAGCACTAGGCTTCCTTTGCTCCCTCTACTATGCTAAGAAAGGCGTGAAATTGCTTTCCTTTCTTATTAAATTTATTAAAATTATAAAATCTGTATCTAATATCTAAACAAGTAACGTCTAAATTGTAAATCTAAATGCCATTTTGGTGTCGTGGGACAACGGGGCAAAACAATGGTGTTCCATTTCCGCTCGGGGTATATTTATATTTCTTCCCCGCCCTAGTAAGGTAGAAATAAGCATAAAGCTGAAAAATATGTTTAATGTGGTAATAAATACTATTTAAATTTATTTCATGTCTCACGAAATATAGATTTTTGATTAATTTAAATTGAACTACAGACGTATCTATCTACTTTTATAGGTTTTTATTACAGTTGTCTTTGATGTAGATAATCGGACTGAATTCCATATGCTTAGAAAATTTGGGATGTTACCAATTGAGTGATATCACGTAGAGTTTTTTTTTTCTTTATGCTATATCCCGCATGTAGCAGGGTAGGCAGAAGGAGCCTAGTGATAAGGCACTCCGCTACCTACTCTCCGCCGAATCCTGGAGGAACTGCGTGTTGAGTGGTGGAACTCAATATCGCGCTTTTTCCTCTACACCAGAGGAAAAAGAGGAAGAAAAGGAAATATTAAATAGTTCATTACCGTGAGTGAGAATCGTACCCACAACCCGTCACGTTTACAGTCACATACTTGTGCCAATGGCCTCAAAAATAATTTAACATTCTTAATACAGTTATTAATTTGTCTAAACTTATTAATTTCGGTAAAATTGACTAATATAATATTACAAATCAAAATTTTCCAAGCTCAATAGTACGCTTACGCAATGTGAAACCAAGAGACGATTGAGCTAGTACCTTGGTGTACTAGAAAGATTCGCTTATAAGCGACGAACTTTGTAATCTAAGCTGGTAATGAAATGGTTAGGAAAATATTTTTAAATTTAATCAAAACTATTTACACATACTTTTACCTTTATTCTCTCTCTCTTTCTTACGTCAGTTCTCTGCTTTAAAACCTCGTCTCCAGTTAGTTTTCCTTACTCATATAACTAAATCTAGCTTCATTTAATTCCCATTTTTGAAATCCTGACTTTGCTTATTAAATGAGTTTTATGAACACTAATAAAAAATACTTCTATAATATCGATTTCATCGTAGTTTTCTTAATTTGCACAGATCGAATATTGAATTTGTCGTCGTTAAACGTCGTCAAATTATGTATTTTTTAAACATCTGTTTTTTAAACTTCATGCTCTATCTCGCATGTAGTTAGGCGGAAATTAACGCCGCGCTATTAACGCCGTGTCTTCTTACTAGAGCGAAAAAAATGACAAAATATCTCCCGATAGAGGATCGAGCCCACATCCATCGCATTTACAGTCAGAACAAGACCGATGCACAACGACGACCTTTATATATTCATATGTTACCATAATATGTTAAATATTATTAAAAACATAAATTTAGTTTCTCAACTTTAAAAGAAAATGAACTATTCTAGGAGCGACAGTGAGGAATTTATAGCGCTTAAAGTACGGTGTGAATGGTGTTCGTTACCAATGCTAGTATCTGTGAGGTGCTGCGTTACTGTCAATTATAGTAAGTATAAAGAGATGTGGACACTGAGCTCAGTAGTTGTTATTTATATAAATATTAATTTAAAAAATAAATACTTTGTATCTTTATATACAAATAACGCGGACAAAAGGGTAGAAGATTTCATATAGTTTATATATATAGAGAAGGTTAGAAATGTATATTTTTTAAACTATAAACTTTGAAACAATATTATATAGTTTTGTTTTTAGGTCGAAATATTATCTATATTTAATATTAAATAAACATATCTTAATAGTGGTTTCGATTGAACTCTAAAAGTTTATTAATAACAAAGCTTTACTGGAATTTATTTTATTTTTGATATTTGTAGAGCTGCTTTGCCTTGGAGACAGAGGAAACCTATGTAGTTGTAAGACACAGCATACTCTACGCACCGCCTATTTTTAATGCAAGTGCTAATATTAACTGTTAATAATTTAAAAAATACATTTAGAAATATAATATATTACCTTAAAAAAGTGGTTCCGTTATTTCAATATTTCTTAACACTTTCCATCAACAAAATATATGAATATTAACTGTCACGTTGTAAAGTACCACTAACACTACTATTGTCATAGTTCACAAAATCACGTGCTATTGCTAAAAACTGTTATTTGTATAACACATATGAACTTCAATAAAATGTTGTTTGACTAAAGATTTCTTTTAAATTATTGTCTGTATTATAGTTACGATATTTTGTGTTAGTATGAAAAGTCAGATGACTTAAAATAATCATTATAAAAAATTATAATGACAACAGATTATAAAATCTGTTTATTTTGAGGCCACAAGCAAAACAAGTAAACAAAACCGTCCTGTACAAAAGAAATACACTTTAAATTTTACTTGTTTAAAAAGATTTATTAATTTACTTCATATTCAAATATAAAACACTAAAATTAATCAAAAAATCTTATTAAACAAAACATTTAAAAAAATCGCGTATTTTACGTGTATTTTTGGGCGGGCGCGTCAGGGCGGGGGCGGCCTCTCTATCGCGAGGCTCAGAGCCGACTGATGGTAAAAGCTCGTGTAGGGCGGAGTAAGCTTATGAATGAGATGAACGAGGATGAATGGGAAAAATAAGCTTTATAGAGTGAATCAACCGTGGTCACTGAGTGTTGTGGTGTAACTGGCAGTGGTCGTGACTAATTGCACTGTGTTCTTTACTTTCGTAAGCTCGCACTTGGTATGGATTGAAATCTTAAACCGATTTTAATTTTATATCTTTAGTTTCATGCTGGGGCAAATACCAGGGTAGGTAGAGAGAATCTAGTGTTAAGACGCTTACGTCCTCATTTTTTATTTTGGGTAGTGAAACACAACAGTGTGCTTTATCCTGTTACGAGAATACTTCCCGCGCAGTTTCTGAGTCGACACACATCAAAAATAATGTATTAACCAAAATCTGAATTGAACTCAGGATCATCAGTTAACAATCAGACGCTGTAACATTGACTTCTAAATACTAACTTTCTAAAACAAGAAAGTATTAAATCAGTAGTTCCTGAGATTAGCGCCTTCAGCCTTATTGAATTTAGTATAAATTGAAACATAATATAACTTTGGTCAAGCAACACGTGGGAGTCTCTATAGCAGCGCGTGCGCAAGCGCAACACCAGCGTGTCAGTTATCTTCAAGTGAACGTAAGCTTTATGATGTTGCGTGCGTTTATAATTTAAAAACTCGTTTGGAATTCTTGATTGTTATATTATTGATGGTTTATTAATTATATTGGTGCTCTATAATGTGTAATATATTTGTACATTTCGTAATTTTTTTTTTTTGCATTCTGTATTTCGCAAATTACAGGGTAAACAAAGGGAATCTAGTGTTAAGACATTTCGATTTCGGCTTTTGACGCCTCGTTTTGTATTTATTAGCAAAGCGGGGGAAAGGAAATTAAATCAATTAGAAAGTGGGCATCAAACCCACGATTGTCGCGTTCAGATGCTGTGCCGCTAGGACGCGACAAACCCAAACAACAAATGAAAGCTCAAAGTGTTAACTAATACAAAACTTTAGAAAGGATAATACAGAAATGTCACTCTACAAGAAACGGTTCATAGTATCCAGAGCGACGCGTTTGACGTCAAGATAAGTACTAGCACTAGAAGGATTTATATGCGCGTGCGCCGGACGTCGGGCGCCGGACGAGATATATACTGTTGGTACTATGTCTTAAAATCAATGTAATGACTAGTACTAAATATTTTATACAATATTTCTTTGGAGGCGGTGTAGCGGTTATGGGTTCGATTATTTCGTTTCTAGGTAATAAAATATTTAAATTAATAGGATTTAACTAATAATTATTACTTTATATCCTCGCTTTGGTATGAAGACAAAGCGTGGCGTTAAGCTCCGTCCTTCAACACATAAAGTCTCAGAAATTGGTGGGGTTAGTATCTACGGTAGGGATTGCGGTTGGGTTAGTGTCTGGACACTATGTAATCGATGTCCTAAACGGAACGGACGTGAGCTAAAAAAAATTAAAATCAGTTTCACACTTTATCCCGCACACAGCAGGGTAGGCAGAGAGAACCTAGTGTTAAGACAATTTTAATTTAATATATTATATTTTACAGTCGCACTTTGTGTCCCTGCGCCACGACGTGCCTCAATCATGTATATGCTTAATCATATTTATTTTTACTTAATAGTCATCAATTGCACAACATAAAACACGAATAACAATATATCATGTGGAAATGGCAAAGTTCATTTTAACCAAAGCCTGTAAGCGATATCAGCTACATACACGTACTCACAGCATTGTCCTTTATTTCACAGTGTCATCTTACAAGCGCACTGTCGCTCACATCTAGATATGTTTCATATAGAAACTAGTGGTCGTAAGTATCTATTTTTCTGTGGACTTCAAGACGTTACGTGAAACATCCCCTTTTAAAATTTTAAAGATCTTTTCTCGGTAACACAAATCTTAGGTAGATTGTAATATTTAATACTCCAAATTTTAATTTAAGTCCAGTAGTGTTGGCTGTGTTCTCCGTCAGTCACTCAGTAACAGGAGAATTTTATATGTAATTAATAATACTTGATGACTTTTTATGTTTTATTTTTTTAACTTCTTTAATAAATTGCAAAATAAGCAAAGATCACCTAGTGTTAATACACTCCGTCCTTCATTTCTATTCAGCTTCGAGTCATTGCATAATTTCCACGACGGCTTCTACTATAAATTTTTATTTTTAGATTTGTTGTACGCTCTGGTAACGAGGCAAAGCGCGGTGTTGAGAACAGCCACTCAATATGCATTTAGAATTTTAGGGAAAATGGGGAACGAGAGTAAAAAAACATATACAACCATTGGATTTAGTCAAATATCCTGTATCCGTTTCCCACATATATAAGAGTAAGCAGAGGGAACCTAGTGTTAAGATATGTCGATAAAACGAAAAAGTATAAAAAATATGATACCAATAAATTTGGACAATTTCAACGAAATACCAATCTCCACACAAAGGCACCTCATCTAAGATAAGAAGGAGTGCGAACACATTCATATGCTAAGCAGTAGCGGGTTCAATCCCGCGTCGCGTCGATTGAATTATGCCCGCCCATTGTGTACGCGTTTTTATAATTTACATGAATACATTTTTCATAAGATTTCCTCGATACAAGAGTGAGAGACACCTGTGAGAGGCGCAAGGAGCGTCTCACGACGAACATGGATGGGAGCTACATAAACATAATGAACGCTGGGAAATAGCAATTTTATATTAGCATATAAACGATGTATGACAACATCGTGTCAATCTCTGACTAGAAACGCGACGGTTGCTAGTTCGATTTCCAGGAGAGAAGCAAATTATTTAGGAGAGTAACAAGACAAACGCGACGTTGAGAAAATTTCTCATTGCTCTTTATGTTATAATAAGTAAGTTTTACGAAATTTTGCTGGTATTACAAGTTTTAATACAAATACATAAAATATTAAACATCGAACCCACGACCATCACCTATACACTTAGAGACTTTACTGCACCACTACGGTGTCTAATAACATGTTAATTACTAAATCTCCCGCCACTCCGCGTAAAGCGCGTCCGAGTCACCATGAAAGCAGTACTGGAATACAATCTAGGCTATAAATCGTGGAGCGACTATTACCGCCAACCGATACTTTCTATCTTTTAGAACTTGCGATACGGTGTCGAATAACTTTTTAGTTAAAGTTTTTAACTACGGTAAGCTTTTATTTTTAACTAAGATAAGGGTCATCATCCACCATGCAGGTTTAAAAGTGAAATAGTAGATTAAATTTATAAAATTTTATTTGCATTTTACACGTAAAATGATAATGTTAACAAATATATTATCACATAATAAAATATATATAGATTTTGTTTCGTTAAACGAACTAATCTCGGGAACTACTGCTTCGAATTGAAAATTTCAAATAATCAATTATTTAAAATAATCTATTTATTGATGAAAGTTTTTGCCTATATTGCGTTGCGTTAATGTAATCCACTATGCCTCAAAATTAAATTCAACAGGTAGATAGTGTCATACGCTACCAGTTCAAATTCGTCATACAAGTATATATTATATATGTAGATATCATTATAATATTTGCTATTCAAATCCAATTTAAATACAAAACGGATCCGATACGTCAATTACAAATCTGAACGTGCTTACAATTTAAACTACTAGACCACTTTACCGACCCATCTGGATCTACTGAAATTTATTTCACGTTCCTTTCAAACAATACAATAAATACTTTAAGGGTGAGGAAATAAAGTGTAAATTTGTAAAACATTATTGTATTTAGTAGTGAAAATCTGAGTATATTCGTTTAAAAGTGGGCAATTTGAGGTTCGATACGTTGGATTTTCTTGTCGATTTAAACAGTGCTTTATTTTGTTTTATGTTTTTTTGTATAAGATGTCTTTTAGATGCAATTGTCCTTTTATGTGGTATACTAAATTGGGACGGTGTAGTGGATTCGATTCACTCTTTGGAGGCATAAATTATTATTATATTTTATATAGGTTAGGTAGCACTGAATACTCCATGTCTCGAAGAATGTGCGAGAAGTAAAGAGAGTCTTAATATTATAATCCCTCTGTCAATCTTGTGGAAGTGGGATACAGCGTACAGCTAAAAATGTAATCAGTTGGGATCATATTGGGCTGGTGACTTTCCCGCTCGGAGGAATAATTATTTCGCCACCCAACACGTAATATCGCGAATTCAGGAGGAAAATTGATATCTTGGCAATATCTCAAAATATCTTGATAATATCTCAAAATATCTTGACAATATCTCGGAATATCTTGACAATAGGTTCTCTCCGCCTACCCCGCTAAATGCCTAAGATGCGTTAATGAAGGTATCAACAAATATATAACAAACTGGAAAGGAGTCAGATCAAAAGTTATAAATACATACAGTCACGGGCACTCGCGACTCGCCCATAAATCTGTGAGCTTTGACGTTTAAGCGCTTCCTGTAAAGCGTTCACAATCACCTTTAGCTCGCGGTAGACGGCTAACTTGCGGAGTAAATCTCTGTATAAATAATATAGAAATTTATAACTTTTAAGAAGAGAAGAAAAAAACGTTATTTTGCTCTTTTTTTAGCGTTTTATATCAACCATTTAAATTATTATCACGTGACGTTGAGCTATGTCACTCTTTGCGCAATGTTATATCCTTCAGATTTGAATATTGACAAGTGCGTTTCTTACCACTAGGTACCCCGCTTTACGGGAAAACGCGTGAAGCCGCTTATAAATTTTTCCTAATTCCATTCTTTCAATAGCATTTACTTTTCTCTCGCGTAGTCAAAGACACGCGCCGATATCCAAGTAATGGGTTTCCTATTCAAAACACGCCCGCCAAGATGTTTAAAGTCTACAGCGCGAGGGGTCCCGGTGCTTGATAATAGCTTAATCAAATCCCCTATCAGTGATAATGGATAAATGGAAATTGAGTTTAACGCCGCGCCGTCTGGAAGATATTACGAGAGCCGGATTGAGATTTCGCTATCGTCTTTAACGGTAATTTAGTTTTTATCCAATTTTGTTGTTAAAATTATGTGCTTCCTGCAAATATGTTGTCGATAGAACATTATCTTTATTACGTTTATATTATTGCTTTAATATAGCTGATGCTTTGTTTACTATTTTCCTTGCTTCAAGAGCGAGAAAATGTAAATAATTCAGTTCCTCGAGTGGGAATCCAACCCAAAACCGTCAGATTTATTATCAAATGCTGCGCCGTGACGACCAAAGTAAAAAAGTTTAAAGTTAAAAGATAATAATATATGTAAAGAAATAAAACAATGGAATGGCGTTTAATGAAAGTAAAAATTATCATAATTTTTATAGCACACGCGAGCAGCACCAGTACGCGCGCCGAGCACGCCACCAGCACATAAATATTGTGTTGACAGGACATATAGCTCTCTTGAGGCTCATGTAATAGGTATTTAATGTTTTTATTTAAGGCACGTGGTGGTCGCAAGTTCGAGTCTCTCTCGGAGCAGTCAATAGGCATTTTTTTTTCGTCGCATCCCGAGTATGGTGAAACGAAGTATAGCTTGAGTTCCGAAATTTAGCACGTAATGTCCCTAAAATGCGGAAAATAGGGAAAGGAGTGTCTTATCTGCCTACTCTTTTATTTATATAAAATATAAAAAATAACTTAGCTCTACGCTGTATTCCTCACACAGGAGGGTAAGCAGAAGAAACCTAGTGTTAAGACACTCCGTTCCCCACGTTCCGCAGAATTCTAAAGGCGTTGCGTGTTGAATGACGAATCTGAAAATATTTAAAATATGTAAACAAATATTTCATTTTCTCGAGTGGGAATCGAATCCACAACCAGTCGCGTTATCAGGCTATAAACACCTAATATAATGAAAATAAATAATACCAACGTACAAAATCTGCAAATTTCCAAGATTTACAAAGCGCTAATGGATAAAACAGTTACTCCTAAGTAGGTAATAGTGGAAACGGTGGAACTTTACGATGTAAGTACACTCGAACGGCATCGTGGTTTATGGCGAAATAAAACCATAGATCCGCTTTAAAGACTGTTACCCTGCGAGACACCCATAAAATATATGTAAATACAAAGCGAGGATCAAAATAGACTGAGGTGGGTATTGTAATGTTAGCTAAGAGCTTGTACACCAAGGGACATATTCAAAAGAAAATAGTATATTGAAAGCTCATACATTTGTTTCATATTTCTTGTCTTGTTTATTTATTGAACCGAGGAATTGAAAATCAATTCGTTCCCTCGAGAGGTAATCTAACCCGCAACAGTTTACAGTAAGACGCTGTGCCGATACGCCTTCTAAATTTTAATATAAAGCCTAATTTGATGTAGAAAATGTATAATTTAAATGATATCACAACATCATGCCATATAAAACGCGGCGCTGTGTTCTGACACTCAACACACAATGCCTCCAGAGTTCGTTGTAAGGTAGGAAACGGGAGTGTTTTAATGAAAACGAACTGTAGAGGTTCCCTCTGCCTACGGTGCTACGTGAGGGATACAACGTAAAGCTAACAAAAAAAATACAACGTACAGTCAATAACACAGGAACTTAGCCAAAAATTCGGGCAAGTGATTAAAATCTTATAAAATGAAATATTAACGTGTTTTGTGTCGCAGTTGGAATGTGTTTAACACGCATGTTGCACGCCCGCAACAGTACGCGTTTATTAACGAAAGCCCTTTTTAAGGCTATATATAGGCTATATGTACCTGTAGATGCTAGTTACCAAATTTCATAATCTCAGGTTAAGCGAAAGTACCCTATTAATTTTAATTCCCTTTATTGTGTGTGTGTCGATATACGCATAGTGTCGATTTTTGCTATATATTTTTGAAGTAAATGTAGAAATAGGTTTTTTTTTCCAGGAAATCATATCAAGGGGCCGGAAATTTAGTTTACATTTCAACTCTATATATCCAAGCATTTCTAAGATAAAGGTGTTTTTTTTTCATACAGAAACCAGTGATCCTATAAGGGTTCCTTTTTTCCTAAAAAGTGTAATTACGTCATTGTTGCACTGAAATTAGCTGTATAAAATAGTTAGGTAGTCTATAATTATGTCATCCAACTCGATATACCTATCTCAGGATGGATAAATTGATTGTTTCTTTGACTATACGTTATCTATGTATTATTCTATATGTAAAAGATATTAATTAAATAAATTGAAATTTGTCTGAAGCCATCGTGCCGCAACACAGCTTTTGTAAACGCGTCGGTAGTGAGTTCAGTTCTTACTCGTGGGGGTGAATTACTTACTCTGGTAATAGTGAGTTCCGCGACTCACATGTAATGTCCCGGAAATTGTGCGCGGAGAGCGAAGTGTTTGAACCTTAGGATCCCTCCCCTATACTCAAGAGGCGTAATTCTATTTTACTATAGAAAAATGCAAACCATTCATAAAATAACACAAACATTTCCTAATGGTTTTGTAAATAATTTCAATAATGCGTTCTTCAAGTCATCCATCTTCATCGTTCACCGCTCGTAGTCACAGCGGGTCGTAGGTTCCATGCCCGTGTCGGGGGTATATTAATTACTGGGCTGTCAGACTAACGGCCACCGATATTGAAGTATTGAAGAGATTGTATTGCGTGTTTTCGTTTTGTTATTTTAAATTAATGTTTTTTTTTTTTCACATAAGTTTTTAGTAATTTAAGTAAATATAAAGCTTTTGACAGTGAGTACCATTTAAATACATTATCGCTGACATCTTTGTTCGCCTAACAAAAGTCCCACTTTTTTCCCTTTTCTTCTTTTTTCAAAATAAAAATACATACAGTACTAATCATATAATTACAATGATGAAATATAATGATATGATATATTTTTTTAACTTCACGCTGTATCCCGCAAATAGCAGGGTGGGGAGAGGAACCTGGGATTTAAGTATAATGACCTCCGTTGACCACTTGCCGCCGACTTCTGGAGGCATTGAGTGTTTAGAGGCGAACGGCAACGGTTTGCCTCGTTACCACAGCGCGGAATTTAAATATGAAAAAAAAATTTCGCTTCCGCAAATGGAAATCGAACCTACAACCTGTTACCTGCACCACAATGGTATGATATGATATAAATAATAATAACTACATAAAGTTCCCGCTATTATTAGGAAGGAGCCATTTTAATAGTCAGGCTTTATCTAAAGCACGTCGTTGTAACTGGAGCCGCTGGTTGGCTCCAGGCTGTGGCTGTAGGCTCTGAGTGCACCTTTTAGCACTCGTCCTCAATTATGCTAATGAAAATCTGTTCAATTTGTACCAACTGTTTTACATTGTAAATAATTGGTAAGTCTTATTATGTAAGCTTTTACTGTAGAATACCCAATTTATATCTATAATTTGTCTGTTCAAACGAACTAAACATCCGGAACTACTTTCAATTGAATTACATTTTCGGTGCTGTGTAATCAATTTATCCAGGAGAATAAAGGATTTGTTACATCACAGTACTACTTATTAACGGAATGACTGTGAAAATGTACCAAAAACAGGACCCTCAAAGGTCAGCTACATAATTCATCAGTTGGTAAATGGGACACCTCTTGGTTCCCTTGGTGGTGGGAAAGTCCATAAAGTTCAGGTGGACGAAATAACAAATATTTGCTAGTAATTTTTGTTTAAAATAAGATTTAGTACAAAACTATATTTATTATATTAAAAATATTTTTTAACAACGAAACGCTTAAGTGTATTAAACAAAATACAATAAATGCCCATAAAACGCAATAAGGGCAAAGCTGGGTGGACTTACTTATATATGTATATAAGTAAGTCCACCCAGCTTTGCCCTAAATTCTACCACGCCTATATTTCATAGTGGTCAGTCGTTATCAGCGGCTTCCGACCATTACGGATTAAAAAAAACCACTACGTGGAGCATTTAGACCCATACACTAAAAACCGGACGTATGTCCCACGTCCGTGAACAGGGAAAAATAGATTTAGGTGAAGAACAGAATGTTTGAAAACAAGGGTGATTTTAGTTTGGGGTGGAAGGCTGGGGGTAGTTTCAACCATTTTAATTCAGTGGGTACGTCCAGCGAATTAGTAATGAAATTAAGTGGCCGCTGGGGACGCGTGTTCAGTTCTCGGCAGGACCGCGCTCCGGAAGGCTCGCTGTTTCCGTAAATTAATTTTATGTATACAGGTTGAATTTTATTAGGTGTACAATTTGTACTGTTATTGTTTTGCTTGTTATTTTTTACATTTTTGAGTATTTTCAATTCTATTTAGGGAACATTTTTAAGGCTTATGTAATTAGTTTATAAGGTATAAGTAAAGAAAGAAGCTCGGGAAAATATGCTTCAAATATTGCATAATATTATTACAAGAAGTAATACTGAGAAAGTAATAAATTATTCTTTATCTAGTAAATCTACACAGAAAGAATGTATAAACTGCAATAAATTGAGCCCAGAAGCCTATATAGTGACAGATAAATCAAAAATACATTTACTGCGCTTTTCAACAAAAAAAAAGATATCCTCCAGTGAGAGCAATCAGACGTGTATTTTACAAAGTCAACATCGAGTGCATTTCTGAGTCAACGGACAGGTTCCGCAGCAGGCATTCCGGCGCAGAACTAGAACTCGCCAGCAAACGTGATAAGCTCCTCGCTATCAAAACTAAATCACAGCCTTGTTACCGCTAATTAAGACATAAAGTAGGAAGACTACCAGCCCTAGAGTACTCCCTTGCGTCATCACAACGAGTTCCAGTATGCCTTGTAATATAAAACGTGACAAGGACAAAGCGATCACTCAATAAAATAAGTTTTATATCCACAATACGACAGATCAATGTCCCATAGCTTTTTATTTTAACTTCGCATAGCTTTCTTTATTGCTCACGGAGTCGAATGCCTCAGTGGATTTTGCAAGGTTTGTTTGATGTGAAGTTATCTTTAAACTGATAGATGTAGAGTAGACTTTAAATTCTGTATAAGAGGTTTATCAGTCCGTCTGTGATTGTGTAAGTTTATCTGTCGAACGTCAATTAGCGTTACTAAAGGACCGGTCTGGTCCACATCACCATCGCACGATGTATATAAGCGAGGCAGGTTGTCCATCGTAACAGCGCACCTCTTTCCCACAGATAGGTAAATATGCTTATCTCGTTATAATATTTCAAAAAATATCGTGTTTTCAACGCTTCTTTTAATTACCTATCCGGCGACTAGTGATGGTGTAATGTAGTAATGTCATTTAATAAATTAAGTACGGCGCTATACGGGAGACCATTTGTATCTCAGCTCGTTGTCATTTATCACTTAAATTAAATATAAATATAAAATACAGCGACTTGTTGTCATTGGTAATAAATATACACGTGTTTAACATTTTGAAGCCTCATTTAGAGATCCTCGTCTCGAATATAAGATAGACAAGATTTTTGTTCAATTGTAATATTACAATATAGAGTTAATCTTCTTATTGGGTAGTGCTCAAAACGGATAATTATTACTGCTAATTACTGCAATAATTTAATGAAAAAAGCTCAAAATTGGAACATAAATGGGAAACGGAAGTGTCTTCAAAGAGACTGAGTGTCTTAACACTAGGTTCTTAGTGTCCCTGCGTATCCTACTATGTGCAGAATATTGCTGTATACAGCTAAGAAAACATCCATAAACATAGCCAAGTACATATGGAACCAACAATTATTATATACAGTCCAATAATCCCCAACTGCACTGCAATTGCATTTTAATATTAAAAACCTATCAAAGTCCCATTCGTCCGAACCTGCCATTATCATAAACCCAATAAAAGTTCCATTTACGAAAGACTTTCATTAAATGCCATTAAAACGTCGCAGATCTATTATTTGGGAGGACTTTTTCAATTTCGCTTCGTAATATGTTATTAGGAGCATGCTTATATGTACATTTAATTTTATTAACGAGCGCTGGACGTCTCGTTAGTGCAAAAAAGTGCAGCTGCAGTACGTAACGGTACCTACTGCTAGTGCTGCGACGCGTCGTTGCGAGGCGCGCCCTCTGTGTCACTCCTTGAGCTATTAAACGTATACTCTTTGAGTATATTTTGTTGTGGGGCATTCTTTTAATATTTTTTTTCAAGTGTTATTCGAAATATGAAACTTGAAAAAATTATGTCTCGTGAAAACCTGAAACTCTTTCCAAACCGTTGAATACTTTCTCTAAAAAAATTGTTTTGGAATATTTTTGGTTTTTGTATTTATGATGGTTGTGAGTTCAATCCGGCTCGGGAGATTATTTATTTGAAAAATAACTTTAGTTTTTCTAACCTAATTTTATTAACTTGACACCTTATAGCAGTAATACAACAAAACAAAGGGCACTTTCGTGACAGTCTATTACGAGGACTCGTATATTTACTTTGTAAAATTCAAAATATGATTTAATCAAAGAATAGATCAAAAATTAATTAAAGTAGTAATTTTTTTTCAGTCCCACGCTGTATTTTGTATAGAGAAGAGTAGTTGTATAGAGAAGAATACATTTCTGTTCCCTCTTTCCATTGAGTTCTGGAGGCATTGCGTGTCGAATAGTGGAACTCAACGCCGTGTTTTGTCTTGTGTAATAAATTAATTCTGTTAATAAAATAAAAAAGGATATGTATTATACATTTTTGTATGAAACAATGAAACAACAATACAGTTATTTAACCATTCTCTACCACAAACTTGTTACGTACAATTTAAACGGCAAAGATACTTCCAGTTGGGCCCCGCTCCTCGGAGACTGTGCGACTTGAATTTAAATTCTTATGCCATAAAATAAAATCCCTTCCAACAACTGTTGCCAATTTAGTATTGATTTCTACTGAGTCGTAGCTTAATGTATTGTTATCTGATTGAGATAGTACTGGTCTAGTTCAAGTTAATGATTAGTACCCATTGTATGAATTTTACTCGACAAAAGTAAGAAAGAGTGGTGGCCAGTCGTGGCTCAGTGGCACTAGCGTGTGACTATGATAGTGACGTGAAAGGTTGTCGGATCGCTTTTCACTGGAGGAAAGCAAATAATTTTTCTTTTAATATTTGATATCCTCGCTCTAATATCGAGACAAAGTGAAACGTTTAGTTCCGCCACTCACTACGCAATACCTCCGGAATTCGGCGGAACGTAGGGAACAGAAGTGTTTTAATGTCAACGAAATGTTCACACAGGTTCCCTCTGCCTACCCTGCTAAGTGCGGGATACAACGTGATTGTTTTAGTTTTTCAAAGAAAGAAAAAAACATAAATACTTTAACCTCTTACAATACATATAATATAACTTAAATACGGTATTATACATACATACTCGTAGCACATTTTAAAAAATACATGACTTCTGATTATTTTATACATAAATCTTAAACCTTAAACTTGATAGTAAGAAATTTCATTTAAGAATTATGTAAATAAATTATGATGAATTTGTGGATTTTGTTTATTTTACATACATTTTTTAGATATGCCATACTGATGGAACTTAACGCTGTACATAGTTTTCCTGACATGAAAAATATATGAAAAACAAACTTTTTTAAATGTTAGAATCGAAACTAAAACTATGTGTAACAGCCAGGTTATTCCCAAAGATGAAACAGTTTCTAAATAAGTACAATATTCACGTTAAACGGTAGCGACTGTAGTAAATGAGAGAGGAGATGAGTACGTCGTATCAGCGAGTGCGGTCACGTACAGCGACATCTTGTTCGTCTTTGTTTCGCGAGCGATCGTTCGGGGGTTGTCGCTACCAATGTATAGGAAATGTTGTTATTAGACGACCGCCATAAATTATATTTGTTTGTTATTATATTATATACATTGAGGCCAGTCGTGGCGCAGTGGCACGAAGTGTGGCTGTAAAACCGACTGGTTGTGGGTTCGATACCCCCTCGAGGAGATAAAATATTTATTTAAATTTATAATTCCATTTCTTCGCTCTGGTGTCGAGGCTAAGTTCTGCCACTCAACACGCAATGCCTCCAGAATTCGGCAGAAACTGGGGAATGGAGTGTCTTAACACTAGGTTCCCTCCGCTTACCCTGCTGTGTGCGGGATACAGCGTGAAGCTGATTTCTTGATGTTATTATATACACACGCACAGCGCAAGTGTCTGTCTGTAAACATTGACTGATTTTAATACTCTATATTAGTTTCAGCTTCAAACTTTCACGGAATTTTGACATAAATCGTTTTGTCAGACGGATGACAAAGTGATCCTATAAAGGTTCCGTTATTTTCCGTTTGCTGATCATTCCACATACCCTTTAAAAAACAATTTGGCATTGAAAAGAGTAAATTTAAAAGTTATATACTAACTCGTGCGATCCCTCTCGATAATAAATAAAGTATTACACTAATAACATATTCGATGTAAATACTTGGAGAGCTCCATTATGTTGTAATTTCTCGAGACCCCATCACCGACCAGCTCTCGCTGCGAACTTGCTCCACGTCGATCAGAGCGCCGTATATCGTGCAATTACAGACGGGGGACAACCTGCGCCTATAATTTAATTAAATCGATACATAGCTGTGAATTAAATACTAGGATTTATAGGGACTTGGTAGTAAATGAAGCTTCACGCTCTATCCCGCATGTAGAAGTGAAGGCAATGTAGTAAGATTTTTTTTCAGCTTCACGCTCTGTCCCGCACGTGGTAGACAGAGGGAACCTAGTGTTAAGTCAAGCGTTTTCTAATTTCGAACGAATGAAAAAAAATCTAATAATTACACTGCATGGTGGGAACCTAGTATAAAGTCAAGCGTTTCCCAGTTTCCGCCGAATTTTCGAACGCCGAACCTACAACCTATCGCACTAAGTATTTTAAAACTTTAAATACTTTACAACGTTTAATATTCTATAATAGTTAATATAATATATTTTTTATTTATAAAACACACGGAAACATTTAAATAAGAATGTTATTATGGCAACACAACAGTTTAACATCGCGCGTGTCCGCTAGCGTCGTACATCACGCTCCGGCCCGCCCGTCTGTGCCCAACACACCCCGACGTCGATTTGTAACCATTTATTAACGAGAACGTTCCAAATGCTAATATAGCAGCTTTTTTACATTTTTTGATATATTTTCACTCAATTAAACCTTTTTCTGTATTTATTTTAGTTATCGACTGGTAACTAATGTCTACTATAATAGCCCTAAAATATACCTAAAAAAATATATATTACATATAAATTCCTAGAAAAATAAACCAGATTTTCACTTTTCCCTGTATAGCAGTATAAGGCAGATACAAATTGTCAAAACATTTTCTTCTTGACTTAACCGCACCTAGTCTTGCAATTTGATGTGTAAAATGATAAATTTTGTATTACAAAGACGATTTTGAAATTTAAAATTATGAATTTGGAGATGTAATATACTAATATATAAGTATATAGAAATGTCAAGACCTTTTAGATGTAATATATCTGTATAAATGTCAGCGTCCTATTTCACGTAATAAAACATATGACAAGACCCCGTTACAGTAAAACCCTGTACAAAGTTCCCTTAGTGGGCATATTACAAACGGTCTCCCTAAATTCTTGGCTATCAGCTCCTGTGGCTTACTCCAAATAGGGTAATGTACCAAATTGCATCAGATATACTCAGAAACCGCCTCCGGGCGACTCCCTACGTTAAGTTCTACGATAGCATCTGTGCTCTGTACCGCCTTTAACGTGTACGCCGCGCTTTACACTTATGGAGGGTCATTGACGAACTTTCTTAAATGTTTATACATTTTGAGTTAAATTATAGATGCATTGTTTCGTTTATAAACAAAAGTGGACCATTTTTTTTATTTTATTTTATTTATAACTTAAGTTAGCTTAAGTTAGCTAGCTCAATATCGTTACGCTCCTCAACACATACACCTCGCCCGTGCTTTTCCTGCTGTTCTCGTCCTTGCAACTTGTGGTTCCCGACACTTTTTGAATACATATACCAGATGCCTCACTCCTCTTGTTCCTTCACTTTTTAGGAGAGCTTTTGGGGAATTGAACTCAGTACCATCGCGCTTAAACTTAAAGTCAGTATGCTGTGCAATGATACCAAAACTACCTTAAGGCTTGAGTCCAGTAAAGAACCTCACAACTGTGCTATCGAGACATGGCTCATTTACATTTGTTTCTCTGTATAAAAGATGAGCATTAAAAAATATATAATTATTATGATACCTACGTTATGAGAAATCCATTTTTTTTTCATTACACCAGTTACGCCCGGGATGATTGCTAGTTATTTTAAAATTTAAAGTATTTAATAGTGGGGAACGGAGTGTCTTAACACTAGGTTCCCTCTGCCTACCCTGCTGTGTGCGGGATACAGCGTGAAGCCGATTTATGCATTTTATTTTTAAACTATTTAATATCATCCGTTCGTAACATAAGTTTACACGATACTGCCTGTCGCTATAAACTTACATTACGTTAACGCCTATCGAAAGTTATCGATTGCTTATTAATTTAATAAAAGCGCGATCTTATCCGCCCTGTGTAATCTTTCGAACGGGTTTAGTAAGTCTACCAATAATAAAATAACCACGTGAGAAAATATTACGGCGGCTTCCTTTGAAACGTTGTTATTATAAGATCATATAATTATATAACAACATAAGAATTTTAAAGCATAGATTTAACATTAAATTAAATCATATTAAATCAGCTTCACGCTGTATCCCGCACACAGCAGGATAGGCAAAGGTGTAAAGACACTTCGTTCCCCACTTTCCGCCAAGTTCTGGAGGCATTGCGTATTGAGGGGCGGAACTCAACGCCGCGCTTTGCGTCGTCACCAGACCACACTTTGTGCCCCTGCGCCACGACTAGCACATATATTTTCATTAATTATTATACTAAAGTTCAGTCGGTATAGGGGTACAAACGTGTGTGTAAACGCGACAGGTTCTGGATTTGATTCCTCATTTTGTGGACACAACACTTTCAGATTTTTGCAGATTGAATTTGAAGTGTGGACTTGTGTGGATATAATATTTTTATGTTATTTTTTGTTACTGATCTTTAATAACAAAACTTTGTTTATAAAAGATTTTTTTCTGTCTCTACTTTTAGTGATCACTGCAGTAAAATCCAGTAAAGTACAGATTATATAAATTCAATGAAAAACGACTTTGTCTCGTACTTAATATGTAGCATCTAAAGATAAAGACCACAAACTACCTAATAAGTAACTTTTTATATTACAACATCTTTTAAACATTTAAAAGTTACGTCAATAAAATTTTATTACATCCACATATTAATTTATATTAAAATCAAAAGAACTCGACCACTTTAATATATTTATAAGATAAAATACAAATATACAATATTTATTGTTTTTAAATCACTAATTTAATATGTTTTTATCCAAATAATAAAATAAGTTATCTATTTGTATTATGTTTTTATTATATGGGAGCCAGCAGCTAGGATAAGCAGTGTTAAATTCCGTAAATTGGGACTCCGTTCCTCATTTTGCACACAATCTTCGTGAAATTACATGTTGAGTCAACGGCGAAACTTAACACCGCATGTTGCTTTGTTACACGAGTGAGGACATGAAAATAATTCATTCCCTCAAGTGGGAATCGATCGACGGCTGTGACGGCGGCCTCGATAAAATATTTATAATAATACAAAATGTTGATATGTTATTAACATTTTATAAAAAAAACTGTTATTGACGTTTTATGGGAGTTTTTATAAAAACAAGATACGTTTTTGCCACCGCACGGCCTTTTGAAAAACAATTTTGAACTTCTGTAGACTTGTAAACGATATTTAATGTGTAGTATTCTGTTTCGTGATATGATATGTGAAAACCTGTTTTATATTTGAAATTCTTGAATATTTGTATTAAATTTTATTACTAGAGGCGATCGTGGCGTTATACTTCGATTATGGTTATAGGTTCGATTCCCACTCCAGACAAATTAATAATTGTTATTTTGTGCATTGAGTTCCGCCCCTCAAAACTAAATATCATAAGTTCATGCAAAACGACGACTGAGTGTTTTGACACTCTACGGAGTTCTCTGTTCATCCTTTCATATAAAGTCGATTGTTCTATCGATCTAGATGCACGTAATTTTCGCATGAGGTAACAAAAAAATGTTTTACTTTTCTTGGTCTGGTCAAGCAAGAAATATCGATCCAATTTGTCTAAAATATATACGTACTATATTTCAAAGTATCGATCGATCTTTCTATATCGAAATGTTACATGATATAAGTTAATAAAAAAATAAAGTATTAGGTATAGTTAAAGTAAATATTATAACAACGTAAGTACCGAAGCAAGCTATTGCATTTTAAAAATAAAAAATAAAAAACGTTCGAAAAATTAAGCTGCCCTTTTATACAGCTTTGCTCACAGTTGGTTAATCTTTTATAGAAACTATTTTATTAATATAATAGAATATATAGTTAAAAATATACCTGTTTCTACATGAAGCGCACCAAGTGCTATACAATGTTATTAGAGCTGTAAATGATATGAGTATAAACTCAAGTGATCTACTTGTTACCTCTGAAGAGTTCTCCCCTTCCTGTCCTGGCTCCATCATCAGACCAGCCCGGTAGTACTACGTTTAACTACTAGGTTCTATGATGATACAACTATTAGATATGCGTTAAGTTCAGTTTCTCCGATTTTATTATAAAGTTACAAGTCAACATAATAAAAGCATGTTCATAAAAATATAACCAGATTATCTATACATATAATAAAAGAAATAACTGATAGCCGTCTGTACATGTACGGGTACTTGTCAAAGGAACAGCATCCAAAAAAAAAATATTTTTGGTCCGTCTTGTCAGTTTGACTGTGTTTGAGCATCACAGAAACGGCTTAACTGATTTAAATGCAGTTTTTATTATAATATTTGGGTAAATACTTACCTTGATATTTGGTGTTTGTTTTATTTCAATTTATATTATATATATATTATTTTATTTATATTATAAATAAAAAAAAACTATCAAACATTATGAAATAAAAAATGTATAAATTTACTTTCCCAAGTAGACATAGCCGCGGTCATAGCTAGTATACATAGATATACAACAACCTTCATATAAGCTTCCAGTTCCGGGTAACTGGTCGTCATGGCAACGCGAGACGAGACCCGAATGCCGAGATGTACCCGTACGTGATGCTGTCCGACACATTCCTGAGTTAAAGTCCGTTTTTAGCTGTCAAATTATTTTTTTTGTTTTTTATTGTGCAACTAAGTGAAACGCATTGGAGCAGTGACTGGCTGTAATCGCGATGATTGTGAGTTCGATTTATTATTTAAAATATAATTATTTTTATTTGAAAGGGAATTATAATATTTAAATCATTGTAATTGCTCTACTCTACAGTGTTGAGTTACGTCTTGGGAGAAATTAAAGTGTTACTACGTTACAGATAAAAGCTTACAGCTATAAAAAATATTTGAAACAAAAAAAATACTTTGTCTTACTTATTAGTTACAATTACGATAGTATGAGACAGTGTTCTCGTACATTTTTTTTTATTCTCACGCATCTTCCATAATTTAAGACTTTTTTTGAAGACAGGAGTTTAACACACTCCGTCCCACATTGGCCTTATTTCGCAACATTGTGTCATGTATGGCGTGACACTGTTGACAGAGTCAATTGTCTTTTTGGAGCAAAGATACACAAAAATAAACAAAACCATTGCCAAGATTAGATATCGAGACAACCATATAAGTATATAGGTACGCTCACACTGCCTCTCACACCGTAAGTAGGTACTCATTTAAAATGTCTTCTCAAGGAATACCGTATCTAAGCGTCAGAATGCTCGAATATTTCAGCAATAAGACGCGACGGCGCGACTCTCCGCCGTCACTCATACCCGTCCTACAACGAAGGTTCATATAAAAATTTTATATTTATAGAATTTCTTATTAGAATAGAATAATTTTTGATACCAGAGACGCAGGAGCCCAAACGTGTAATTGTAAACGTGACAGGTTGTAGGTTTGATTTCCACTTGAGGAAATGATATGATTAACGTTTTCAAATTCTTCGCTCTGGTGTCAAAGCAAAGCGCGGCGTTAAGCTTCGCCACTCAACACGTAATGCCTTCAAAATGGGCGTACAGTGTGAAGCGGAGTGTCTTAACACTGCAGGCTACAGGCTTCCTCTACCTACCATGTTGTATACTACCATGTTTTGTGGGGATTGAACCAGCTACGATCACCATGAATAGACTCTATCACGATTCATATCAGTCTACGCTTTCAAAATTTGTCATTTACTCTGCAGTTTTCCAGAATATACATCGGTGTTCTAAGGGAAGGTATCCGAGGCACGTCGTCGAGACCTCGCGCCGCGCCGCGTCGGACGAACGTTAGTCATCCTTCGGGAGGAGGAATTGTCTGGAGCTAGACAATATTCCATTCTTAGAAGTTAATGCTTAACCAGAAATTTAAAATATATGATAATTTGTCTACTATTAACAAAGGAAGGCATCCGGTTCTTGAAAATAGTACTTTTATGAAATTCTACGAGTCCCATTTAAAGTTGTTTTTTTTTTCAGTTTAAAGCTGTAAGCATCTCTAATTTTCTTTACTAAGTGTTGAACTTTAAAAATGTTAAAAATATCCCTCTAAGTTGCAGATTCGATTTATCTAGTAATCCTAGTGGTAGTCTAAGTACTATTATACAGATCTACGTATAATCGTTTTTTCAATTTGTCTTAGATTTGCTACTGCAGTCATTTAAAGTGACTATAAAAACAGCTTATTCTACTATTCTATTCAAGAAATTCTATTCAAGAATACTTTTTTAAGGGATATATCTGATTGTTAGAAGCACGATACAAAGAAAATATAAAAAAAGTTTAAAAATCTCAATTTCAAGCTGTAAAAACAATGTTACAATAAATGAACAGTACTAATTCATACATGTGTATAATTCACGAGTTTCATCTGCAGGTTCCCACTTCCCACGCCTCACCCGTCGTTAATATTTAATTGTTTAAACGATGACTTGTGTTTTACGACCTCGGTTTAGTTACGAGTAGTAGCGGGTAGCGCCGAGATTGATCGTCTCTCTTGTCGTTTTCAACACATTTCTCATATGAAAATGGGAAGTTGTTGGTTTGCTTCTTATGATGAGAAAGACTGTTTTTAGACTGCCTGGAGGTATAGACTGAAATTAATATATAAAAAAAAATATAATATAAAAATAAATAAAATAAATTAGCTTCACGCTGTATCCCGCACACAGCAGGGTAGGCAGAGGGAACCTATTGTTAAGACACTCCGTTCCCCACTTTCTGCCGAATTTTGGAGGCATTGCGTGTTGAGTGGCAGAACTCAACGCCGCGCTTGTCCTCGACACCAGAGCAAAGAAATGGAAATATAAATTTAAGTAAATATTTCATCTCCTCGAGTGGGGATCGAATCCACAACCAGCCGATTTTACAGTCACACTTTGTGCCACTGCGCCACGACTGGCATCAATATTAAATACAAATACATAATAAATTGAAGGATAGTAACAAATCAAGCTTCTAAGTCAACCCAATCAAAAGAAATTTCTTTGTCTCGTAATCAAAACGTTACTTTAAGTACCGCGGACCTATATTAAATTTGACTCGAAGTGAACTACTTACAATAGTTAAGGAAATATAGGTGCTACTCATGCTATATATGTCCGCACTTACATAGAGTAGTGGACAAACTTTCTGTTCTCCACTAACTCCCTAATTTTCAAGTTATTGTGTATTGAGTTGTTGTTGTTTACCTTAACGGCGCCCTTTACCGTAGGAATCGAATGTTGTTGCTCCACGACAGCCTCTAATAAAATTATACGCAGTTGCCATAATTATTTATATTAATTTTTAGTAGAATAATTAACAAACATTAACTTTAATTGCCCGAACGTTAATATTAAGAATCAATTTAATTAATAGCCCGTCTCTGTTACGTATTATATTATTATAATGTTATGTAAATTTACGTTTCTCCACTAAGTTCCTACTTAAAGTATATTACCGGTTCTAATTCGTTTCTTTAGATCGCACTCAGAATGGTCAATTAAAATTAAGTGATGTTGTAATAGTACTATTCTACGTTTTTATATTTATTTGATGTTAAGTGAATAATAATGGATTGTTCTAAATGCGCTTTTGTGTTATTTTAAGTATTTAGTCAGGTTCCCTGGTTTTTTTTAGGTAAGTACACGCTGTATCTCGCACATGGGAGGGTACGAAGTAAAAATTGTGTGGTGCGTGGACCTTGCACACACTGAAAATTTTCGAGACATTATGTGTTGAGGAGCGCTGTGTCTAAAAATAATTTACCCTCGAGAGGGAATCAAACCCACAATCTTCGTGTTTACAATAATAGAGCCCTTACTGTAAAAACTAACAGAACGCTATTCTATATGCACATATATATAAATAACGAAAAAGTTTCATTATATCTATACCTAAAGAGTTTTTATTCAAAGAGCTCTTTACTATTTATATAACAAGAAACAACATCACACAAACAACACTTTGTTCATTATATATCCCATTAGAACATCAGTAAACAGTGGTCACTCCGGTCACTCTGTTGAGGTACTCTTCTCTTATCACGTTAGTACAATTACTTCTCTATAATGGAAACAACCGTTCAAAGAGAATTATTTATATTATAATAGTTTATTATATCAGTGAGTGTATCGATGGATCCGGATGGACCGTGCCCACCCCAAAATAATCTTGTGCACACTCCAGAAATTTTATTTACAACAAAATTTACCCCGAAAATTATGAAAAACAACATTTAGACGAACATATTTTTTCAAAGCTAAAGTCCAGGCAAAGCCCACCACTCCCCTTCTCCCAGAAAATATCTCTAGATACGCTAATGATAACTTCATGTATTTTTTTTCTTCACGCTGTATCCTGCTCGTATCAGAGTAGGTCGAAGGAAACTTAGGGTTAAGATTTTACATTTCCAATAGGACACTTCCGTCTCTTTGCTGAATTTTTGAAATCTGTCATATAAAAAATTTTACAGCCCTAGTCGAAAATAGTTCATTTTATATCAATAGTTCCTAAGGTTAGTGAGTTCAACCAAACGAACAAATATACTAAAACTTTTTGAATTATGTAATACTTTTTACAACTGTTTTTACGACTCATAAACATTTTTATTTACGACTTACACTTTGTCATGTTTTATTTCAACAGCTTATTATTTTATGTTTTTAATACCTTTAATATAAAACATGATTATGTTCTTTCTCATTTTCTGTTCATTATAGAGACATTGCATGTAGAGCGGCGGAACTCAACGCTGGGAATCCACAAACACCGCGATTACTATCCCACTAATAAACGACTCTTAAATTCCTATACAATTATATATTTTCTTAAACGTAACGCCTCTTGGAAACCGTCAAATACCTCCTCGCTGCGCCTCATGTATAAATTCCAGACGCGCGGGTTCAAATCCCGATACGTTCAAATTGCTATACGTTTCTAAAAATAAATTTGTTTTCCTAAGTATTGAATAACTCTTTAAATGTAAAAAAAAAATTGTATAATAATTATAATCATAAATAATCCAACGCGTGGAATTCAAACCCACAACCATCATCTTTCAATATAACTACATATATTGTCGTAATATAATAAAGGTACAAAAGTGTGAAAATTTAACCAATACATCAAAAAAATAAGAGAAACTATTGAAAACATGTATATTTTATTCAAATCGATCGTAAATAACTAAACGAAGTTAAGATAATATTCAAGTTCTGCTCGCTGGCGGCTTGTAATGGCTGAACTTTTGGTTAAAATAAACCTTTAAACTTAATGCCTTAGTTAATTTACAAACAAGTTTGAACTACATTTTAAAGTGGACTTGGAAATTTGTTGATTTAAATACGTATCTTAATTTCATTTAAATAAATCGTTTATTTAAATGTATATGATATTTTAAGATAAGATCACGTTCATTGCAATCAAAAATAGATGGGTGAGCATTTTGTTTTAGGTGCACCCTGTATCCCGCAAAAAGTAGGTTAGGTAAAGGGAACCTGGGAACCTAGAGTTAACGTGTACTATTTAAAAAAAAATGGACGTATTCGTAAGTTATAAGAGCGTGAAGCACAATTTTCTTACATATATTGATTGAGAGATACTTTAACTCTACATAAAAATAAATTAAATTGACAGAATAAAAAACACGCTTGTATCGTGCACTTAAAAGTGCAAAGGCAACACCAGTCACCAAGTGCTATAAGTTCTATAGAATGTACTCGGAAAGTCAAAACTTTAAATGAAGGGCCCTAAACTCGAGTAGCTCACTGAAACCTCTGAAGTATTCCGCTACTCAGGTCCTGGTGGTATCATCAGATCAGGTCCATGATCCAGAATTGTTGGGACAACTTCTGTTTTTTAGATTTTATACCTAGTTAAAAGTAACAAAACGCGCTACTTAATAAAGGCGTATAAAGATGCATATATCTACCTAATCTTTACTAGACATTAACTTTTATAAATGACTTAATTTTCTTCAATATAAACAACAAAATTCTCATATAGCATACATTACATAAATAAGTTACATCGTGAGAATCTTTAAATCTCACTTAGAACATTCCACTCGAGATGATACGATAAAGCGTTATCTTCAACACTTTTCAAAAATAATTTAATTTAAAGTATAAAAAATGAATACGTGAAGAAACTTTCCATCAACACTGAGATTACGTCTTCAAAGCAATTAACCACTGTAAAGTAAGTACTCCATGTGACACCTCCGCCTCCGCCTCCGCTCCGTATGTGGAGCTCTCCATAAACGGCCTCTATTAGAGGAGATTGCCGTAAGATTGTAATCAATTGATGGTCTTATCGCATTTATCTTACTTGATGTTTCGTCTCGCTCCGCCATTGATATGCTTAGTTCGAACAAAAAAATGTCAAAGTCAATTAAGTACGAACATAGAGGCTGTCGAGGCGCAGTAGCTCAACGGCTCACTGTAATCGCAGCGGTTGTGTGTTCTATTATGAAAATATGAGGCATGAAAATATCTATCTAATAAATATAAATGACAGTTAAATTTAAACTTTATATACAGAAAAAAGGTCAACATATCAACGGATGTTTCTAACAAATTTAAAAATCACATAAAAGCAGCTATCATATAAGCTCACATCGTAAAATACATAATTAGTTCCATTAGGCTTTTAATTTTATGAACAGTTTGTGAGGTCTCTTATCATTTCTCTAATATTTATAGACGCTGAGCTATATGCGGAAGCGATATCTCTTATTTAAGTTTAAGTCCACATTAACTTTTTTACGGTAGTTTACGAGCGTGTGATTTGAAGTAGCTCCAAACCTCATTTTTATATATCTTTTTGAACTAAATTCAAGTTTTCTATCTAACTTTCCCGTTTTAAAATCTATTGGATACATATTTTCTGGTGTATTCGATATTTGCTCTCGCGGGATTCGAACTTATTATATCGTAGAATATAGTTTATAAGTGCTAATATTCTACTCATATAGGCGCAGTGGAGTATTTCATTGCACATTTATGATGGATATGAATTCAGTCTTATTTGGGGAAAGGATTTATTATTAAAAATAGGCAAATTTGCACGAGTAAACACCATGTATGTATTTATTTTTCTATAAAATTCTAATTCAGTATTAAAACAAATCTCACAAAAAGAATATTTCCCTTTTTTTACTCCCTATAGAGACTTAGGGAATCTAGTGTCGAAACATTCTGTTCGCCGCTTTTCATCCAATTTAAAATAAATTTCGTGTTGTGTGTTGTAAAAGATAAAATAATATATTTCCCCGAGCCGAAATCGAGTCCACAACCGTCGTGTTTACAGTCACACACAGTACCGCTGCGCGACCACGGCCTCCATACATAACATTACTAAAATATTTTGACAATTTAGATGAATCCACCATTTTAGATAAACATAATGTAGTTAGTGAGTAAGTACAAAACGTCGACGTGATGGAGATGATTGTACCTCCGGTTGGGGACGTGCAGGTATTCGTGAAGGCTGACACTGTGGTCGTTGTGACGAAACTGAGCAAAACTGAGTAATACTCAATAATTTTACTATTGTTTTTTAATTTTGAAAGTGATATCATGACGTTTTAATTTTTTTTAAATGTTATTTTTGAACTGTTATTAGAACTTTAGCTTCGTTATAGATATATCATTTTACTAAATTGCTATTTTCTATTTTTTATAAATATTAAATTTAAAATTGGAGATAAAAGAAAATTAACTATGAATAAATAAAAAAATAATAAAAAAAGAAATAAAATCAAATAGAAAAACTATCGTGGTGCAGTCTTACTGGAGATGCGTCGGTTGTAGTTTCGACTTTTCCACTGGGACAATGAAAGTAACTCTATTTTAATTTGCTGGTAACAAAACAAAGCATGGGTTGAGTTCCGTCACTCAAAAATTAATGTCTCGAAATTTGGACGATAAGTGGGAAACGCAACACCTAAAAGTAAATTTCCTTCTTTGTTATGTGCGGGAGTCTTTAAACAACATCAGTCTGTCAACTCATATAAAAAACATGACGTAATTTCATCACGTAAATACGACGTGTATCATCATACGTAGATGGAAGATAATCGAACCCGCGCTAACCCTGGCCCACTCGAAGGCGATGCTATCGCGATACTCGTGTTGTAACAATTATATTCTTTATAAGTTTCTTTTATTTTCATTCAATATCTTAAAGTATCTTCCATTTAAATATGAGAAAGGCAAGTTAAATATAAAGAGCTTTTTTGCCGTCAGCAACTGCACGTGCACAACGCGGTACTCTATCTAACTAATGTAAACAATGCTTTACGCTGTATCCCTCATATAGATGGGTAGGCGGGTGGAACGTAGTGTTTAGTGTATTCGATTCCTACTTAGGGTAGGAATCGAATACACTAAACACTAGGTTCCACCAGGTTAGGAACGATTTTTTAAATAGAAGAACGGAATGTCTATTCTTGCTATTTCTACCTCTTAATGTCTGACTAAGATTTTAAATTTAAAATTATTAAATAGTTTTCCCTCAAAAAAATATTTAAAACACGACAGAAAATATTCACATTTTAATAAAGTTCAAATTCCCTACATCTGTCGTACGCTAAAGCACGTGAAATATTTCAGTTTCTAGTACAGTACGGTCGACAAGTCGTGGCCGCCGCGATATTAGCTGCAAATAATTGAACTGATTTAATTTTAGAATGTTTACTACTTATGTTACTTTTTAATATTTTGTTTCCAAGTGACCAATGCGCAAAAATTTATAAAGCCTAACTTCAGTGGAGCCACAACTCGTCGGCCGTACAGTAGGTACATATAGGTATGGGAGAGGTGTCATGTTATTTGACACTCGCCTCACGTAGTTCACAAAATTTGCGTATTCCGAGTTGAGACGTGCATTTGAACTTGTTAAATTCTAATATAATATTAATTTGAGAATTTAATTATATATTTAGCAGCTTCCCCGCTACATTCCGCGTATTATGATGGGCAGAGGGAACCTAGTGTTAAGTTGGCTCTATTCCCCACTCACCGTCTTATTTTTGACATTATCCAAACATTTATTGATTGATCCACATAGTGGATCAATTAAAATCATCGCAATTGCCATCAGATCCATGGTACATGGTGGAGAAAGAAAGGTTATAATGACAATTATTTCAATTTCCTGGTTCTGGTAACGGAACAAGGCGCTGCGTTGAGTTCCGCCTTGGTTCTCAGTCCGCCAAGTTACAGAAATTGAGCTGAAAGTACAGAAATTTAGTCGTAGTATTAATTTAATTAATTTAGGTCCACGAGAAGTATGTCTTGATTACTAGTATTGTACACATCTATTATTGTACACATCTACTTCTTTATAGATTGATTTTGATTACGATACAAAATGTGATATGCTAAGACGAGTCATAAAAGTGAGTTGAGTTATAAGCTTACTTTTCTTATGTGCTTCAAGAGATTGTAGACCTGGATACGTCACTTACATACAAACTGACACACAGACGAACAATTAAATAATCCTATAATAAAACTATTGTTTAATAAAATAGCTTCACGCTATATCCCGCACACAGCAGGGTAGGCAGAGGGAACCTAGTATAAGACACTCCGTTCCCCATTTTCTGCCGAATTTTGGAGGCATTGCGTGTTGAGTGGCAGAACTCAACGAACCGAACCCACAACCAGTCGGTTTTACAGTCACACTTTGTGCCACTGCGCCACTATATTGTTTAAATAATTCAATGCTTCTATTGTTTTTTTCTCTAAATGTACGGAACCCTAATAAACAAAAAACGCATTTAACAAAAATATTAAACATTATCATCATATGGTACACTATTCACCTTTTCGGGGGTGTTTATTTACGCGTACACCCCCACCCCCACGGCCACGTGTCGCCACGCATCGCCACGCGTCGCCACGTGGGCGAGTCGTAAAATAGGCTTTACTGGCCGTCTTATGAACTCTGTTGTACCTCGCTTTATGACTTATGAACAGTTAATAGTTTGGCTTTTAATACCGCGATACTTGTATACTGGTTGTAATATGCGTGCTTGATTTTTTTATGGTTTTTAATTTATACTGTATACCGCACATAGTAGGGTAGCCACTCTGTTCCATAAAGACAATTCCTTTCCCTATTTTCCGCCAAGTTCTTGAGGTATTCCGTGTTGAGTTTCGAAACTCAACGCCATACTTTGCCTCGTTATCAAAGAAGAAAAAAATAAAAATATTAAATATTTCGTTTTTTGAGCGGGAATCGAACCTACAATCCGTTTGCCTATGAGTTGTTATTATAAATTTATAATATATTTTTTTACTTCCATGCTGTATGCCATTAATAGTAGAGCAGAAGGTACCCAGTAAAAAGTAAGAGGAAAAAGTAGAAGGAATGGGAATGGATTGTTTTAACAACAATCCATTCCCATTCCTTCTACTTTTCGTCCAATTTGAGAATGTGCTATGAGTGGTGACACTCAACGCCGCACTTTGCCTGCCATAACGAAAAAATGAAAATAATTTAAATATAATAATTCGATTGGCACCGAACCCACAATCGCCGCATTTACTGCACGACGCCGTCGCTCTGCCTCGCAAAATGTCTATACAACAATAGCCGGAATTTCTTTTTTTTTAAAGTTCCACAAAAAAAATACTATTACAATGAATTTAATTCAAATTACTCTAATATGTGAACTATAATATAAAACTTTAGAATTGACGTTAAAACAATTTCAAACTAAACAATAAAGTTCGCTAAAACTATTATTAACTTACCACTAAGTTACTTTGAACTGGTTATATACGAGTACGTAAGGTAAATACGCATTTCGAAAAAACTTAAATTTTACTAAAAACTATTTGCTTAAATTTATGTTTCAAATTCAAATTCAAATTCAAATTCAAAAAAAGTTTATTACCGTTTTAATACAAAAAAATTAAAAGTAAAAAAAAACAAAACGGTAAAAGGAGTGAGGCTCAGCGAATGCTGTAAGACGTGTACTCTACAGCGCTGTTTTTCAGCCTCATCCTAATTCACAATTCTTAGATAAAAAAAAATGTATATAGGAGAGGGATGCGAAACTCGTTATGACAATTTGTTATAAAAAACTATTAATAAAGGGAAACAAAAAAATAATAACAAAAATAACATTCAACCGGAGACAAAAACGAATTTATATATTTCTTCACTCTGGTGTCGAGGCAAAGCGCGGCGTTGAGTTCTGTCACTGAATACGCAATGCCTCCAAAATTCGGCAGAAAGTGGGGAGTGTCTTACTCTAGGTTCCCTCTGCCTACCCTGCTGTGTGCGGGATATAGCGTGAAGCTTTAAAAAAAAATAATTATAACTTAGCAAATGTATCTCAAACCGTCGAGACTTGCACTCGCTCAGCGCGGCGGGCGCGGGGGGCGCGGCGCTATCGTAATGAAATCCAGAATTAAACGCCGTAATGCTCTACGCTGTGGTAAAGCATTATTAACGATTGGAATCTCATTATAGAAATACATTATTGTATGGAATATTAACGCGTTTGTAGTGCAGATAGTATGTGAGGTCGTGAATTCGATTTCCAATTAGATTTTTTTTCGTAAGTTACCGCTTTTTCTTGCATTGCAGATTGCAACTCTTTATAAATAAAAAATGAAAATATACTTCACTTTTGTTTTTTTTTCTGGTTTCCCTATATGCGGAATACAGCGTGAAGCTAAATAATAATATCGATATTTTATAAATCGAATAAATAAATACGTTAGCTCGTTACGTAACCTATGCACCAATACACGTAATAGGTATATATGGAGTATTGTATAATGTTCCCATAAGTACGAGCGTCCGCAATTATAAAGGCCTGGGAACCTCGGCCGCGGTGTGTGTGTGCGTGCGTGTGTGTGTGTGTGTGTGTGTGTGCTTTCACTGCTCTGATACATGTTTTCTTGAATATTATGGTTATAGTATTGTAATGAGTAGTTTTTGCTTGATTATTTTATGTTTCCGTCACATTATGACATTGTAAGATAATTCGCTCTGGTAGGAAAACAAAACGCAGAGTTTAGTTCCGCCAATCAACATGTCCAACGTATCAATATCCTAAAAAAAATTCTGTCTTGTGCGGTACGTCAGTGGGAAACGGAGTGCCTTACCTTAGGTTCCCTCTGCCTACTCTAGTATACTTAAAACCCATTTATTTTTTGTAGACAATAAGAGAATACCACGATCTTATAAGCAAATCAAAATACCAAGAATTCCTCTCTCAGGAATTTAAAACGATACCGACAATGTCTACAGAATTTGGCAATTTTTTTGGCTTTCGGAACTAAGTTACTTTTAAAAGGAAATATTTTTAAAATTTGCTATAATTTATTCAATTATGAAAATGTGTGAGATAATTGTATAATAACTTAACTTTGCGTCTAATTTGTAGCAGAAATTACTTGAAATTATTCAAAGTATACAGTATATTATACATCATTCCCATTTTTCCCTGCGTGGAGTTTAAGAAGGAAAATGAAAAATCCCGTTTCTTCCCGAAGGACTTTCAAAAAAATCTCTTAGTACTTCCCCACATTCTCTAAATTTCAATTAAATTTTAACTTTCTCAGTTCAAATCCAAGTTTCGTGAGTTTCTTCTGTGGATTGGTAGTCTTATTTATTAATTATTTAGATTGTATATTTAATGAAAGATCGATAATAAACGCGATGGCCGTGTCGCTGCTCCAGTGAGAAAATGTACGGCGTTGAGTTTCGCACACGTTCATTATCCTATTAGTAGAAGTCGAATGCATTATACAAAATACGGTATTAAAAAAGTTACTCTCAAAAAAGCCTTTAGTTCGTTTTTAATTAAATAAAAAATTGTATAGGTTAGTTAGTTTAAAAGTAATTTTTCATTCTTTGAAAAAAATCATATATTAAGGTTCATTAGAAGCTCATTACGATATAATAATATCTCATCTACATTAAATATTGACGCTCCATCAATAACACAGCGCCGTAAACGCGCTATAGAATGGAGGTGTGAACGCGTCACTTTTATGGAACGCTTTAGAAACTATTTTATAGTATTTATTAACTATCACGTTATATCGTGTGTCGTAAAGCCACCTGTCTGTTTGATTTTAATTAAATATAAAATATTTCTATCATATAGTAGGTTAGCAGAGGGAATCTAGTGCTGAGACACTCCGTTCTCCACTTTCAGGTAATTTATTTGGGGCATTAAGCGTTGACTATCGGATCTCACGCCAGTAAAAAGGTAATGTTAATAAATATATTGATTAACAATACTTACCAAAACGTTAAAAAGATATTTGAACTTATAAATTTTAAAATACAAAAAAAGTAAATATTTTTCACATCAATAACTTCCATAGACATCCGAAGCGAACAAATTGTATTACATACACAATGAATCCAGTTTTCCACTTCCCGGAATCGAACTGACGACCTATAATGAGGGAAACGGCAAAAACTAACCGACCAACGAGATTTCATATACAGATAGCATTTTATTGTAATTACTCCCGCTTTAAGTTTTTGTTGCTCGGCATTCGTGAAACACGATGTATTCTTTACTCTTTAAGGCGAGTGAGTGGATGAGATATTTCACAATAATGGCTTATATAAGTATATAGATACATATATTTTTAGCTTCCCGCTGTAACCCGCACTTAACGAGGTAGGCAAATGGAACCTAGTGTTGATACACTCCGTTCATATAACGTGTTGAGTAGTGAAACTCAAAGCCGCGATATGTTTTACCATAGCAAGGAAATGAAAATAGGGCATTCTTTCGAGTGGGGATCGAATCTACTACCGTTGCCATTGTGCTTACAGTTCGACGTTAAACATCTTACAGGTACTAACTGCCCAATGATGTTTTGTATATGTAATAAATATTATTTATTTACAATAGAGATATTTTTTTTTATATTAAGAGGCCAACAGTGGCGCAGCGGCCGTAAAAGCGACATGTTATGGGTTCTTGTTCCGCTCGAGGTAATAAAATATTTAATATTTTAGTTTCCTTTGCTCGTTCTAATTTCCTTTACTTTGACTAACTCGGCCAGTTACTTTCAAAATTACGAACAGCAGGTGAAAGACAATCAGATAAAAGTCTCACTGTCGTCTGAGCCTCTAGAAATATATAACAAGGATAACTTAAACTCACTTTCAATAAATTAACTTGATTAAAGCTAACCAAGCTGGAAACTGACAACTTGGAAATGCAAACTAACCACGTGATGTATGGAGTTTGTGACTTGGAATTTAATTTCTGAGGTACGCTTTATAGTATAGAGCAGAGGCCAGTCGTGGCGCAGGGGCATACCGGATGTGACTGAAAGCGCCATAGGTTCGATTCCCAGTCGAGGAAATGAAATAGGTATTTAATATTTTCATCTCTTCAATCTGATGTCGACGCACGCGACGTTAGTTTCGCCACTCAAAAACAAAATGACTCCGGAATTCGGCGGAAAAGCGGAATGTTTTAACACTACGCTCCCTACCTACTCTGCTACATGCGGGATACAACGTGAAGCTACATAGAACTATTGTATATTTACATATTATATACAATATTTGAATTTTGAATTTAAATTTGAACTACACGTGTCTTGAGCTTAAATTTACCTCTAATTGGTATGTTTTTGCTATTTTCAATTTATCAAAGCCTTTCCTTTGACAGAATACATTTAATGAACCGAGAGTGTCAAACTAACGGTACGGTCCCTCGCATACCGGCTACAGACTACCGACTACCAACTACAGGCAACAGTGTACCACGTATGAGTGTATGTATGTACGATAGCTTTTTGCTCATTAAAGAGAGTACGTGACGCCTTTGACTTGAGGTTTAAAATTTACTGTTTAAGTAAATTATTATTGGATTTGCACACCTACGTTCCTATGATTTGTGGTACAGTTTTATCTGACTGTAATTATCTATCTATATATGGTAATATTTGATTGTAATTGCGACGAGTGTGGGTTCGATTCCCAGTGAAAGAAGGAATTAACTATTCTAATTTTCTCAGATAACAAAGCAAAGGACAAGAACCCTGTAAGACGTGAAAAAATGTGAAGCTACCCTTAAAAATAGTAATACTTAATAATATAAAAAGTAAAATTGTTAAGTTCATTTACCTTTATGCTAATTCGAAATTAAATATGCTCCAAATCATGTCCAATTAGGTAACTAAAATCTATATAATATAGTATTTAAATAAGTTCTAATATAAAAGATTTTAGTCATTAAGCTACCTTTTCGGGTATTTTTATAAATGTCAATAATATTTCAAACATCGTTAGGTGACGAGGCGATCCGCCCACGACGCGACGCCGGCTTCCGACTTGAGTGTTATTAAAATAAAATACTTTAAATAGAAATAATAAAAGGCCAAAAGACAATAAAATGCATATCTATGTCTTTTTTATTACCTTAGTTTTACATAACTTTTAAGCATATGTATAATGTATACATGTCAAAGCATTTTTATAAAAGAATCAAGACAGATCAGAGAAAACGAGTTCTATGTGCCAAGATATCAGCGCCACGAAATTTATATATATTATTATCTCGAAATAATAATATGTTTATATTTCCATATCTTAACTGACCAAACTCCAATGTGGAGACCAGCCGTGGTGCAGCGAAAAATTGTCGGTTCAGTGGAAAATAGGGAAAACAAATGTCTTATTGGGAACAGAGTGTCTTATCTCTAGGTTCCCAGGTCACGTGAACATTTTTAAACTGCAGTGTTAAAATCTATTTTGCTTGGTCCAACACTAGCACTACTCAGCACATTGGCAGCTAAAGTGAAAATTCATTTCTGGAGAGATTTTTACTTAATTACAATTTTTCAAGCAAACGTAGATTAACAAAATTTATTATTTATTCTTGTACCGTAAACGGTATTACGATATGATTAAATTATTCCAAAATACCTTAATCTGTTCCTTATCTATTTCCCGAGTTCCCATAACCGTAAACTAATCAAAGAATAGTAAAATTATACTAAAACGTCCTAATGACCGTTAATTTTTAAGATAACTATCACGTTCCAAGTTTACTTTTATTGATATTAAAAATACTTTTCCATAATGCTTGAAGTACAGGTTTGTGCTTGGAGTTAGACTGTCGTTGCGCAGTGGGACAGTTTCCGATTGTGAACGACAAGGTTGTGGGTTTAATTTTGACTCCGGGTAAAGATTATATTCAATTTTCTTCTTTGTTAGATAAAGCCTTTCCAGGTTCCCTTTGCCTACCCTCTTATGTATAAAAATACTTTAAGCTTCACTTATTTTTTAACCTTTTTACATTTCATATTTAAGTTGTATACCATTTAAAGCTCTATATATCCAATATAACGTTTACTTCATTGACTCACGCCCCACACCCTGCGGCGCGTAACGAATGATCTAACTTGGTTTACTTCACAATCTAAAGGGCAAAAGGGTTATATAAAGAAACATTTTAATACAAAGTTCTATATAGAACTGTATATTAAAGTTTCCGAGCAAAACGGAGAGGAGAGGGCGGAGTGAAAAAAATCCTTTTTGATAACTTTCTTTTCAGGTTATAACCTAAGATATAGTTATAAAATTATTAGTCATTTAAAATATTTTTTATGAGGTTTATAACTGATTATTGCTTGTTAATCCATTTACGTGAAGTATGAATGTCAAAATGATTTTTTTCCTAGTCCGTTCATGAGTTCTGAGAAGCTGGTCTTCGGTGGTACCTGACATTCCCAAGTAATTTCGGTGTGTTGTCTTATTAGAATAAATAATTTATCATTGAAATCGTTAGCAATTAAATAATTACGTGAGCTTCTAGTGCAGTGACTAGCAAGCGCGGTAGTGCGGGCTGAGATCAGTTCACGGTACATTATCACTTTGAAAGTATCAAGTTAAAACGCGGTAAATGTAAATTCATATTATAATCGTTATATATTTTGTAAAACTGTATTTTGTAGAAAGTGGAGGATGGACGTGGAACGTGGTGCTTTATCACTACGTTCCTGGGTTCAAAAAATAAACATTAAAAATCAAAGTTCATCGGATTATACTTTATCACAGCAGATTGAAAATATTGTATTCCCCAAGTAGTGGACATCAAACCCACATCAAGTTTATAACAAATTCAGCGGCACGATGGTGTCCACGTTTATATAGAAATCGAAGCTTAAAAAAAATATGACTTTGTCATTATTCTTTTTAATACTTCGACTGTGATGATTTTGTCACATTTATAAAAAACAGAAAATAAACAAAAAAGAAACAAAACGTAAACGTCCATAAAACGAACACACAATGACCCCGACGTGATTTGAACACGCAACCTTCTGATCTGGAGTCAGACGCGCTACCGTTGCGCCACGGAGTCCTACGGCTGTACTATCTAAATTAGCATATATTATATCCTTTTAATGAAATAGATCAAATATTTAATGGTGGTGGTGCTGGCGATGGACGAATGTACCACCACGACCAAACCTTGATAGATACTATAAATTAGTAGAGCTGTTATATTTTAGCTCATTTCGGTGATTGACGGGATTAATTGCATTTGTAATGTTTAAGTTGATAACTTATATTAAAAAATCCCGCCGTTGACAATATCTTTATTCAGTTTCACGCTGTATCTCGCATGTTGCATATCGAACCCACGACCGTCTCGTTTTTACTAATATTATATTACGAATTCATATTCAAATGAAACATTTTTCATTTTCCAAATCTTCAAACATTATTAAGGCAACCCCTCGCCATATTTCACTCACAATAAAATCGTCCATTCTCCATTTTTCTACGCCGTCCGCCGTTTAGGGGCAGAAATCCGTAATCCTTGTTTAAAAGAAAACTCATTTATCTAAAGCCGGGGGAAGCAGCTCCTGGCGAACACTTTGATTTCGATAACGTGACGTTGCTAGTTTCATTCTTCTTTTGAGCGCTAGTCCTATAGCGATATCTATTCATCTAATCACGTTGTATCCCGCTTTTAGCACTCACTAAACATACACTCTAGTATGGCACGGTGGCCTCAGTTTTTTGGGTTGAAAAAAGTATAATCAAACAAAGTTCAATGTGGAATATCATATTTTTATAAAATATCGGTGATTTAATGCATGTCTTACAAAATATAAAAAATACATAAAGATAAAATTAAAGCAATCGTCGCGCAGTGGTACACACAACCTTTGATTGTACTAGTTGTGGGTTCATTTCCCACTTGTGAACAAAGTACGGCGTTAAATTTCGGGACACACCGCGCAGGGAAGTGTGTCCCGAAACGCTTCATTTCTTTTGCCTATATTACTATATGAGGTACAGCGTAAAGCTGAAACAAAAATATATGAGATAAGAAAAAAAGTCAAACAAAATAGTCAACGTTCATTTAGTTTTATAATCGGTCTCATCTTACTTCAGCTCTGCAACAAAAACAAACAAAAACCTGCATTTCCAAGCGTATGGAGTATAGAGGATTATTTCAAAAGGATGATAAACTATGTGAGGTACATGAACAAATTCCAACGCATTTCACGCGGCAATAACGCGTGGTATTCTTTATATTGTCGTAAAATATCAGATTTCGTCCGACCCCGGGCGCACGGCTGAGTGACGTCTGCCGCCCGGGGCCGGCGTCCGTCCGCGTAGGCCAGGGGACACACGGTCTTATTTTATTCTTATTCACGGTATTTATATATATATTACATTAATATAATTACTGTATTTATTTTAGTCAAATTAACGACACACTTTTTGGCTTTTTAAGTCGATGGTATTGTTCTCGTAAGACTGACAGTACTGACATGTGGATAGCATTTTTAATTTTCAATGTGTTTATAACGGCATATAACGAGGGGTATACTCGCATAACGAGTATTTATACTGATAGCTATATGAACATGAATAAGCCAAAATTTCTAAATCATCCCCTAGAGTATAGTAGTAAAATATGTTACTTTATATTTTACATTTGAGCTCGTGTCACTCGCCCGCCGCCGGCGACACCGCCCCGCTCCCGCTACCGCTCCCGCTCCCACTCCCGCTACCGCTCCTGCTCCCGCTTCTGCTCCCGCTCCCGCAATGAGCGCTGAGCGCTTGCGTCACTTTGAAACTAGACCAGTAAAGCTCGAGAGATATATGTTTGTATCCCGCATGTAGCGGGGTAGGCTGAGAGAACCTAGAGCTAAGGCGTTACGGTCTCCATGCACCGACCAATTTTTGAGAGAGTGGTGCAACTCAACACTGTGGTTTGTCTTACTACCACACCACCGAACAGAATTGAACCCACAGCTATAGCGTTTTTACCATCAAACAGTGTCACTGCGCTACGACGACCTTAAAATCTATTTTTTTATTGCTTGTCTTTTAACACACATTATGCAATTAACATGAGATGTTTAAAGCTTTCGATCTTTTAGCTGTTTAATCAAAATCGTATTAATCGAAACTCTCCTTAATCACTCTCTCTATTAGTGGATGTATGTAGCTTACAATGAAATTCATAGAGAAACGTGAAAGATTTAACTAGAAACATTTAAATTTAAAAAAAACCTGTCATTTATCGCTCTACAAACTACGTGACAATGTTGAAAAGACCCAACTCCGCTGTAACAGTCGTCGCTATGTAAATTGAATGAGACCAATTAAACGATTCGGTCTTAGAACGTGGGTCGATAAGTAGTGTTACTTATGTTACATATGGAGCGATAAAATGTCGATATTCTATGGGAAAGATATCATTATGCATATTAAATATGTTCAAGATAAAAAATTCTGTCTCTATAAAAATCTGGTCTGTCGTGGCACGGGGCACTAGTGAGTGTAAACTCGACAGGTTGTGAGTTCGAGTCCCAGAGCATCACCTCGCTCTGGTAACGAGGCAAAGCGCGGCCTTGAGTTCTGCCACTCAAAACACAATTGTTCCAAAATTCGGCAGAAAGTAGGGTTACGGAGTGAGTGAATATTAGATTTCCAGGTACCATCTGTCTACCTGTATAGAGAACAGCGTGAAGTTAAAAAATCACACTTTTTTAATGACAATAATAATATTTTATATAATTGATTTATCAAATACAATATAAAAATATATTCATTATATAAAATATTGTGTAGTTAATATGTGGTCTGTATGTTTTTAAAAAAAAAATTATAACTACTTTCAAGTTAATTTTTTCTAATAAAACATAATAAAACCAAACAAACAAGCTTTAAATACTTATACATGTATATTATACTTATACAACTTTAAAATCTGAGCTTATATAAAACTTCTATTCAAATGCAGACGGTAGTAAAAGTCACTCATCATATAAATCTTTTTGCGAGGTTAATCTTTATAATGTGAACATCCATGATGTATTATTGCCTCAAGCCAGTGAAATTATTTCTTTTCCTTTTATAGCTTTTCGCTATTTTCCGCATATAAAACGGTAAAAAGGACGCAGTGTTATAAAACTCCGTAACTCTCGATTTTCGAGACTTAGAGAAACTAAACGCCGCGCTTTTGCCGGATAATAATATATCCTGACACAGTAAAAAAATACCAGTACACGCGATTCACTTCTGTTATTTAATAAATTAACTCTACCTACTCCGTTTTATGTGCCAAATGTCTAGAAATTTTGATTAAAACTTTTAAAATATAATATGAAGTAAAGGAGAAGTCCGCGGTAGATTACAACGATGTTAAAACAACCATTTTCTACTATATAGTAGGAAAGTAATTGAAAGTTAATGCAGTATTAACTATTTCGATATTATAAAGATATCTTAATAACACCATACTAAAGACCGTTTTATCTCAATTAAATAACATATTAATATGATATTCCTGGTCCGGTTATAAAACGGCTGGAAGTAATCCACCTCTATAATGTAACGAAGTAAAGGAGAGTTATTGAGGCTTATTCAACACATATTTTAGCTCTTTGTTTAAATTCGAGGCGTTGCTAGCTTAGTGGCGGAACTTGACGCCGCATTGTGTGTGTTTTTTATTATTATTTTTCTATATAGAACATCGACATAGCGAACAAGTCTAAGACTTAAAAGTGTCTCTTACAACAAAATATAAAATGCAGCCGTAGTTACAGATGTTGAAGACGGTTTTGCACCCAAAAATTTAATATTTAATGAAATATATATGGAAAGTAAATAAATTAAAAATAAAAGTTGCTTGTAAATAGAGACAAAGTTCAAACATATTAATTTTAAGTAATCAATGTTAAGTAACCTTTAATTGTTATGTTTTTGTTATTTATTTTTATATAGCATCATTTAATCTTTGTTATCATTTGAATGATGTGTTCTCCTATAATCACTTGTGCATAATAGTATAAATATATCCTAAGAATGTATGTCATGTTAACCAATATGTACGACAGTTGGAGATCCATATACATAAATAATAAATAAATAAACATAATATAAATAATAATAACATATCAACAATTAATTGAGGTGGTAACTTCTCTACATCTTAGACCAGAGCCGATATAAAAATTTTACATATCTGGATTTGAATCTTTCTCAATTTTCAATTATACTATGGCGTTGAACTTCCTAAACACAAAATTTCGCTAGTTCCGCTATATAAAAGCGTACCGTATGATTCCGTACATTAAGATTGGAGTATCCAATAATAAAGAATAAAACTGTCAAATACATTTACTTTGAATAATGTCGTCTCGCCAGATTTTTTGCCAACATCTACTAAAATAACCTTTATTGATATGGGAATAGGAGTTAAATTTAAATGCTTATTGCACAAAATTTATGATCGTATGGTAACTGCCTTCAGGGGTGAAATGTGTGAATTTAGAGCAACTGTAGGGGAACTCCATGATCCTCGCAGAGAGCGCAATCTTAAGCTACTCAAGTATTTTCCTTATGGGTTTTGTGTGTTAAAAAATGTGCTAAGCTCTGTTTATTTTGATGAGCCACTTGTATTTATCTTGTGGCGTTTTATTATATCTTCCATAAAAAAATCACAGGGTAGAGAGAAGGAACCTAGTGTAAATTCACTCCTTCCGCAATTATTGCCACAATTTTTAAGTTAATTTGTTTTGAGTGGCGGAACTCAATCCCAAAACGACGAAATTAAAATAATTTAAACAAAATCTTTCCTACGAGTGCCTGGTAACGAGACAAAGAGTGGCGTTGAGTTTCGTTATTTAACACACAATGCTACAGGGATTAGGCGAAGTGGAGAACGAAAGTGATTTAATGTGGATTGGAGTCTTTCTAAGTTCCCAGATATCCTCTTCCTATCCTACTACGTTTAGTTAAGCTATAAAAATATTTTGACTTAATTTATGGTGCCCTCTGCTTGTACGTGTTAATTATTTCGTTATTAATTCAATAATTAGCACATTTACAAATTGTTATAAGATGAAATGCAACGTTGAGTGTTTTGAATGATATGCAAAAAAGAAAAATATAAATTATATAGTATTAAAATTTTCGAAGAAAAGATAAAGGAACGGAAACATGTATAATAACATTAACATCAGAACAAAGCTCCACCTGCAATACGAGCGTCTACACCGTGACCGCAGCCCGCCACAGCCCGCCGCAACCCGCCGCAACCCGCAGTTGCGGTCAGACCAAATCTTACGGATCGACATTAATACTTATTCAATTATAGCTTTCCAATACAACTCCTATTTATAAATTGAAACTTTCGAGTGAAATGCGAGATAAACGTGATAGAAATAGACAAATATAGCTTTTTGATGTCTACCACATATAGCCGATTAGGCATAGGGAACCTAGCGTTAAGAGACTTAGTTCCCACCATACCATCCAGTTTTGCGTGTTAAATTGACATTTTTGTTTGTATTTTTACGTAAGAACGATATAAAACGTTTTTATTGAAAATTAATTGAATTTACAATATTATATTTGACTCCATTTTAACAAAACTGTGAGATACGAAGATAATGATGTCACATCTTTATTTAATATATACTTAGTAGGCAAACTTGTTATTTAATATATATTTATTAAAAAAATAACTAGTTTGCTACTACCAATATATCTAGATAAAATGCGACATTTAACTCCATATCTAGACACGCTAATGTCTCGAAAACATAATAATGTATTACAGTAATGGATATCTAATTTTGGAGAAAATTGTTTCTATAAAAAAAAATCTGTATTTAACATTTTTATAACAGTGTCAGTTTGTCTTTTTCATGTTTGTGTATATTTTGTTTTGGACGGTTTGGCGTTTTTCTTATAGCAACAGTTACAAATAAAAACCTGTCGCAAGAAATCTTATTTTGATTTCGCCATATCCGAGTTTTTTAAAGACCTTCAAATCGAATTTAAGTAATAGATAGCTAAATAACAAATACGCTAGAATGAGTTATAAACCCGGATACCGGACTCTATAACGGATCATATTATCATCTCTTCGGTGGACCGCGGTCATAATGCTAAATGGGAATATTATCAAGCAGTAAATGGTAGTCCCCATCTACGTGGACATCCGAATGGAAGTTATGGTGTATCAGAACTAGTATACGATACCGGCGTTGTATTGCAGGGCAATAACTGGCCACCAGCTACTACAGATACTACAGGAATTTAAAGGAATTCAGCTATTGAGACTGTTATTAATTTAAATTTTAAACTAACAGTAATGTCCTGTATTTGTCTTTAACGCAATATTACGATTTTAGATCAATTTCGATCTATATTTAAAATGTAACTCGATTTAGCTATTATATATTTACAAATTGATATTAAATAAATATTTTGGCAAAAATTGCTGAAGTAGTAAAACAATATATTATTTTTTAAGCTAAATCCCATGCTCTACAATATAATGCTCCTGCTGGAGAAGCGTAAAGACAAAAAGAATACTATGGGCACAGTGCCCGTATCTCAATGGTAGCGATCTCTATTCGCAACCGGACGGTCCGCTGTTAGTATGAATGCCCTCTCGATACGGAGTCTCGAGTTAACCGCGTTTGTTTAGAACACGTTTGAAATACTACACCTCGCGTGCAGTACCCTGTACTCCGTCCTGTACTCCGTCCTCCGTCCTCCGTACTCCCTACTCTGTACTCTGTAGGTAGCTCGCGCGTCGTTTAACTTGTCATATATTTAGAAAAAAATATTTATTTTTTCTGAAAATAGAGTTTCTGAATGGTTTAGGATAATATATATATATACAATATATATATATTATATACGAAGAAAGATTGAAATAAATGTTTAAATAATAGAACATATAAAAATCTAAGTTATTTTTTCATAAATAATTATAAATCTATGTAATACAATATTTTTAGGGCTTGATAAGTCACTAAATTGACTAAAAGTAAACAAAAAAAAAAGCAAAACATTAAAAACATATTTAAGCGACATATTTCTTCATAGTTTACTTGCATGACCTCCAAAATGCGAAAAAATAAACAAGATCTAACGACCACCGACTAAAATGACTCTACACCACTGTGCAAGCAGGTACTGCGGTTTATGATTTAATATAAAATAATAAATATCCTAGAATGAGCTGTTACTCCAGTCAAAGGTTGTGAAGATGAGCGTTGTAGGTATGTATCATACTTTCAACGGTCTGACCTCCTGACTGCGCCTGAGGCGGCACGTGGAAGTGGAACTAGCATTACTATTTGAATTCATTGAACCCATTTTTTATAATGAAAGATATCATTATTTCTTTAAAAAAATATAAAATTTACACAATAGGTATTTAAAAAAATAGGACACAAATAGCATATTGATAATAAATACCGATCTTAAGCAAGAAAAAAATCAAAATATAAAAAAAATATTTTATAATTAAATATAATGTAGTGCTATTATAATATATTATACGCTTTTTCTCAGATAACAGAACTTAGTGTTAAGACACTCCTTCCAACTTTCAAGACATGGTATGATGAACGCTACTGGAGCGAGAAATTTAAATAATCCTCTTTTTCTAATGGCGATCGAACCCACTACAATAGTATTGTCAGGACACAAAGCTTTTGTAGTACAAATAATTTCGATTTAGCTAATGGTAGAGTCGAGCTCGTTTAATACATATTGTCTTGAACCACACTCTACATCGATCATCGTTAGCTTTATGTTTCACATTTATTTTCTAACATCTATATAGAAGCTGTAATTTAAGGTAATAGTGTAAAGTACCGGTATATATTAAGGTATTATGAATTATTAACATAGCTATAGCAAAATGTTACAATACAGTTTATATATTATTATCGCTTTTAAGTTATCGTACTTCCTTTTTCTTTTTATAGAGAGATAGAGAAAGAAAAATTAGTTTCTACAGGACAGACGCTGCTAATGTTCTTTTATTCAAAAGTTCATACCTTTATTAAATAAATAATATTTTTGTGAATAAATATTTTTATTTAATTGAATAAATAATCGTTAAGTTTTTATGTTTTTTCTACATCGGTACAATTAGCTGCACTATGACATTCATCTAAAAATTCTAAAAAGTACTTTATAATTTACATAATCGTTCATCGCGGCTCGTGTATTGTATAAAAAAAATTATTTTAATTTATAAAACAAAACACGTTCGGTGATTCGACAAAAATATTCATCACATATGATAAAAAAAAAACACTTAAAAAGATGGTATGACGTCATCGAGTTATTTATTTCATATTGCTTTGGCAAATAAAATATATCGCTACTCAACGTTTCTTAAATTCCCAAAAAAATAAAGACTGAAAATCTCATAACTAAGATTTTAAATTACTCTAAGAAATGCAAAAAGCGCTAATAATAAAAATGTAGTTATTATAAAATAAACTTATTATGTTCAATCCAGCTCCAGTACTAAATTAATAAATATTTATTAACAAACCTACCTGTCATGTCGTAGCACCTCAGCTCGCACCCACGGCACCGCTCCCCACTCGTCTTCCTCAGCTTTAGGCTTCAAAAGACCAGAGAGCCAAGTGTATGACTTACTTCGCTTCATACTGAACACATCACTGTTCAACCTTTGGCTTTACTAAGTTATGACGTCACAACACACTAAACATCAGAACGTCTACGTTTTGGGCTTCAAAGTGACACACTCACACTTTCCCATAGTATTGTCTGTAAATGGCACTTGATGGACTGGTTTGATGCTGCTCCGAAGTCAACACTGATCCATTACGTATGAGAGGTATCTATACAGCAATACTGATTATCATTGTGTTTGAGAGGTTTATATCATCTAAATATGTGATTTTATATTTATTTTATTCATTATAACACACTTCAAAACTTTTTTTTTTTGGAATAGTATCTAAAAATTTGTTCCTATTTGGGCTTAAAAGTTTTAATAGGTTATTTAAATATTTAAATGATTTATTTTGAAGAGTTGTATTTAATACATATATTTTTATATATATTTCATATTTATTTTTATTATATGCGGCATATACAATGGTTTCACGACCTGTAAGAAAACCCACCCACCTGTAAATTTTGCCATTTACTCCAAAAATACTACAACGTTGCTAATTCCAACAGGTTTTTTTTTAACTTTCTATGTCTTTCTATATGTAAGTCCAAGCTATGTAATGTATTATATAACAAATAAGTATAGATATTTTGTTCTATAATTTAGTTTCTAAAATAATAAATTACGCGTTTCATAAATCAATTTGTGATCTCATCGTGTGTAATTGACGTTTGACAGTGTGAGGAGGGGCGTGAGTTCAATGCTTGATTTCCATGCAACCAAAAGTTAAAACTATGGAGCAATTGATATTACGGTATAATACGATTGTGAAAACACCATGGAAATGGATTTAGTCGTTTCACGGTTAACTTTAGTTATTTTAAAAGGTTTATCGATATTTTTATATCTCTATTTCCAGCAATTATTTGTTATTTTGAAACTGTCTAAATTAAAAATTAAATTAACTACTTAGACAGAAGCCACGGGTTCGATTTCCACTCACAACAAATATTTATCATATGACTTTGCTGTTTTGCTTTTGAATGTTAAATATATTAACCTAAAATACTTGTGTATAGTAATCGGTTCTATCTAGTAATGATGAAACTGAAGTAAAATTTTTTTTACATTATATTATTTAATGCGATAAATAAAATCATTTTTTTTTCGTAATTCAACTTGAAAACCGATTCCCACACGGAGGAACGATTATTTCCTTTTCTCCGCTCTGGTACCAAGACAAACCGACAACGACAATATCTCGGAAATTTGGTAGTACTTGTGGAGTATTTTATCACTATATTTCTTTAGCCTTAACTTAAAAAAATATTGCCTTTTATAAATCTTATATTTTTTTACATAGAACCCTAAAACGAACGGTCCAACACAACCTCTTCTGACCTGATGCTCAACAATAGACGTGTTGATGACGACGTTACACGGCCACGGCAAATACACCTCGGAAATCATCCAGCAGTACCACGCAAACGCATTTTTAGTTTGACCGCGCTATAGTTTTGAAGTGTGCTTGAAGTATTTGACGTTTGATTATGAAAATAAGTATTACTATTATTAAATGTTTGTTACAAAGAATGCGATTTTACACTGTATTTTGTTCATGTAGAGTCGATATTCGCTTGCACTAGCGTCGAATGTACCTGTAACAAAAAGCACTTCGTTAATAAATTATTTGGTATATACGCATTCTTGGAACTTATAGTAAAGACGTATGAGTAACTGAGCGAGGTGGCTGCGGGTTCGAATTCTTCTTAAAGTAATAATAATTATTATAGTAATTGAATAAACAATATTTTTATTTAATTTTGTATACGTTCTTAATAAAAAAAATATTAATATTAATTTATTTAATTTCCTCCCACTAGCAAGATGAGAATAGCGCGGAGTTGAGTTCCGCCAGTCAACACGCACAGGCTCTCCTCTGTCCACCACGTTAAAATCGTGCAACTTGAATTTGAATCCGCAATCATTGTATTTGATACACATTCCAAGTACACTTTAACTTGCTTGTATATGTATATATGTATGTGCAAGATACGCTGGTTTTCATCATATTAGAGGCCAAATGGGAACCACAAAAAGTTGTGCATAACACCCGATACAGTGTCCCAGGTAATTTTCAAAAGTACAGAGTGATTTACATCAAAACCTAGGCGAAACCTCAATTAATCAACTATCCAATAAAGATGGACAACCAAACAAATTCTTTAGCTTTATAATATTAATACGGATACATACAAACCATATATTTATAATTCCAAAGCAACACTGTACGTCCAGATCGCAGTTTCTAAATACTAAAGTACTACAATAATTGCTAAACAACCTCACAGCTCAATCGACGCACAAACACACATAATTGCTTGTCAGACGTGGTCACGACTTCACTCCGGTTTTTAGGGTAAATACTGGTTCCGACCTCCACTCATTATGGAGATGTGGAGATAAAGTGCTTCGAAAACCACTTAAGTCGAGTTCCGAGTAAAATATTAACAAAATTAGTCAGGATTTTTAAACTGCAATGTAATATTTTTGGTTTTTGTTTCGTTCGTTTTTGGGAATTTGTGTGTTATATGCTATCATATAACACACAAATTGCCAAAACAAATGTACCTATGTACCTTTGTGAAAAAGGTTTTGTGTACCTTTATGAAAAAAAAAGTGTACAATTTTCAAGTACGATTGAGTATCTTTCTTTAAACGTCGTCTAGATGTTTACTTCTTTTTAATATTACTTAAAATTGCTCTATTCGCATTACTCAATTAAGTATTATCACACCGTACATGTGTCCGTCGTGGCGCAGTACGACAGTATATGATTTTACTCACGGCGATTGTGAATTCTATTATGACTCGGTGCAAGGATTTAAATCATATTCATACATACATTTTCTTAGTTATCCCCATATGACTACAACACGGGGGCAAAGCCACAGGTAAAATGAGATACTAGGAGTAACAGCAGCCACTTGTAGGTACGCCGCACCACCGCGCTACGCTTTTACATTGCCATCTCATTTTAATTTTCCACTTCACTTACCAATACCAACCGACGCCACACCTCGGTCCTCGACTAAATTACCTACAAACCGCAAGTCAGCTTTCGATTCTTTGTTTATGGGAAATATTATATAGAAAATCGAGGTTATCGTATCGCAGCATCAGTGTCTAACTTCAGACGAGACGGTTACTGGTTTCGATTCACAATCGGGAAGTGAATATTTTTATTCCCCTACTCTAGTAGACACAACGCGGCGTTGAGCTGCAGCACTCGACTCACAATGTCTTGACGATTGTGCGGAAAATTGAGATCAGTGTATTTTTTCACTATGTTACTAATGCAAGATAAAAGTTCAAAAAAAAGTATTGAATATTTATAAAAATAGTTTTTTCTGAATAAAGTGATTCTTAAAAAAATATCATAAGTTCACTATGGGTCATAGTGCACAGTAGAGTCGTGTCAGGCGATGGTAATCAGTTCATGTTGTATACGTCCAATTACATTTCACCAAATCAATTACACCATTTCAATTATACCGCATTAATAATAACTTCTATAAGTTAATTTATAAAGGCAGTCGTGGTCAGCGTCTGACTAAAATCTCCACACGAAAGAGTGAATTCCTATTTATTTCTTTCTGATCTTGCTTTAGTACGCTAAACGTGGCTTTAAATTCCGACCATAAAATTGGCGGTGCGTTGAAAACGGGGTGCCTTAACACTAGGTTCCCTCCGCCTCCTCGCGGGACATAGCGCGAAGAGCGACTTTTTTATGATTTCCCCTTATATGAAAAAAATACTGCCTTAGTAAATAGTAATATTGCGAAGAATTGAATTATTTATTCATATTGAAAACAATGTTTTTACAAAAAAAAAAATTATGATAATGCTATTTGATTATTCAATACCGCATAATCTTATTAATATTTGAAGAGTCCTGGTGTCTGTTTACTTTGGTACGTATCACGTTTATTTGGCTGGAGATCACGCAAAGGATTTTTAGCTTTTAATATAAGAGGAGAGTAGTAGCGCAGGGGCATAAGGTGTCACTATAAAATCGACTGGTTGTGGGTTCGATCCCCACTCGAGGAAGTGAAATATTTATTTACATTTATATTTTCATTTCTTCGCTCCAGTGTCGAGGTGAAAGCGCGGCGCTGAGTTCCGCCACTCAACACGCAATGCCTCCAAAACTTGGCGGAAAGTGAGGAACGGAGTGTCTTAACACCAGGTTCCCTCTGCCCCCTGCTGTGTGCGGGATACAGCGTGAAGCTGCTTTTTAATGGAGCATAGTCAACGAGACTAAATCTTTATCTAAAAAACTAGGTCAAGTGCGAGGCGGATTCGCTAACCAAGGTTTCAGGATTGTAGATCAACAGTAGAACTTATGAAAATTGACAAACCGCGTTTGCACAAATTTTGTATGAGATATATACACTTAAAAATACGTAAAGCGTAACAAACATACTAACCTACATATGGAGATATGTATGCACTTTTAATATTTAAGGATAGAGAGATATAGATTTTGCCTCGCTCTACCATATACCACATCATTTGGTGTCTTTCTTTATTACAATATTTAAGCAATAAGTAAACTATCTTATTTTATAACACTTTAATGAGATAAGATTATTAAAAGATTTCCTCTAATCCGACTGCAGCAGTTTTTCCTTCGTAATAGAACATATTAGTTATAACATAGCAAATAAGCATTAGTGGCCATCGATGCGTAGTGGCACCTTCTGAGTGTAGGACAATGGTTGTAAGTTCGATCCCCAATTAGGGGAAAGATTTTTGTCAGTAAATAGTAAAAGTGGAAAATATAATTTTGTGACACTCGAACTAGGTACTTACATTACTTTGCAGCATAAAGCGCGTCCATGTGTAAAAAAGTATAAGGTTTATGACTCGACCTACATACAAAGGTACGTAGATTCAATCTTTCTTAAAGACTTTTTAGAAATAGATATATTTTTTCGAATTTCATATATTTGAGCTTCATGACCTTGAACATTTAATTCAAGTCACCTTTATCGCTGCTCCAAGTATCTATAATTTCGTAACTGTTTGTACTTGTCGGTGACGGTGTTCATGTTTCCCGCTGTAATCTGACGCGCGACGTGCGGAGCGGCAAGTTAAATATTAAATATGATTGTTATTGTTATTCCAGTAAATAAGATAGGTTATAAGTTCGATGCCAACTCGAGGAAATTAAATTATTAATATTTTCATTTTTTGCTCTGGTAACAAGGCAAAGAGCCGCGTTGAGTTCCGACACTCAATATGCAATGCCTCTAAAATTAGATGGAAAGTGGGATGAAATATCGAGGTCGTTTTAGTCCCCATGTAACATGAAATCTCTCTGAAAGCAATGAAAATAAGACAATAGACTTATCGATAGGCTCTCTATGAGTAATGATGTGACAGACAAACATCACGAATCTATGAGGTTTTCTTTTATTAGTATTTTGCTACGGAACATGAAAAAAACAATAATTGGTAAATACAAAGTAATTAGTCACGATATTATTTTATTATTTCTTTATTAAGGTGACTTTTTTATTATTTTATAACACAAACCGCAATCGTTGCGTTTACTGTAAGCGCAACTTTTGTGACTTCGATTCTCACTCAGGCATATTCATGATTTCATTCAACGGTTTTCGTTCATAGAAGAACGTAATTGCATGTTGAAAGGCATAATTTTATACCACGTTTTGTCTTATTTCCATAGCAAAGAAAAAAATATAAGTAAATCATTCTCTATTCCAAATAAAAAATAAACGGAAAAGACATTGTATTTCAAAGAATATAGTGATTTGAACCCACGACCTGTACATAAAGTCCGTATTCCGTATCACAACGCAACGTCTTGAAGTGCCAATACAAATTGTCTATTATCTTTATATTCATTCAACAATTTAAAATAATTGATTTTATCGTAAGAAATATGTATGTATGTATGTATGTGTATTTATCCTTTCTAGGTAACTTACACTGACTGTATATTTGTACATTATTATCAAATTTATTTAAGAGATGATGAATAGTTCAATATTAGTATATGATACTAAAATAAGTACCATATAAAACTGAGGCTAGTAAATATCGTGTATTATAATAATCCGGTTAGAAATGTCATATAGGTATAAAAAAAATAGTCATTAAAAAGATATAAAACCAAAATTTTAATAATAGATATATAACTTTAATAAAAGAGGAAAATGTGAAATTCCTTAGACTTACGAAAAATGTATCCATATAAACTCAAAAAACCTCAAAATTGAAGAATCGACTTTTCATCTTGACACCTTCTAAAACATTGCCTGTTAAGATGAGACATGATAACAATTTATATACAATTAATATACCCCCGAATGGGGATCGAACCCGCAACCATCGCGTTAACACTGCCGTGTACTACGACCGAAAAAATAAAGAGACCGACCTAAATGCTTTTGTAGGCGTCCTTCAATTTGTATTATGCACTAAACTACCGCAACCGGTCCCAATGTCACTCCACGCACCACCCCGACGAGGAGCTGACGAGTCTTTACTATATATTATATCTATATGTATATATCATAGTTTTACATTATTTCAATAAATAATTAGCATATTGTAAATACATGTGACAACATGCAACACAATACCTAAGAACCGTGTAAAATAACCGACGTATCAAATCTATATATTTTTAAATGCGTTTATTTTTTATTTTTACGCTTATACGTTCTTTTACGTGAAATGTCGAGTGCTATCTTATAAAGTTTAAATGTAAAATCAACAACGCGCCGCGTGTGAAAAAATAACGTTATTATTCATGTATTTAGTATGGCGGTAGGACGTCTTTCAAATTTCCGGCAATGTCCTAAATTATAAATGATCTTAAACGAAAGTACTTCATTTGAATAGACCACATCCGGTTGTCAAGTTCATCTAGGAGTATTTGCAAAGAGACGGTATGTTGTTGTTTTTTTTTATTGAGCTTGCATTAATATGGATTAATAAAAATATATTTATTTATTAGTTGTGGAAATGATGTACTATATATTATATATATATTTTTTAGTTTTCATTCACATTCCTTCTTTTATAGATTTTAAAATTTTCTATATTTATATTAACCGAGAAATGTAGTATTTCAAACATTTTTACATGAAAAAACTGTAAAATTATTCGCCTACTATAGTATTTTATCATATAAATATAACATAGCTCAAATCTTAGAAAGTTGTAGCTAATATGAATGCTGTAACTAGTGTAGAATATACGTCTGTAAGACGTGTGGTAGTTTTTTTTTATTAAGTTCACGTACATTACTGTTCACCATAAGTGAAGAATTCAAATTATTATTTGTATATGCTTAAAGTGGGAATAAAATACAATTTTTTAAATGCTGCAAAAATGTTAAAACTGTTAAATATCAATAAAAAAATTTACATTTTCCCCTTGGTTTCGATACTTACTTATTAAATATATTTTTATTGGAGTGATTTTAAAATCCAGAGAACGCACTTCACGCATATTAATTTTACCATTGGATAGTCCTTACGAAAGTATATTAAATTTTATTACATAAAAATATCAAATAGGTAAGGTAGGAGGCCAGTCGCGGCGCAGTGGCACGAAGTGTGACTGTAAGACCGACTGGTTGTGGGTTCGATTCCCACTCGAGGGGATGAAATATTTACTTAAATTTATATTTCCATTTCTTCGCTCTGGTGTCGAGGCTAAGCGCGGCGTTGAGTTCTGCCACTCAACACGCAATGCCTCCAGAATTCGGCAGAAAGTGGGGAACGGAGTGTCTTAACACTAGGTTCTCTCTGCCTACCCTGCTGTGTGCGGGATACAGCGTGAAGCTGATTTATTTGATTTATTTATTTTATTTAACAATAAGTAAATAAAAATAAAGTATTTTTAAATTAATTTTTTAAGTTTTATAAAAAAAAAACAAATATCACACGGATACATTATAAAACGATAATTATTAGTTATTGCGACTACTAAAATTTGTGACATTCCACACAAACTTCGACCACTGGCAAAAATGACACAATGTCAATGACAAAAAAAGTGTTACTATACGTCTTGAAAACGTAGATAATCTTTTTCTCCTCTTTAAATTCTATTTAAATTATAGAAACGTAAATACTTTTGTCTTATCCTGTCGAATATTCATTTCATAAAGCCACCGCCTTAAACCACATCCAATAAATCAAAAAGCAATGACGTCACAAGACAGTAACAAACCACTGAAGACCCCGGATGTAGTGGAACTGGATGACATGCTGGGCAAGCTGGGCGCTTTCGGAAGACACCAGCTCCTCACCATGGGCATGCTGGCGCTGGTCTACGCCACTAACTCTATGTATAATGTGAATTATGTGTTCGCTGTTGAAGATGTTAACTATAGGTTGGTAAAAAAACATCTTTACGCTTTTTCCGAATATCAGGATAGGTAAAAAGACACTAGTGTTAAGACATTTAAACAGACGCCAAAGTTTTGAGACATTGCCAAAAAATAATTTAAATATAATCATTCCTACGAGTCTTCCCCACACTATGTAGGCGAGAATTAAATTATCTTTAGATATAACATTATCTAAATCAGAATTAAACCCACAACTACCGAGATTACATTTCGACTCTTCTAAATTGCGCCACCGCACCGTCGTATGTACTCTACGTATAGATAATTTGTTCATATCTGTCATTTTAACAAACTGTTTATTCGTAGATACAAGTCGACTGCGGCACATCGTATCAAGGCTTTAATGTAGGTTCTTTAAACATAACAAAACAACATTAGATATAAGTATTTGTAGTTTAAACGAGGACCTTTAGTGATGCATCACAACGTTTTGGATGGCACAGTCATTTTTTATCCTCACTTTGGTAACATGAACAATCTCATCGTAAGTCACTATCCCTCAACGAGCAACATTTGGAAGAGTGGTCGGAGCATGAGAAACGGAGAATCTTTACATTAGGTGCTCTCCGCCTTCCAGTTTAACTTGAATATTTAAATATTTTTATTATAAATAAAAAAATATATCTGATGTTCGTTGTTAATCAATTTTATATATCTATTTATATTTTATTCTCAACAGATGTAAAATACCAGAATGTGAATCTGCTACTACTGCCTATAGCGTGCCGTGGCTGGACCTTTCAGAGGACGAGAGAGTGAGGCAGTGCTACCGACACCCCCCCACGGACGGAGGGTGCCGCGCCTTGAATACGAGTGTCATGGAGGAATGTACGGAGTGGGTATATGAAGTACCTAACAGTTTTGTGGCCGACGTAAGATCATTATATCCAATATATGAGCAAAAACAAAAAAATAGTGATTAATCACTTTTTCTTTACTAGACGTAAATATAGGTGATGAGGTGTTGGAACTTAACGCCACACTATGTCTAACTAAACGACAAAGTCAAATATATTCTCTTCAGAATCCTAATCTATAAATATCTTACTTTTTTTTGCATTTATATGTATTAAATTTTTTTGATAAAAAGCAGCTTCACGCTGTTTCCCGCATGTAGCAGGATAGGCAGAGGGAGTCTAATAATCCATTCCCACCGTATCGCCCTTTTTTGAAGACATTGCGAGTCGAGTGGAAACTCAACGCCGCGCTTTGCGTACATTAATTATATTTCTTCGTTTTGAAAAGAAACACAATAAAGAAATGTAATTAGTATATTAATTTTCCCGAATGGGAATCAAATCTACAACCACCACGTCCGTGCCACCCCGGCCTGTTTTTATTGATCTGATTATGAGTTTGATAGAAGCAATAAGTGAATATTAAATTATATTTATTATCATAAATAAATAAATTTTAAATTTAAATATTGCTTCTAAAGCAAAAAAACAAGTTAATGTCCTAGTAGAGTGCGGCTGATCCTTATCTAGTCGTGTCGAACACGGCAGTGCTGATAAACGTAATGTTGTAAATATTATGATTTCAAACACATTTTTTTTATATTTTATTAATGATAAATTGTAGCCAGTTGCAGCTATATAGCAGAATAGGCAGAGGGAACCCAGCCTAGACAAATTACATTCCCCACGCACTGATCAATTTCCCAGTTATTTGTTGAGAGTGGCGGAACTCACCGCCGCGCTTAGTCTCGTTATCAGGGCTAGGAAAATATAAAACATTCTCCGAATGGAAATCGCTTCCATAACCGCCGTGTTATAGTCAGACACTGTGCTGCTGCATCACCTCAGCCGGCTCCGGCAGCTGCCCGGCTTAGTGTGATTGTAACATTTGGTTATTTTTAAATTAGCAAAGTGAAAATTTGCAAAAAGCAAAGTCCTAACATGAGCGGTAAATATTAAAATAAGAATAAAATTCCTAAATTCGTTTACAACATTATTTACTACAAAATATGTCTACGTAACTTTAAATTGAATAAATGAGAATCCAAAGTAACTAAAGTTATTAATGTATGTATGCATTCACGCATACATAAAAATATTTTCCATAGTAACGGATGAAAAAATAGGCGATATAGACAAATCTACGTCCACGTCCACACAATACAAAGTCGTTATCTTTAACCAACTGCAAGAACAACATCCAAGTATCAAATTGAACATTCTTGACCTATCTCCAGTAAATCCAGGCCTATTAGTATCATCTACAGAATAGATAAGAGCTAATTTAATGACAGTAGCACACGAGTACCGCAAGGGCACCGTCTACCGTCCACCGTCCACGACGCTAGCAGCCACTATCGGCCATCTATTCGTGACTACTGGACAGATAACACGATATCCTTTTATGTTTATATTCTGATAGCAAATTAGAATTACAATTTGTATCGGTAAAGCGCGATGGCAAGTAACGTAAAATTAAGTTATGTCTCTCATAGTGCGGCGTAGAGCTCCGCCAGTCTAGACGAAATGTTTTAAAATGCTAAAAGCTGGGTACCGAGTGAACCTATGTGTCTTAGCACTAGGTTCCTTTTGTACCCTGCAGCGTTAAGTTAAAAGAAAATGTTGAAACACCAAACTTCCTAGCATTAGCTCCAAGTAATGGGAACACTTAATTATAATTTAGTTAAGTAACTCATTATATTTATAGGTGTGTCTACTTTTAGATAATTAGTTATAGTAAATGTGTCATTGTGGTCAATTACTCTAACATTTTTCATGAAATCAGTAACAACAACAACGTATACATAAGATAAGTATTGACATGGTTGTTTATTCATTGTTACTAACCACTAGTTTCTTCTTTAATCCGTATTATATATCAGATCAGACAAAGCGCGAAGCTGAGTTCCACTACAAAATTGTGTATATCAATAGTACCGCTTTGTGGCAAACAGCCTGAAGCTGCTTCCAAACTAAGCTGCTTTTCTTCTAACCCTGGTGGGGTAACATCCAAATAAGAAAATTATTTTTATAACTGATATACTTTTGTACGAATTCTTAACATACATATTAGAATCAATAAATGCTACATATTTAAAAAAAGATTAAGCATTATTTACCAACTTATTATATCAATTCTATTTTCTATTGACTTTTACATTTAAATCAAAGTGAACCGTCTCGTTGAACAAGTTTTTAACTAATTAGATGAAAGTACACGTTACCATATATGTATTAGTTAACCGAAGTGCATTCCGGTTTTATAGTAACTCTGGATATTTAAAAATATTATTGAATTCAATTTCCACTTCAATAATTTCGATCTTATACCCAATAGGTACCCGCAAACAATCACAAACCCAAAACTACGATTTGATTACATACTTTTATTATAAGATCTACTCAAATCTACTGACACTTCCACTTTGAAAAAAACATCATATAAAAGAAAATAAACAACTATTTTCTCAAAGTCTTTAGATTCTAAATGCTATTAATAGAAATAATAGATACTTATATCGGATAAAGTCAGATTTATCCAATAAAAGGAGTATCGAGCTCGGTGCAATTTGTTCGTGGCCGGCGCGATACGACGCGGTCAGGTATTTGCATGTTTCTTGCACCGGTCGGTGCACGCCGGTGCACGGTGGTGCACGCCGGTGCACGCTGCATGCCGGGCCTGGGCATGCTCGTACGTAATGCACGTGAGGTATGCATCAGATGCGGTCGAGATACTGTGCATTTGATTTTCTATTAAACGTTTGATTTCTTTCCCGTATGGCAGTTACCTAGTGTTATGACACTCTATGTTTTGTTATTGTGATATTGTATAACCAACTCTACTCCACTGAACCGTGATGAACTCCTTGATTTTTGGAATAATGACAAATCGAAGATCTTTTTTTCTGAGTAAAAAAACAATTTTAGGACGTAAAGAAAAAGAATGGCGCAGTATCTCCGCCCTGTTGAAAGCAAATGGAGTTGGGGGCTACAGCTATTTTTAAAAAATAATAAATTCATATTTTTATTTTATACAATTTAAAACATATATATGATTATAATATTTTTTTGTTTTAGTTCAATTTGGCGTGTCAGGAATGGAAAGTGACGTTGGTTGGTACCACACACTTATTTGGGAGTTTGGTCGGACAACTGATACAGGGACAGATCTCAGACAGGTTAGCTGTAACTGGAATTTCCATATCTTAAAATGAAATATTACTAAAACACGCGAAGTTACATGTTCCCAATAATATTTATGGCATAGCGTGAGGTCTCAACTTTTGCGTTTTTTATATTAATAAGATAAGAAAGTAAAATAATATAGATTTTTTTAAGAACATTTAGATAGTTATTACATACAAAAATTCCAATAGTTCATCAGTGATTTGTATTTTCCAGGTATGGTCGAAAGACGGCGGCGGTACTCGCAGGTAGCGCCGGCGCTGTTCTCGGCCTCGGGAAGAGCTTCGCCAGCTCGTACTGGCTGTTCGTGGCGCTGGAGGGGCTGGAGGCGGCCATCGGGGACGCACTGTCGCCTATGTTTATGTTGAGTGCGTTGTTGAACTCGTATGAGTAGAAGGAAAATGTTTTAATCGCGCATTTATAGACGTACAATTTTTTTTTTATTTCTGGATATTTAAATCATGATAGAGGTATATTCCAACCTTGTCTTTGGGGATCGCTCGTGGACCTAGACATTCTATCCTTGACATAGTATATTTTCTTTGAATTTGAGTATTATTTGACATTTGTAAAAATTATAACACATTCTATACGTATTTGAACAAATTTCAAATGATAACAACAAATATTTTTCATATATTACGAACAGGTATCGAAATAGTGGAGAAAAAACGTGCTGTTCTGTACCAGATGATCCTCCTGAACTTCTACACGGCAGGTCAGATCGCGATGCCGTGGATAGCGCGCGCGTCACCGCACTGGCGGACCTTCCTGCGCCTCCTCTACGCGCCTGCCCTCCTAGTACTCTCCTACGCCTTGTTCCTAGACGAGAGCGTGCGCTGGCTGCTCAGCAAGGGCCAGAAAAGTCGGGCTCTTAAACTTATACGCAAAATAGCTGCCCGCAATAAAGTGCACATCGACGACGAGACGCTCGAGAAACTTAATTACACCGAAAACACAGACGAAGTGAGCGATAAGAAGCTTTTACTGGAGACCTTCAAGTCACGTGTCATGGTCCAAAGATTCTTGATATGCGTGGTGTGGTGGTTCACCATCACGCTGATCAACTACGGCATGATGATCAGCTCAGTGCTCATCGGCGGTGACAAGTACTTGAGCTTCGCGTTGTTGGTGATGATGGACATCCCTGCCAACTTGCTGTACTGGCTCGCGCTCGACAAGTGCGCGCGTAAAATGCCGCTTATAGCTTCTTTCGTGGTTGGCGGTCTGTTCTGTGTTACACAGCCCTTCCTACCCAAAGGTTAGTTATTTAATAGAAATAACAAACTCCTATGTCGCTCGAGCTGATATGTTTGAGTTATATTATTTTCAGAATATTCAATGTCACTATCCATCTTTATTGATTAACTTATAGATTCTTCTCCTCTCTCACAGAGTACGCGTGGTTGGGTCTGGTCTTGCTGATGGCATTCGAGCTGCTGGCGACGTTCTCATACAATATAGTATATATTTTCACATCAGAACTGTTCCCGACGTATACGCGACACTCCCTACACGCACTGTGCGCGGCCGCCGGACGTCTCGGGGCACTGCTCGCGCCGCAGGTGCCACTGCTGGTGAGTACCAATGATGTCTGACAGTATCTACACTAATTTATATACAGGCGACTGCATTTATACACAAATGAATTTAATATCCAGATTGTAATTTCTATGAAAGTAACAACATGTTTAAGTCAAATTATGAAGCGTTCTTTAAAATATACTTTAAAGTAACAACAAAAAGTAACAATATCTTCCCAACGTAATCGTATTAGTGTGAGTGTCTTAACACTAGGTTCTCTCTGCCTACCCTGCTGTGTGCGGGATACAACGTGAAGCTGATAGAAAAAACTATGGAATGTAAACAACCTCATATCTCAATTTATTTATTGTATATAAACTCTCTAGATGGCATACTGGGCAGGACTACCAGCACTGGTGTTCGGGCTGGCGTCACTACTGTCGGGGGCGCTGGCGCTCTTCGTGCCGGAGACAGCGAACGCTGCTCTCCCTGATACTCTACAACAGGCGGAAGCTCTCGGGAAGCGACGGAGAGCCGATAGCGTTAAAGATGATCACTCCTGACTGGAAGTGTATTAAAAGGTGCCTCAGTACTTGCTATTGTAACTGTTAATATTGATTTTTATAAGCTCATCCTTCATACTGTCTCCTGCTCAGTGTAAAGATTAAGGGAAGTCATTTCCGTGTTGAGTGGCGGAACTTAACGCCACCTTATGCCTTGTTACCAGAGAATGGAAAATGTTAATATTAAATAAATAATTCCCCTGACTGGAGAGCGGACCCACAACCATCGCGTTTACTTTCAAATACTTGTGCTACTGTGACACGACGGCATAGTTTTGAAACTATGATTAATATAGGACGTGAATGCGATTGCCCTTACTTTTTTGCGAAATAATTTTTAAAATTATTGTAATAATCTGCTGTCTACGCTAAATTATTGAGTAGTGTTGATAATAGTACTAGAATATTGTTTTATTTATTACATAGTCGAAACCAAAGGATTTTATGATTACCAGATCCACTTCATACAATTGCTGTATACATTTTATGATTTTATTTTAAAGTTTATTTTACATAAAAAAGTATTATAGATATTTTCAAAAGATGTTATACAAAAACATTTTATTAATAATAAAATGTTGTAAAAAAAATATCTTTTCAAATTTATTCTTATTTATACGGTGAAATCTACAGAACCAATCTTGATTTAACTTGTTCCCTAATCTGGAAAAAACCACATTTAAAGACTTAGAAAAATTTGTGGACTAACATACAAATATACACACAAGCTTGTACTTTTACAAAATTTTGTACTAAATCTATTTAAGATTTTACTCAAATATTATAAATTTTACTTAAATATTTATACTACGTCCATATATGTCAAACTGAGATAAGAGTATACTTGTAGCCAAATCAAAAAGCAAAATCTATGCAAAGTTTGTATTTTTATAAAATTTCGAACCGCAAATACTAGATCGCTAATCAAAGTTATGGACTATTATGATACGTACTACATATATGTAAGAAACTTTAAAGAAATTTTCTATAGAGAATTTATTTCTTTCATTATTATAGAGAAATTTATTAATAATAAAATTATTTATTATCTTACTTAACACTTTCCAGAATAACTTTATATGTAACTAGTGACTCGTAATACTGGTCCAACATTTATTTACTTTTACATTTGGCATAAAAAGAATGTACTATTTTTATCTAAAGTCCTTTCTTCTCTTACCATTACTGCAAGGCTGACAAACAACGCACAACCGACGTACAACGCTGAAATGAGGCTTTTGGGCTCCTTGTGAAATGTAGGAGAGACAAAGAGAGAATTTGCCAAAATTTCTATGAGAGAGGGAAAAATTGGATTTTACGTTTATGTATATAACAACAAGTTTCCTATACAAATAAAATAATTATTATTTAAAAATATTTTGTTGTTTACTTTTTAATAATTGTTATTCAATGTACATAAATTAAATAAATTATATATTAATTTACACATTGCACACTCGTTTATTTTTACCCCTTTCGATGACAAAATAGATCAAACAAATAAATTTATATCACAAGATTTACTATATTTTTGATGAATTCTACAGCGAGTTGTTAAAAATTAAGTTAAAAATAAAAAACCTAGGTTATCTAGATATGCACACCTTATTAACTTCGTTACGTTACGTTATGTCCTGTACACTGTAAGGGAGGCAGAAAAGCTTAATGTCAAGACATCATTTTCAACACACCACCCAGTACTCGATGCATTGCGTGTTGAATGGCGGAACTCAACGCAGCGCTTTGTTCTGTATGTAATTTACAATTAATATATTACAGTACAGTACACTATCTATGTTATCTGCATGTGCCTTATTTTTTTTTTGAGAAATACGTTTTTTTGTACGTAAATTACAATTTACTCCAATACCTTGTTTCAAATAGACGCAACTGACTCTAGAACATATCGAGAGCTTCTTTTCTAATTAATATTGAACATAAAAAACAAATGAACCTGTCACTTACAAACCAGTAGAATCCAAAATGTATTTTATTTGGAAGATATCCAATAAAAAGTAAAGTATTTCGTCAATTAATAGGATTACCTCTAATGGAGGGTCTGTCGGAGTACCGGAGCAATCGTTATTAGCTATTGGAGGTAGTAAAAAGAGGTCGTATTCGTCACGCCGCGCCGCTGCCTCGTCTGATCTAACGTGTGAGATACGTACGTACAGATAGGCTCTCGATATTTTAAATTTATGTATATAAAATCAATTATAATACTGATATAAATATAAGAGGCGTCGTGGAGCAGGGGCCCAAAGGTGTGAATGTAACGCGTTGGTTGTAAGTTCGATTTGCACTCAGGATAATTAATTATAATGTTATTTATTAATATTTTGATTTCTTCGCTCTGATGCTAAAGTAAAAGGCACTGAAAGATTCAGCGAAAGGTGGAGAACAGAGTGTATTAACGTGTATTAACGTTAAGTTCTTTATGTGGGATACAACGTGAAGTTAAAAAAAATGTAAATGTTACATATCGACATAAGCAAAGAATTGTTTTAAAAAAACTAAGAGTATACGAATAATACGTATTAGGCACAGTTTACACTGTAAGCCGACTCGTGTCACGACGTATTGTTCACTTATTAAGTTGCAAATGTGTTTTCTTTCCTTTTTTACCTTCATAATGTATTTCGCATACAGCAGAGTAAACAGAGAGATATTATACCGCCCAATTTCTATATATTACTTGGTGAATATCCTTGAGTTTCTCGGAGCCAGAAATTCTGTATTATATATATATATATATATATATATATATATATATATATATATATATATATAGATTACTGATGATGCTTTGAAAGTATGTATAAGAATAATGTTACAGGTTCTAACATGCATTAAAGAATCAATGACCTTCTTATATCTATTTTTACAATAAATCTTACTTAAGTATACTTAATTAAAGTTTTATGAAAATTGGTTTCTTTTGTAAAGCTCCAATATTATAGATAAATTTATATATTATTGAGATAAACATCTCATTTCAAAATTAATAGTGAGTTTTATAAGCATGTTAAATTAATAGACTATTAACTCTCCGCTACTCACTGCATCCTGTAGTTCTTACCCCGTCTTCTATTTATAACACAAAAATAAATAATATTAATATTTTGTCAATCGATATTCGTCTTTGTCTATTCAAATATCGATACCGTGTACAGTGACGTCACAGTCAATATTGACACGCCGCTTGAACACGTCTCACTAATGCTGCGGCGGAGCTCAAACAAATGTCTTAAAAATATTATAAAATACATTGTATTTTTGGGCTATATTCAAACTATCGCCTTTTATTACACAAGTTATGCCATTAAAAATGATTAATAAGTTATTTTAAAAATGCTAAAAATAACTATTTTTTATCTTTTATATATATATTTTTAGCCTTAATCAATTTTAAATCGTTACGAGCTTTAAATGGAATATAATACAAAATATCTAATAGTATTTAAATAATAGAAATAAACAAAAACGTTATGAATATTTACAAAAAAAAGAGCTGTATCTGTTCTCATCTCTTAAAAGTTTTACAAAAAACTTTTAAAGCTCAAACCACTTCCATGTTATGTTCTCTTAAATCTAATATTTATAAAACAAATAATATTAGAGACTCTCGCCCATAGTTTCGTCAAACGCGTGAAACAGTTATTGAATAAGCTCAAATACTTAAAGTGGTCTAAAATCCGACAATACACAAACATTTTTTTTATCTTCACGCAGTATCCCGCATATAGCAGGGTAGGCCTTGTGTAAACTAAATGTGTAGAGTGAATCAATTTTTATTTAAATATGAGGTCCTTTTTTTAGATTTCCCTTCTCTTTAAGGAAAACAGGAATCCTTATAAGATCACTCTGTTGTCCGTCTATCTGTCCATTTGTCTGTCTGTCGAGACTCTTTATCTCAGGAACGCTTGGAGATATCGAGTTGAAATTCAAAGTATATACTCAGATCTACGGCCCCATGATTTGTCTGATAAGCAATATATTTCTATATTTGTTTAGAAAAAAGATATGGCAGTTCATATAGCAAAAAACGCGTAGCACTATAAAGTGTATAACTTTACTTAAATTTATAATATTTTTTGTATTTGCATTATGATTTCTTACTTCTCGCCAAATTTTATAACATATATATAAATTGTATCTAATCTTATCTATGTATCTTTTGATGGCATTGACTTAGTAAACTGTATTTTCTGTGGTCCAAGAGATCTGAATGTATTTACTTTAACTTGTTACCTCCAGGTCATCTCAAGACAAATGATCTTCTTTTCCTTTAGAGTTACAAAACCTTAAAAATTAAATAGAAAAAATATTGAACAGAAAAATATTTTAACTATAAACATAGCCCTCATACTTCAAAAAAAAAAGAAAAAAAGAAAGAACAGTAATAAAGATAATAGTAATAGTTACAATAATTAAGTAACCTAATCACTTTGGTAATTATAACAACAGATAACTTAAATGAATATTTAAATCCGAAAGCTCGATACAAACATCGATACATCAGAAAGCTCAAGTAGTTATCTAGAACTAATGTCATTTCTATCGACATTCAATTGAAATTCAATCAAAATAAGTGAAGGCACACATCAGTCTAAAGTCACACTCACACTTTATCAGCTTTAACGAACGTGGAGTTATAAAGCTTTTTCCTAAACTTGCGCAAGATTGGAGATATTTGAATCTAGTTTAGTACTGCGTCTTCAGTTGTATCTTCCGAAGCGAATTGGTGGTAAAAGAATGTTGTTACTTAATTTTTTTTAGTAAATTACGCTATAAATGGAATCGAACCCACAACCAGTCTGTTTTACTGGCCTCTAACATTCGTTAAAATTAAGCAATTTTTAAGGCAAAAAACATCTAGTTAACTAACGCTTCTTAAATACTGCAGAAACCGATCAACTGCGAGTTCCAATATAAAAGTTCCGTTTTTACTGCTAAGGTACGGAACCCTAAAAATAAATTCATAAACAACAAATCATAAATTTCTTAAAGCTAGAGATTTAAAAATAATCCATTATATCGATTTTTTAGGAATATCAATTTAAAGTGTACGAACAGTTCAGTAAAGGCAAAGCAATTTGATAGCTATAATATCAGTCACACTCCACTTGAGTCGAAGATTGGAGCAATTAACATACCGGCGCTCTATAGGCGCTCTGCGGGTACGACTAAAAATAAATCTGTCTATCTATCATTTATATATATATATATATTTCGTATTGAAGAACATTCCAAAGAAACCGTCTGGCTCATTGGTTTGGCAATTAAAGGCGTGCGTAATTGTATGTGATAACGGGTTCTATAACTATTCGATGCATGTTTTAGCTTTTGTAGGCACAGAAAGCCGGAGTGGAGTGAGTAGCGGAGCTAAACGTCACACTCTGTCTTGTTACCAGAGTGAGGAATGATCAAAATTCTTTCAACCGAGTGGGAAACGGGCCTACGCTAGTTGCGATTACAGGCCAATGTTTTGCAGCTGCGTCAATACGATATCTTTGATGGAAATTACTATTTTAAAAGTTTGGTATTATTTTATGTCTGGTCACGCCGAGGTCTTGGCTTCAAATTATTTTCAGGGGACTTTTTTTATATTTTACGTGAATTGTATCTTAAACAGAAGAGAGGATGACGGAATATCTTAACATCAGGTTTTTATACGCAGCACAAACTACAATGCTAAGAAAAAAATATATATGTTAAGACTTTTTAACCTTTCCATTTAGAATAAAAAATTGAAATAATTTAAAATTTCAGTATTTTTTGGTGATTTATTCAAAGATAAGTGCAGGACCCTTCTCCAAATGCACCTTCAGTCGAAACACGCCGGTAGATAAGCTTAAGTCTCGTGAGAACGAACTTTATCAGCGACGAGCTTTCGATGTTTTTGGAAATTAACTCGCCGAGTGTTTAACTGCTCGCTGTGACGTGACGTGACGTGACGCCTTCTTATTATTATTGAGGTTTTATCATTATTTTAATTTATTATGTTATTTATCTATTCACCCCCTTTGACGCCATCGCGGTGCAGTTGTGATGTTGTAATGTGGTTTTGACTTTTTAGGTGCAATATGTATTGTATTTATAATAGTACAACTTATGTTGTTCAAACTGCAACCACTTCGGAAATATTTAAATAAATAATGACGAGAACATAATTACTTGTCATAAGTTATTAATCTAGAAATATACACAGATAGGTTGCGAGCTGAGGATCAAGAATATGCGCGTATTTTTTAATTTACATAATTTAACTTTAAAGTAATAGCCCGTTTAAACGGGACTCAAACTTAAAACCATCATGTTAAAGTCAGACGCGAGGCTTTATCCGACTTTACATTCATCTTTAAGTCCAACTTAACAGCCTCTTAATCGATTACGTATCAAAGTTGGACGATTCAAAGAACTCCTTATAAACTGAAGACATATATTTTCTAAAGCACCAAATAACCTGTAACTGAGACTATGGCGCCAAAACACAAATCACGACACACCTCCTCACCTGTCGCCGTTTACCTGCTCGTATGAGGACTACACAAAGACAATAGATACCGCAGTTAATTTGGTTAATTGTTGACAAAACTCCATCTGAACAGTCCATTTATTACACAAAGAAGAAGATAAATGCTTAATGATTTAATTTTATCTTTAAATATTCGGAGTAGGTCACAGGTTCGGCTCCCCGCGCCACGTTATTTCATAGCGATGACGACAGCAGTCAAAGGACAACAAAAAACGTACAATCACCTAAACGGCTACTTCCTCCAAATTAAACTAATTTCTGTATGAACTTTCTCAGACTCGTCATAGCTTGTCGTATATATTAAGATCTTTATCAGAACTACGAACGGTTGAATAGTGCATTTATTCAACTTCGCCAATATTTGCTAATGGTATATAGGTTTAAATATTATTTTTTATATATTTTTCAGCCAGATCGTCGTTGTGCAGCAGCAATGTGAGTGTATGCACGACGATTGTAATGTATTATAACACTCAGGACAAAACAAAAACATTTTTTTTAAGTTTATTCCACACATAGGAAAGAAAAATATTTATTAAGAAATCATATAAAAATTTGAACGACGTACCTCTATGAGAACGTATGGCTTAGTTAGTCAGAGCGCTTGAACGGTTTCGAAAGAGGCGCGGGTTCAGACTCCACTAAGTACTCATTTTTATACGTCTTCTTAGAAAGAAATATTGTCATTTCCCGGCTCTGGTAACAACATGTTACCAGAGCCGGGAAATGAGTAGTTTTGAGTTCCCCACTCATCATGCAATGTCTCGAAAGTTGAGTGGAAAATAGGGAATGGAGTGGATCAACTCTATGTTCCCTTTATATGCGGAATACACTGTGAAGTTGAAAAACTTTAGCTGTCTCCCACCGGAAACATCAGAGTAGGCAAAGAGAATTTGTTTTAAATCAACAATTCCGTGCTCCATGTTGCATCTAAATTCTAGACATTTAAGCTTCTTGAGTAACAGAATTTAACGCCGCGCTTTGTAATAAATAATACTGCAATAATGAAGTAAAAGCAAAATAATTGGCTGTTGGTGTCCAGTACAGAGAGCCGCGAGCGTTGAGCCGGCTGGTAGTGCTACTGTCGGTAACAGTTTTAGTGATTTATTTCTCCTAAATGCGTGTTGTGGAGCACTTTGCTGGAGCACTTGGTGCGAGGTGCTTTTTATGTGTTTTGTGATCATTTAATCAGTAAATTAAGGTCTTTCTGCGTAACTTGTGCTTAGTTACCTAGCTAATGTAAGAAACTAAAACCACACATTTTTTTTAGTGTAAATATAGATATTTATTCAATATGTTGAGTGGCAAGACTCAACGCCGCGCTTTGTCTTATTGTCAGAGCGAAGAAATGGATATATTTCATTATTCCTAATGGGAATCGAACTCAAAGCCGCCGTGCTAACAGTCAAACAACGTGATACTGCGATATACTTACTATAATTATTTAGACAACAAGCCCTCCAGACCTCCTCTCAAGTAATTTGCCTCTCGACTGTGCGCAGGCGCTGAACTGAAGACTATAACGAATCGTATTCTCACGTTCACTAAATTAAGGAGTAAATTTATAATCAATAAGCATAAAAACGTCTAAGGCCGTCGTGGTGCAGAGGCAGCGTCTGATTGTAAGCACGACGATAGTGAATACGATTTTTTGTGCAGCTTTACGGTGTATCTCGCAAGTGGCAGGGTAGGCAGAGGGAACCTTGTATTAAAACACTTCACCCTCCAACTTCCTCCAAATTCGGGAGATACTGCAAGTTGAATGGCGGAACTAATCGCTGCGCTTTGCCTCGACACCAGAGCGAAGAAATGAAAATTATCTAATCATTGTTATTAAATATTAAAAGACCAACTGTTGAGTTTCTTGTCAGCTATTCTACGCAGAACTGCCTTCTTTTGTTTTAGTTTTGACTTCATATAAGTAAATGGTAACGAGCTCGCATGTGTGAACTCCTCGTACTACTACATGAGTGAGAAAAATTAAAACTGGAACTTTATGTATTGTCTTTTATTTTATTATTTCAATTTATGTAATTAAATATAATTTATTGCTTTTAAATATTACTGTGATGACTCAGTCGTAACGTGACGTGATGGTTTTTAGTTCCATTCCTATTCGAGATATGTACCACAATTGCAAAAAAAAATATTTTCCACGAAAACATGCGATCTTGGACTCCGCTATTTATCACATAGTCTCTTTAAAAAGGAAAAATAATAAAATAATATTGTTAACTACACGCTGTATCCCACTTATAGCAGGGTGGTGGTGCTAAGTCACTTCGTTGTATACTTGTCACCGAATTTTTTAACCATTATATCTTGAGTGACGGCACTCAACACTGCACTTTGTCTTGTTATTAGAACGAGGAAATAAAAATATTAAATTCGTTCCCTCGAGTGGGAATCAAATCCACAACTGTTGTGCTTACATGCACACGTTATGCAACTGTGCCACGACGTACTTCATTATTCTGATAAGACTAATAATTCTAATAAAAGGGTACACCGTCGTGGTTGTTCATTCGATTCCCATTTAATGAATTATTAAGAATTTTCGCTCTGATGACAAGACAAAGCGCGGCGTCACAATGTCTTCAAAACTAGGCTGTGTGTGGAGAACGGGGTGTCTTAATCACAACATTTACTCAGCCCATCCTGTTATAGCAGTACGGGATACAGAACAAAACAGAAAAAAATACAAGTATGCTCTGAGAGGAACTGGTGATTTGGATAACGGGTTCAAATACCCTGAGGCGGTTAAGAAGACAACGATTCGTCAAATTATTGAGTTGCATCTCATTTTATCGCGAACAGTACCTTGTAATATTGGCGGGAAATTACTATGTTTCAGGTCTCGTGGCAGAAATTTACTGTTTTTGGACAAGAAAATATTATATACCGTTATATAGAGCTATATTTTTATTTCTAAATTCATATAGTTAACGAATCGTAGCTGTAAAATGCTGTTTTTTCCTGTTGCGATACTACTTTCAGGAAGTCCTCTCTTAGCGCTCCCCTACACTCCACAAGGGACGTTCTGCGTTCTACGCCGCGTAGTTCCGGCTGTGTGTGTGTCCTTCAGACAAATGAAAATATGGGAAATTTATTTATTATCACATAATTTATTAACTACAACTATTTATTATATTTTTTATAGTTTTACGCACATAGTACAGTAGACAGGCTACTGACTTGATATACAGCTGTCCACTTTCCTTCCGAGTTCGAGAAATTGAAGTTGGCATCGAATCTAAAATAATCGCCTATACAGTCGGACCCTGACCCACTTCGCTACAAAATAATTTATCTTACATATATGTACGTAGGTGTATCTTATAAAGTGATTTACTTAAGTAGCTGTTTAAAGCTATTGTTGTGTGGGCACCCTCGACGACCTGCTTGAAGTAGCGCGCGGGAGCAACCTGCGCGCGACTACTCGGGCCAGGTTAGTAGGCGGTCAGCTTCCCCAAGCTGACCGCCCTCTGGCTCGTTAGGGCGGAAGGCGGCGATCGTGTGCCGCCCTCCGGCGACCCGGTCTCTTGCGGCGGATGGCGAGTTCGGCCGAAGCCTCCCTCGCCCGCTCCGCCGACTCCTTCTCGAGCACCACTGCCTCGCAGAAGGAGGAGACCGCATCCCACGACGTCTCACTGCCGGCCATGGCCTTGACCACAGCCGGCAGGGAAAGATCGTCCCCTATGACGTCGCGCAGAGCACGACGTTGAGACGCCCAGGCTGAGCACACCTCCAACGTGTGCTGGGCCGTCTCATCGAGGCAGTCATCGCAGTGGTGGCAGCGAGCGTCGGGCTCCCTCCCAGCGATCCGACACAGGTAACCCCCGAAGCAACCATGCCCCGTGAGCACCTGTGTGGTGCGGAAGGTTAGGACGCCATGACGCCGCGCTAACCACTGGCGGAACACTGGACGAACAGCCTCGATCGTCAACCGGCCGGCAGATGGTGTCGCCAGCCGGGATTCCCACATTTCCATAGCGGCTTCCCGCTCCTCCTCGGCGCGTGCTTGGCTAGCCGGATCCCTAGACGATAGGCCCCGACGCCGGCAATATACCGACGCCAGAGAAAGCGCGTCCAGGTCCCACGGCATGACTCCAGCCAGCACGCATGCCACCTCACCAGATATGGTCCTATACCCCCGTATCACCCGGATGGCCATCACTCTCTGCGCACGTCGCAGCAGGGTGATGTTGTGCCGATCCAGGGCGTCCGCCCATACGGGAGCACCGTAGAGGGCCATCGACCTGACCACTCCGGTATACAGGCGACGGCTCGAGGCGCTCGGCCCACCCACGTTGGGCAAAAGGCGCGCCAAGGCCGTCGCCGTCTTCAACAGTTTCGGGGCCAAAGTTGTGAAGTGGCCCCGAAAACTCCACCTGCCGTCCAGAACAAGTCCGAGGTACTTCATGCTCCTGCTGACGTCGATATTGACGCCACCGACGATGATATGGGCATCTGGTGGTGGGCCCTTTCGAGGAGCATGGAAGTATAATGCCTCGGACTTGTTTAGGGCGACTTCCAACCCTATCCGCCTAATGCGGCCGACTACCTCAGCCACCCCAGCCGTCGCTAGGACCGCCGCCTCCCGGTAGGTCCTCTGCTGCGCCAAGACCAGCGTATCATCTGCGTAGCAGAGGACCTTGATACCAGCCATGGTGCGACCCCGCAGCACCCAGTCGTACCCGATGTTCCAGAGGATCGGACCCAGCACTGATCCTTGTGGAACACCGGCTGACACGCCGAACTCCTCCCATCCTCCTCCGGGAGCGGGAAAGGTCACGGACCTCTCGGACAGGTAAGCCCCGATGACTCGGCGCAGGTATGGAGGCACGCGATGGTAAATAAGTGCCTCCTTAATGCACGGCCAGGGCAGGGAATTAAAAGCGTTGGCGATGTCTAAAGACACCGCCAAGACTCCATCGCCCCGGGCAACCGCATCCTGCGCATAGGACTTAACCTCGAGAATGGCATCCACAGTCGAACGGCCACTGCGGAAGCCATACTGTTGGTCCGAGAGGTCCGGACCTGTCTCCTCCAGGTGATGTTGCAGCCGTCTGGCTACAACACGCTCGAAGAGCTTAGCGATCTCGCTCAAGAGCACGATGGGCCTGTAGGCGGAGGCTGAATCCGCCGGGCGACCCTTCTTCTTGATGAGGACTAACCTGCCTGTCTTCCACCGCTGTGGAATTATGGCTTGAGCCAGACAGGCAGTGAATAGTCCTCGCACTCTGGGCCCCAGTGTGTTCAGGGCCAGAGTAAGCGCCCGGCCGGGAATGCCATCCAGGCCCGGGGCGGTGCTCTTGTGCCGAGATCGGTGTACGGCCTCTTCGAGCTCCTCCTCCTCCACCGGTGGTGCGACATTGTCTTCCTCCTCTTCACGCGCTGCAGGACGGGCCATATTGGGTGGTGTAAAGTTGGCCCGCTGCGGGAATAGCGACGACAGAACCCCTCGGAGAATATCCGGTTGGAGTGTCTGCGTCAGTGGTGGTGACCAAGCCCGTAACCTACCGAGCACCATTCGGTAAGGTGTGCCATACGGGTCTTGGTCTATCCCCGCAATCATCTGGTCGTGCGACTCGCCTCTCGCACGACCAATTTCCTCCTGCAGTCGCGTTCTCGCCTCGACATAGACGTGGTACAGTCGGTCTTCCTCCTCCTGCACCTTCTGTACCCGTCTGCGATAGTGGATGTGCTGGCGTCTCGCGTCAACGCAGATGGAACGCAGTTGCGCGATCTCCCACGACCACCAGTACACTTGTCGCCGCTGAGGGCGGCGCCTGGATCGGGGCATTGACGCGCGTTGATTAATTTCTTACTTACCTCAACCACTTTAATTACTAAATACGTCGGCTCGCTCTAGTAGGTATCTAGTAGGTCTCTAGTAGGTCTCTAGTAGGTGCATGGTAGGTAGCATGCAAAGTTACTAGGTACTTTAGTTCACAGCTGACCGCGTTAATAGCATTCCTAAACGGACCAACTTAAGGTAACTGAACTAAGTACTGTAGTTAAGACTTCCATTTGATATGAATTAAATATTAAACTATATTAATTTTATTAAATCGAAAAGTTTGTTCGATTAAAAGCCTTAATCTAATATTTTAGTTTTGAATAGTCCATTTATCAATGACTGCGGTCAGAGTTACCAGGAACTGTGAAAAGTATCATGTTTTTTTTTTATTTTAGTTATATCTTTAAATGAGCGACTTATCCTACTGTTTTGTAAGATTTTATTGTTATGACACTCCGTTCTCCGTTTCTATGAAACTGGGACTAAATTTAAACTAAGTAAGGGAACAATGTACTTATAAGTAGAAGAACACTAAACAAATGATTATTGAAAAGAAAATAGAAAGTGTGAGCCGCGAGCAAGTGCACAGAGTAGACGCGACTCGCGACTCGCAAGTCACGGCGTGAGGTTGCAGAATGAGGGGAACATTCAAATAGAGATTATTTCATTATCACTCGAACATGTTCATTGATTTGTATGGAGGCCCGGTAGCGACGCGCCGCGGACAGACGGACGACGCCACGAACGGTTGATTGTAGATAGTTGTGTTTTCGTTGTTTAACTGCACGCATCTCCTAAATAGAGCGTAAACACAAAATAGCCTAGTGTTGAGACAAATTGGAAAGGAGTTTCCTTCACGTAACGACGTTTAATGTAGAGTTTTATCCTTTAAAAGTGTTCTGAATATTCTCTAAGTGAACTATATAACGTAACAGTCCTCTATGCGTTGTCTGTCCGTCACTCAGTAACTCAGTGATTAAAGAAACTAAAATATTTTAAAATATCAGTTTTCCCCTGAATAGGAGTCTCAACGCATAACCATCGCTAGCTAGTGGCTGAACTGAACGCCGCTCTTTGCCGCTTTACCTAAGATATAAATATTTCAAATCGGTTGCAACGTTTAGAAGAAATATCAAGACAAACACACGTACAGCAGAATTATATATACATAAAAAGTAATTGTTATGCATGTCACATTTTTTACTAGTAATTAATGTGATTATAGTTACATATGTATATATATAATATATTATATAGGCTTTATTTGATGATTTCATTATAGATCCGCCGTCAAGGTGAACTACTGCCGACCGAAAATAATGTTCACTTTAGACGATCTAACCGCACTTCCGCGTTAAATATTATATATTAAAATGTAGATACGCGGTGGGCACGGGTTTGATGGCGGATATATTAAAGCAATCTGACTGTACAATTAGGTTCGATTCCCGTTAAGAGCGTAAAACAAGAAAAATATATGCAGATATGAATATAAAACAAGCTTTATATAAAAATGTTATATAAAAATGTCTTGTTAATGACTCTCGTGCACTTCTTCGTTGTCTGATCAGTGCTGATAAGTGGGCCATATGTTATCTATAGCTATATATTTAGTCATTTTTGTTATACCATCTAAATTAGGGTTATGACTAAGACCTAATAATTGTTTCTAGGTAAATAAATCTTATGAGAGACGTAATGTATATGAACTTGCTCTTATTTGAGACGTCCAGGCGGCGGTAGGTTACACTCCCCGGTATAATTGTGATAAAGTAAAAGCTTATGTAATATCCGTCTGTGTGTAGAGTGTAGGTGTGGAGATAACTCCGGATGAACTAATTAACAGGTGACTCTTAAACACTAGCGTCGTAAAAATACCTGAACTTTTTCAATTTACTAATACAGATACAGCCTCCCACTGTGCAATAACTACTGTATTACAAGGTAGGTAGAGGGAACCTGGGAACCTAGTATCGTGGCACTCAGTTCATTATATGCATATTGAGTGGCGGAACTCGAAAAAACTGTTAAGAAGAGATAGCTTATAGTTATACCAGTATAAGAATAAGAAATCATATTAATTACGGAGTACAAGTAACACAAGTGATGATAGTTCAAATTTAACTGAAACTAACTATCATTTTGGTGATGATTTAATAAAACGAGCGTACGCCGCGCTGTACTCTGTACCCCGTGTAGCGTACACTAGTACAGTGTATACGCACGTTCGTCGTACGTCGTACAAGAATGTCGGTACGTGCGCGGCCAGTTTAAGTACCTGTTCGCTTGAAACAATTTTATTTATATCTTTTTGTTAGAAGAGATTCGTTGCTGTTGATTTGCTCATATTGTTATTACATATTTACTGATGTAATAAACACAATCATTGATAACGGCGAGAAAGCTTTATATGAAATGAATACATAAATTTTCGTTTTTATTAATAAAAATAGTTGGCAAATATACTATAATCGGTTATATATTTAGTAAGTAATATATAGTCAATTTGAGTACGATTTATTATGTTTTATTTTTTGTTTGCATTTATAACTCGTTTGTTTGTTATAATATGGAGAACTTATCTCAGTGCTCCTCCACACTCTCTACTCTACCTAAATACCAAATTTCAACTTTTTAACTGTGCTCGGTTGTGGGGTAAAAATAGAGCACATGGTAAGTAAGAGGCCTTTCTCCAAAGCAATCTCTTTAGCTTCAAAGTGTTACGACGGTCTGTGCCACTCTGCACGTGGTGGTGTTAATTTACCAGATCGTCTCTGGTACTTCTACAAAATGTGATAAATATGTATTAATATAATATCTATATTGCATGATTTTTTTCTGATATTGAGCCTTAAAATATTTTTCAAATATATTTTTTTATTATTTTTTTTTATTTACCTTCCTTTTTGGGGTTCCGTACCTCTTAGAGAAAAAGAAACCCTTATAAGATCACTTTTTTGTCTGTCTGTCTGATAAGAGCCTTTATCTCAAGAACGCTTGAGGATATCGAGTTAAAATTATAACCATTTTATTAGATCTACGGTCCCTTGATTTCCTGAAAAAATAATAACTCTACATTTACGTACACGAAGAAAAGGGCGTTTTTAAGCCGCTAGTTCAAGTGAGGTATCAAATGAAAGGACTCTGGCTAAGCTCAGCTTGAATTTCAGAAAAAGCTCGAGACCTCCAATTCTTGTACGGAAACTCGGTGAGTGATCCGACTCGCGCTTGTCCGGTTTTTTTAAGTCGCGTTAACAGTAGAAGTAATGCCAATGCGCCACGACGATCTTAATAATATTTATAGTGCTTCGTAACTTATTATTATGTTTTATATGAAATAACCTTCTATAGACGACGCGCAGTGCGCAGTGGACCCAGTGCGGTGAGTAACGATGTCATTTAGAGGGAATGCGCGCCGCTGTAAAAACCTTTATATCTTATAGGAACTCTGGTAGAGTTTATTAGAAAGAGATAGAAATGTCAATATTATTTTGTTATGATTTATTACTAGATTTATTTTCTAGCTCGGTGCATCCCGCATGTAGCAGACAGAGAGAAATGAGAGAGTGTAGTGTTACGACACTCCGATCCCCATTTGTCATCTACTTGTGTTGTGTGATAAATGTCAGAAGAAATGACGCATTTTGTCTTCACTATCAGGAAATCCTCAACTGTCGCGTTTGCGATGACCTCTAGAATAGGTTTTTATTAAAGAGCTTATATTTACATATTTTAAATATTAGCATTAAATATTTTGGTCAAATAATTTTTTACATTAAATTAATGTTTAAAAACTTACAATAACTTATAAATATTAAGAAAAAATATAAAAAACAGTCGAAAGTCAAGATCAAATAAGAAGGCAACCTTGAGTAGTATTGACCCGGCGGCTGACGCTGAGTGACGCGACGGGTTTTTGTCAACTGTCCACTAAGGATCAGTGATCTGTGACCGTTGGCAGGTGCAGGTTTGATTTCCATCATTAATGAGAACTTTCTTTATCTTTTAGTTTAGTTTTCGATAGTTTTTTTATGAGATTTTATCATTTGTTAAGTAATTGATTGTTGTTGTTTATGATCGTTTAAAAATTATGTTTAATTATTAAAAGATTTTTTCAACTAAATTTTATACTTTTAATTCCAATCACCTACAACAAAGATTCCACTTTATCACTTTTGTATGTCCCCTTTGATTTAAGATATGTATTTCGATATGTAAAAAGATAAAATCATAAACACAAACCAACTGGCGGCGCGCTCCGGCGTCCCGAGACCACTCTGAGTATCGGTAAAAACTATTGACAAACGTCAATAGAAATAGAAATCAAACGGTTTGATGAACTCACTCTACAAAATAAAATAAATAAATCAGCTTCACGCTGTATCCCGCACACAGCAGGGTAGGCAGAGGGAACCTAGTGTTTTTAGACACTCCGTTCCCCACTTTCTGCCGATTTCTGGAGGCATTGCGTGTTGAGTGGCAGAACTCAACGCCGCGCTTAGCCTCGACACCAGAGCGAAGAAATGGAAATATAAATTTAAGTAAATATTTCATCTCCTCGAGTGGGGATCGAACCCACAACCAGTCGGTTTACAGTCACACTTTGTGCCGCTGCGCCACCACTGGCCTCTACAAACGTTGTAGAAATATTTGTTTCTTTGCGTTCAGAAGAGATTTATCTAGAAAAAAAATAGAATATCCCCACATGTCCCTACAAAAACAGAGTTCGAGGAACTACTCCAGAGCTCGCTTAAGTGCATCAAGTATAAAAGCTTAATAAATAATTACCGGAGTAATTCGCATAACTCGGGGCGTTCAACCTGTTCCGTGGTGGTTAGTGGTCAATCACTACTCGCTCTGCTGCGGCACTTCACTACATCACTAAGTAAACACTACACTACAATCACTCCGTGTAAAATCACTCACGATTTTGAACTGTAACGGTTTTGTTGGCACTTCCGGTTAGATGGAGCGACGTGCTGTCCAAGCAGAGGCCGGGCGGGTACTGTCGGCGCGCGCGCATGGTGCTCGAGACGAGGCCTCAGTTAAGCCAACCTGCTCGAAGCTTTTTGCGGTAAAGCTGTAGGTACTGGGAAAAGATAAAAGTAAAACCGCTCCCACGCCTCGTTACTTGCCACTTCCGATATCGCTCGTATGCACATATTTTGACTTCTGTTGTGTGCACTTGTTATATTTTATTGTTCTTTTTAGAGCGATGTAGAACAGCGAGAAATTATTCTGGATAGACTTTAAGATGTACTTATGGTATTGGAAATTAATTTTATTTATAATTTAAACAAAAATTACATGTTGAGTCTCAACTAGTACTACGTACTCAACATGTAGAATAATTTCTCGCTGTTCTACAACACTCTAAAAAGAACAATAAAATATATATATATATATATATATATATATATATATATATATATATATATATATATATATATTTCTGTCTCTACTGCGTTTATTGGTAGAGCATTCATTCTTAATTAAGTTGAATATAAAGTTAAATAAGCTTTAGCGGCATCTGATTGTAAACGCGATGGTTACAGGTTCGGTCACCATTTTTTGGAAACAAATTGTTTTCATTTTCTACCTCTAGTAAGAGAAAAAATTGCGGCGTAGAGTTCCGCTACTCAACACACACTCAACTAGCGCACACGCACATGCGGCGTCGCCCGCGTGCTCCACTGTACAATAGAAATATGTAAAATTTGTTTACAATACAAGAAATATTTAAAGTGCCCGAGGTCATACTGGCTGTCTGCACTGATGCAGGCTATAGCATTTATACATGACCTCCATATAAGTTGTTCATGAAATAAGCTCGTTTAATCAAAATCAATCTCTTCAGCTTTATAATATTGTATAGCAGAATTATATTCTTAATAAAACTAATATAAAACAATATAATGAGGCCGGTCGTGGCACAAGGGTACAAAGTGTGACTGTAAACGCGACTAGTTGTGGGTTCAATCCCCAATCGAAGAAATAAAATATTTATTTAAATTAATTTTATAATAATCCATTTCTTCATTCTGGTGTCGAGGCAAAACGCGACGTTGAATTCCGCCACCCAGCACCCATAGATTCTGCGGAAAGCGGAAAACGGAGTGTCCCAACACTAGTTCCCTCTGCTTACCCTGCTGTGTACAGCGGGATACAACGTGAAACTGATTTATTTATTTTTTATTCTAATGACACACAACTGATATTTTTATTAAAATGATAAAGATAACACATTGATTTACAATGTAGAGTTTGGAGGCTGTAACTTATCGCGTCTATATCTGGAGTGATACAAAGTGTCCATTACATTTACATAAACGGTTTCATCAAGATATACCCGAACAGTACGTCGTAGTATATGTTCCGCCCACGACCGGCTAGTGGTAGCGACTAGGCCCGTGGCTTTACTTGTTCATTTTTCACTGTCATCACTTTCGTTAAGTTATTTTGCGGAATGCGGCAGAGGTACGATAGTAGTAGCGAGGTACGCCTCTGGGAACTAGTGTAAAGATACTCCGTTCCACAAGTAGTGCCAAATTTTCGAGATATTGTGTGTAGAGTGGCGGTGTTGAACGCCGCGCTTTGTCTTTTTACCTTGCTAACATTGGTGACAAACAAACAAACAGTAATAACTAAACCTCTGACTTTGCTTTTTGTTTTTTTTTATATTTATGAAATAACTTTCCACGATGAAGTAGAAACATTGTAATGAACCTAGCGTGAAGGTGCTCCGCTCTCCAGTCACCGCCCTATTGGGCGCCAACTCAACGCCACGTTTTGTCTTCTACTAATCTTTCTAGTTAAGACATTTTCAGAATGTCGCATTTTTTTTAAATCACATATGTATCTAACTTTGTATTATGAAATATAATTTAAGATGTTCCTAGGATATCTTCTCTCCTACCTACCGACGCCGTTATTTGCAGGATACTCTGAGATAATATAAACTTTACTTTTTTCTTAATATTTTTTAGACATTTTTCGCAATACACGAAGGAATTATAAAGATACATTGACTCCCAATACACTACACTCCACGCCAATACACTCCACGCCTGCTCTCAAGTAACACAAGCCGACGCAATTTTTTAGTTTATCATTTAATAACTTACCGTCGCCGTATCCTGCGCTCTGCGGATAAATAATTGCATACATTATACATCATAAAAGCTGATACAGCGAGCTTTCCTTACAAATACACTCACAGACGGACACTGCGCGACATTCGTCAACTTAGCCACTGATGACGATCTAGTTAATCTTGTAAGATTCTCAATAAGAAGTTGTCTTTGCCTTTGGAGCTGGCCTCAGTTCTTATTTGAAACGGACAGACGCACCGTTATGTTATTATCTATTATATACATTTACCAATAAAGAAACCGGACAGATTACTGAGTGAGTTATTATACGGGCCTCGTCGTCGTACATCATATTGACATTAACAATTACATGCGTCGACCGCTCGTAACACCAATCTGGCAACTTGTTTTGCTGTTTTTGCACAATATAATGAAATAAATAAATCAGCTTCACGCTGTATCCCGCACACAGCAGGGTAGGCAGAGGGAACGTAGTATTTTAGACACTCTGTTCCTCACTTTCTGCCGAATTCTGGAAGCATTGCGTGTTGACTGGCAGAACTCAACGCCGCGCTTAGCCTCGACACCAGAGCCAAGAAATGGAAATATAAATTTAAGTAAACATTTCATCTCCTCGAGTGGGGATCGAACCCACGACCAGTCGGTTTTACAGCCACACTTCGTCCCGCTGCGCTACGACTGGCCTCAATATAATGAAATAATTAATGTTTTACTTACAAAAATAATTTTAGGGTATTTTCTTTCATTAACAAATCTTCCACACTTTGACAACCACAATTTACATTAAAAGAACCTACACTAAGCTAAGCTAGTATTCCATAGAGTCACTGGAACATGCAATCCAAGTATAGCGATATTAAGAATTTAAAAGACCTAGACTAAAAAGACCTAGAAAATTATCTATATAAAAATTACGATCAGTATGCTTTCTATGCCAACAGATCATCACCCAAGGTTTATAGATTTATAAAGTAAGATGAGGAACAGGTGGAGTGTTTACTTTATATTATCGTGATTGGCTCACACATTACGTTTTCGACAGGTGCGCGAGGAGGATACAAGGTCTAGTTGGTTATATAAAATAATTAAATTGTGAGCAATTGCTTAAGATTAAATAAATTTAAATATGTCACAATATAATAAATACAGCCAAGCTTTACAAATGAGGATAAGTGAAAGGGGAAGAGTAAAAAGAAGAAAATACATGCCTTAGCTGGACAGAGTGTGCAAAGTAAAAACCTCTTTTATAACTTTGTGCCTTTTTACTTTTATATATGTCACTTGTTAACATCAGTGATCAGTTTTACTATTTTGTACTCACAGCAAATTTATTTTTATTTTTATTTATTTATCGATTGAAGAATAAGAACTAAGGATTAAAGATTACGGATTAAGGATTAATAATTAAACATTATGAGTAAAGATTACATATTAAGAACAAAATTTGGGAATCAAACTCACAACCAGTCGCATTTACAGTTACACTTTGGGCCCCTGAGCCGCGACTGGCCTCAATGGCCTGGTTGGTGTATTAACGATTTTTGATTATCCGATGTTTAGTAATCTATGGTAGTGGGGACCTAGTTTCAAGACATTACGTGAAAATAATTCATTCCAACTGCAACGTAATGGAAATCGAACCAACAACCGTTGCGCTTACAATCGAATGTGCCACGAACGTTTATTTTATTTTATTCGTTATTTAGCATAAAATAATCCCAGTTGAGGCTGAACGATCGATCGCCCTGCACTCAATAATAAAATTATAAGCCACACACCGCCCGCCCCGCCCGTCCCGCCCGCGCCGCCCGCACCGCATGCGCCCGCGCCGCTCCGCCACTCCCGCGACTGATAAATCTTACTTGTTACGGAGTGTGACAGTTAGTGCTAATTGGTGGCAAATAAAGCTGTTTTGCGAAACTGACAACGAAGTAACGGGTTCAGTGTTGGCAGTTGTTTGTGGTTGTTGGGATTTTTTAATTTATATGTTTAATTTGCCCGTACTTTTGATTATATTAAGTTAAGTTTATGAAAATTCTACTCATCATGATAGTGCGGACTGTTGTTTGTAATATTTATAAATATAAATATTACAATATAAAGATTATGGTTTTAATATTATAGATTGTGGTCTATATAGTAAGAATTTTGGATTACAGATTACTAAATTATAAATTAATTTATAAATTTTCTCAATGAATGACTAACAGACAACTACTACTACTGTTTTTAATAGTAAAAATTCGGTATATAAGTAGTTTAATGGAGTAAATACTCGCGGCAACTGTAAGTAACGAGAACGTCAATTATGCAGTAGTTTCATACAAAGTAAAAACAATTTAAAAGTCATAATACATCCTTAATACGTCCAAGAGAAATCTTAATTGTGTCGTTCATTAGGTTTAGAAACCCGCCGTTACTCAAGTGAGTGTTAGGAACTAACTCAGCAAAAACGGTACTTCCAACACGAGGTACGAACACGCTCTCTCGTCGCACCGCCCTACGTTATTTGCAGTGTCTCGCACTTTCTCCTCAGTACTGTGTTTGGAGCGAGCTTTCGATAAGCTCGCGTTGTGAGCTCGTTGTAACTGCGTGATTGTGCTTGTAGAGCGCTCATTAGGTATTATAGCTACTATTTTACTGAGCTTTTAGCTTTAGCTGAATAAAGGTGAGCTGTAAAGCTCATGTTTATTTCTATGTTGATAATATTTATTTGTTTTGAGAAAAAAACAATAAACATATGATTTATAATCGAATTAGTAATTCCATACAAATGCGGTTCGCCGGCTTCAACTTCTTATAATATTATATTCAAATTTTATAAAATCTTAACATAAATGTGGTATTCTAATGTATAACCTATGTTACTGTTCACAAAGTTTAATATTTACAATATAATATAAGTAGGAAGTGTGGAATCAAATTACATGACATATGATTGCAAATATCTTTATTAATATCAATTCTTCAACTTACACCAAATACAAATACTTATACTTGCCTCAGCTCGGAGCAGTACCTAGGATTTACGACTTACTGGACCTCAATGTGGATTAATACAAACAATCTAAATAAATACCACCTTCTTAACAAGTTAGTTACGAATGGTTTCGTCATAAGTCAAAGTAAAACACAATGTTGTCAAAAAATATAGAAATGCTATATAAAAACTTGAGGCCATGGACTGTAAAATCGACTGGTTGTGGGTTCGATAGTCACTCGAGGAAATAAAATATTTATTTATATTTATATATTAATTTCGTCGCTCTGGTATAGAGCTTAAAGGCCGGCAACGCACCTGTAGCTCCTCTGATTCGCACGGGGTCGTGGGCGGCGGTAATCACTTACCATCAGGTGATCCGAACGTTCGTTTGCCTTTGTCCTTTTCCATAAAAGAAAAATAAAAAAGAGGCAAAGCACGGTGTTGAGCTCCGTCACTCAACAAGCTGATTCAATTTAATTTTATAAAAGCTGTTTATGTTATCAATATTTAATACAGCAGACCCGCCCTGCTGCCGTCGAGCCGGGCGGCGGGCCCCAGTAACTCAACACCGACGTTCATTTTACGCCTGCTGAACGATGTTTAAGCCCCGTGGTGTTGTACTTTGAAAGCTTAGCAGCTCTCATTGACTATTATTGTTGTGACGTGAAATAAGCTCATTCCTGATTTACATATTAAAATATGAAACTGAAATGCAAATAGTAAATACGGAAGACATTTTTACTATTTTTTTTTGATAATAGTAATGAAAATTTCAATGTACAGTTTTTTAGATTAGTTATTACTAATAAAATATGTTTGTTATTTAAAAAAAATATAAATTTCTTAATGAAAAACTTAACTTTTACTTCACGGTAATTATAGTTACTGGGAAAATTTAATAAATAAATTTAACTAACGTATAGGTAAATATGATTTTAAAAATATAAAGTTATATGTTATATATTGATAGATAATATTCTATTGCGTAAAAATATTTAAAGCTCTTAAGTTAAAGACAGACAAAGAAGATATTTTTTTTAAAAAAAGCTTCAGCTTCACTCCCAGTGGAACGCTAAGCTAACCTGCCTAGCGCCCGGAACGTAACCCGATATCTACCAACCAAGAGACGGCGCTTAACCGCACTACTGACTTTATCGCTTTTACTTCATATTACTGTGAAGGCAGTTTCTTCTTCTTAAATTAATAAATTAAGTAAATTTAAAAATGTACAAAGATTTTCTTATTTTTTTTTCTTCACAATTTCATCCCTTTGAAGTAATTTTGCTAGAAGTATATTAAAAAAAAAACGTGAAGCGGAAGTCTAGCCCGCGTATCTTTGAAATCAAATTTTTGGGGAAATGAATGTTAACAAGACAAAACGCGACGTTGATTTCTTCCAATGAACGCAGTGTATCGAGAACTGAATGTAAAGTGGAGAATGACAAGTCTTACGACCAGGTTAACTCTGCCTACCCCGCTGTTAGCGGGATACAGCGTGAAACTGCTCAAAAAGGTAAATAAAAGTAGCAAAACGCTTGTAATGTGATATGACAGTAGAACAATTGACGATATATCTATATGTATCTAAGTATATAATACATATAAGATGCACAAGTAAGCTTTGTGAGAAGGCAGCGAGGCGGACGGTGTCAGGTTACGCCGCGCTGACACAGAACGGAGCTCAACCCGAAAATATAACATGACTTTAAACTTAATACTCGTCTTCATTGAATATAAATGTTGGGAATATTCCGGACGGTTTTGTTTCATGTAGCGGAAAAAAAAGATCCAATTTTTTTTAATGTATACTCTCATATGGACATCGCACTCAGACCATGTTTACAGTCAGATAAATATAAATAAATGAAGGTACCTCACATGATTCAAATACCTACAAATTATAATCACAACGAAAACAAGCATAATAAAAATAAAAACTATTAGATTCTTATCTATATAGTTGTTGTAGTGATATGAATCTACTCGAACCCACGATCCTCGGGGAACGTTCACACTACATACATACATACAAACATACATACATGCCATGCCACGCGGTGTCACCGCTCAATTAATCTTACGTGACAAAATAAACAAATTGATATTTGAGACTCGAAAATATATATTTTTAATAATTTATATGCAAGAGGACGCGTGTCTGAGAGGTAGATTTATATCAGTGAGTTTTTTTTATATTTTTTTTTATAAAAGTAAGCTTAGCTTAGGCTTAGTTGTGCAGCAACACAGCATAGCACCGTACCGAGTCTGGGTTTGATCCCTAGTCGTGGAATTAATTATTTTCAATTGCTAGTTCTGGTTACTCATAATTACGCAATTTGCCGATGCGCAAGGAACGGAGTGTCTTAACACTACATTTTCTCTGCCTACTATGCTAAGGGGGACATATTAACTAAAAGTGACACTAGTGCTAGTTGCCGTTCGGTACACTGTAGTACAACGATACATTACATAAAGTACATACTCGTACATACGGCGTCACTCCGCGCAGGGAAATAAATTTTATTAATATTTTATGTTGTTATCTTTATTTGTTTTTACATCTTAGCATTGATTTAGTTCCTACTAGTTCCTTATTTATAGCTGGTCGCGGAGGCAGGGGGAGGAGGCAGGAGGAGGCAGGAGGAGGCGGCAGGTGCCCATCGGTCATACGATTACAGCGTTAACTGCAGTTTGATAAGAACGGAAATCGTAATGTATAGTTTTATGAGCTCGTACATTTATTAATGGATGGCGATCGAGCTATAAACTACTTACTTGAGACCTTTAAGCTTTGATACAAAAAAGATACCACTACATTGTAGTTTAATATTCAAATGTTTTGTGTTACGTGGGTTCGATTTCCACTAGGGGGAATAAATTATTGTAATTTCCCCGCTGTGGAATAAGACAAAAGATGGCGTTGAGTTTCGCAACTCCATACGTAATACTGAATTAGCAAAGGGAACCTGGCGTGTTACACACTCTACCCCCTACTTTCCTCTTAATTCTGAAGACGCAGTGAAACCCGGATGACATGTTAGAGGATTCTAACGTGCATGTCGCAGCATGCAGTTAATACCACTAACTAGTGGACGCTGTATACTCCGGATGCGCAAGTCTTTCTGCGCAAAACGCAACTGTGGAGTGTCTCTCCTGCGGCACTGTTTTTAGGTCGATACGTCACGGATACCTTCAAAATGGGCGTCTATCGACTCGTACGCTCGTCCTAGTCCTTTCCATAAAGTCCATAATGTCCTCTAGATTATTCTCCTAACGGGGATGGAGTACAAAGCCATACAATTAAAATCTATAAATGCATTGATTATGTACTATTGTACGACACAATCTTCTCCCAAGGAAGTGAACAGTAAACGGTACAGAAACAGGAAGTAGTTAGTCGTATTAGATTGATGCGGTGTTATAATGCGCCTACTGTACTATTACGAGAAACTGTCGGCAGTACGCCGCCCCCGCCGCTGCCCTGCAGCAGTCCCGGGCGCTACAGAGCTGGTTGAAATTACCTGATGAATACAGGTAATTGTTAATATTTCAAAATAAAATAAAAAACAAGTTATAAAAAACAATAACTTTTAAGTGTTAAACGTACATAGTACAATAGAAATAATTATAATTACAAATCATACTTATATTAAAAATGGGGAAGTATAAGAGGATGTTCCATTTTCACGCGAAAACTACAGCCTATAAGTAATAGTAAGTAGGTCAGAGTAGTATTTGACCCGCCCACTACGATTTATATAAGAATATTTGTACATGCCATACAGTGATAGGTGTACGATAGTTACGAGAAACTAACACAAACGTGTAACGCCTTGTTATCTTTATCTTTCAGTCCTCTATAATAGTATACAAGCAAGGTGTTTCAAATATATCACTGCTACCTTATTAGAGAGTAAGTCCAAGAATATTTGGAGGATAAAAATGTTTTTAATTAACATTATTTGAATTTCAGATAGCTATCGTTGTATTTGGCTCCTCTCAGCAGAACTGCCTTCCGCGCCGATGTGGTGGTAGCTTTGTGTCCATTCGACGCATATATGTATGTACCGTGCGACTTACACGGTATATTTGAATAAACAACATCTTGAATTTAAACTTGAAAAATAAAAAAAAAATCGAATCGTCCTTGACAGCTTTTCTTATAAATTTTACATTAATGTGAGTAAAATCTATAGGTGTTAGAAATTAAACAAAATCTTAAGATTTTTTTTTTCAGCTTCACGCCGTATCTCGCATACAGCAGGGTAGCCAGAGGAAACCTAGTTTTAAGACACTCCGCTTTCCACTTTCCGCCGTATCCTGGAAATACTGCATGTTGAGTGGCGGAACTTAACGCCGGGCTTTGCCTCGATCCCAGAGCGAAGAAAATGAAAATAATGAACATTTAATTTCCTCGAGTCGAACCCATAACCTGGCGCGTTTACCGTCACACTTTGTTTCTAAAATTACTAAAAAAATGTATTAAATTACTTAAAGACGTATACATACATATCGAAAATCAAAGATGATAAAAAGCTATTTAACAATGAATATATACCTACTAAGATAAATTCTTGCGGCGTTGAGTTCCGCCACTTCAAGAATTGTGTCATCATGCACGGTGTCGAAAATTGGACGATGCGTGGGAAAGTAGGCGTCTAAACAAGGTTCCCTGCCTATCTTGCTATGTGCTGTGCCAGACTGGGCCAGCTATATACTTGCTGATGTCACCGCACTCTGTAATTGATTGAAGCAGTCCCATCATCTCATCTAACCAGCGAGTAGGTCCCCACCACCTCCCGCGCCCGCATCCACATGTTCCATACACTCGAACACTAACTAATGGAGACGCTCCAAGCGCATTAACTTGTCCGACGAGAGGAAACCATCTCAACATGGCCGCTGTGGAGATCGACGATAAATTGATTTTAATTATAGATTTGTTGAAAGGGCTTCGGCTTGTTATTATTTCTTTTTGTTTTTGTTTTATGAGTGTTAAGTATCTGCCGCATATTGGTTGATTGTTAGGACACTCCGCTCTCCTTTTCCCGCTCAATTCGGGCGTCGTGCAATAAGTAAGTCGAAGACCTAAGGTCCTGTTTCAGTCGAGATTAATGAAAATAGTTCAACCATATCCCCGAGTAATAGCTGGGAGTTGAACCCGCACATCACATCTTTTCTTTCTTGTAACGTCATTTGTTTTCTTGTACTTTTTCTCGTCTCGTAATCGTAGATTTTATTCGATTGTCTGGTTTAGAGGTAGAGCTCAGCGCAGTTAAATCTATATTATTATTATATTTTATTTAATTAATCTAAATCATGTGTAGTATTAAATTTATTTAATACATCATATTAAATTTAATAATAAAATAGCACATAAATATAAAAAAATATATTTTCGTAAGCTTGTTTTATAGTGGCGATAAATAAAATAATGGTAGGACTACAAGCGGACGGCGAGGTAGCATAATGAGATCTAGATGAGCACTCGACACTCATAAATATTTCATCCCGGCTCGGAACGGAACCGGCTACTCGCTCCGACATAGCAGATACTTATCGCTGCGCCCCCACAGCGAGCACTGCGCGGTGCACGGTGCACGGTGCGCGGTGCACGGTGCGCGGTGCGCGGTGCACGTGGCGTTCATAAACTTTTACCTGAAAGCCTTGAAATTCTTAAATAACAATTTCTTCCTAATTATTGGTTTTAACAGTTTATCTCTTAATAAATATTTTAATAGCTTAAAATTAATTTACTTTTATAGTGACTGATTGACAACGTTTATAGGTTCGATTTTCACTGAAGGATTTATTCAAATTTTCTCTCTCTGGTCGGTCGAGACAATATACGGTGAGCCTCTGCTATATAATACAGCGTAAAATTAAAAAATATATAATCGGTAAAGTTCGAATTAGTCTCTACCCAGTACCGTCGCGTACAATTTAAATTGTAAGAATAAGAATCATCTCCGTTATCTCCGTCTCGGACACAGCCGGCGTGGAAGGAGTCGGAGGTGGCGCTCGCGATTGGTGAGCGAATGACTGACGAAGCTTGTGGGCGTGTCTGCAGTACCCAGTACCTACCTACCTACCTAGTACCTACTACACAGGTAGGTACGGAGGTACCTATTGTGCGGGGAAGGAGGTGGGAGGAATATACTGTTTTATTAGTATTTAAAAGTAGGAAGTATGTATGATTTGATCTGATTTCATAAAAAAAACGGAAATAACGATGCATAAGCGCGCGAATCTTTTGATTGCGTTGATTTAAAAGTTCTCGAAAGGAAAATGGACGAAAATATTTTATATTAATTTCAAATAGATATACCCACGCGATCTCGAGATAGTTACTCTTTACAGACAACAAAGTGATCCTATAAGGGATCTGATTTTTTCTTTTTGAGGTACGGAACTCTAAAAACAATTCTGACTCATCATAAAATAATACACTAGAGGGTAAGGTGTACTCGATAGTTGATGGTTATACATTCAATCTCTGTTCAGGGGAATAAATAATGTTTGTTTCTCCTCTTGTTACTCCTCGCCATGCCACTAAGTGGAGGGCGGAGAGCAAAGTGTTTACTGGCTAAAATAAGTTGTTAATTGACGCCAAATTAGTCAAGCATAGGTACTGCTTATGTAAAATATTAAATATGGAATAATAATATGTTATTATTATTTATTATTTTTTATTAGGTTCACGCTGTATCCCGTGACTCTATGTATTGAGTAGTGGAGCTACACTCAGTACATTTGATTGTTATTTAAATGTTAAAACAAAAATATTTAATTTCCCCGAGCGGGAATCGAATCTACAACTGTGTGTTCTATTTACAGCCTGATGTTTTGCCACTACGACACACCTTCCTTGCAAAAATATTATAAATAATATAATTTAGTTGGAACTATCTATATACATCTGGAACATACCGTTGTAGCGTGTACTGGCTCGGGGTGCGGTTTGTGTGATAGGTTAGCTAATCATACTAATTACGTGAGTGTTTATCGCCGATCTGATCTCTGTAACGACCAGGACGTGATGGATCGTCTCCTCGGTCCTCCTCGGTCCTCCTCGGCCCTCCTCGGTCCTCTCTCGTCCTGTGCAGGTCGCGGCTTAAGTTAAGTTATATTTAAATTTATAATTTTAATTCATTGTAATTACGTTCATCTCCAAACAAAACATGATATAGCGAATGGTAGTATCAGTTTAATTCGCGGCCTCGCCCGCTTCAACTAAGTACTCGAGTATTTATTCAATTCACTGTTTTGCGTTCGTGATCTGGTATATACCTCTACCACTTCTAGCGATATTTATAGTCAAACCCAACCGCTTACAGGTACACAGGAACGTTTGTATTCATTTTGTATGAAATTAAATACAATTATAAATTTGTAACAGTTTTTTAATTGCTGCAACATTCAGTACATAAATTTATTATTTTTTTTATTTAAAAAAAATGATTCTCCTGTGTGCTCGCAAGTTTCAGTTTGTCAACTTTTACTTTGTATAAGTTGTACTTTCCGTTGACCTACAATGCTTAAATTGCCATTGACCAGTCCGTCTCGTAGTTGACCGGGTTTTTTTTTCGAAATCACGCTGATTTATTTTCTGTCACAAATAATACGAAATGACATTCAAAAAATATATGACCATACTCTTTTCGTAAAAAAAGCACTATTCGAAATTTTCTATCTTATTCAGGTCTAGAGGACTTCATATATAACCTTTAACCCTCAAGGCCGCGATTTGCCTCGACACTGGCCTTATTAACTTTATATATATACCCTTCCTCTTTAAATGGATCATCCAATACAAAAAAATTTTTTCAAATGGACCAGTAGTTCCCGAGAAAACCGCGTTCAACCAAACAAACCGCTATAATTTATAAATTAGTCTAGATATAGCGTTGTTTAATAATATATCGTAGTAATGTGCCTGGTAAGTAGTAGCGTTGCCTCGTCTCATCGACAGGTCTCATGCAAACACTCAACACCGGCGGCACCACCACTACCAGTACCAGTACCAGTACAGTATCATTAATTCTATATATATTTATCTCCGTGAGCCAGACCTGCCAGCCTAGCTGCTGGGAGGAGGCAACTACTGCAAAAACTGGTAGCCTCACTCATTAATCGGCGATATCAATAAATTTTATAGCGATGTAAATCTTATCAAATTGTCATGCACAGCTTTGGCACCGCTAAGAACTTGTATCGAGCCGATAAAATATTATATGTCTTTATATTATCGAATATATTATAGATAAAGATAGATTTATTACTTGTAGACATTTATGTCATTTTTTTTACTTTAATCAGTGATTTTTTGCTTAAATCATACAAAAAAAAAACGGTTAAGTGCGAGTCAAACTCGCGCATCTAGGTTTTCGTGACAATTTTGTAGGTCCACTGGGAAAACAGAACTTATATAAGTTGACAAACTTAAGTAGGCGGGCGTATGGACCCATTTTGTATGCAATGAATTACAAATATAAATTTGTAATGACTTTTTGCTATAAAATATCTAGTTATTTTTTTCCCTTTATTTTGCTATAAAACGTTGCTTTGTACCAAATTTTATGATACTGAGTTGACATGAGCTTCAGTTTTGATTCCACTATAAATTTCGAAATTTTGCTTTTGCACAAACGAGTATATCTTTTGATTGCGTTGGCTCAGAATTTTGATTTTTTTACACCTCCAAGAAACAATACACCTGAGCCTCCACGCTTTCCTAAGAAAAATGGTATGGTAGAAAAATGGACAGACGAGCGGACGGACGACAAAGTGGTCCTATAAGGTTCCGTTTTTTCCTTTCACGTGCGGATTCCTAAAAGAGTCCAGTGTTTATGATTTGCGTACAATTATATTGTACATTTATCTAAATTTGATATAAATTTATAGCCGCACCTGTAACCTGCTATAGGCTATACAGAGAGAAAATTGAGACTCTTCTATTCCCCACTGTTTTGCAAATTGTGAAGGCAATACGTGTTAAGTAGCGAAACTTAACGCCGCGGTTTGATTCATTACGAGATAGTAAATATAGTAAATATATTAGCATATAGCTACTAATATATGTCTTTTACCTATGAAACTAAAAAAGTGAGATTCTAGCTTAATATTTAGAAATAACGGTTAATACTAAATATGTTATATTTGTTTTGCACACTTCCACCAAATATGTACTTCTTAAGGTACTCTATAATCGCGAATGTAGAGATATGTCTACAGTTGAGTCCTTATAACCTTATACGACGTTTTCCATCAATTAATCGCTCAATTAGTCTTGCTCTTTATAGGAACGCTTATGTTTCTATACATAGTAAATGAGGTCCCGCAGTCAGTCAGTGAGGCGGTACTCCAGATAGCCTGCACCAGAGGCGGTGATGCGGCCGGACGTCGTCGGAACGACTCTTAACATATAAACTTAATAATTAGATTAATATTTTCTTTGAAATGAACGTGCACGAAACGCAGCGGCATTTACATTCTACTAACAAATTATGTTTTTTTAAGTATATTTTTAGCTTCACGCTATTATACGCACACAGCAGGGTAGGCAGAGGGTACCTAGTGCTAACACACACCGTTATCCACTTTCCGCCGAGTTCTGGAGGTAAAACTTGACGCCGCGCCATTGCCTCGACGCCAGAGCCAAGAAATTAATTTCCTCGACGGGGACCGAACTAACAACCAATCGGTTTACAGACATACTTTGTGCACCTGCGCCACTACTGCCCTCTTTTTTTAATTGAATAAGTTATATAATCTAATTTTTAATAAAAACTGGTAAACTCAACCTTAAAGTATTAATGTAATGTCTAATTACATAAATGCTTGAATTCCGCCAAATTCTTTTAAACAGGTAACATTTCAAAATGTATGTTTTCTCAACGCTATTTGTACGCGTTACACATTCAGTGGGCGACCGCCTTTCGATAGAGTATTTGCGCTTTCAGTACATTAGTGTTGTAAATGGCTAACAGTGTTAACGACATGCACCACACCGCCACACCGCCACACCGCCACACCGCCACACCGCCACACCGCCACACCGCCACACCGCCACACCGCCACACCGCCACACCGCCACACCGCCACACCGCCACACCGCCACACCGCCACACCGCCACACCGCCACACCGCCACCCCGCCACACCGCCACACCGCCACACCGCCACACCGCCACACCGCCACACCGCCACACCGCCACACCGCCACAACGCCACACCGCCACACCGCCACACCGCCACACCGCCACAACGCCACAACGCCACACCGCCACACCGCCACACCGCCACACCGCCACAACGCCACAACGCCACACCACCAAATCACCACACCGCCATACGAGAGTGGGATCAAAGGCGAGCGGGAATCGAATCACATTTACAATCGAATATAAAAGAATAAATCCAACAAATCCAACGAGTGCAGGTCTCGTAGAATTGATCAAACCACCGAGGTCTCGTCAAGATCCAGTTTTTGATGATTAAATTCGTATTTCAAGATTCCAAGACTACCTTTAATTGTGTCACATTAGCATTTGTACAAACTTTTACGATTTACCCATTCGAGTGGAAGACGTCGTAAACTTCTATCTGTATTACCACACAGTGGAAACACTTATTAAAATTATTTAATTTAATTCAGTTTCAGATTAACAGTTTAGAAGATCATCTCAAGAAATAAAAAATAATACAAAAATCTTTTACAAATGTAGCAAAGTAGAGACAATGTAGGTAGACAATGCTGGATACCCGTTTTTACTTTTCGCCTAAACGAGTGAATTACGATATGGTTAATAAACAGCATTTTTACACCGATTATGGGTTTCCATATTTCTGTTTTAAATAACCTCACCTTTACATGAGTATACTCAAACGATATTGCTCACTAACGTCGCGCGGTCACCAGTATCTATTAGACTACTTTAGCTTTAGCTTTTATGTACCAAGTGGACATTCTCATTGATGAAAATAAGATTTGAAGCAGAAATGAGAAATTTTTGATGATAATTATTGTAACGAACATCTCTGAGGAAATTAAATAAAACAATAGTTCCAGGAAACAAAAATAATAGACTCCTCCATCCATGTCATAATTGATGTTTTTGAAAGACTTAATAATTAAGCGACTTATTGATTACTCGTCGTATTAAAATCATCGTATAATTGGTAATGACAAGTGTAAGTGGTATGTGACATTGTTATCATAATCGAATACTCCTGTACTAATATAAAATACCTGAAAATTTAAAGTTACTCCGGCAGTTAGGATCCTCCTCCTATTTTCATGTGACCACAAGTTCGAAAATGCAGATACAATATAAGTATTATGATAGGCGCTCCGTGACGTACAAGGCACGGGTACGCCTGGTGTCTGCTGTCTGGTGTCTAGTGTCTGGTGTCTGGTGTCTGGTGTCTGGTGTCGACGGAGGTATGCATCAAGTTTCCTTATACAAATTGCACCGAGGCACGTACGCGCGTATCACGTACTCGTACGTATGGACGTGTTACATGAAGTTCTTGCTATGTTATAAACATAATAACCTATTTGATTTGTGAAACTAAGGCATTATAAGTTTATATTGTTTGTATGAACTAATTATACTATACAACATTCCTGTAAAATATAAAATTTTCAATAATTAAATGAACAGCACGCGCGAGAAATCGTTAGACAATTTATAAATTTATAGGAGTCATATTATTTCATAAATATTATGGACTAGGACTATTAAATCATCTTAACATATCAAATGGAAGATAAAACAAGAATTGAGCTTTTACGTAACGGACGTAACTGTCGTAATATCAGACTCTTGCAACGCGCGGCGTTGAGTTCCACGGAGGTCCACAACTTAACCTTAAGAATTCGGTGAGAACACAAGTGTTTTAATGGCGAACAGCATCAACTCTAGGTTCCCAGGTCTTTCTCCCTATCCTCTTATGTGTGGGATACAGCGTAAACCAAAAAAAATACAAAGTAGTTCATTGTATATTGCCAATTTAATTATTTCTATACGATAATATAATTTTAACTAAGTTAGTGTAATTCACTTTATAATACAAACAGCAATCCCACACATCTACACGTTGCTCATCACGAATGTTATCACTAACTTACATTACTTACATACATTATAGCATGAAGTTGAGACCGTCGTGACACAGTGGCACAGCGTTCGTCTGTTGTAGAACCCGCTAGGTGTTGGGGGTGGGTTCAATTCTCCGCTATAGAATGATAGGTATATGCGAATTAATTACAAGACATTCTTTTTGGTTGTAATCATTAACAGTTTAACGTATTACGTATGTTATTATACATATATTAGACACTAAACGGTTTCAATAAGCTGTTATAATATTTCCATAGCGTTCAGCAAATGAATTATTTTGGTCCAATTCAATGGGTACTCGTCGTGGCGTCACCTGAATAGGGTAACATATAGAATATTTTAACTTATCCAGCTGAAGCTAAACGTGGACCCAAAACATTCGATGAAAATTTGGGTAACATCAGTAATTTTTTTTTTTAAATCAAAAAAACTAAAACGATATTGTTTAAAACAGGTAGTATACTGAGCATATGTGAACAATGTATTTAAATTACTTTATAAGATACTTTACAAATTATTCACATTTCTCCAAATGAAACTTAAACAGTCTTATTCTCTTAGGATCCTCGCGACTGCGCCTCGTCTTCGTCCATTTATTTTCCTTATCAATTATGCCCAATAATTTAAAATCCTTTCTGCATCAGCTCCTCGGTTTGGAGATACGGGCGATATGGAGTGGTTGCTTAATTACAGACAAACAGACGATTTATCGTTCAATCCAGCGCGACAGTCGCGGCCGCGCGCTAATTAGCGTAGCGGGGAGCTGAGAGCGCGGACAGAGTGAGCGTTATCTTGCTAAAAAGGCTATCAGACCTCTTAATGGTGATATATGTTTGTATGGATGGTTTCAATGGAGAATAATATATAATATTGACGTCAGTGATAAGAGAGATGTCACAAGCAGAGGTCGCAGGAACGAAGTAACGCGGAATGTCATGTAGCCAGTTACATATAAAAGGTTGAAATCTTTTTAAACATTCCACATATTGAATTGTTTGCAATAATGTATTAGTAACAAAAATTTCAACGTAAATGATTAATTTAAATTATCTTTTTAGGATTCCATAACTTTTAAGGAAAAAAGGAACCGTTATAAGATCACTTTGTTGTGTGTGTCCGTCTGTCTGTCTGTCTGTCTGTCTGTCTGTCTGTCTGTCTGTCTGTCTGTCATGAGGCTTTATTTCAGGAACGCTTGGAGATATCGAGTTGGAATTCAAACCATATACTCAAATCTGCGGACCCTTAATTTCCTGAAAAAAGTCATATTTCTACATTTACTTCAAAAAAAGATATGGCCGTTTATATCGCAAGATTATTATTCATAGGGTACTTCCGGTTGACCTAGTATCTACAAGTAGTACTAGTTCAAGAGTTGAAAACTATAGATTTGTGGATAAAAATTGTTACTAGAGTCGCTCGCTAGTTTTAAATATATGTAATATATTAAAGAAAATCTCATCTAGTATTTATATAGCATTGGCAGGATTCTGGGCAATGTGTCGGTAGCTGTAGCGAGACAATGTCACTTACGGTGAGTGCTTCTTTTGGCGATAAGCCGGCGGAGGAGGGCCGCTGTGAGGACGGTGTAGTGAGGACTGACCGCGACGGAGATTACACTTCATAATAAAATATATCTTAATTTTGATATTACTGACTACTTTATACACTAATTGGGAGATTATATAATTAAACATAACTTGTTTTTAATTGTTAAATTCTGTGAAAATATTAATATTTAATAGTCTAGTCGTGTTTAGTAGATGACACACAACACAGACTAAGGAACTGGACGTAGAAAGTTTAATTCATCATATAAGTAGGTGAGGAAACGGAGGGATCTCTCCTACGCTTACTAAACGTGGATATCTTGTAATTCCGACGTGAACATCAGTTACTAGTGTGGTCATAACAGGAAGTGAATTTCAAAAATGTTGAGATTAAAGAAGTAGGTACTAGTCAATACTTTCTTTAAAATTGTCAGTATTTTGTGAAAACTCAAGAAGTATTTTCTAAAACTCTAGAAGTTTTTTCTTTTCTATCTTCATGCTTTACTCCTAGTTGCATGGGTACTCCGCTTCCCTCAGCTCTCCAGCTAAAGAGAACAGAGCTGAAAACATGGTTTTTTTTTGTTTCATTTTTCATATTTTTAGGTTGGCGGGCAGACGGAGCACTCGCGAGCAGCGCAGTCGAGAGTCCTCTCAATTAGCCGCAATTATATCGCTTTGATGTCGCCGACGCGCTGTGAGTTCCGCACCGACGACGGTCACGGCATCTTGTACACATTTATAACATACCCCACAAACTACCGTGAAATGAAGCGACTAACGTCCAGTCTGGTAGATGGCCGATTGTGAAACGAAGGTGTTTTCTCTAGTGTGAGACTAGTTGCTACCCGCGACTTCGCCCGACCGGGACGTCGAATGGAGGTTACTTAAAGTGATGTAAAGCATATGACACACTCTAAGTAGTAGTAGGAGGTAACTACGACCGCAAAAGATCCCTTCAATTCAAACCACAAGTTTCTGAGATCAGCGCGTATAAGCAAACAAATTCTTAATTAGTCTTCAGTTTTGTAATATAAAATAAATACAGACGGAGTAAAAACATAAGCTGATGAATCATTCGATTAGAGCTCTTATCTACTATTAAGTTTATCAGATCCAATAAATCTCTGGTTGGCGATATTTAGTCCAATTACTGTTAAAGCCGTCCTTTATCGACTCCTTTTTATTTGACAACAACTACGCGCTTACGTCATTAATTGAATGGCAGTATTATTTATGATTCACTAAATTAACATTCACTAAAATATAGAAAAAAAAATAATAATTAATTTACATTTGTTATTATGTAAGCATGTAAGCTGCGCATTGAAAATAAAAACTTTAATTTATATATTTTATTTATAAATGCTTTAATAATTTTCAAAAAGCCACAAGAAAAAGACACTATAATTTTGATTTGACTGCTGTAATAAGTCACTAACGGCACTCTCCTACGAGACCTGCAACTACTCCTTAACAACTAGGGCTAAGATCGTGTTAGTACAATTTACGTGATCTCACCTCCACTACATCTCCCTTAACCTCATATACAGTTTATCTATACAAAAAGCTGTCTCGCAGCATCTGTAATATCAGTTACACGAATACTAGTTAGTGTCGGAGACTGTAATGATCTCCCAGGATCATTCTAACGATGACGGAGCTCGACCAGCTGCATCAGGTCACCTTACCTGGTAAGTAGGTGATGTATACGACGCGACGGTCCCAGAGTTATGTTGACGTGCAGTAGTGCTAACACTTGCGCTGTTTTTTCCTGGTGCTGATTGGTTCCTTGTATGGTCCTCCATACTGCCGGTTGCTGATAACGCATCTACAAATGATGAGTTGTAGACGGTTTTTGAATTAAAATTAAATATACGTTGGAGGGCATCATGGCGTAGTGGTAAGACTGTAGATTACAAGACAAATCATGGCGTTGAAGTACGACACTTATCACGCGTTATATCAATAACTGGATGGCACGCGGAGAACCGGTGTCTAAACACTACGCTACAGATGCGATACAATGCCATATGTGGAAATAATTTCAGACTGAGTAATATGTACCATTTTGTTAAAAATTTCCGCTGTCTGAAAGCAATTGCTAATAATTATAATTTAGCAAGAGAGGATGTTATTTATTTTAAATACTTTTATATTTTTAAAATGTTATTCCACTCGCAGTGGACACTAAGCGGCAACGCGGTTGTATTTAATTCCCACTTCCCATAAGTACCTATTAGTCTTCCTTAGAGAGGTTAATGTAAACATATTTTTAACGCTAACGACTACAGTTACAGTACCGGTCAATACCTCATTCGATCTCATATCTGGAGATACATTTTTTCCGCCGCAAGTAGAAACAGGGAGGTTCGCTCCGACCTGCCACCACCCCGACACAGAGACAGAACACCGCGCTCCTCTCTGTAAGTGGGCATCATTTATCGCTTTACGGTCAGCATCGCTATATATTTCAATAAACCGAACCGATTCCAACTGTAGAGCGCGGCGAGTGCGATATAGTTCCAATTTAGATCAGATAACATTCGCTTAAGCCCTTGTCATTCTAACTGTGCTGCAAAATACTTATTTGAAGTAGAGGAATCTACTAAGTTCTAAGATAAATCAGTTAGCACTTTAAGTTACACCTTTCTCTCAACAACGCTAACGTCTCGTACGAACTTAACTTAAATATTCGCCAATTAAAGGTATCTACCGTGTTCGATATATTTATGAAGATCCAAGTAGTACCAGGTAAGGTAAGGCAGAGGTATACCTTACCTTACCTTACCTGTGTTACTTATTGCGTGTATCCCATACAGCATTCCGGCTCATGATTAAAGGTTCGTTGTTTATATACAGCGCGAAACTCTACTAATGGGATTGTTGATTTATATAAGAGAAAGGATTAATATATCGTTGTAACTCAAAAGCAAAAACTAAGACCATTGCTTTATGACTCTACTATAGTTTATGGGAAGGAAGCAAGAAACATTTTCTTGACATTCTTATTGCACATAGCGCGTGTATCATAGAGTTGATAGGTCGGTGTCGTACGGCGTATACGAGCGTATGGCGCTGATTACCTTTACATTATTTTTATTTTCACGCATATCCCGCACAAAGCAGGGTTGGCAGACGGAAATTAAAAACATATTCGTTCCCCATAAGCACAATCCTGTTCTCCACGTTCTCCCAGTTTTAGGAGACATTGCGTGTTGAGAAAATGAAAATGTCAATTATTCCATTTCCTCGAGTGCGAATCGAACCCACAACCGTCGCATTTACAGTCACACGTTTGTGTCCCTGTGCTCGTATGCCGCCGTAGGCCACTTTTAAAAATTTATAAACAAATATTTGGTAACGAATGTAAGGAAATAAAGATTGATTATAATTTTCATAATTGACGATTTTTTCATGATTGAAGTGATCGTCAGATTTGCTTAGGTCAGTACTGACGGTACGCACATCTTATTCACGGTTAATTGTAAAGCTTTTGCTTGCCTCATACCGTAATTTTAATCATCCCTTTTAATAAATATTTTAAAACAGAAACAATAAATACTTTCTATACTTAATATTATAAAGCAAAATACTTTTTTGGCTTAACGTACATCTCTCAGGAACTATCGAGATATGGTAATCATTTCTATGTAACCAACTAAGTACACCTGCAGTGATGAGTTACTTCCATTTTATCATGCGGGCGAAGCCGCAAATAAGGACTAGTCCATTATAAAATATTCTTCAAAAAAGTATTAAAATGGAACACACATCCCGCAATAGAACCATGTTTTTCTTACAAACCAAACAGCTATAAAGCTGTAATATATGTTTGAGGAACTACGACGGCACGACGTACAAGTCTGTCCATACATAAACATCGAGTCATTAGTCCTCATAGATAAAATGCATTAGTTGGCAAAAACTTAGTTGATGACGATCAGGTCATCTTAAATCATGGGGACCACCGCGCAGCCTCCCGCAGCCAGCCCGCAGGTACCTGATGTGGAACAGGACGCCGCGTCCGCGTCCATGGGAAATAAACATGTTAATTATCGTCCGACATGATGTACGTACTGTGTAATGAGGTTTTTTCTGAAATACATTAGTTTCCTTTGGAAACTTTGATATAAACTTTTTTGCTATTTTGATATACATATTGCGTGGACATGTTTAGAAGATACAAGCAGAGAGAGAACTTAGTGTTAAGAGACATATTAGAGCGACAAAATGTAAATACTACATTCCGTCAAGTGGGAATCGAATCCACAGTCGATGGGCTTACAGAAAGACGCTTGTAAATTATAAAATTTGGAAACCTATTTAAATTATAATATATGAGAAAACTTAATGTAAATAAATAATTTTCTTAATCGTTATTTTACATAATAAATAAAGCAGGAAATTGAGCTAAAATATGCATACGAATGCATAGTAACTTACAATATAAGTACTTTAAATAAAAATAAACATACATTAGACTCAGTCACTGACACTGAAACAGTCGCACGTGTCGGAGTTAGCACCTCGCGTCCTGCGATAGTGAGCGAAGTGTAGTGTTTACGACATCACATACAAACGGCATATCATCTCATATATATATATATATATTGTTAGACCACCGAGTGCGCCTCCTGTCTGTCTGACCGTCCAGCAAATATAGACAGCTATTTAAATTTTATATAAATTATTCTTTAGCATACGTTTTTCTCTTTACATCCGTGTCTTTTATGTTGTAGAGTAATAGAAGATTATTTTATGTTTTAATTAGGCAGGCAGAGGAAACGAAGTGTTAACGAGCTCTGTTTCCCGCTTTTCGACCCACCCACCGGTTTTGGCATGTTGAGTTGCAGACGACGCCGCGTTTTCCATGTTACCAGAGTAGAAAACTATTTAAAAATTAAATTAAATATTTAATTACAAATCAGCATCGAACCCACAACCATCGCGTTTACAACCACACCCTGTGCACCTATGCCAGCCATGACGGCCTCAATTATATAATTATCACAAAAGAAAATATTTCAAAAAGGAATTCAATATAAAATGTAACATTACATGACCCTCTGAGCTCCTCTCCTGGAGGCGACTGGAGGCGCGACAATGGCGCGTGGGCAAAAAGCTCGTCGTCCTGGTGTAACTTGCGAGCTAATTAAATACGAGTTCCGGTCCCGCGCCACAGTCTACAGCCCACAGCACGCCGACTCTATGCAAGCTTACATTACTGGGCTATAGCTTTCATAGAAAACTATATTTAAAAGCCCATGAAGGACATTTTTTTTATATATTTGAATATATTATGTGAAATTTTATAAATTAGTATAGAAATATATAGGTCTTTAAAAAATTGTGCATATATTTTATAAGATATTTTTTAAATATTAGGAATTGTCTCGTTAGTTCCAGTTCAGCTTCGTCTTCAATATGAGGTTTAGGAATTTTCGAAATTTTTATTTCAATATTTAACAAAATATATTTTGTTCAATGCTTTAATACTTTTGAGTATTTTGTAATCTTTTTTTATAAAAATAAAACGTTTTTACATATATCTTTCCACAACATAATGCTACGTTATAGATAAAAGTATCCAATCCCCTATTTAATTACGGCGGCCATATCTACATAATAGCTACAGTGAAATGTACGTGAAAACGTTATCCCTCACTAACAAACAGTCCAAGTAAAACAAGAGTTTGTAACAAAAATCGTGCGCAATATCAATTCCTTCACGGTTTCCACAGTGTAGTGCAAAGTGCACGCACAGGCGGTCTCGCAGGTCGTGGACCGGACCTGGAGCTGGAGAGGAGAGCTCTCCGACGGCCACCAGCACTCTAAGGCGCTCGTTAGCCGGTCCCTAACTAATTATTATCAGCTAACACGCTAGAGCCAATTTACTGCACGAGGCGCGAGTGGACGTGCCGTATAGACTGGAGTGAGTAGAGGTGCACACTAAAAACAATTTAAAACACGTTTTAACAATAGGGGAAGAAACTGGAAAACAGTCGTATTACACATTTTTTTTAGGTTTCTTATAAAATAAGAATATGTGCATTATTTAAATGATATATAGTTTAAATATTTTAACTGTTATACGCCTACATTAAACTATTTCAGTCAAAACAGATGTTTGTGTTTTACAAACAAGGCTATTATGTAATTAAACCTATATTTTTTTAATTCAATAGTCTATGAGGATGAAGCCATAAATATAATATATAGAATTCTTTGTTTCTACCTGCAGCAGCAGCACCATGGCCAAACGGCATACAGCACATATAGACAATGATGATCTTCTTCCAGAAACAAATGGACTATCCAACATTAAATTATTAAGTATCCGAGAAACCAGTCGATGTGTTAAAATTATAACAGTTAAATAACCGACTATATCAAAAATATGGCTTTTAAAGGCAACAGGTACGTGAGACGCTGTAGTTTAATTTGATCAGGTTATAGCGCAGTCAAGGGCACGCTAATATAGCACAAGTGCCGACTTGGCGAGGCGAGTCGGCACTTACCGCCGATTACAGAGAGCAACCGGACGCACAGCGCCTCCCGCGATATATACTCGCCACAATTGTGCGAGTATCTGTGTAATATATCAAATTAAAACATATTTTTTCGACGAAAAACCTCTGTAATGATGGTATCATCAAAGTACAAGCTTTTGCTGTACAGCAGAGAAGGTAGAAATAAGGAGTGTGCATCTGTAGGCGGATTGACTAAAAATAATTGAGATATAATGGCTATCGATCCAAAACAAACGAACAATGTTTATACTTACTTGCAGTAAATTTCATACATTATTTTAATCTCGGGTTTTTGGTCCTACGAAGAAATTGTAATAACAAATGTCACATAGATAGGGGTTCATTTTTTTTTAAATATTGATCAAAATCAGGAGTAGGTTGGAATAATTGAAGCAATAGCATAAGCGTGTTGTGGATTTGATTCCCACTCGAAGGGAATTCGTTATTTTTTAAAAATATTTCATTTCTTCGCTCTGGTACGAATATAAACCGCGTAGTTGAGTTCTGCCACTCAACGCGCAATACTTAAAAAAATCGGTAGAAAATAGGAACAGATAGTCTAAAGACTAGGTTCCCTGTGTGCCTACCTTACAAAGCATTCCATAGATCTATGGAATGAATCAAGTTTATATCTATAAGATGCACCTATACGTAGTAAATGGCGTGGAGTGAGGTTGTATCGCACGGATACATACCAGTAATTGTCAGAGTCGCTGCGCACACGCAGCCCGCACTGCGCGCCGCACACGCGGTCACGCGATACTGTACAAATATTAATTAAATGTTTGCAGGTTCTAACACTATTTGAAGGTATTCGTAATACCAGCGATGGCTACGGAGAGTGGAGGCAGGATGGATATCAGTATATTCTCTCCTCTGTCCAGTGAAAATTTATTATAAATGCATTTATCTCCATGATAAAGAAATGCACACAATCTTCGTCATAAAGATATGAAGCGTTAATTTTTTTTTAATTTATTTGGCACTTTCCTTATATATATTTTTATCTATGTTGAACCAATTAAGATGATTAAACATAAAAGTTCAAATCTCGATTTGGACTATCTCACGTATTTGTAAGATTATACCCATTTTGTACTCCTTTAACAAGAAACTTTAATTTTTCTACTGAAACTACTACTAAATATTTGAACATCTACAACTTTCAGCAAAAGTGTAAAGAACTAGAGCTTTCTAAGACAGCTGTCGCACGTCCCTTTATTAATTGGTTATACCTCGCCACTAAAAGCAACACAATGTTACTTACAAATGCACTAATATTTCTTACACTTGTATGTAGTCGTAGTTTAAAAAAAATGTTCACGAGGGAGAACTCTTTCACTCTCTATAATTTGCGCACATACAAATGTATTTTTAACTGAATTCAAGTGAGAGAATGTTACCAGTTTGACATATTCGTTTGTGACATTGTTGGTATTGGATATTTCGTTCATCAATAAATTCCACATGGCAGTAGTTGTATCGCAGTGGCATAAGCGTGTGACTATGAGTGCGACAGGTCGTGGGTTCGATTCCCACTGGATATGTAATCCAGTGGGAATCGAACTCTGAACTGAAGGCACTCATTACTTGGGACACATTCATAACGTACTTTGAATTCTTTTTCAGGCGACAGGTTTTTGGAATAATTTTTTAATTACTTTTACGTAAATATATTTTGTATGCGGAAACTTAAGTTTTCAATTTTATAAGACTCGTTCCCGTTGACCTACAATTATAAAATTGGTACGGAAGCGGAACCTTTCGATGGCGAGACCGACTCGCACCTAAAGATTTTTTTTTTATGTCTGCTTCACGCTGTATCCCGGACGCAGCAGGGTAGGCAGAGAAAACCTAGTGTTAAGACACTCCGTTCCCCGCTTTTTGCCGAATTCTGGAGGCATTGCGTGTTAAGTGGCAGAACTCAACGCCGCGGTTTGCATCGACACCAGAGCGAAGAAATGGAAATATAAATTTAAATAAATATTTCATCTCCACAAGTGGGGATCTAACCCACAACCAGTCGGTTTTACAGTCACATTTTGTGCCACTGCGCCACGACTGGTCTCAACTGGTCTGGTTTTTTAAGATACTTTACACTAACTTTGACTTTTACAAAACATATGTCAATTTATATGACTAACAGTTACTTAGAATAAATGTACAAACAATTTTAATAACAAATAAACAAAACAACCGCACGAGCTTCATTGATTGTTCAAGTAGGATGACTATGCACTCAGTAGTCCGTGGTCAGTGGTCTGTGTCGACTGTCCTGTTATTACCTATTTAATAGTTCACCTAATGAGTGGTTTTTACAATAACTACCGAAACATAATGAAGACATCGTCATGTAGCGACGCCCACTGTGTGCTCTGGCAATGGCATGTCATTGAGGCTTGCTTCAAAGTAAACCGCCCATTAAACACGCTATATAACATTTACATATCATCGCTGTCATCTTATGCGGAAACCGACGTCGTGTCGGTTGGTGGGATAGACCGGGACAGTCGAATATTTTTAGAAAGATTATGTTTTCGATTTGGTTGTTGCTGGCATGCAGCGTCCTGGCGGGACTCGACGCGACTATGGAGGTGATGAAGGATGTCACTCTGGGGTTCGGTGAAGCGCTACAGAGCTGTAGAGAAGAAGTAAGTCAATTTGTCAAAAATAATCACGAAGTACAAGCCTTAAAGAAATAAGCAAGCCAGTAGTTCATTAGGAACTGGACCGGGTCTCGACTGTTGATTCCTAATGAACTATTGGGCGTATTCCTTGAGTAAAGACTAAACTCACTGTTATTATTAGAAGTATGAAAAAAATGCAACAATTGCTGTTAAATCAACTTCAAATCGCTTTACAATAGCTACTTAAAATAATAAATCATGAAAGGATCCTAACAATCATTTCAATATCTATTTAACGATACCCCAATTGACGTATTTCATCGACAGTTCTAATTATTGTCATGTCTTCAGTGACACTCGAAAGGTTAAGACGAATCGATTAACGTAAGAATCCTCTAAGATGGCCGAGGCGTTTGGTCTCCACAACGGTTAACGGCTTAATGGTTATAAAGAAGATTTGTAATTGATTAACTACATTTTATTTCATAAAAGCCTCAGAGTATTTACTCAGTCACTCCCTGTCGGCATAGAGCCAGCTAACAGAGGACAAGATGGAGGAGTTCTTCCACTTCTGGCGCGACGACTTCAAGTTCGAGGACCGCGAGGTCGGCTGCGCCATCAAGTGCATGAGTTCTCACTTCAACCTGCTGACGGACTCGCATCGCATGCACCACGAGAACACCGACACGTTTATCAAGTCTTTCCCGAATGGTAACTAAAAATATAATTTGCACGAGACTGCTTTTATTCAATAATCAATATTTAAAAAAAATTTAAAACGTTATTTCTCAATAACACATAAACACTTGATTAAATTTAAATATCTTAAATGTTAATTAAAATTAATAAATCCTTTTTCAAATAGTTTTTTTTAATATTTAAAACAATTTTAAAAAGAACTACCATATTTATCTCTTATTTGAATCATTTATGGAGAACTGCTTATGGGACAACAATATTGTAGGTGCTGGTTGTTTTTTTATTTGGCTATATACTTGATAACTACTTAACATTTGTAACTCATTGCCAATTTATATAATTACTTATATAAATTCCTGTTTAAAACAGGAATATCTACGTGATACATTTAAACATATATTATTTAGACACAAATTTTCCTACTCTTACAAAATAATAGGTGAGGTCCTCTCAAAGCGTATGGTAAACATCATCCACACCTGCGAACAGCAGTTCGACGCGCTGGAGGACCACTGCTGGCGGATCCTGCGCATTGCGGAGTGCTTTAAGGTTACCTGCAAGAAGGAGGGCATCGCGCCCACCATGGAACTCCTCATGGCCGAGTTCATCATGGAGGCTGATCCTAGTTGATGACAGGTCCCACCACGCCGAACACGTCACTGCTGTATAACCTTCATTAACTATAATATATTTCTTCCTTTAAAGTACTAACATGTAATTATTAACTCTATTAGGTAACCTCAAGTACTATTACACTCACATATATCCCTCTATTTTCCTCCTGGCAATCCCATTATTATTTCTTAGTAAATAATTAAGATATATTTATAATATTTCTTTATTAATAACAAACTGGTCTTGTCTTTAAAAAAAGCACAAAATAAATATAACTTGGTTTTCCCATTTATGGTAGAGTCGGAAACAATGTTTCTTTATAATGTTTAGGTATATATATGCCTAAATATTTTTTTTAAATATTATATAAAAAAGTGTATATTTAAGAGTAGCTTTTCATATATAACACACACTATCTATAAAGTACAAACCGAACACAAACGACGCTCTCGACAACCTCCGCTAGTATTGTGATAACGATTATCTTAAACAATAATAAATTGTTCAAAAAAATGTGTTTTTGTACTTACTTTATATATATACATATTATCCCCTCGTCGTTTTGTCAGCTTAGATACTCATTCATACAATTATGTATATATAAACTATTAACATAGACGCTAATATCAGGAACTACGAGTTCCTGAGATAAGCGTCCAAGGTTCGACTTGTTTGTTTTTTAAATTTTGGATCGTCCATTTATCGAGAAAAACTTGTATTCCATTCAACATTTCGATGAAACCTCAAGCAATTAGAATATATGACGTTATTTCCATTTGACCACACGGGCGTTGTATAAATTAACGTAAACAAAAAAACAATGGTAAAAAAGCTAATTTTGATATATTACTTTAAAATGTTGCTTTGCTTATTAATAACAGTTTCAAGATCATATCGTATTGTCATAAGTTTAATTAGGTCGAGCTGTAGGTAACTTACATAGGTCCATACATACGTTATAAAATATAAGAATTTCAATTTGAATCATTTGTAAGCTTAGGTGATAGTAATACATCATGGTATCAACGAACTGGTGTGATGATGGAGCCAGGACCTGGATATTGGAACTCTTCAGACGTTACTTGTAAACCATGCGAGTGTAGGCTCATACAGTTTATAGCTTCGAGTACATTCTATAGCACTTGTATCACTTGGTGTAGAAAAGGGTGTTTTTATTTTTTCTTTTAAACGACGTACTATAAATATATTTTATAATAACCATATATTATTTGCCATACTTTATACAGATACATGAGACTAACGAAGTATACAACATATAATTTGAGTCTCGCCATTGTCAGGGGATGTAGCTCAGTGGTAGAGCGTTCGCTTTGCATGTGAAAGGCCCCGGGTTCGATCCCCGGCATCTCCAACCTTTTGCATTTTTTGTATTTAATTTCAATATTTTTAAAATAGATAGTTATTTGCTATGCTGCAAATAACAATATGTATTTAATGGATTATTGGATGTATTTTTAAAAGACACAAGTGAAATATAATTTGTTTATCTATTACAAATCAAATAGCAAACACACAGTAAAAGGATACGTATTAAATCGCAAGAAATATTTATAACCTCGATAGTGAAATATCTATTTACTATCAATTAGCATGTAACCTTTATAATAATAAAAAAAAATAACATAAGAAAAAAATCAGTTGACCCCGACGTGATTTGAACACGCAACCTTCTGATCTGGAGTCAGACGCGCTACCGTTGCGCCACGGAGTCCTTGTACACAGTGCTGAATATTATACATCGCTTAGTACAAATATTTTTTATAGCTTATATTATAATTATTTTATTTATTAAACAATTATTAAATTCCGCCACTTCACCGAATTGAAAAACATTGCGTTTTGAAAATTGAACGGAAATTAGGAAATCGTGTCTCATCCCAATCATTGACTCTCCCTTCCCACCCTGTTATGCTGAATATAAAGCTAAAAAAGTATGTTAAAAATAAAAAAATACTAAAATAATTGAACGTTTTATTTTTTTAAGATCATGTATGTATATTTGTTTGCTCTACCTAATATACTCCGTCAGCCTCTACCGGAAGTGTGGGGAACTATGAGAGGTGACGTGAATGTAGAGACTGGCTAAGATGCTTTCTCTCATTTCCCGCCAACAGATGTCACCGCTTATTTACAAACACACCACTTACATGTAGAGACTAGAGACACCATATTATGTGACTGATTATTTTAATTCCTCCCTCGTAGGTGTCACTTGTTTAATTTTTGTTTTTTCAATTTTAGTACAAATTATCTTATTTGTATTTCATCTTGTTTTTTTACATTAATGTTTATATTATTTTATTTTAAAAGCGTAAAATGAGTTGATTTTTTTTTGGTTTAAGTTTAAGGATAATATTACAAATAAAGGTTTTTGTTTTTGGAAACCTTAGAGTGTAATATGTACATGTGGTATAGACTTCCAAGTTGTCCACTGCAAGTTGTAAGCACTCTTTGGGATGGACAAAATTAGTGCGATTTCTCGACAGAACTCGCCACCTCATGTCGAATCTTTGATGGTGTTATGCCAGCTAAGGGATAGACCTTGTCTTGTGAAGTGCCGAATATTGAGTGGCGGAGCTTAACGCCGCGTCCTGACTCATTGTCAGAGCAAAAATATCATTCCCTCGAGCGGTGATCATACTCTTAACTTTCACATTTACAGTCAGATGCTGTTCTGTTGCGTCGTCACAGTGATAACGACAGCCGCTGTCTTTTTCTTTTACAAATATTTATTTCTCAGAGAATATATCAAGTAAAATGTCTACTTTATTAAACAAGTAGCTTGTTAGTTAAAGCAAAGTTAAAATTGTGCAGAAATTTATTTTACACCCGCATATATATATGCAAATAAATGAAAATCCGAACATCGTAGAGCTCAGACATAAGTCAAAACATTGTAAAATATTTACAGTTAATATAAAAACTACATCTGTAGTATATCTTTTTTTTCCTTTTTTTTAATGTGACAATAGCCTACTTAGCGTATTGCCTACTTTGCGTATTGCATTCTAAAAAAACAAATAAAAAATCTTACTTTCTTAAGCATATCTATAGACACAAACGTTAAATTACTAAACACAGAAACGTACTTTCATTTTTTTTTAACTTCGATTAAATGTTAAAAGTAACCTTCTCCCGTGGTTTTATACCAATTTATTATACCTCTCTGTACTCATCAAAAAATAGACTTGGACTACTTTATAAACATTAATATTTAGCGTAAATTTTAGTTTACATATCACAAAGAAACTGAGAAATATTTTTTAATTTAAGTACCCAAGTATCCACTGCACGTGAGTCAATGACTCGTCTCGTCGAGTAGTGTTATACCAAATCAACGGTAATGGCGGTTTTTACAATTGTTCTTTGAAATGATTTCATAATATATAATCAGATTCCACAGCGGCGTCGGAAACCACCGCGCTGGTGCCAGATGTTTTACAGTTGGGGTTTCCCGCCGCATCGACTCGTACACTCGGAATTATTTATGCTTTTGAATTTAACTTAAAAAAAAACTTTCTAATATTATTGAGTAAATTATTTAATGAGTACTATATATGTTTGTAACATTAAGCAAATATTAGATAATAGCAATAAGGTGACACCCAACAAAGACATCCTGTAAGAAACCAGAGAAGTCTCGATCTAAGCTGTTTGTTTCTCTATAAAAAGTAATGAAATCTCTAGGTAAGGCCAATTCATAGGTTCGATTACGTTCGAAAATGTTTACTTATTTAATATGTTTCTTTTATTATTAAAAATCTATAAATTATGCATCTTAAATGTGTAATCATTTAAATATTATAAATGTGTTATAATGTAAGTTAATAAAATTTTATAAATATTAATTAATTTGGTGTTAAGTAAATAATTTATTTTATCTTTATACTGAGGCCAGTCGTGGCGCAGTGGCACAAAGTGTGACTGTAAAACCGACTGGTTGTAGGTTCGATCCCCACTCGAGGAGGTGAAATATTTACTTAAATTTATATTTCCATTTGTTCGCTCTGGTTCGAAGCAAAGCGCGGCGTTGTGTTCTGCCACTCAACACGCAATGCTTCCAAAATTCGGCAGAAAGTGGGGAACGGAGTGTCTTAACACTAGGTTCCCTCTGCCTACCCTGCTGTGTGCGGGATAAAGCGTGAAGCTAATTTAATCTTTATACTTTTCTCACTGTATGAGGATATTAATTATATATTAATACTAATTATATATTAATACTTATTATCAGGGTTTATTTATTATATATCGTTTTATCGCAAAGTTTCTAAATAACGGGGACGTTACTAGGAAAGAATTATAAAATAACACTGGAATTACCAAATCTAATAATTTGCATTACATAGTATTTATATGTGATATCTGATGACGACTGTACCAACATCGCTATATATATACGATATAAAAATAGGGAAAATCAGTAACCCATTGAGCTTTTAAAGATGCACATCTTTATCGTGTTGGTACTAGTGTCGGTCGCCGGCACGTACTGCCTCCCCGCAGAGAGGACCAGCCGAGTCCTCTTTGAAGACCTATTTGAAATACAAACCGAGCCGAGTGAAACTAAGGCACCTGAGATAGATGATCAGCAACCACCCAGACTACCCGACTTAAATCGACGTCGAACAATAATTAGCTCGCGTCGTCGAAACCCCGAATTCAAGACGAGGATATTTGACGAAGTTGTGGAGTATGAATTTGAACTGCTTAAAAAACCCAACAAATAGTAGATATCATTTAAAAATAAATTCTACATTTTTTTGTATTATTGTAAGATATTTAATTTAATATAAATTGTTGTGTTTAAAATCATTCATCTTGTAATTTATGTTAAATTTAATTAATTTTAATATTCTTATTCTAATGGTTCTAATAATCGTATATTAATTTAATAAAGATTCAGCAGTTGACAGAGTGACTTGACATTCCGCTAGTAGACACTAGCCTGCCTAACTTACTAATGCATAACCATAAACATTCTATTCTCTAATTAATTATCAAATAGCATCGTCTAGTCTCAAATTTATAATATTTTGAAATTAAAGTCATATTTATTTGTTCTTTGTAAAATATTAATTAATACTTACTACTTTGTACCTTTAATTTTAAGAAAGTATTTTTTGTATTTATTATATAAAGAGCGTGTAAAATATAACAATTTAATAGTAATAATACTAAATAAAACATTTTAAATTATTTTAACTAAGCTGTAACTTTTTGATAAAGTAAATATGTTTATGAATAATAATAAATATATCATGTGGATTGAACTCGATAAAGACAGATAATATTATTATTTTTCCCTAAATATAAAACGTGATAATAAATATATACAAGCCATAAAAAAATAATGTATACTTTTTTTAACCCTTTTATAGATATAGCAACACCACGAAGTAATCACAACGTCAATCGTTATGTCACAGCGCCTTGTCACTCGTTAGTTTAGTGTCATTGTCATTCATAAATGTGATTACGAAGTAGCAGTGAGGTTGTACAAAGACGGGCGGACTCAAATTTAATCTTTGACAGAAATCGTTAAAGAAACAACATGTTATTGTAGTGGAAGCAAGTGACGCCCGCGCGCGAACATGGCTTACGACATCGGCTGGATCATTCCCAGGCTCCGGAACCCGGGGTGCCTGTGGTCCTGCGCCAGCTCCATCACAGTGGCAGTGGTCGGTTTGTTCAGCAAGTTTATTGTAGGTAGGTTTCATTGACACATCTAGCCTGTGCGTCTCATATTGCTTGATATGACAGAAACATTGCGCAGTCCTTGTTTCGCTGGTTAGCACGTACGACTCGGAACGAGTTACCGTCGGCAAAAAACTGAACTAGCTGCTTACAATGCATGTCGTTACAATATTAAATAGACAAATACTCGTTCAGAATTTGTATTTTACATTCTTACTACTATATATAAAGTTACAACCTTGAGAGTACCTAAATTTAAATTAGAAACCTTTAACCTTCCTGCTCATTATTTAGTTCTTTACAAATTTTATGGAAATTTAAAACATTTAACAATGTACGATATAAGTAGATTCATAATAAAAACATTGGTAATAAAAAGTAAGAATAGGTAACAATTCTAAAATTTTAATGATAATCATGAAGTATAAAACAATCTCATGCATTTTTGTAATACCTACTAGTAATTTTACTAATATTTATTTAAATTATTACTTTTAATACTGTAAAAGAACAAAACTTTTATTTTTTAATAATATTTAATCAGGAATAAATTTTCTGAATGTTCTTATTATATGATGTTAGAAACTTAATAAATAGTATTTAATCTAGTTTTCTATATTTCACTATTAGCGCATTACATACAACATTGCTTGATAGTGGCATTTAAAATTGATTACTCTTATCAAAAGATTAGAATGGCCACCAACCGCACATAAGATAGAGCTGTTGCTTCATGTAAACATGCACTTTTTAAAAATATTATATATATTTTTTTCATGACAAAGTAACATGACTAGTCATAAATAGTAAATTAATAACTAGAATGTAGATGAGTATTCTTTGTATGATAAGCTTTGCTGGTTTCAAATAAAATATCACTTCATTCACTCGTAAGATAATGTCAGATAGGGGTGACTATCACAACTCGGCTAGAGTCAACCCTGTGACCTTCTTGTGAATGAGAATTCTATAGTTAACTCAGTAATTGCTACATATTATTATTGAGACATTTACTTTTAAAGAATGTATTGTAGGTTTAATTCTCTTTGCTATATGTGCTATGTTATATATATTACTATGAATAATATTTATATGTAAGCTATGAAGGAGGCAGTGGAAAGGTTAATAAAATAAGCAATTATTTATAAATTTATTTTAATTAAATTTTAAATTAAATCTAATACTTTAATGTATAAGAATAGTGGCTTGGATGTTAAAAAACAGAGAGAAGTGGAGAGTAGAGTGAGAGAATATTTTCGACTGTTCCACAGTGTTCCTGAACAAGACGACGGTGTACAACCGCGAGGCGTTGGTGCGCGCGGTGCAGCGGCCGCCGGACGTGCCGCTCCTCACCGTGTCCAACCACCACTCGTGTTTCGACGATCCCGGGCTCTGGGGTAACGTGTACCAAACTTAGATGCTTTATTAAAATTTATGGAGATTTTGTTTGTTCCATGAATAGCAAAATGAAATTATCGAATAGTACACGGACATTTCGTATGCAAGATAGCTATTGACAAAAACAAAGGTTGAAATTTAAACTACAAAGGGATATGACATTTTTTTTTGCCTTTACATTTACTTGAGTAGGTACTATCCTATATATACAACAATTATTAAATTGTTAAACACACGTATTTAATGTGCACTCCTCGAGTGGTTTAATAGTAATCTCTGAAGAGTTCCACTACTCAGGTTCTGGCTCCATCATCAGAACAGCTCGAACATAACATATTACCCAAGGTCAAATTCAGATTCTTCGATTTTATTACACTGTAAGCTTATTAAAAAGAAGTAAAATTTTCTAATGCAATATATAAGAGTGATGCAGATTGGACATAGAAGTTTGCAATGATGTATATAGGTTAAGTAATCGACGTCGTCCGCTCTGCCCTCCTCTGCCCGCCTCTGCCCGCCTATTCCCTCCTCTGCCCTCCTCTGCCCGCCTCTACCCGCCTCTGTATGGCTACGCGCGACTCCGGGAACGATTGATTGAGCCGAAAGTAATCACTTGAGGTCGTCTCTAACGAGTGACGACTTGACAGTTGACTCGTAGCATTGTTGACGAGCATAAAATCACGGCTTTTTGAAATAGACTTTTATTTGAGCTTTCCATTTTAAACTAACTTCATTTAATTATCGTTTACATATAAAAGCCCTAGCGGGCCGCTTCGCCGCATCTGTGGGTTGGATGCCGAATCAGGCAGACTTGAATTTCCTTGTACAAAATAAAGCGCGGCGTTGACGCCAATATCCTGCGAATTACACAGAAAATGAACAGAGTATCACAACACTACTCTCTGCCTTAGTGCTATTTGGGTGAAGCTTACGATATTAAGATGTAGGTATTTTACTTGCTTATAATTTTAGTTTTTGTTTTTGTACCAATCTACAATAGAGATGTTGTTATATTTTTTGACCACAGAAATATCGAGGAACTTATTACATTTGTATACAAAACTGTCCTTTAATTTATACAACGTCACTGTAAATAAGTTCCCTAACGCCGCTCTTGTATAATAGAGATGTGATAAGAGATGTATATATCTGGTCGTATCTTCTCCTGCAGCTTGTGATGATGGCATCCCAAGCTGTATCCACTCCTCAATGCAGTATACTAGATTATAACCGTCCTTCCCTCAATTGTGCGTGTCTGGTCCTCTTCATTACTTAACCATAACGTACTGTACGTACAGTATGTAGCCGTACAGGAAACGCTTTATTACTTCCGGTTCCTTTTTCAACTTGAAACACTTTAACATACATTAAAAATATATTTCATAAAACGTAACTTCACTCGAATCGTAACGTTTTATTGATTTAAATATAATTTTACCTAAACGAGTAAGCCGTTCAAAGTACACAGAATAGTAGTTTCAATTTTTCATTATTAAATTTTGATAGCTTCCCGCTATATCCCGCATACAGCAGGGTAGATAGGCAGGGTCGAGTGGCGGACCTCAACGCCGCCTTTATAATTGTTACCAGAGCGAGGAAATTAATGTAATTTATTCTTGGAAAACGTGGAAATCCAACCCACGTCCGTCGCGCTTGTAGTCGCACGCTGTGCCGCTACGCCGATATGACCTTTTAATTATTTAAGTATTTTCAATCATTTCCTTAATACTTACAGATTATTTTTAAGTACGTAAAGAATAGATATGAAATGATTCCAATCGTGCCCGAGCGCGACCTTAACGCACACTTAACCTTAATTAAATAAAAATATCTTAATTTAAAAAAATATTATTCTCACAATTGCATAAAGCAATAAAATTAAAGGAAGTCCTATAATAAAAGAATTGTTTAAAAATGTTAGTTACAAGATCTTTGGTAAAAAGTGTCGGCCAATTTTAACATGACCGCCAGCCAGCCTGGCGCTGTCGGCCTTACAGCATCACTGCGTCTCCGTTTTAACATACTATCTCGTGCGTACAATCGAGTGCCGGCTACTTGTTCCATTGACAAGTTTAAACCTACATGAGGGAGCAGGCGGCGACCTCCACGACACCACGACACCTCCTCCGACGAGTTCCGCTATTCTTGTTGTCTACATTGTATGTGTATTATTCTGTAAAGAAAACAATGCTTTTAATATTTTTTTTTAAAACGGTGACCCTCATAGGTCTACGTGATATAAGTAAGTTTGTATATTATGTATGTCTGTTATCAATATCTACTAAACGAATGACTCTCGATAAGAAGTCGACCCGTGACTCCCGTGAGTCACCAGCACTGCGCTGTCAGGGGTCGTGGATGGATAAATAAACACGTTACATAAGTCATGATTAATATCGCGTTGATGGCGAAGAGGGTCGGCCCTATTATATATTTTTAATTTATTTTGAACTCCGATACACATTTTAGCTCCACTTTTTAACCCACTTTCGTATGAATAGTTTATCAATTCGAATGTTTTTTTTTTATGTTCATAACACACTCACTTTCTTCTCTGTTCATCATTCATCTTGCGAACCGATTACTGATAATAATCTAATTTTGTTGACCATTACGTTTACTCATTCTTTACGTATTTCACCTAAAGTACCCGCGTACGTATACCGGTACGTACCTACGTACCTCTCGATGTCTTCCGTCGTTTGTCGTGTCTGCATAAAACAAATTCATACTAATTTTGGAATAGGTACATAACAACGAAAATATTACATTCTTTCGTTTTTAAATATTTGAGTGTCAAAAAATAAAAAATTTGCAATTTTATTGGATGTTTATAATAATATGGTAGTGTGTAAATAACGCGGTGGGGAGTTCTTAATTCATATCAACGTGTGATTATAAGGAAAACAACGCGGTCAAAGCGAGAGGACCGTGAAGACGTCATCGCGTGACGTCACACGGCACACACCTCTCAGTTCTGAGACGCTTTATTACTAAAGTAACAACTATTATTGTCATATGAGAAGCAACGAGAACATTCACCAGTTCCGGTGCAATCATATATAGCATATAAGAACGTTTCTTATACAAAAATATGAGATCGGTTTGGAATAACAACCGTCACCGGCACTTTAGTGTGGATCCTTAGGGTGGATCCTACTATATATTATTCCTATAAATTTGTTTGAACTCGCTAATCTCAGCAACTATTAATTCGAATCAAAAAAATATTTTTGCGTTCATTTATTGAACAAAATATTAAGCTATATTATAATATCACTGTAACAATTTCAACGTAACCCATTGTACCTGCGGCCAGCTACCTCCGCCACTTAGAATGTGTCATGTCACATGTGTCATACACAACATATGGTTGTTTCCATTTGACCGTCATTGAAAACGTAAGTCTCCTCGTATATTGAAATTCCGTACGAAATTTCTAACGAAGCAGGATATGATTCGGCATTCGCTTGGATTAGATAACACGTCCAGTAACTTTCTTTTTCGTTAAGTGTGCTTAAATCCTTTATATAATTATTTGGTGCGGTCGTTTATTGGGTAAGTATTTGTGATGCTAAGTTGGTATCTTAGGCCCTATATCATACTATCATATTAAATTTAAATTTGCTAAAAATACGCAAATATAATGTAATATAATAAAATACCCAGTCCAAGGAAACTGATCGCGGATATATCGAATGGAATCGAATTGGCAGGAACCAGAAGTTGCAGAGATTACAACGTTTTAACCAAAAATAATGTTTACTATGTTTATTTACGGTTACGTTAATTAAGAAACTATTATACGTTTGTAATATGTGTAGAGTAGCGACTACAACTCAAAGCCCTAACCAAACATTCGCTCGCGTATTTCGGCATTCCAAAGGTACGCCACATGTGATGGGTCAATTTTCGCTTAAGACGGATTTGGCTGGCTTGCCAAGGTTCAGTTATTGCGTTTCCTATCATCATAGAGAATCCACTTCTCATCACAGGTTTTTCACTTTTCATAACAGATTCGATTTAAAAATCGTACATTATTGTGCCGATTAAGTAATGTAACTTCACTTCACTCAATTCGTGAGGTTCCCACCTTTCAAGTTTTTGAATATTTCCAATTTGCTTGAAATGGTGGATTTTTATTACTAACACCGCAGCCTGCAGATACCTCGGACGTGGTTTGCTATTGCCTTTGACTTTAAAAGAAAATGTTTACGGGTTTCGAGCAACATTTGTATAAGCTGATTCGTTCGTGTGTGTTGCAGGCGTGCTGGACGCGAGCACGCTGGTGCGCGGCGGGCGCATGCGCTGGTCGCTGGCGGCGCACGACATCTGCTTCACCAACGCGCTGCACTCCGCCTTCTTCGCGCTCGGCAAGTGCGTGCCCGTCGTGCGCGGCGCCGGCGTGTACCAGGTAAACGCTCGTATGTAATGTAAAACAATATTACAAGAAAGATAAAAACCATTTTGGGTTTTTTTGTATCCGTGCGGCTCAGCAGGATAGACAAAGGGAACCTTGTAACCAAGTTGTACGAGACTCTGTTCCTATTAAAACACTTCCGCCGAATTCTTAAGGCATTGCTTGTCGACTGGCGGAACTCAACGTCACACTTTTATTGTTTGCAGATGATACTTCATTAATTTTTAAAATAAAACGACGACAAAACATATATGACGATGTAAACAATGCTCTATCGAAAGTAGTACATTGGTTTAGTGTTAACAACTTACTATTGAATAGTAAAAAAACTAAATGTATAATCTTCAGAACACCTAACACAAAAATTGTTAAAGGCGATGTACTCTTGAATGGTGAAGCCGTGGATCCTGTCGATTCTACGGTATTTCTCGGTATCACCATTGACTCTAAATTACAGTGGGGACCTCATATCGATGGATTGGCGAATAGACTTAGCTCTGCAGCTTTTGCGGTTAAAAAAGTTAGACGATTAACGGATGTGGAAACGGCTCGTCTTGTTTACTTTAGCTACTTTCATAGTATTATGTCCTACGGCATTCTACTTTGGGGTAATGCAGCCGGTATTAAATCAATTTTTGTCCTGCAGAAGCGAGCTATTCGCGCAATCTATAATTTAGGCCCGAAAGAATCGTTAAGGCAAAAATTTAAAGAAATAAATATATTAACAGATGCATCACAGTACATTTTTGAAAATGTTATGTATTAACATACAGAAGAATATTAAAGATTTTGCCAAAATTGGTGATGTTCATAATATCAATACTAGAAATAGGAATAAACTTGTTGCACTTGAACACCGATAACCCGCTTACATCGGGTCCGTCATTCTTTTATGGGACAGTCTGTACGCTTTTACAATAGGATCCCAGAAAACGTTCGAGAATGTTCTATATCACAATTTAAAAGAGTTGTGAAAAGACGTTTGTGTGTTAAAGGTTATTACCTAATTAATGATTTTGTAAATGATAACACGCCTTGGGTATGAAATGCTCGCTCCAGTCTGTTTCAAAGTACCATTGTCAGAAACGTTGAAATGTGATTGTGTGTAATTGATTTAAAAAAATAAGTCCCGCTGAGTTTCTTGCGCCGGTTCTTCTCAGGTCTGAGGCACTAACTTTAGTGAACTGGTGGTAAATTATTTGACGTTCAAAAAATGAAGCATGTAACTTCTTATTTTGAATAAAATTATTTGACTTTTTTTTTTGACCTTGTTACCAAAGCAAGGAAATGTAATTATAAAATATTTCATTCAATCGAGAGGGAATTCAACTCACAACCATCACGTTTACAGTCGCACGCTTGTTCATCTGCGCCACGGCTGCCGAAGGCGGCCACTATGTAGGTTTTTAGATATTTTATAATTAATTCAATATCTAATTGTAATGTATATGAGACGGTAATGCACTTACACAGCACCCATATCCGTGCGCTCGCGCATCTACACTGACCAGCACTCATCACTCATACTAATACATTTACAAAAAATGTTTTGTCTTTTATATACTAGTATATGTACATCGTTATATAAACAGATAAGTTTTACACTGCAAGGAAACAAAACCGCGCCGAACATACGCGCACAACACCTTGAGGAATGTATGCAGTTACAACAAGCGTACCGACCTCTGTGTCGTTGTTCAATCGAGTAGAAACCGCAGTTATTATAATTTTATCGCTTATATGTGTATTTGGAACAGTACGTGGAATTGCAGGTTTTTCATTTACTTATTTAAAATATCCGCCATAAGTAATAATAAATAATGAATGTGTTATTATTTAATTTAGATTATAAATATTATATACAGAAAAAGTAAGGCAATTTTATCCTTATTGTATTTATGCTTTGTATATCTGTTCACGCAAAACGCCTTCACAATTTATACAGGTTGTTCATCGCTTTTTAATGAAAAAGACAAGACAAACGAGCGTACAGACCTGTTAATTGTAAGTGATACTGGGGTGCTCCAGCCCAGACATAAAGGACAGTACTGCATAGGAGGTCGAACCTGGGTCCTTTACACGGCCAATCGGTGTTTTAGCGTGAAGTACTGTCTCACTTTGCCGCTGACCCCCAGTTTCTTTGGAACAACTTGACATTGCTTTCCAGATAATCGCGTTACTGGCACTCGAAACGCTAACTAAAGCCATGCCATGCATACTGGGCGATGCTTTAAGAGGAGTATGCTCGAGACATATGAAACGACAAATGGAATTTTCTTAATGGTTGACCTGCAAATTTGTCTTCTGGGGATTGCATTGAACCAGCAATGTTAGCTAGAATAATCTAACATATCATTGATATACAGAAGAAACAGCGCAGGGGGAGGGGCAGCGTCGCACGCCGCCTGGAGTGACGCCGGCGGTCATGGGCATGTATTCTGAGCAAAACCCGACGACAATGACCTTGATAAATTCATAAATTCGCGCCCCAAGATACACTCGATCGAAGGTCTTAATCGAAAATTTGGAAACCATATTAATAAATCCGTGATCATCCAGAAAAACCAAGATCTAGCTATTGATAATGCTCTCCATCACTTTTGAGAGCAGGGAGGTTATAGCAGTAAACCTGTAGCTAAATGGATCGGAACCATCGCCTTTCTTCAGGACCGAGTGGATATGAGCGCTCTTCTAGGAGTCCGGGACTTCGCCGGTTGAGTAAGAATGCCGAAACAAACGCGTTAGCGCCGCCTAACTCATCTTTTTGGCTAGAGTCGAATACAACGGGCAATCCGAGTCTCCGTCTGAAATAACGAGGCCGGCCGGCCGTGCCGCCTCAGATGATGGACGGCACACAGGTTTTTATTTTTTTGAAAAAAAAAAACAAGGCAAACGAGCGTACGGATAACTTTTACAAATATCGATCTACTAAGGTACTCTCTCGGTGTTTTTTGTGCAACAGAAGGGAAGAGAGTATTTATTTTAATTTCCACTATCACGTCGGAAATGTAAATTAATGTTATTATTTCTCTAAAAATCTTTATTAAATACACATTACCTTAAGTAGTTTAACGGACAAAATCGCTGGTTATCACTTACAGTGATATGAAATATTCATTGCTCTGAAACAACTATATAAAAAACTATTTTTTAAAATATTTTTTAATGCAAACTGTAAGTATAGACTAAAAGAAATAAATAAAATCAACTTTACGTTGTATTTCGCACACAGCAGGGTGGTAGAGGGAACCTAATGTTAAGACACTCCGTTCCCCACGATTTTTTCGAGACATTGCGTATTGAGTGGCTGAATTCAACGCCGGGCTTTTGCCTTGGTACCAGAGCGAAGAAAGGAAAATATAAATATAAATATTTTTTTTTATTTCCTTGAGTGGGGGTCGAACTCACTTTGTGGTTCTGCGCCACGACTGGCCTCAACGTAAGACAATAAAATGTTTTAATTATTACCACGTACAGCTTATTATAACGATGTGTGTGTCGATTTGTCCAGCCCGCGATGGACTTCTGCGTGGAGCGCCTCGTGCGGGGCGAGTGGGTGCACATCTTCCCCGAGGGGCGCGTGAACGTGGACAAGGAGCTCATCCGCTTCAAGTGGGGCGTGGGGCGCCTCGTGGCCGACAGCGCCGCCGCGGGGCGCGCGCCCCTCGTGCTGCCCGTGTGGCACGAGGGGCTCGACCGCGTGCTGCCCAACGCGGAGCCCTACCGCCTGCGCGCGCGCCGCCGCGTGCACCTCACCGTGGGGGAGCCCATCGCGCTGTGCGCGCTGCTGGACGCGCTGCGCGGCGCCGGCGCGTCCGAGGAGGACACGCGCCGCGCCGTCACCGACCGCATCCAGCGCGAGCTGCTGCAGCTGCGCGAGCGCGCGCACCGCGACCGCGACCGCGACTGCGACCACTGACCGCTCCGACAGATTTTTTATATATATACACGAGGCTGTCAGGTGTGTGCGTGCGTGTGCGTGTGTGCGTGTGTGTGTACATTGCTTCTATTTAAAGTGAGCTTTGTAAGCTTTATACAGTAATATTCCTATCTCCGCACTATTTAGTCCGTCGACTTGTTACTTAATAAAATATTTAAGACGGCACGAGGTGTTGCAGGTGTTGCAGGTGTTGTGTGCAATTTAAAGCGTTTATTTATAAAAGATTTGTTCATAACGAATGGTCTTCCTTAGATTGCTTCCACTTTAACAAACTTTTTATAAGTTGCGAGTAAGAGCCGGCCGTAGCTGTCACTTGGGGACCTGTGAGAGAATGAGACGAAGTGCAGGTTGCAAGTGGTGCAGTTTTGATATGCAACGTTTTATTGCTTTAGAAAAGTCTCCTTCGCGCGTCGTCTGTGCGCTCAATATCATTGTAGCTTAAGAACTGAACTGACAGTTGTGGTTGTTAAATGGCAGCTATTTTAGAACGTTCTATTTGTACGATATACTGTCAGCAATACGTGTAGCACAAATAACTTGTACATAGTTTTATCGTTGTGTCACTGACGGCTCCGAGTCGACTGAGTGAGAGAGAGAGAGAGAGAGAGAGAGTGAGTGTGCAAGCTTGGTGTTCCTTACTTCACGCGTACTCGTGTATAGACGTCATCGGCGTCCGCTATCAAACTAGTTGTAAATTAATATTTATATAGATATTTTGATCTATTTTTACTTTTACAAAATCGTAGGTGGGTTTTATTATAATAAGAGTATTGTAACTTGTAATGGCAGGAAATCCTATAAACTTTAGTAATAGTCTATTCGGAATTGTATTTTTGAGAAATATCACCTTGTTTCGTATATTTATTATAGACGCAGGTTTAGTGAAGGGTGAGATTGTACAACGTTTTCAAATACATTTTCATAAAAAATACACGTTTGTGAATAAATTGCATTTTTGCATCATACAAATTGAGCCTCCATTTTTTATCTGATACTAACGACTCTTGTTGAAATTATTCATGTGGAAAATTCCTTGTACAATAGCATTTATACGATTTAACAGTAAAAGAGAAATGTCACTGAGGCCCCATAAATTATTATATTGTCAATATTATCAAATATTGAAATATGTTGGCAATGTGAGCTTGTATAATACGTGCAAGTTCAAGGATATTTTTACGTTGTTAGTGATTAGTAAGTACTGAATGAAACTGGGATTTGCCGCGTACTGACCTACCTCAAATAAAAAAATCTAAATGTCAACGTCAAACACAAAATGTCATGAGATGTTAAACGGAGAGTATAATGTTATATATATTTTTTTTAATGCTTGTAGATATTGCTGATATGAATTTTGTCATTTTGTATAATAATACTGTATTTAAAGAGATGTTGCATGTAAATATAATTTAAAGCACATTACCAGTTTGCGACGGTGGTGGTGGTCGCTACCTCGTGACTAAATCACCGAGAACTTGGTTTTTTTTTTTGGTAATAAAAACTTTAATTTTCATGATCGGTGTCGGGAGTGTATTTGTATATTTATTTTGTGGGCACTTACTTATCGTGGTACAGAGAGAGATATGTAGACATGATGCGTAAAATATCAAATATTAGTTAATAAGTTGAAAATCATGAACTTTTATAATGTCTTCAATTATTATCCTAGACCAGTGAATACTCACTCGGGCGACTGTAATATGCTTAAATGTTACCAACGTCCTAGTAGAGCCAGCGAAGCCCTGACAGGACAGTGGGGCTCCACTGACGGACTCAATAGAGCGTAGCTCTGTCCCTGAGGTCGGGTTTTATTTATTTTAGAAACACTTACAATTTATACTCATTGTAGGTAATATTGTAAAGCGACCTCCGGAGAGTCCCCGTTGTTGTACCGTAAGCCAAATACTTTGTGTTGTATATGTGTGTGTGTGCGTGCGTGTGTGTGTTTGTGTGTGTGACGCATGTTGCAAACGTGCTTTTTGAGACTCCATGTATTTTTCGGAAATAAATAAATGGATTTAAATATTGTTTTTCATTGTTTATTTATTTTATCTATAAAATTTTCATGTGTTCAAATCCATATTTAAACATTGATCTATGTAAGTAAAACAAATCGTCTGAATAATTATTGAACAACCAAATTTACAAGTAAATGAATTTCAATTAAATGTAAAAAAACAAGTTAATTATTTGAATAAATTATTTTTATATACATCTAAGTGTTAATTTTCATTTAATATAAACAAAAGAAAACGCAAAGAAAAAAACATCCTACAAAATGCCCTTCGCACTATTGTCAAGGTTAACAGTGAAATCCGTATTAATATTTAATCTCTATGTACATGAAATGCATAAATAAAGGTTTAAATATTTCAAACCCATACCTAAAGAATCAAGTTACCTCAACTGTTTAGATGTAGGACTTTTTTCATTTCACGATGTTTATCCATACCTGTATTTTTTGTGACGCAGTTACTAATAGATACCAAAAACGTAAACACATACTACTACAAAAATACTACTAAAGGTTAAACAACTTTGAACTTTGCCGTCAATACCTACCATTCGATTTCGCAATGAGGCGTGTGCGGCGGTTTCCCTTTGATAGGTTTATGTGTGCGTGCGTCGTCCTTGACAAATGGAGTTTTATTATAAGACGATAATTTTATTATTTATTTTGTTTATAGTTTTTTTAGAAATCACTTTTAAATTTTTTTGGAAAAAATATATTTTAAATTATGATCACGCGCATCTGCGAAAATACTGAAATGATTTACCTAAAACTTCCACCAATAGCTTTGTTTCTCCTTAGCTTAACATTTTAAGTTTGGTACATTTAAATCGGTTCATTAAAAAAAATGTTATCGTCATTTGAATGAACTCAAGGCATTAGTTTGCCTGCGAATGTTTTATAGCAATCTGTACTTATACTAACTGGAGAAGCCAAAAGCTTGCTTGCTATATAACTTTCCTGGCTTTAAAGCTTTGAAGCCTTTGGCTTCTCCAGTTTCACATCATTGATCATCATTGATCATGACTTTGAATTTAAATAAAAAATTGACAATGGTTTAACCAGCTCTGATCAAGAAGTTGCATTTGTATTTGAAAAATTCTTTGCTGATATTCCAGTCTCAACAACCGTCACAACCGTCGCTGAAACATTACTTAAGAAGAGCGGGCACAAATGTAATGAATCCAAGAGGCATTATAATTGTTGTATAGATTATGTTCCTGATCTAACAAAGTTTAGTAAAGTTATGACTTTGACGTCTACGTCGCTTGGTAAGATTTTTAAAAAAAATATCTTGATTTCGAATCAAATATAATACTTATTTGGTTTAGAGTATTATCACTTAATCTTATGTACGATAAACAATATGGGTTTACTAATTTTGTTAAGGGTATAAGGAATGGGAGGGGTCGTAGGATGCTCTTGGCATATTTTGTGATTTATGCAAAGCCTTTGATTGCGTACAGCACTCAACAATGGTCATGAAGCTACACCACTACGGCATAAGAGGACGTGCACTCAGTCTTCTGAGTCAGTCTCTTATTTAGCTGACAAGAGTTCAGAGGAAATCTGTGAATGGCAAAAATGGCGGAGGTCTATTCTTGGACCTTTTTTCCTTTGTCTTTATCCTTAGTTGAAAACAACCATGAGTTAGTATTGTTGTTTCCTGATGACACTTCATTGATATTCAAAATAAAAAGTCGATAAATCGTATATGACGACGTAAACAATGCCCTCTCGAAAGCAGAACAATGGTTCAGTATTAATGATTTATGATTTTTAGAACACCTAACTTTGTTAAAGCGGATGTACTCTTGAATGGTGAACCAGTGGATCCTGTCGATTTTACGATATTTCTCGGTACCGCCATAAATTCGAAATTACAGTGAGGACGAGACCAGTCGTTCCATTTCTTCACTCTGGTGTCGAGGCAAAGCGCGGCGTTGAGTTCTGCCACTCAACACGCAATGCCTCCAGAATTTGGCAGAATGTGGGTATCGGAGTGTCTTAACACTAGGTACCCTCTGTCTACCCTGCTGTGTGCGGGATACAGCGTGAAGCTGATTTATTTATTTACCTCATATTGATAGATTTAAAAAAAAATGGTGATCTTCATAATATTAACACCGCTCTACTGGCACGCTCGGAACGCCATAATCAAAGAACCATACCAATATTAACACCAGAAATAAGTTTAAACTAAGTAAAAGATTTACACTCGTAACTCGACTATCCTCGATCCGTACCTAATTCATTTATGGGACAATGTATTCTCTTTCACAACAGGATCCTGAAGGGAGTTTAAAATGAGTAAGGCCGTCGCAGCTTGATATTCAATTTGTGTGATAATTATTGTTTCGCAAAAATATTCAGTGACACAATTTATTGATAGTTATATTATATTGAAACTAATGAATAACTCAACGATGAGATGAAACATTTAGATAACAATGAATCCAGCCAGATATACGGAGGAGAGTGAAGGGTCGAGGCAAGTGATCAGTGAGGAGTAATGTAAATTCAGAATTTTATTCAATTTCAAAAAATATCGTTCAATATTTACAATCGAATTCGTCGCGGAGCAGGTCAGTTGAGCGCCAGCACGGAGGAGGCGCCGAAGGGCGGGCGGTACACCACGCGCAGCTCGCGGAACACGCTCGCCGGCGCCGCCACGTTGGCCAGGTACAGGCGCCCCAGCGCCGCCGGGAGCGCCGCCGGGAGCCCCGCCACCAGCGCCGCGCGCGCGCCCAGCCCCCACGCCGCCCAGCCCGCGCCCGGCGGCTCCAGCGCCACCAGCGCCGCGCGCGCGCCCGCCGCCCAGCGCAGCGCCGCGCCGTAGCGCTCCTGCGCGTCGTCCTGCAGCGGGTCGTACAGCGCCACCAGCACCACGTCGGCGGCCGGCAGCGCGTCGGCGCGGCGCAGCGCCGCCTCGCCGCCCAGCTCGTACAGGCGCACCTCGCGCCGCAGCGCCTCGTCCTCCAGCGCGCCCTCGCCGCCCGCCAGCAGCACGAGCGCGCGCACGCCGTGCGCGGCCAGCACGCGCGCCGCCGCCACGCCGCACGCGCCGGCGCCGTGGCGGCCCGCCAGCACCACGGCCACGGGCGCCTGGTGCGCGTTGCGCGGCTCCAGGCGCCGCACGCCGCCCGCCAGGCGCAGCGCCACGTCGGCGGCGGCGCGCGCCAGCAGCGTGCGCGCGGCGTCCAGCGCGCCGAGGCGGGCCAGCGCGCGCCAGAAGGCGCGGCGCAGCGCGGGCGCGGCGGAGGGCACGCGGCGGCCGTCGTCGGCGCTGAACACCACGGGGCCGGCCAGCTCGGCGGGCAGGCGGATGGCGGGCGGCGGCGGCGCGGCGCCGAGCACGTTCTCGTCGTGGCGGAAGGACGCCTCGTCGGCGGCGCGCACGACGTCGGGGCGCGCGGCGTGCGCGGCGCGCATCTCCTCCCAGAGCGCGCGCTTGTCGAAGAGCGCGAGGTTGCCCTCGAAGTCGAAGTCGTCGAGCAGCGCGGGCGAGGCGGCGTCCCCGAAGCAGGCCTCGTTGCGGCGCCGCGCGCGCTCGTGCGGGGGCCCGCGCGCCTTCGGGGTGGAGCCCGCGTTGCCGTAGCTGCCTGCTCGTCGCGACCACCCAAAATATTATTATACGACCGTTCAAAACTATATAAAATTATTTCATAACTCGCATACAAAAAAACAAGAATTTCTTCAACTTCTCCATCCTAAAACCATTACGCCAAATCAATCAGTTTTATGGCCATTCGAAAGATCACTCTGTCTAGGTTTAATTTTCAATCTAATCGAGATTTACACTGTATCCCTGGCGGAGTAGTCAGAGAGAATAAAGGACTGAACACTACAATCTCTGCTTATCTCTTTCGCTTGGTCCATTGTCATCAACCTCTTCATATAGACCCTCTGGGGGTCCACGTGCTTATTGCATAACCTTCTTCCAATATCTTTGGTAATGTCTTTTTGAAGGTCAACCGAGGTCTCCCTCTACTGCTCATACCGCTTACTTTTAAACTTACTTCATAAACCTTTTTTACCATTCTTTCTGTTCATTCATTCGACGTGCCCAAACCAGCTGAGCACGTTCTTCTTCAAACTTACCGTGACAACCTCGCTCCATGTCCATCTCGTTTCTTCGACCTCTACTGAACATACTTCAGAAATATACCAATTAATTCACTTATCCTAATATTTTACCATTTACACTGACCTTACATTTCATCCTTTTTTCAGTTCTTTCAAATACCAGAATCTTTGTCTTATTCGCAATAAGGCTTAGACCATTATTTTCACACCTTTCGCTCAGAGTGGTGACTAATGCCTGCAACTCGCATTTTGATGATGCAATAAGCACTGCATATTCTGTGTACAGCAGGCAATTTACACTCAAGTCACCTACTTTCACTCCCATGTCACTTTATTTCACTCCTAGGAGACAACTATACAAATACAAATTGAACAACCAAGCTGACATGGCGCATCCTTATTTAACACCCGAATGTCCGACCCGGCGTCCTCCAAGGCTGCGTGCTATCCTTTACGCTGTTTCTTCTGCATATCAATGACATGTTAGAAGACAGTAAGCGCTGTTAACTCTGGCCGCGCAAGACTTTCTCGGTTAAACGTCAAGCAGTAATAAACTTGAGATCTGGCACCCATTATTTTTCCAATGCCTTATGCGGTTTTCTTTCAAATGATGTGGGATTCACATAAAAACCATGAGTGATTTTCTCCAAAAATGCCTTACGAAAAAAAATTATTAAAGGTGATTGCGGCAGGATTCTTCTAGGCAACCCTAGTGTAATCTATTCTGCTATCATGTATCATTCTTATATCTAAGTTTCATTAGAAAAACAGATCCCTGCAGATTTAAGCAACGAAATCTCGACTTACAAATAAACAACACTACCTCAAACACCTTTTCAGCCACACTCTCTGGCACGGCATTCGGGTCATACCCTTTCACTTCGTCTCAGTCACACAAACAACATCCAAATCTTTGTCATCCATCACATCTAATAATTACTAAATCTAATTTTTTTTTTTTTCGTTTCCTCCTCTTTCTTTAAATCTAAATAGATATTTCATTTTCCCAAGTGGGGATCTAACCCACAACAAGTTGATTTTACAGTCACACTTTGTGCTGCTGCACCACTACTGCTCTCAGATGTGATATCATCATACTTTAATAAAAGGTTCTTATATTTTTACAATGTTGTTTATATCATTGGTGTGTCTAATAAACAAAATTACTAGTTGAAAAATACTTCAAATATTACCTGAATGATGTGTGTTTTTGTTACTTCTTGCTCCTTGTATGTCAATAGGCTTGCTCCGCACAGGTGCTGAGGCAGCATTTCGAGAAGTTGCGGCTTTATTATTACTTGTGCTGCTAGCTGGTGGAGTTGCTGCAATATTTTACATTGAAATACATTATTTGAACTTTTTTGTTAGTTTACAACCAGAAGAAGAAATATTTCTTAAATAATTGGCTTGTACGTCAAACCAATTATTTCTTTAGAAATATTTATTAAATCAAGTCAACCAAAACTTACAATAAGTAAAAAGTTTTCATTTTATATTTTTTAAGCTTACCCACTGTATGAAACCAAAAAAAAAATGTAATAAGAAACTGGGGAACCTAGTGTTTATAAACCAACACTGTTAAAACACTTCCATTTTCCACATTTTACCACATTCTTGAGGCATTATGTATTGAGTGGTGGAATTTAAGCCACATTTTGTCTCGTTAACAGAATGACAAGTTGAAAATATTAAATATTAAATTAAATTCCTCTTCCTCTGACTGGGAATGGAACTCACAAACTTTGCGACAACGGGTTCATTATATTTGGAAATAATAAATATTTCTAACTTTGTCTACAGCAGTTCTAAAATATCAAGTTCAAGCAAGTCACCAATATGCACTAAAGGAATATAATTTAAAATATTTACCCGAATGGGAGGGATTTGCTTGTAGGTTTTCGCATACAGTTGCCCTTTGAGCTTTTTTATTACTTTTTGTGACTGCTACTGTACTATGAGTCTGCTCTGACGGCTCTGGACGCGCCTCCTCTATTATCTTTAGATCTTTTATATCAGTAGCGCTACGGAAATGTGTGTGTAAAATAAAAAATATATAAACATACAAAATAAGATATGTATTTACTGTCAAAACTTACTTTAAGGTAACTTGAGATTTTGGATATGGAAAACCATTGCGAAATGCTTTAGTCAGTGTGATCGTGTTCCCATCGGCCTCCAGGATCGTGCCCTGGTAGCAGCCCAGCGGCTCCCCGCAGTTCACAGACACGGCGTAGCCAATCCATTTAGACATTATAATAACCTTACATCAATACAGTCTTTTTAAATATGAAATAGCATCAATAAACAAAATATTTTTTTTCTTAACAATACAACTCTCCCTTAAAAATTGTAATTCATTTTAAAAATATAAAAATGTGTTTAACATAATTCAACGTGAGCGACATACATTGTAATTGCTTTTGACATTTAAAACGTCAAAAAAAATTTTTTTTTCGCTTGGTTTTGACATATCCAGTGAAATATATAAAAATGTACAGAATATAGTGATTTTATATACTTTTAATTTATAAGATTTATAACTCTGTGTGATATTTTTTAAAGATGCAGGTTGGAACAGTTGCTTCAAAATTTGCATAATATTGACATAAATAAAATAGCGATAGACATACAATAGGAACGAAAAATAAAGATAAGCTTGTTACACCAAGTTTTGGCCTTCAAAAAGTTAATATGTCTTTTATGGGTCTGAGTATACGCGTATATAACAAAATTCTGCACTGTATTCTAAGTTGCCACTACTATAATTTTACAAAGAATATTTATAGGATAAAGAGGTATGGAATTAATGTCTTTTGAATGTGATGCAGGATAGTTGACAGTTAATGTAATAATGAAATACCATTAACATTGCAACTATTGAGTTTCTTGCCGGCCCTTCTCAGCAGAACTGCCTTCTGAACCGGTGGTAACTTTTTTTTATGTACATTCGACGATTAAAAAGAGTTTATTTATGTTTGACCCAACGTTTATACGAACCAGCCATTATGAAGAAAATTTTGTTTAATAATAAAAAAGAATAAAATATTAGTTTCACTAACGAAAATCATTGAATTTTACTCATATTTATTTTTTCCCGGTTGCGTGTCAGATCACCCCAGTATACTTATAATTGACAAAATCATATATAGTATCCAATTTGAAAATGAAACTTCAAAATGAAATATTTGACAGCTGTCAACAGGCGTAAGTTGACGCATGTGGTATATAACGCATTGCAGGGACGACTGGCGGCGGCGGGCGCGAGTGCTGTCAGCTGTCAGTTTCAATTATATGTTTCTTCAATGATCTCTAGTGAGAGTGACGAAGTACCGCATACATTGTGTTTTAATTATCTAAATAACCGTGAAATACAACCCTGTAAAATACGTATTAATTTTAACAAAGAACATAAAGGTTATGTAAATACCTAAAATGCATATCACAAACAGGAACAACAAATATACAAAAAAAATGGTACGTTTTGTGTCTTAATTCTGTTTTATTCAGCAAGTATTAGATGTTTGTATATGCTTTGAATATACATACATGAGAAATATGATAGTAATATAGATGTACATGTTATTTTAATCAATTTAATTATTTAACGTTATTCAAATGTAATTGTCGATTGACTTATTACTATGTAATTTTCTTAAAAAAATATTATTTGTAAAATATTTGTAAAATTATATTAATAAATATTTAAATTATTATTACGCTCTGGTATCTAGACAAAGTGCAGCGCTGAGTACCGCCACTCAACATGCAAATTTTTCAGAATACGGCGGAAAGTGGAGAACGGAGTGTTTCAACATTAATTTCCGTCTGCCTACTCTGGTGTGTGCGGGATACAGCGTGAATTTTTTTTTAACTTTGGAAACTACAAGAAGTTTACTTCTGTACGTTATACGTAGCACTACATTTGTATCTTATATTTATTTGTTCCTACTGCAACCGCCTTGTATCGTGTATGACTATGCGGTGCATTTATTTTTACCTTTTAAATTCCTAGATATACGCGCATACTTTAAGTCCAGACACTTGATTAGTAGGACTAAGATTAGGCGCGAGCTATAAACAGTCCATCGCGCAGGGTTTCCTATATTATAATAGAGGAATGCCGATGACCTAAGTTTAATTTACTGCTATAATAAAATTGGCAAAATAAATAATAATCTATAATTTTTACGAAAGTTCGCATGTCGCGTTCAGTGCTATAGTAAAAAGCGGTTGTGTTTAATATTATTATCGCAAAGCATGACATAATTTAAAGTATCGGTGCCTAATGTCTTACTTACTATTTACGAATAATATGTCAAACAAATGAAGCACGCATCTAATAAAATGTAAAATTGAAAAAAATAGTTAACGTAATTAGTACAACTTTTGTACTAATTGTATTAAATACCTTAGTACTTAATAGTACCTAATGATGATCAGATGAGACCGTTTGTGCTCTTGAAACCTAAAGACGTTTCAACTAGGGGTCGTAATATCAGATCATTCAAACAAAACGGGTATTTTCGATACTGACTTCAGAAAAATCCCGGTATCCCGTAATTTTTTCGATGTTTTTGGGATTTGACATAATTAGTAATTTCAAGCCTCTACTTATTTGTAGAGTTAATTTAGGTGGGCATTTTCTGGGAAATAGTGTAACGTTTATTAATAAACATTAAAGACAGAGAGAGAGAGAGAGAAATATTTTTTTCACCGATTCGTACAACATTGACACTGTTATCCCTGTGCGATCTGGCAAATATTCTAAGAAAATGTATGGTGTCGATGGTACAACAGATGTACGGCGAGGAGGTGAAGGAGAACGTGTACTCGGACGGGGTGGTGTCGCTGTGGTGGCTGGTGGCGGCGCTGGCGGCGTGCGGCGGCGCGCTGGCGGCCGCTCTGGCCGTGGACGCGCGCCTTCCCGCGCCTCTGGGCCGCCGCGCGCCCCCCGACCGCTTCAGCGCCGCGCTCGCGCACGACCACCTCGTCAACCTCACGTCCATAGGGCCCAGGGTGAGTGGCACCGCACCTCCTATAACACCACTAGTGCGCGACCTACCATCACCGGTGCTAGCTGTGTGTGGCGTGTGACAGGTGGCGGGCAGCTACGAGAACGAGGTGGTGGCAGTGCGCGTGCTGGTGGAGGCCGTGAAGAACATCGCGGCGCAGGCCTCGCCGCACAACCGCATCGACTACGACGTGTTCACGGCCAGCGGGAACTTCTCAATTACCTTTTTGGATGGTCAGTAATCAGTACGTACAGGTACTTACGACGCGATTTTTGCTGTCTATTGAGTGGCGGAACTCAACGCCGCGCTTGATCATGTTATCCAAGGAAATAAATGAAAATAATGAATGGTCTTAGTGGATTCATAACCGTCACGTGTACAGTCTGACGCTGTGCCGTTGCGCAACGACGGTCTCAATTATTACTACACACCTAATTTAAATAGTATGTACATAAATGTTTTATATTTTGATGTAAGGCAAAAACATTTAAGATTCACACCTGTGAATAATGAGACCTTTAAATTTTAGGTAAAATAATACATATTTTGCTTGTTTCCTAGTTACATAGAAACAAATATTGAAACCGGTTTTTATCCTTACTTCAGTGAACGCTTGAACTTGAGACCATCTACTCTTACAACTGAACTTGCAAACACATACAAACATGTGTGATTACAATAACACGCTGTTTATAATTTTTCACTCAGTAAACGTCACAGCAAAAAATATATAAAAAATCTAAATGGATAATATAATTTTATATTGCCGTCGATTCTACGTGTCACGGAACTGTGGAATGGCCTATCCGCGGCAGAGTTTCTAGGTCGATATGACATGGTTATCTTCATAAAGCACGTCTATCTCCATCTTAAAAGCCGGCAAAACAACTGTAGCTTCTCTGGTGTTCGCATCGCGGCATCGTGGGCGGCGATGATCACTTACTAGGTGACCTGAACTCTCATTCGCCTTCCCTTTTCCAAAAAAATAGACTGGTCCGACGACCGGATCTGTCGGCCAACTAGGGCATAATATATTTTTTTTATATAAAATGCGCGAACGTTTTTTGATATACTGATCACTCGATCAGTTGACTTCTTAGTGTCACCAGTTTGCAGTAAAATAAAAGAATTTATAATTTTTAAGTCATCTAAATTATAAAATCTTAAAAATAATAAATATTTTTGTTACAAATTCAAAGTACGTTTTACTTTATGAACTTTTTAGTTCGTTTGTTCGTTGTTTGAAGCCGGTTATTTTTGTTAAAAATTAATTTATTTTACGATTTCAAATGATGGGTAGAAGTTAAAAGAATGCTAAGACGAGTAGGTAGTAGTTGTCCTATGTAATACCTCAATCTTAATTAAGTATAATTTTTGTGCAAATTGACATTCACAAGAACATATATAAAAATTTTCAAGCGAAATTAAAAACCTCTCCCTTTTTTGAAGTCGGTTAAAAATGAGAACAACTTTGAAGTTGATTGTAAAGGACGACGATGAGGAATCTTACTTCTGACAGTAAGTTTAACAATGTTTTTCGTTGTAACTATTACAGTATAATTATATTTTTACCAAAAATAACTTGTTCAATATCGACCGGTTCCACAATCGGAACCTCAAACTCTCCCTGAAGCGTATTCTCTACTCAAAGAATCAACAACATCGGTTGGGGTGATATTAAGTTATTCGTCCATTTGTGCGCTCATCACTGACGCAAATTTAAGACTTGTATTATTGATTGAGATGTGACGACTTATGTTATAAGTATCATAATAGAAATCATTGTCAGAAATGGACCAAAAATATGGAACCACACGAGAAGCACTTTTCAAATAAAAAAACATCAAAATCAGTTCACTTAGTCAAAAACTCGGAGATAACAGACATAAAAAGAAAACAGTCTTACTTAAAAAGAATAAAAAAGTACATTATTTGTTATATATTTTTTACTGATGCTATTGTTTCTGTATGTGCTTGTAAGTTCAGAATTAGCGTCATACAAATATTAATATTTTTAACAGGATATTCCTTTACAAATCTTATATTGTAAGTAAATTTCTACATAGCGATTGATCTTTGTCTTCCACTTTTTTTGTCTTGTTTATTTTTTTATTTAATCACTACTAAACGCCACAAACCATAATCGTCCGTGCCGTGGTTTGCGTGACGTGAAGTAGAGTTAATTAATCTCTCAGTACCGGACTATATACGTAGTTTGGGGGGCAAGAATTGCTTTCATCAATGTGAAATTGATGTTACGGTGTTTGAAGGACTGGAGGAGCCGTTTCAAAAGTAATCCCGCAGGTATGAGCAACCTGTACCGCGACGTGCAGAGCGTGGTGGTGCGCGCGCGCGGCGCCGGCGCGGGCCCGGCGCGCCGCCCCGCCGCGCTGCTGCTCAACTGCCACTTCGACACCGTGCCCGACAGCCCCGGTGAGCTTTTTCTGAACCTCACACTTAGCTTAGCCGGAGCCCTATCATTTGATACCTCACTGGAACGGGCAGCTTCAATACCAAAATTTTGCCTCCCTTTTAAGGTTATTTATTTTAGGATTTAACCACAAATGTATAGTTTTTCTGAACTAGTACTACCTGTAGATGCTAGCTGTCAAATTTCATAATTCTAGGTTAACCGGAATTACCCTATTCATTTTGATTCTCTTTATAGCCTTGAAATAAGCGTTTTTGCGATAGAAACCATATTTATTTTTATAAACAAATGTAGAAATACATTTTTTTTTCAAGAAATCGTGGGCCCGTAGATATAGTTCAACTCGATATTCGATGCTCGTAAACTTAAGTTTGTCAACTTTTTAAAAGTTGACAAACTTAAGTTTACGAGCATCTACACTAATTTTATATAAAATAATCCGCAAATAAAAGCTTATAATGTTTTTTTTTCTATGAAATAATTACTAGTAAAACAAAAACAACACAAAAAAGAGAAACTTTTTGTTTATAATTTATTTATTTGCAAGTTCTCACTTTGTGCCCGTGTTCTAAGTACCACATATGGTTCGTTTTCGCGGCGACTTTCAAATAAAATGCAGTTTAATTGATGCATAGGGATGCGTATCTTTTGGCTGTGTTAATTTTACCTTTATACCTCCGTGCGATCTCGAGATAAATTTCTCTCGACCTCGATAAGGTTATTAAAAAAATTATTTAAATTAATTAATTATTATTTTATGTTATTTTACAATATCTCTACATAAAGTATATTCTCCCAGGTATTTCCCCTATATAGTTGATATTCCCCCGGAAATAATCCCGGCCCTGCTTTATATTTGTCGTTCTGTAAAGTTATAAACTGTGGCAACCATCTTCTGGCTACGCCAAGTATTTTGGACGGTTCACAATCTGCCACAATCTGCTGTGGAATGGGGCGGATGTATGTCATTTCTTTTACTACTTTTATTACTTACTATGTCACACGTGGAACCTACAAAATATTCAATATTACAAATGCATTCACACAGTATTCAAAATACATCTAGTACTCACATTAAATTAGACTTTTTGACCAATTTATTACGTATCTAATCAAAAAGTAATGCTTTGGCCCCGTTTCCAGCGATAATTATATATATTTTAGAACAACTTGTACTAGATTTATAGAGAGACTAATTGCAATTAAACCTTATTTCTCAATTACCAGTGATAAATAAAATGACGCGCCGAGGTTGCCCGCGGCCGGCCTCAAGGTTGCTGCGATTTTCACGATCACTTAAAATTTGCTAATACACGCGTTTTATAATATAGCACTGTATACGTTATTTAAGTTAACATTTTAGAACGACGCGCTTTGTATTTCTTTATAATATGTCATTTTACGTCGTAGGTATATTATGTAAAAAATATTTAAATTAATAAAATTTATAGCTGTTGCTTATTTTCAATTTCCTCAATCTGTAAACAAAACAAGACGGAGCGTTAAATTTCGCCATTGAAAGAACCAGACAAGGTCTTCTCCCGGTCTTGAGCTTTTTTAAAAATTTTATAATAATAATATTTTAAAAAGAATAAAGAAAGCAAAAACATATTTTTAAAATTTCTTGTCTATCTGTCTGTATGTATGATCACGTTAATCTCCGAAAGTACTGAACCGATTTACTTAAAACCTTTTTCCTTCCACTCTCACTCGTGAAAATGAAATATTTATTAACATTTATATTTTAATTTCTTCGCTCTGGTGCCGAGGCAAAGCGCGGCGTTCAGTTCCGCCACTCAACATGCAATGATTCAAGAACTCGGCGAAAAGTGGGGAACGAAGTGTAACACAAGGTTCCCTCTGCCTACCCTGCTGTGTGCAGGATACGTGTGAAGCTGATTTTTTTTTTATTTAATGTATTTTGCTTTTTTTTATGAAAGTCATAGACCTCTGTGACTTTCATAAAAAAAAAGCAGTAGTGTAAATAGAAATAAGAAACATAAAATAGATATTTAGTATCGATTAAATCACTAAGTTGCTCCTTTACTACTTGGCACAATTCACAGTCGCAAGTAAGTCTATCAACTATCGGTGTCAATGATTTGTCCCAAAACGTTTTTTCAACAACAACATACAAATCGATGAAATTTTTTAGAAAACGTATAAAGATAAGAACGTATTTGAATCAAATATTTTCTCTATTTTTAAAGTGTTAGTTAAAAATACTTAGAAAAAATAAATACTTTTTAGAAAACATAAAAGTTTGATGAATGAAGGATTTTGAACTTATTAGGTATTCTTAAATAATTTGTATTAAGTAGAAATGCAGAACTTCTTCCAATATTGGCATCCGCTGTCCGCGTAATTTGCCCTGAGCCAGTAAAGCATTAGTGGGCGCGCAGGCGCGAGCGACGACGCGGCGGGCTGCGCCGTGGCGCTGGAGACGCTGCGCGCGCTCGTGGCGGCGCCGCGCCCGCTGCCGCGCCCGCTGCTGCTGCTGCTCAACGGCGCCGAGGAGAACATCATGCAGGCCTCGCACGCCTTCGTCACGCAGCACCCGTGAGGCCCCCGCTTCAGGCGACTTTCTCTTACTATTCATTTTATTCTGTAACAAAATCTGTCTACCTTGATAACGTACTTTTTTATTTTTTTAATGCATTTTTTTCATTTAAAATTTTTTGTAAAAATGTCCCAAATTTCAAAATTTTACATACCAATGAAAAATTTTCATCCAAAATACGTCCAGTAAAATATTTGGGATTTGCGTACATAAAGAACTATAACTACACAGAACAATAATTTTTTATAACAAATACCCATATTTTCGTTTGACTTAATTAATATTTGAAAAAGACATGACATAGCTGTGGTGTGGTGTGGTGCGGCAGGTGGGCCAAGACGGTGCGCGCGTTCATCAACATGGAGGCGTGCGGCGCGGGCGGGCGCGAGGTGGTGTTCCAGGCGGGCCCGCGCGCGCGCGCGCTGCTCGCCGCCTACGCCGCCGCCGCGCCGCACCCCTACGCCTCCTCGCTGGCGCAGGAGCTGTTCCAGAGCGGCCTCATCCCCGCCGACACCGACTTCCGCGTGTTCCGCGACTTCGGCGGCCTCTCCGGCCTCGACCTCGCCTGGAGCGCCGACGGCTACGTGTACCACACGCGCCTCGACGACGCCTCGCGCGTGCCGCCCGCCGTGCTGCAGCGCACCGGCGACAACGTGCTGGCCACGGCGCGCGCGCTGCTCGCCGCCGACGACGACCGCGCCGGCGAGCCCGACGAGCCGCCCGTGTACTTCGACGTGCTGGGCGCGTTCGTGGTCACGCTGGACGCGCGGCGCGCGGCGCTCGCGGCGTTGGCGGCGCTGGCGGCGGTGGCGGCGGCGCTGCGGCGCTCGGCGGGCGAGGCGGCGCGCGGCCTGCACGTGGCGCGGCGCGCGTGGGCCGGCGTGGTGCTGCGCGCGGCGCTGGGCGCGACGCTGGCGACGGCAGCGGGCGGCGCGGCGGCGCTCTGCTCCGCGCTGGTGCTGCACGCGTGCGGCGCGCGTCTGTCCTTCTACGCGCGCCCGTGGCTGCTGCTGCCGCTCTACGCGTTACCTGGTTCGGTTACCACACTTAATATTTCAGCCATCTACCTCGGCAGAATATTGTTTAATGATTTAATTTATTTTTTTCTCTGAACTTTTACGATTTTTTACGATCGATGGTCGAGGAGCTTCCAGGTTTTGATGTGAAAATTCGACTCTAAATTTAGACACCTCGTATGGCCGCGCCAGCTTGCAATCCGATCTAGGTCCATTCCCTTAAACGTTCGCATGACTATAACTTGACTTCAAGTACGCTGTTCCGCTAAATCAATCATACTTTCTCTTCCGTCCCCTCCCATGTATACAATATATGAATTTGTTTATGGTCAAACGTCGTGTTTGTCACAAAAAAATCCTCTCTTTATAAAATTCCAATATGAGCTTTCCTATCTTATCTCCCTATCTCTCGTCACCATACTGGTCTCGGATCCGCTTCACGCCGATCCGTCCCACCCGTTTTAATCATCACATATTCTTCGAAAAGGCTTCGCTCATCCTAAACTCAGTTGATTAGAAACACAATTCGTCAGGAGCCATTACTGTATTAGCCATGTCGTCCCCGCAGCGGTGGTGGGCGCGTGGGCGGACGCGCGCTACACGTGGCGCGCGTGGGCGGCGCGCGGCGGGCCGGCGGCGCTGGCGCGTGGCTGGTGGGCGTGGCGCGCCTGGCGCGACGCGCACGCGCTGTGCGCCGCGCTGCTGCTGGCCGCCGGCGCCGTGCTGCGCCTGCGCTCCGCCTTCCTGCCCGCGCTGTGGACGCTGCCCGCGCTGTCGGCCGCGCTGCCGCCGCGCGCCGCGCCCGCCGCCGCCGCCGCGCTGGCCGCGCTGCCGGCGCTGCAGACCGCCTACTTGGCGCTGGGCTCCGTGCACATGTTCGCGCCCATCATGGGCCGCGCCGGCACCGCGCCGCTGCCGCCCGACGCGCTCATGGCGCTGCTGGTGTCGCAGCTGGCGCTGGCGGCCTGCAGCTGGGCGCTGCCGCTGGTGGTGGCGGCGCGCCGCCCCGCGCCGCTGCTGTGGGCGGGCGCGGCGTTGGCGGCGCTCACGGCCGCGCTGGTGCTGGCCACGCCGCTGGGCGAGCCCTACAGCGCGGGGCGGCCGCAGCGCGTCATGGTGTTCCACACGCGGCGCACGGTGCACCGCTCGCGCGCGCTGGAGGCGGAGCCGCACGTGCCGGCCGACGACGCCGACGTGGCGCACGAGGACTTCTACTGGATCCCGGAGCTGGACGTGAACACGCCGCACTCGCTGGACGCGCACGTGGCCGGCATGCGGGCGGCGCGCGCCACCTCGGCGGAGGACTGCGCGCGCTGGGCGTACTGCGGCGCGCCCTACTTCCTGCCCGTGCTGTCGCTGGTGTCGCGCGGGCACGCGCTGCCCGCGCCCGGCCCGCCCGCCGTGGCGCTGCGGGTGAGCGCGCGCCTGCTGCCGGCGGGGGAGGGGGCGCGGGACGGGGACGGGGACGGGGAGGCGCGCACGCTGGCGCTGCGCGTGTCGGCGGCGGGCGCGGCGCACGCGGTGCTGGTGCTGGCGGCGGCGCGGGGCGCGCGCGTGGCGCACTGCGCGGGGCTGGGCGCGCCGCAGGAGGGCCCGGCGTGGGGCGCGCGCCGCACGTACTTCCTGGCGCTGCACGCGGCGCGGCCCGAGCGCGCGCAGCCCTGGCTGCTGGAGTGCCGCGTGGAGCGCGCGGGGGGCGCGGAGGGGGGCTGGGTGCAGGTGTCGGCGGCGGCGCACGGCATGGCGGGGGGCCCCGCGGGGCTGGCGGGGGCCCACGCGGCGCTGCTGGGGGCCCTGCCGGCGCACGCGGCGGGCACGGGCTGGGGCGTGGACCTGCACATCATGGAGCTCTAGCAGCGCCGCTGGTGCTGGCGGCCGAAGCCGGTACTGGACGTCTATAATGCGCCTGTGCATGAGTACTGACCGAGCATAGTGAACATGTCTCCATACAATAACGAACAAAACGCGACGGCATAGTGACGAATAGTATTTACTAAAGCGACTTAGTGGTTACCAATACATAACGAGGGTTGATCGAGAAGTAATGATAAACTAAGTAACATACAGTGTTTAGAGTTTATAATATATTTATTATTCTACATAGTCTCTTAACAAGTCAATACATTTAGTCCTTTTTTTATCTAAACCTTGGATTCCTTTTAAAAAAAACTTTATCTTGACTTTCCCAAGATGCCTCCACAGCAGTCATCACTTTGCTATTGTCTTAAAAGTTTGTGCCTCTAAGGTGTTCCTTAAGCCGAGGAAAGAGGTAGAGGTCGCTGGTGGCTAGGTCTGAAGACGGACCCACCCTATTAATGGAGTGGGTGTTCAAGCAGAATCCCGTTTCTTGAATCGCAGCCATCGCAACTGCGGCTTTGTAAGGTGGAGCGTTGTCTTGGTGAAACAGCACGCCAGCTCGCAGTTCGTTGCGTCTTTTCTCCTTGATGGCCTCCCGCAACCTTCTTATTTGGCCTGCATAATAAGAGCCCGCAATAGTGGCTCCACTTTCCAGGTATTTCAACAGTTCCTTCAGTGTCCTAAGAAAGAGATACCATAACCTTTCCAGCCGACCTTGACGCTTTGAATTTCTTCGACGTCGGTGAGGAGCCACCTCCAAGCCATCGATTGTTATTTTGTTTCAGAATCAAAGTGATGGATTCAGGTCCCGTCCATGTTCACGAAACGTGACAAAAAAAATGTTAATCTGCTTGGAACTTTTCAAGATTCGCTCTCAAAATGTCTGTGACCTTAGCTACTTGCCTGATGGTCACTCTTCGGTCTGCCAATACAACATCTTCAACTTTTTTAACGTTGTCTTCAGTGAAGAACGTGCATGTCCTTCGCGAACTTCATCTTCAGTAGATGTTCTACCAAACTTAGCTTACACTTTACACTTTTACTGTGTCCCTGAGGAAATACAAGTACTACGTGGCTGCCTGTGAGGAGTCGACGGCTGTAAGGGCGCCCCCTGCGGGGCTCAAACCTCGGCTTGCAGCAATCGATCGGACTGGGAAATGCACCTCCCGGAAATCGTGGTCTGTTTATATGATTTTTATTGGCTGAAGTAGTGGGTATATAAGCAAGTAAAAATATTATTTTTGGATTTTTATGTAAACTGGCAATAACCGATTATCATTACTTTTGGATTAGCCCTCGCATGTTTATGATGTTTGATGAAACTCAAACATCTTTATCAAAATTAGCAAACACTATCATTATTTATAAATAATATTACTACTTCGGTTAATTTAAATTCACAACTATTTCCTTGATTTAAACACGTCTCAACCGTGCCATTATGACGTGAGCCTAATTTTTTGTACGTAAAATATATTATTTAAGTTATAGAAATAGCACAAAAACTGCTAATAGTAGGCGAGACTCACTGGCCGATAGTGGATACTGGGTCCCTATTCCATTTTAATAATAAAATTGTTGTCACCAAATAATCATACGTAGAATTCTCTTTAAAAGACTATTTATTAAGCACAATTTATCACTCACATAAAAGCAATAAAGTGCCTGTAATAAAATTGTTATATAATATTTATAAAAAATATTTATAAGTAGAAAAAATCAATTTTTTTACATTTACATGATATAATGTAAAGCTTAAGTAGGTAATCGTCGGCCTCCAGTCGCACTTCGTATAGTAACGAACTGTCAAATAAATAATGCTTATTTAAAGATACATATCCAAAGATAATATAATTTATTTGTTCTATAAATGTAATTATTATTTGTTAATGAGCAAATTGTACTACAATTTTTTTGTTAATTGCTGTTGGTTCCAATATTTCGTTATGACACAATGTGAGTTAGTGTTTTTGTTGTTATTGAAATAAAGTATATAAAGAAAGTACTGTGTTTTAATTAATGTTAAACAAAAAGTACCTCTGTTGTATTTAATAACAATAACTTTAAAGTATTATTCCACACTTACGAAAGAAAAATGTTTTTAGTAAAATACAAAATTCCAATTATCTCATTATATTAAAATTTTTATCTCTATATATAATAAGACAATTAAAATATTTTGTCTGTACATTTAGTAATTTTGACTGAAACGGATAGAGGGACACTTAAAGGACATGACGTAATAATTGTGTCAATTGTTGGTAGGCCTTATATATAAATAAATAAATAAATAAAATAATAGAAAGCAAAAATATTTTTGTTTGAATTCCTTGTCTGTCTGTCCGTCTGTCTATCTGTCTATACATATAGTTACATTTTTCCTTGAAACTACTGAACCGATTTACTGAAAAGTACCAATTGCTTTGTTTTAATTCAACTTAACAATTAAAGTTCGTTTCATCAAAATCGATCCATTAAAAAAAAGTAATCGTCATTTGAATGAACTCAAGGCATTAGTTTGCCTGCGAATATTATATAGCAATCGCGACGGTAAGATTCTTAGCTAAAGAATGACATTCGAAACGTCTTATTTATGATTGTTGATAAAAATATATATTTTGAAGCATCAATTATCATGTAGTTTAAGCGGGTGAAGTCGCTGGTGAGCCGCTAGTGTCTTCTTAAGTAATATTTTTCTTTCCAAAGTGTGGAATGTCACTTAAAAGATGTAAAAATATTAAATAAATGACATTCTCTAAATGGTAATAATTTTAAGCACTTATGTTAGCGTAGTGTAACACAGTACTCAAAGTAGCACAAGTAAACAACAACAACAAGCATACGAGTAAACTCCATAGCGCTATATAGTGTCACAGACGGAAAATTATTTTATACTAGCGGCCTGCTCGCGGCTTTGCCCGCTTGAATTACATGATTATATTAATTTAAGAAATATAGATATTACAAACAGCCTTAATTATTAATTTGTTGATTTGGATAAGAATTCCAATATTCGAAAGCACGTTTTTAGGCATTTTTTATATAATCTATGAAATAATCAACACTTTCGGTCAAGTTCAAGTCGTAGTCATGAGTCTCGTTTCAGTTTTAAGAATAGAGATACACCAAAAGAATAACTTATTAAAGTTGTCAGTTTGTATCAAATTAAGTACAGATTAAAATACAATAAGTAGTTAATTTTGGAAAAATATTTTTTGAATTTTTTCCTCTTAACAAATTTTGTAATTGTTTATCAATGGGAAATACCCTGTAGTCATTATAGAAAATCCGACAAAAAACGAAGTATAAACCCTCATATATTGCTTTTTTGCATTGATTGCGATGATTTAGAAGATAGATCTTTAGTGCTCTACGGGAATATAGACTTGAACATTAAGGTATCTAACCTTTAACCGATCTTGTACAAAATAGTCTTGACAGACGGACAGACGGACAAAAAACAAAGTTATCATATAAGGATTTTGAGGTATGTACCTTAAAATATCCTTAGCACATACATGCAACATAGATACAGGTGCAATATTGCGATACGGCACGTGTCGTTTGTAAGTTGGGTATGAAAGCACATTGCTGTAACTAATGTAAATACTTTTACTGCGGGATATTTATAAATTTATAAGCAGTGTCAGAGCATTTTTGTTTGAGCCACAATTTTTAGAGGTTGCTTTCAATTGCGCCGGATTATTATTTATTTGTTTCTCCTAACTTTGAGGATAATAGCAATATACAATACATACAATTATACAATACAATATACAATTATTTTATATATTTTTAACTTAATTAAATTTATTTTATAACAAATACATAAATAGTATTTTTGTAATCCTCTTACTGCAGCCCTCGTAACGTTTCTTAAATGAAACTGTATTTCAATGTTTCTTAACGTTAATTACTAAAATGACATTTGCAAGTTGTCAGTTACAAAACGACATTTATTTTAAGTTTTACTTTTGTATGAGTTGAAGAGAAGAGAAAATGCGAGTAACAAAATGAATTAGTGAGCAACGTCTCGGTACTCTGTACTAGGTGGCGCACCCGTTACTAAGTACCCTTTGGGTAGTATTGGGCGTTACTGTTATATTTTTATAATGAATTATTTATTATATTATATTTTTTTAACTGTTATTTTAAACTGCTGTAATATATATTATATTATTTTCAACGTAAATATAATACAATGACTAAATGAACGAAGTTCAGACTAATATCAAACAAAAAATTATAATTTTCGTTATTAGCTATATTTAATATAAGTAATATTCGGCCTTTCTGCCATTGAGTTAAAGCTCATATTTGTGCGAAGTTATACGATGTGAAGTTCGCCATCATTATTTTTTTAAACCGAATATCTACTAAATATTTCCGATCATTACCGAACCGAGGCGCCACACGCCACTTTCACAGCAGATAATGAATGTTATAAATAACAGTCAGTGTTGAAAATAAATAACGATTAGAACATTAGAAATTTATAATGAATTATATTATCTGCTGTTTGTTATAACGCCCAACTTTACCTTTGGGTATATGTGTTCTGTGGTTGTTTTGTTGTTGTTGTTTAGCATTTTACCACCTCCACCGCCGCCTTACCAATAATGACCACGGTTTTATAAGATACACGACAGTGGTCTATATTTTATAAGACACGGATAAATTTCAATACATCAATGTCCGTTTCGTCTTAACTTTTCATTATGAATATGTAAGCTTATTTAAAAAATTATGTTAGAAGCTCTGATATTTGGTGTTCATCGAGGTTATGTTTATTTTGTTTTAGGTCTTCCAGTCCAGACTCTAAGCTGCTTCAACGTACTATCGAATTGAACTACACAAATAAAAAACGTTCAAGTTCTCTAAAATGGATTGTTGTAAACACTGTACTTTTGTTGGTTTTCGTTTACGATTTGTAAGTATCCATGTTGTGTATAAACTATACCGCATTTATTAACTGGCAAATGAAAAGTTATTATAAATACAACTTATAGAGCTGGAGGTGGAAAATAAAAGATGTCAACTAATTGTTTGTCCAATTCTCAACTAAACAAAAACATCACATCTGTAAAGAGGAATATGGCAAGTTTGAATTTATAGCAATTGTGTACATCTTAGTCTCTCTTTTTTTGTAAGAGATCTTAATGCAAGTATTTATTTCTTTGTTGTTGAAGCAACTCGGCATGAGCTACACTACAACACATTTATATTTATCCATCTGCTCTACTCTTTAATCTGCCTCTTTTGGTAATATTAATTTTTAAATCCACCATACAGCTCATTTAATACTGTACTATAAGTTACATGAATTTTATGTATGTTATTTATAAAATATTTAATTATTTTAAAAACAACATTATGTTTAAGGTCTTGCAAGTGTCCAGGATACACCTCAATATTACATTATGTAGAACTGATATCTGCTGTAATAATGGCGGCTAACTTGGTGCATTATGCATTTTCACTTATGCCCAGCAAAGCTCCAAAACTGCCTCTGTCTCCCAATCAACAGAAGTTACTTGGACTATTAAATAAAGATATTGGTAAGGAGATATATTGTTAGTTTACTGTGGCTCAATATTTTAATAGTATACACTGATAGAAACTAACTTTACGTTACTCAGTTTATACACTACACCTTACAGATTTAAATATTTTTCATTTCATTCTTATTTTACTATATTAAGTTACTTCATTTCTTTTTAAATATAGTATATAAGATAAATTTGGTTATAAATTACAAATAATTAATTTTATTTATAATCCACAAATGTCAATCAATATCATTTCAGACTCCTCTTTTGTGCTGACCAAGAGCAACGGCTCCAACATGCAGATGAGTGAAAGTGAGAGTGAGAACTGGGTGGTGTCAGATGCGGAGCTGTCACTGTCCCCGCGCTCGTGGCGTTCTACACCGTCGTCGCCGCCGTCACCGCCTTCTCCACACTCATCGCACTCATCACCGTCGCCTGCCTCACCAATACACTCCCTGCTGGACACATCACATGATCACTTCATTGCCGATCAGAGTTCGTTGTCTGAATATCTCAAGTAAGGACATTTGAATGTTGATCTTTTTTTATCTGTAACTTTATAACCCATACACTCCTCTACATACATAATTTGTTAAATTACATAATAATAATTAGCCCCTTAGGACTCTAGGCTACTTTATCACAATTTTTGGTTAGGAATTCCATTTTCACATTTATACAGCTATTGTACGGACTGTTTATGAAATGGAGAACTTGAAATATCTATAGTGAAATATCACATTATTTATGAATATGAGTTCCACCATCATGGCACCATGGCAAATTTTATAAAAAATGTTTGACTCCTTGTTTCTTTAATACCAAACGTCAATTTCATATTTTAAATGAAACTATTTGAACCGGATTAACCTCGTATATTTTGGATTACACATTTTTGGAAACCTGTATAAACCCTGGAAACCCTGGAATTTCATATGTTAGGGCCTAACACATACTTGTACGATAGTCACGTGTCAAAATAACAAAAGTAAATGAAAAAAAAGTAAGTTAGTGCAAAATGTAATTTCTAATAAAGATTTAAATTAAAATACATTTTATTCGTAATTAGCGTTTTTATCTACGAAGAAGTAATCAACATTATAGTAACATTTTTATACTTACTTTTTTATCACTTCTAAGCAGTCTACATTTGTAATAATTTATACATAAATAAAAATAAATTATATTTGCTGAGGTTCTTAGTTTAAAATGTTATATTGTCTATTTTAAATATGATATAATTTAAAAGGAGTGTTGCCAATTATGAAGAGCTGGTAGTGCACGCGGCCACGCAGGCCGCGCAGGGCGTGCAGCTGTACAGCAGCAGGCGGGGCCGCGCGCCGCCCGCCGCGCGCGCCGCGCCGCCCGCCTACCACCTCGCCGCCGTCGACGCGGGTGCGTTCACGGCCATTCCATTTCATTCATGGTCATACATACTGTTGAAAAGTTGCTAATATGTTTTTATGAGAATCCAAGAATTGGGAAAAAATGGTGGCCAACCAGCAATTATTATCACTTTTCATAATATTTAGGAACCATGATGTAATTGATACCTTTGAAAACCGATATTTTTTAATATTTTTTTTAAAACAATAATATAAATTAATATTAGCATTTAGGAAAAATGTTCAGCAAACACTTCTATCCAATTCTTCTTATCATGACTTCATTATATCACTTGAGAAACAAGGGCGGTTTCATGTTTACATAGTTTTTTGTATGTACTTAATCTGATCAAAATCATCATTAATAAATCATTATCAAATTAACATGAATTTTAAGATTAACCTTCTATTACATGATATTTTTCTTTAAAACATAAAAGCAGACCGCACATTTCATCGTCTATTCTCATAGTCAACCAGAACTGGAATAAAATATGTCAAATGATGGCAACTCTGTTTGCTCGAGTGCGTGTCGAGAAAAAAATAGGCTACATATATAATTTAATAAAAAAAACACATGAGGGCAAATTATCAACATTAAGTGACCTGTTTACACCAGGCAACCCTAGGGTTGCGGCAAACTTTAGCGTTTTTCTTTCTAATGGTGGATTAACATAAAAACATATGAGTTAAATTTTTCAGCAGAAACATATTACGATCCTTCTAGGCAGCCCTAGTGTAATCTATTCTACTATCATGTATTCTTAAATATAAGTTTTATTAAAAAAAAGACGGATACGTGCAGATTTTTGCACTGGGATCTCGACCTATTGTGTGAAGCATATAAAAATACAATTAATTAGCATGTGAATTTACTTCTTATATTTTCATTCCTTCACTCTAATGTCAAAGCAAAAGTGCAGCGTTGAGTGCCGCCACTAAATATGCAAAGCCTCCAGAATTTCGTTATTTCTATATGACCACGACGTAAACAGTAGCAGGAAGCAGCAAGCTAGAGGAGAGCTCGGAAGCGGGCGCCGGCCGCGTGTGGCGCCATCTGCAGCTCGAGCCGCAGCAGCTCACGCAGTGGAACCTCAACCTGCGCCTGGTGAGTACCTGTCCCGGTGCATCACTCCCGCCCCGCGACCTGCGCGCCCCTCCCCCTACATGTGTGTCTGTGTGCGCAGTGGATCCACGTGACCGTGCTGCAGCGGCTGGAGCGCGAGGTGCGGCTGGCGGACGAGGCGCTGGCGCGGCTGGCGCTGTGCGAGGCGGGCGCGCTGCGCGCCGGCCGCGTGCCCCCCGCGCGCCTTCGCGCGCTGCCCGCCTCCTGCCCCGCCGCCGCGCTGGCGCCCTACCTGGAGCCCTTCGCGGACCAGCGCTACCTGCTGCGCCGCCTGGCCGCGCTGGCCGCCGCGCCCTGCCTCAGCGCCTACCGCTGGGACGGCGGCGCGCCCGACTGGGAGCCCCCGCGCCCCACCGACGCCGAGATCCTGCAGCACCTCGTGGCCACGTACCTGGCGGCGCAGGCGCCCGGCGAGCGCGGCCTGCGCGTGGTGCGCGTGGGCGCGCAGCCGCCGCACTACGCGCTGGCGCGCGGCGACGAGGTGCTGGACGTGGGGCGCGGCCGCAACAACCTGCTGCACACGCTGCTGCTGCTGCTGGTGGCGGCGGCGCGCCGGGACCCGCCCGCGCTCGCGCGCACGCACCTCGGGCCCGCCGGCCTCAACATGCTGTGGATCATCGGCCGGTGACCGTGCTCTCGATGTGTAAACTCTATATGAACTCACCTTTTAGTAATGTAGTCTGGTTGAAACAATTTAATTTAAAATATTTGAATAAAAATTCCATGAACATTTTATAACGACTAGTTTAATTTTAAACATAATTTGTAAACTGTTTCTTAATATAGCTATTGTGATAGTCACAACATGTTCCAAATATCTATCATACTAAAGAACTTTTGTTGAGTTGCTTTTCATTCTTTTCATTATTTCTTACAATCTAAATACTATTGTTTTTTTGGCACGATATCTAAGGTCTGGATCAGTAAATGAAAATTGTTCTTTTTTCAAATAAACTTTTGTGGCAATTTTTGAATCATCAAAAAAACATGTCACTACAAAAGCACACCAGTTTTGAATGCAATTCTATGAAGAGGAACTGGCGGTAACTTGGACGTTGCTCTTTTAAGAGAACTCAGTTTATCTGCAAGTGTTTCCAGGTACAAATTCCACTGAAATTAGGAATGAGACAGAATAAAAAGAGTTCCGTGGCATTTTATTTTTAACACATCAATGGAAAATGCCTATAATACTAAACAACATTATTATAATGAAAAATAGTGAAATGCCAACCTTTATTAGGTTGGCATTTCACTATTTTTCATTATAATGGTCCTCCAAATAATGATATCAGCGTCATTAACTAAAAAAAAAGAAATCACTATACAACGGCCGCGTAAGTAGACTTCTAAAAAAATTAAAGCACACAATTGTAAAATAAACAAAAGCATTTTTTTTTAAGTTGAAAAAGTTATTTTCTTATATTATAATTAAAATAGCAAATAATAAAACCGATGCCCTCCCAATGTCAATGTGTTTTGAGCTGAAGTTTGAATGGTTATGGTCCATATTTCTCTCCAGCTCTAATATCCCACAACAACATTTTTAATAAAAAAAAATCAATGAAACATCTGGAGCTTGGACTGATGTCCAGTAATCTAAAGATGTGTGTGTACAATACAAGCCATATGTTTTATAATAACCATGAAATATTACAAAAAATTATGGTTATTTATCCAAAGCAATATTTGTATGATATATTATTTTGAAAACTAAAAAGATCTGATACCTAGAATCATAATATTACTGTATTAGTACGCCGCACAAAAACAAATAAAAAATATTTATTCTTATAATATTTTTTACAAGTAAAAATGGTGAGACTTCCTAGCAAGGATGCTTGTTGGAAATGGCTAACCCCTCCGTTGGATGCATTTTAGTTTTATTTAAAAAAAAAGGTTATATATCTATAACAATGAAAGCACCCATAGTGCATGTTTGCACGTAGGGGTGAGTGTGTGTGTATTAAAGATGGCAGAGAGTGGTGTGTTTTTTATGGAAGATATAAGATATATATGTATTGTACATGAATGATATGTTTATAACAAGCAATATAGTAACTTTATTTGTTTTATTATACAGAGTAGACAATTGGAAGAGGTATTGTTGTTGCTTAAAAATGTTCATAATGAACAGGTTTTATATCTTCATATAGGAAATAGTAACAGTTTGTGCTCAATTTAATTAGTGGGCAATAATGGCACACGGCAATTTGAAATAAAAGAGTAAACATTCTCTTAAACATACAGGGGGACAAGAGCATTACTGACACCGCAACAGCTTGTGGGTTTGATTTCCACTAGAAAAAAATGACCTGAGAGAAAATTAATAAGTAAAATTAAATTGAATGTTACTATGAAATAATTTATTACAATAATTTTTAAACTAGCTGGGCAGAACATTAAATCACATACATATAAAATTAGTTGTCTTTTTATTAATCAAGTATTAATAAGCGGTCACTTGTACACCATTCACTTAGTCCTCACAGAGGCGTCACAGTCGCCTGCGTCGAGCAGCTCGTCGGCGTCCCGCAGGTGCTGCAGCAGCGCGGCGTGCAGCGCGTCCAGGAATGCGGGCAGCGTGGGCGGCGGCGCGCGAGGCGCGTGCAGCGCGCGCGCCAGGAAGGGCAGGCGGCGCAGCGCGCGGCCCGACAGGCGCGCCTCCGCCGCCACGCCCGCCACCGCGCGCAGGCGCAGCGACGCGCGCGAGCCCTCCGTGTCCGCGAAGCGCGCCGCCTCCAGCACGCGCAGCGCGAACAGGCGCTCGCGCGGCGCCACGGCCCCGCGCGCCATCAGCTCGGCGCAGCAGCCGCGCAGGATCTCGTAGGCGGCGCGCGCGGCGGGCGGGCCCACGCGCCGCTTGATGTCGGCGCGGTCCACGAATGCCACGTCGATGGCGCCCGTCACGTTGGAGGTGGTCAGCACGAGCGCGTTCGGGTGCCGCTTGAGGCGGTCCAGCTGTGTGAGAATGGCGTTGACTGCGCGTATAGAGTCCGAGGGCTCCAGGCCGGCCAGGGCGGCGCGCCTCGCGTGCGCCAGCGACTCCACCTCGTCCACGAGCACGCAAGCCAGCAGGCGCGGATCCTCCACGATCTCGCGTATGCGATCAAACAGCTTGGCCACCAGCTTTCCGCTCTCCGAGAACCACTTGGAGAACAAACCGTGCGCGTTGATCTCGAGCAGACGGGCGCGCGGAAACCTGTCCCCCAGTCGGATGGCCAGCTTCTGCGCAAGAGCTCGGCACAGGCTCGTCTTGCCGGTGCCGGGTGGCCCGTGGAGCAGCACCACGCGGTTCCAGCCGATCACGTTTGGGTCTACACCGCGGTCGGCAAAGTCGAAAGCGGTCTCCACGAATCGAAGTGTGTCCTCTTTCAGTTTCGTATCGTACACTAAGTTCTCCCACAGGCCGTGGAACTCCTCGCAAGGCAGCGCCCACACGTCCGCCGAGGCCAGCTCCTCGCCGGACGCGGTGTCCGTCATGCTGTCGGTCTCGGCGCCGAAGTTGTCCAGAGTGTACACATGGTAGACGAGATCGCACTCAGTTACATTCACCTCGGACTCGTGCTCGACGTCACAGAACGTGATGCACTGCACGTGCTCCTTTAGTTCCACATTTTCTTCCAGTTCATTATTCGTGATTGTCGCGCCCGGGGTTATTGACGCAAAATTAGCAAGGTAGCCGTGAACTATATCTTTGATGAAAGCTTTGCTTTCACGACTTTGTCGTTTTTGAACAACTTCTACATGAAGAGGTAGATTCATATTTTGCTCCTTAAGATAATTATTGTTGTGTAATATTATTGAAACACACTACTTATTACAAATAAGTCAATTATTTAATCTCAAATATTTAAAATATGTACGACGGTTACATATTTCTTTGACTGAATGACAAATGTGTCAAACGACATAACAATGTTTTTCACAAATTAACAGATAATGTTAAGCTAAGATAAATAAAAAATGTGGCAAACGTTACGGTAACTTAACAATATAAACCTATAGCGCCACAAAGGTATTTTTTATGTAAAAATATTTTTCATTAAATATTATAAATACAAAATATTTATTTGAACGTTTACTTGACACTACGCTGGTGTCTGACGGTGACGAGTGATCCCGATTCCTAAACAGTCTCCGTGTTTGACATTTGCTCGGAGCTTCAACGCTCGCTGTAACAGTGTTATCGATTCAAGAATTTAGATTTCAGTAGAAAAATATCGCTGGATTTGATATTTTTAGATAAAATGTTATTAATATAAGAGTTTGAAGTAGCGATTTCAGCAATTGCTAGTCGCTGTGAGGTGTGGGGTGTCGTTAAAGATGATTGTGTAATTTCCTAATACTATAATGTTGTGATCGAAACTAAAAAGTCGAGGAACGATGGCGGCAGACACGGCAGTGTCTGCGAGCCCTGAGGAGACTCTGGAGTCTTTGTTGCGTGAAGCAGAGGCTCTAAAGCAGAAGTTAGAGGAGGAGCGTCAGAAACTCAATGATGTTACATGTAAATATTATCTAATAGTATATCACACATCTGACAGTTCTGTTTGTCATAATGTTTTGGTTTAACTTGAAGTATTTTCACAATATTAACTGTTATATTTATTATTCTTATACCTCATACTCATTAAATAGAACTTTACTGAAGTAATTACATTATTTACATTTAAAGTACTTACAATTTATTGAAATTGTTCAGTGTCGTGTGTTGCTGAAAGATTAGAGGCTATCAGCTTTCCTACTCTAAAACTGCGTCGAGTGCTCAAGGGCCATCAAGCCAAAGTCTTGTGTTCAGACTGGTCTCCAGATAAGCGTCATATTGTTTCTTCCTCCCAGGTCAGTTTTATTATATACAGTAAAATGCTGATTATCGAGATCATATAAAAAGAGAAAAAATACTTGTCTTAAAATACATATAAGAATTTAAGCATTGCAGGATTTAAGCAACTCATTAGTTTCTACTGATGGTCATAACAAACAGTATCACAGACAAATGAGAGTGCGATTCAGATAATTAGGATTGTACTGTAGTTGCTTTAATGCATAATGACTTGTTAAAAATACTGCTATGATAAAGTGTACTCCAATGCATTTTTTTTGTTCTTTTTTGTTTACCTTAGCCTCTAGATACAACAAGAAATTTTATCTCACTTGTAGCAGGATAGGTAGAGGAACCCTAGAATTTAGGCAATCTGTTACCTACTTTCCACTGAATTCTGGAGGCATTGTGAATTTAGTGGTGTCACTCAATGCAGTACTTTGCTCTGTTATTAGAGTGAGGAAATCAAAATATTAATAGCTTCACACTGTATTCTACATACCGCAGAGTAGGCAGAAGGAACCTAGTATTAAGACAAATTCTGTTGAATTTTTCGAGGCATTGCATGTTGAGTGGTGAAACTTGATATCAGGCCTTTGACTTGGTGCCAGAACAAAGAAATGAAAATATAAAATAAATAATTATTTAGTCTCCCGAGTGGAGCTCCAACAATCACAACTGACAATCCTGCTTTTTCTTATTCCTGACCTCTTTCTAAAATACATAAACATTTACTTGCAGGATGGTAAGCTTATAATATGGGATGCATTTACTGCCACCAAGGAACTCACAATTTCTATGCCCAGCACCTGGGTGATGGCATGCGCGTACGCACCCTCTGGGAACATGGTGGCTGCGGGAGGCTTGGATAACAAGGTGACCGTGTTCCCGCTCGGCAGCGGCGAGGAGGAGCCCGCCGCGCGCAAGCGCACGGTGGCCACGCATACATCCTACATGTCAGCGTGCCTTTTCCCAAACACAGAGCGCCAGCTGCTGACGGGCAGCGGTGACGGCACGTGCGCGCTGTGGGACGTGGAGAGTGGCGCGTTGCTGCAGAGCTTCCACGCGCACGCGGCCGACGTGTCCGCGCTGGACCTGGCGCCCTCCGACACAGGCGACACCTTCGTGTCCGGGGGCTGCGACCGCGCCGTGCTGGTGTGGGACATGCGCTCGGGGCACGCCGTGCAGGCCTTCGACGCGCACGGCTCGGACGTGAGCAGCGTGCGCTTCCACCCGTCGGGCGACTCGCTGGCGTCGGGCTGTGACGACGCGCTCGTGCGCCTCTTCGACCTGCGCGCGGACCGCGAGGTGGCGCGCTACGGCAAGGAGTCGCTGCTGTTCGGCGTCAACTCGGTGGAGTGGTCGCTGAGCGGGCGCCTGGTGTTCGCGGGCTACAGCGACTACACGGCGTGCGCGTGGGACGCGCTGCGGGCCACGCGCGTGTGCGTGCTGTGCGGGCACGAGCACCGCGTGTCGCGCGTGCAGCTCGCGCCCGACGGCACCGCGCTCGCCTCCGCCTCCTGGGACACCACGCTGCGCATATGGGCGTAACCACCTCCACCACCGCCAATAAACTAGCCCTCTACCACGTCTTTCATTTTACAATAGAATACAGATCCTTGACAACGTGACACTTGCTTAAAATATAAATTCAAACATACCCAGAGAGTGATAGACCAAAGATGTTTCAGAAGTAGATTTTAAATACCATTTTATCTAACTCATCATCATGTTTCGCGATATGCATTGGTCCAGTTAATATTTGGCAATAAATAAATAAATGTATTTAAAAAAATATTCTCAGCAAGATTGGGAAAAATAGGCTAGTTGTTGAATCTATAGTCTATACTCGTGATTCTTTTTCTTTAACTAGTACTCTTTTTGTTTATATTTAATACAACTGCTGTAAATCGTTGCTTTATAAATATTATAATATATTACTTAATAAATTAGTTTTATTTTCTTTATATTGATTAAATACGCCTATAATTTATATTAGCTTGTTAAATTTTTTAAGTACTTGTAACTGTTTCAGCTGCGGATGAATAGTACGTTTTAATTAATGGACAATAAATATGGCAACATTTGAAGCTATGAAATTTAACGATCAATAACTGATATACGAAATTTTATGTGTAATCTGTGCTGTAATATCATTTGACATCTGACAGCACAGCTGTCTAAGGACATCCATCATTCGTTTTTCATTGGCTCAAAGCAGTTGTTGCTGCGCCATTTTGCGCACCATTGTACATCGGCGCCTGGTGCCTGGTGGTGTCTGGTTCTCCAGTCGCATTCTGTAATCAGTTGTAGTCCTAATTGAATTCTCAGATAATTAAATTTTACTTCCTCGTTATATTCTGGCCGGAGACGTCCCCGTCATGACGCGTCGAACTGCTTTGTGTTTGCCACTGGCACTTCTATTTTTAGCGAGTGTAAATCCATCGGAGGCACAAAGTAAGTAGATATTTTATTTAATTATATCTTTCGTTGAACCTGGTTGACGAGAATGTTTTCTGTTTATTTGAGATGGTGGAAGTGATCCTGCATGCGTCTGTATTTTATAGGTCAATGAGACAATGTCCTAGTTGAGGGTTGTGGGTGATGTCATGGTAGTATCGCTTCTCTCATAATAATAAGTCGCACCCGAGGCCATGCATTAGAATATCATTTTTCCCTATTAGAACGATGAAAACTAAAATCATGGTGTTACTACCCAGTTTCTAATTAGTTAATATATAGGTTTTATATTTTGCACTTCAGGAACTTTATATTATCTGTTATTCATATATCTAGTATATTTAAATTTAAGTTATTTGCATATTCTACTTATAGTTAACAATAATATGAAAATGGTTAAGGCATGTCATAATATCAAGAGTTCTAAAATATAAATAAAATAAAAACTTAAAAATAAGCAACATTTTTAATTTGACATTTTTAATTATGAAAGATATAGATATTGTTACATGTGTAGGTAAGACTGTCATTTATTGAAAGTAACCTTGTCTTAATTCAAGTCTAGAAAGTTTCCTTCTCAAAATATAAAAAAAAAACTTATTTTAACCATGTCATAAAGAATAGTGGACATAATTTCTTTAATTTTATTTTGTATAGATTAAATCACACAAGCATTCATTTTAGTCTTTAGGTAGTTTAATTATTATGTAACTATTGATATCCATTTTAATATTAATATCAACTGATAAGTGATATGTATTTATTTACCTTAAAGAGAGTAAGAGCCTTCCTTTTAGGCAACTTAAAATTAAAAAAATAAAATAAATGTTTATGCCATCATCTTTATTATCTTTGAGCAATACTTTCAAAAATAATTTTCAGATGTGTACAGTATTTATGACAATATATTTACTTGTGAGTCTTTAAAATCTCTTGTTGTTGTGGAACAGTTATCACGCTGTAATTGAGATAGTCCTATCTTTTATATTCTTGTACAAATACACAACTGGCTTTGTTTGTTAGCTTTGCAATTATTTTATGCTGCGTGAGATGTACATGATTACACTCCAGGGTTTTTACTTTATTATTTTCTCAAGATAACAATAAAATAAAATACACAATACATATTCCTAGAAAATTACATTAAGTTTACCAATACTTCTTTTAATATATTTAGCTTACGAGTCACTGAAGCAAATATTCAAGTAATCAAATTTAACTTGTTTTAATGACCCTCATATAAACTTATTTTATATACACAAGTATATGTATATCTGAACTATTATGACCACAATTTGAGAGAAATTAAACAATAGAGTTTCTATTTACATTGAACGCTAATGTTTTGTCTTTAATTAATGTTAATGGAAATAGGACAAGGCATTATTTAATGTCCTTAAGCTGTTATGAATCAATTATCCATTGTGAGTGGTCGCCCAATAAGAGAACAGTTTCCATCACTTAACGATAGAGTAGTACCGTTCACGACTCGCATTCGGAACCGTCAATGGAATCTGCCCTTTAAAGTGCCCCCCGAGCACGCGGGGGACGCGGCGGCGGAGGCGGAGGCCGAGGACAGCCGCGTGGCCGTGGCGGCCGGCGCGCCGCTCACGGTGGAGTGCCGCCTGCGGCCCGAGCAGCGCGCCGAGTGGCGCCGCGACGGGCAGGCGCCGCCGCCCGACATGCGCGCCGCGCCCGAGGCGCCCGCGCCCGACGCGCGCCTGGCCGCCCGCCTGCGCGCGCCCGCCGCGCGCCCGCAGCACGCCGGCCTCTACACGTGCAGCCGCGAGCGCGACCACCGCGTGCGCGTGCTCGTGCTGCCCGCCGCCGCCCCCGGTAGTAGCGCCCGAGCGAGCACCAGTAACTAGCTGTAGCGCTTCCAGTAGCTCCCGCTTCGTGGCCGTAATGAGAGAGAGCTTCCACACATATTTAATCGATCACTATTTTATACATTCTTTTGAAATTTCTTTTAACTCTACTTGTCTATTATAATTTTCCAATTTTGTTTTGATATTAAATTATCGCTTTTAAGTGCTCATAACAATAAATATTTCTTAATAGTAATAAGTAATGTCATTAGGAAGCCGATGAGCTAAAATAAGAGCTCCTTATACTAACGTATTTTCACTCGGCGACGGTCTGTAAAAACGAGGTCGATCGATGAGTAAAACACCCAAATATTTGAACGGCCACCGTGTAGCCGAATGCTATAATAATTTTTAATTAATGATACATAGTGACATCTCGGAGACGCATGGTGCTCTTAAGAGAACGAAGTCAGGCTTTCTTTAATGTTACTACAGCTGACTCCGCGGCCGACCTGCTAGCAACTAGTAATCGCATTGCCCTCGTTTTACACGGACGACCATTCTGCGATGCATATCAATACATTATCTATATTTTATATGTATGTTATCAGCTCGATCGAGGAGATTAACTTTAGTTACGTCTTATCACATACTTGTTTAATGTTGAAAAACAAATCTAAACTCCAATATAACATAATACCGAAATATTTTGTAATCTGCTGCTACGGCATTCACAATGTATGGTGAAACGTTAAGGTGGTTTGACAAAAGTAACAATGAGTAGGTAAGTTAATTGCGCCCTTGTCAATGCGGTCACGAGACAGCTAAAACTGGTTCTATCGTTAGAGCGTTTCTCACAACGACCACCAAGAATCCGCTAATTAGTAATTAATGATTGGTGACGTCATCGACTGACTGACTGTAGGTCAAACGACGAACGACGCCCTTACGAGACACTGCCGATGTAACGGGAACATTGCTAGCGTTTTCTGTAAATATTAAAGTTATTATTCTCCTTACCAATGTTTTTTTTTATAATAGTAATGTAACTGTCGTTTTGCACGTTTAAATTGGCAACCAGTTATATATCTCTAAGTTTATAAGTTTTCATTGCTCAATGCATATTTGTAAAGTGCCATAGACGAGGGTCCATGGCCTCTATGGTGTCTATGGAATCTATGGATACTGCCATGCTGCTGTGGATATTTTAAAGATTTACAACATCTACATATTCACTATATTTATCGTTCCCAAATGTTATCTATTAGCTCTAGAAACTTTTTAGATACACCTCTTACATCTGGCGCACGTAACGCGTTAGTAACTGAGCGTCCACCAAAATACTGACTGTGCATTTCCTCGTATTTAGATTATGTGTATATGCATTCAATATTATCGTGTAGGGTACATGTAAGAGTAGTGAGTGGTAGATAGTGGAGTGTTTACAAAGGGCCGGTATTAAGGCGTGGTGTGTTGCAGGCTCGGAGGCCGCGCCCGCCTCGCCGGAGCCCCAGGCCGCGGCGCCCAGCGCGGCCCCGGCCGCCGCCGCCGCCCCCGGGGACCTCACCGACGTGCTCTACGACGTGCGCGGGAACATCTCGCTGCTTTGCCGGCTGCCCAACGAGAATAGCCTTGCATATGTCTGGTACGAAATCTAGGATTGCTTCTGTTAATATAATTCAATATGTCTATTTCAATTTCAATTTCTTTTGATGGGACTCTCTGTCTGCAGTATTTTATCTGTTATAATCCAAAGCATTCCATAAAAGTGCAGTGAAGCCTCGCATCTGCCGAATAGTTTCGCCTCATATCCGGCTGTGCAGGGAGGCCAGGGAGCTCGCCCTCGCCGTTCTCTCTGTATTTAGTGTACATTTGGCCAAATATAGTATTCGTTGGAAGTTTAAAATATAATATATTAGCGGACTTGAACGTTTATTGAACACCCGTGTAATTAAAATAAACAAACATACTACGTAAAAATAACATATATAGTAATAAAAAGTAACTAAAAAAATATATTAATATTAAAAAAAAAATAACACCCTCTAATTTAAAATGAACACAAAGTAATAACTGAACGTAATCAAACAAAATTCGTAATAAAAAAACTAAACACAGTCTGCTATAATATCAATATTATCAACGTACGTTACATTCGTCGTTGTACCAACCGAAGAGGTAGACGTATTTTTTCCGTTTGTTGCATTTTAATTAGCAAAGTGATATTTAAAGTTATAATAATCATAAAACTATTGTGTGAGCGTGGTACAGTTAACGTTGTGCAATATTTGTGATAAATACACCGGCTAATGTGCGTTATAATGATTAATAATGAAGTAAAGTGATGAATAAGTGATTTTAAAAAGTGACGGTGATAACATTTGCAAAGATCGATACATACCCTTCTTTTTATTTGCCACCGCTCTACAGCAAGACATAAAGCATATTTTCGCAATGTATGACAGTTGCAAATTGGCTCTGTGGCGTACTATTGAGACTTAATTAGCCGAACCTTAGTTCAAATCTCGGTTAAATATATTTTCTGATAAAAAGAAGATAAGCTTTTTTTAAATTTTATTTCTAAAACATTATAATTATTCCAACAAATATGGAACTAGAAATGTCGTGGGGATGTTGCAATACGCCTAAGAAAAATGATCAATACACGCAATGTTTGCAATGCAAAAAAGTTTACCACCTTGGCTGTTTGGGAATCGACTCGCATTCAAGTATGCCTACAAATTGGAAGTGTCCTAAATGTAACAGGCAAAGGACAAGCGATGAGACGCCTGTACGATCGACTAACCGTACAAATTCGAAAGCTACCGATCTTAATGTAACTAAACGGTCATACAAAAGGCAAGCTATCAGTTCACCGACGTCACCAATAACAAATGAACAAATTACCCATGAGAACATAAGAAATATTGTGAGCGACGCTATTGAGAAACAAATGTCAAATTTTATGATAAGCATTAACAAAACAATAACCAATTCTATTAATACTAACTTTAAAAAACTTGAAAACAAAATTGAAGAATTGCAAACGTCAGTTACCTTCATAAGTAATCAATATGACGATATAAAGCAGCAACTGGACACACACTGTGAAGTAACAAATCACTTAAAGCATGACAATGAAGCACTACAAAGTACCGTTAATATTCTACAAAATAAAATTAATATAATGGAACAACAAGCTCGAGCAAATAACATTGAAATTCAATGTGTACCTGAATCTAAAACTGAAAATGTGATTACTATAGTTAAACAACTTTCAAAATCCGTAAATCTCAACATAAAAGATAATGAAATTGCTCACTGTACTCGCATTGCCAAAATAAATCCAAAATCGATGAGACCAAGATCAATTATAGTCCAACTCAGTACTCCTTTAGTCCGCGACCAATTTCTAGCAGCTGTGATTAAATTCAACAAAAGTAACCCCTCCGACAAACTTAATTCATCTCATCTTGGTATTGGGGGAAACAAAGTTCCTATATATGTTTGCGAACATTTATCGACAGCAAACAAATCACTTCACGCTGCCGCTCGTAAAAAAGGAAAAGAATTACACTACAAACATATTTGGGTTCGGAATGGGCGTATATTTATGAGAAAAACTGATGACAGCGACTACAAACTGATCAACAACATGGATTCCCTGAACAAACTGACTTAAAACATACAATATACTGCATGCAATTATCTGTATAGTCTAAAAAAATGTGTACATTAAATTTGTATTATCAGAACGTTAAAGGTCTTCGTACGAAAACACATGATTTCTACAGAAATGTAAGCTGTAATAGTTATGATATTATTGTTCTAACTGAAACTTGGTTAAATAGTGGTATTTTAAGTTCTGAATTGTTTAGTGATAATTATACAGTTTATAGGCGAGATAGAGATCTATTATGTTCAATTAAAAAAGATGGTGGAGGAATATTAGTGGCTGTAAATAATAAATTTAGTTCCCGCCGCATGGTAGCCTGGGAGAGTTCTTGTGAAGATTTGTGGCTAACAGTAAATATTAATAAAAGTCGAACGATCGCTCTTTGTGCAACTTATATTCCTCCACCGGTCAGTAAGACTGTCTTGGACAAATTTATGAATAGTTTCAATCGTGTTTCGGAAATATTAAAACATACTACACTAGTAATAGGTGACTTTAACTTAAGTTGTATAGACTGGGAATTAGTAGGAAATATTAATATTAATCAAATATCATCTATGGCGCAATCTCTTATAGATTTTTCCGTGGTCAATAGTTTTTATCAATTCAATCGCATAAAAAATCATCAAAATAAAATTTTAGACCTCGTCTTCTGCGATGATACAAAGTTTGACGTAAAAGTTGATGCATCAACTAATATACTGAGTCGTATAGACTTATTGCATCCACCTTTAGATATCAGCGTCAGCCTTATTAACAATAGTACAAAATTCTTAGATTTGAACCCAAATCTTGTAAAATATAATTATTCTAAAGCTAATTTTGAAGATATAAACAAACTTCTAGAAAATATAAATTGGTCCGAAATACTGACAAAACTCATAGATGTTGATGAAATGGTAGAAATACTGTATTCTGTCATAAATTCTTCAATAGAGCTTAATGTACCTAAAATTTTTAAGAAACGTAGGTCCAAATACCCCTCCTGGATGGATAAAATCCTACTAAAAAGAATAAAAGAAAAAGAAAGACTCAGATTACGATACAAAAAATATAAAAATCCAATGGACGAAATATCGTTGAAAATTTTAGAAACCACATGCAATAGGTTGTCTTTAAAGACTTACAATAAATATATTGAGAGATCAGAAAGCAGTATTAAGCATAACACGAAATATTTTTGGACTTTTATGAAGACAAAAAAACAACAAAAAACACATGCTTTTCCTGAAATAATGATAAGTAATAATATCGAACATTCTGGTGGCGAACAAATTTGCAACTCTTTTGGTTCGCACTTTTCTTCGGTATTCAATTACAATACAACAGTGCAACCAACCAATGACATTCTCAAAAATTTGCAGCATGTAGTAAATAACAATGATATCTTGCAAAGGATTCAACTCGATGAATTGGATATTTTAAATAAATTAAAGCATTTAGATCTACATAAGGGTGCAGGACCTGACGGTATTCCTCCAGTCTATTTAATTAACTGTGCCTCAACTCTTGCAATACCACTTACAATTATTTTCAATGCATCGCTAAAAACAGGATCCTTTCCAAGTAAGTGGAAGTTGGCAAAAGTTGTTCCGATTTATAAGCAGGGGGAAAAAGAATACATAGAAAACTACCGTCCGATATCTATTCTCTCAGTATTCGGTAAAATATTTGAATCACTGATTTATCCATTAATATACGCCCAGTTTAAAAGTTCTATTAGTGACCATCAACACGGTTTTATAAAAGGTAGATCAACAACGACAAATTTAATTACTTACACTGAGACATTGATTGAACATATAGACAAAAGAAAAAGAATCGACGTGATTTATTCAGATTTCAGTAAAGCATTTGATCTAGTACCTACTTCAATCCTTCTTTTAAAATTATCGGCATATGGTTTAGCAGGTTCGGTACTGCGATGGCTAGAGTCATATTTAAGCGATAGATACTTCTATGTCGTTGCAAATGGACATGAATCTCGTAAATTTAAAATATCATCCGGAGTACCTCAGGGCTCGCATTTAGGGCCTTTGTTGTTTAATATTTTTATTAATGACCTGCCAAATTGCTTCGAGCATTCTACACCTTTCTTGTTCGCGGATGACCTTAAGCTCTTAAAAATTATCAAAAATTTCAACGATATAAGTCATTTACAAAATGATCTAAAAAGGTTGTTTAATTGGTGCAAAACAAATGGTATGGTACTTAACGCAGAAAAATGTTATTCTATTACATTCACTCGTAATCATGTTAAAACTAATACCCAGTACTTTATCGCAGATACACCATTAAAAAGCGTTAGCAGCATCAAAGATCTAGGTGTGATATTCGACGAAAAGTTGACCTTTACTCCGCATATAGATAATATGATCACAAAAGCCTCAAAAATGCTAGGTTTTGTTCTCAGGAACAGCAAAATGTTTCGAAATTATAATACTAAAATAGTATTATATAATAGCTTAGTTAGAAGCATTTTAGAGTATGGTAGCGTGGTATGGAGACCGCATTATGCTACACACTGCTTGCGAATAGAAAGGGTGCAAAAGCGTTTCCTTTATCATCTGGCATTCGCTCACGGTAGGGCCAAAGAAATAAATTCATACAGCAAAAAACTGGCATATTTCAAAATGCATTCTCTAAATAACAGAAGAGAGTTGTTAGATTTAATGTACTTATACAAATGTCTTAATGGCACAAACGATAATCCAGATATAATATCCAAATTAAGATTTAATGTCCCGTACCGGTATCCACGCAAGCCAATTACGCTTCTAGTAAGACCTCTCCGTAGAACAATCTTGGGTAGGAACTCACCGATTTCACGACTATCTCAAAAATTCAACATCTACAAAGAAGTCTTAGACCCATTTGGAGATACATTGTCCAAATATAAATTTAAAATAGTTCGCCACATTTTAACGAAATAAATAATTTTGTTTAAGCTTAGATTTAATTTTATTTACAAATTGTTAATCAAATAGAAATGGTAAAGGTTTTTTCTTTTTTTTTAATAATATATGTTAACGTGCTTTACATTAGTTACTTTAATTCTACTTTGTTTATTGAAATTGTAAACAAACTCAAATACTGAAAACCGTACAATTTACTATTTTTGTATAATATTGCATGCTGTATCCATTTTAAAAGATGGTGCATTTAGTTTTAAGTTTTTATTTTGTCTTTCTTTTATTTGTCACTGTAATGTTATCATCACTAGTGGATCTAATAAAAATAAATAAATAAATAAACGTAAAATAAATCTTTCACAGTACTTAAATAACTATAAAAGTAACAGGAAATATAATACCAAAATAAAAAATTTAATCAAAACACCACCAAACCAAAAGTTTAAAAAAATTACTTACTATAAGTAAAACACTACTCGAAAAAGCGAAGAGAAGTAAAGAAAAATATGAATTAATAATAAACTGCACATGGAATTAACAGCAAATCGAAAATGTATGAAAAATTACAACCTTCCAACGTCGTCCGTCGCGCCGTGCGACTCGGAGGCTGGGACATTTTGAATCAGAGATATCTCCTTAATTATTTATTGAAATGTTGTACAGTAAACTATAATGTCAAGATGAAATGCTAAAGGTGGCTATTATATTTATATTGATAAGGATGAATACCAAATTATAGATAAATATCTATAACTACCTTTGTCCTGAATTAAACAACCAAAATAAAACCCAAACCACAATTATAAATTTATCTTGACGCTAGCCGTGGCGCAGGGGCACAAACTGTGATTAAACGCGACTGGCTGTGGCTTCCATCCCCGCACGAGGAAATGAAATATTTATTAAAAATTATATTTTCAGGTAAAGCGCGGCGGCGGCGTTGAGTCTCGCCACTCGGCGGAAAGTGAGGAATGGAGTGTATTTCGGGAAAGCTGATTAGAATTTTTTAAATCTTCATGACAAAATAATTTATTTTGACATAAATTCATGTTTTGTTTATGAAAAAGATATATCAACATCACATTTTCTTTCTCTGGTTTAATAAAGCCTTTGTAGTAATTCAAGTACTATAAGCTAGCACTAGGTAGCACCTACGCCGGACTATTTTGTAGAACTAATAGAGACAACATTTTTAAAAACATGTTCATCTATACCGAACGCGCATGCTGAAGTCAGCGCATGCTGGTAAAACATCACATCTTGCCCAATTTCCGTTGACTTGATATCGCTATATGCCAATATTCTTTTTGTTCAATCATAATAAAATATAGCCTGTGGCACTCCTTAATAGAGCAGCTTTGTGATTGTGAAAGAATTTTCATGATCTGTTCAGTACTTCCAAAGATTAATTCTTACAAACAAACCTTCAAGGTTACAAGCTTTATCTCTTTATTATATTAATATTAATATAAAACGAGTATATACTCTTAGATAAAATTTGAGTCAGTTCCAAGTAACAAACGTTTAATGAGTTCTGGTTGTTCTTTTTCTGGTGTCGTCTTTATGATTATTGTCAAAAATAATATGAACGATAAAGTTTACTTGACGTAAACCATTTTATGTATTACTATTTGTTTGTCTTCCGCTAGATCTGAAGACGGCGTTATCACGTATGATAAGGAGTTGGTCGATGAAATCGCTACAATTCGTGCGCCATTTTAAAATTTATTGAATATTTAACAATTAGATAACCCGCAACGCGCTCATTGCCTGTTTCCGTGCGTATAATTGCTTGACGTCACCTCTGTCGCACTCCGCAGTGCGCAGTGGCAGTGGTGTCCTTATCTCGTATACTGTAGTAGTTTTAATATCTTTATGAAATAGAACACGTTGGAGTTTCACAAAATGCCTTATTTATAAGATATAGATATACAATATCCCAGACTATTTTTAAAACCAATAAAATAGAACATGTCTTCCATACGCTGACGTACATTACACTATTTACAGCGCACGCGCTTAAAGCAATGGATGGCGTTTATTATTATTGTTATTTAAAGCTAACTAAGAGTTTCACCATAATATTATACAGCACTCCTAAAGAACATAGCTTTCGTACAAAACCACAAACAAACTCTTCCGCTTTATTATGTTAGTATAGATTGTATGCTCGCGTAGAGATTGTTGTTCTTTGAGGTTTCTTCGAATAATATCTCATCACTATCTTCCTATGTCGAGGGCCGGCGGCGACGAGATTTGAGACTAAATGCGTCTTTGAGATATTTATAGATTTGTTTTACAAACATGACGACTCTACCAGTAACGGTTCCGACTGTAAATCAATTTTATTAATTTTATGAAATTGATGGATTCACATAAAAACTTTTATATTTAGACTAATACTTTACATAATCTTGATAGTAGTATTACAAAAAAATATCTTCAGTGAAAGTGGATTGTTTAAGTTTCAATCCTAATAGTGCAATAATCAAAATATCCTAAAACCATTTTTTAAAGTTTTCTTGAATACCACTTGCAGGAAGAAGAACGGCAGCGACGTGGAGGCGGCGCAGGACCTGAAGGGGCGCTACGTGCTGGAGCGCGGCGGCGCGGAGTTCCACGTGAAGCACTCCGTGGAGAGCGACTTCGGCAACTACTCGTGCGCGCTGGCGGGCCGCGGCGCCGAGCAGCGCTGGGCCGTGCGCGGGCGCCCCTACCTCAAGCTGCCCGCCAACTCCAACGTGGTGGAGGGGCAGAAGCTCAAGCTGGTGTGCAAGGTGGTGGGCAAGCCCTACCCGCGCGTGTCCTGGCTGTACTCCAACGCGTCGGACGAGGCGGGCAACTTCTCGGAGGTGGCGGGCGCGGTGCTGGCGCCCAGCGAGCAGGGCGTGCCCGACGGCGCGCTGGTGCTGGAGGCGGCGGCGCGCGCGCACGCGGGGCGCTACCGCTGCGCCGCGCCCGGGGCCGCCCCGGCCGACACCGTGCTGCGCGTCAAGGACATGTACGCGGCGCTGTGGCCCTTCCTGGGCATCTGCGCCGAGGTGTTCGTGCTGTGCGCCATCATCCTGCTCTACGAGAAGCGCCGCACCAAGCCCGAGCTCGACGACTCCGACACCGACAACCACGACCAGAAGAAGTCCTAGGTCGCGCACTTGTTGTTTAGTTAAGATTATCTTACGAAATTATAGAGAAATTTTATTTTATTCGAACTCTTCTGTGTTCTATACAAACTTAATATAATTATCACTTAGCTTAACCTGAATTTATTTGTATTGTTTACTCTTGTTGTTTTCGCACATATCGTTGTATGCTTTTAATATATTTCGCGCAGTCGCCATTTTCATCTCGTTTTAGCGTACTTAAGAATAATTGTTAACAGAGTAGTGTAATGATCACCCCGACTGGAGGCCCCCGGCCTCCGCCCCCGTACTGCCACTGGTACCACTACTAACACTACTGCTACTTTACTTATCAATATGTTAACGATCAGTCAGATTCTATTTAGACAACAGAAGTCCGCTGGTGTAAGCAGGTGGTGTTGTCAGTGTCGCCGGTGTCAGTAGTGTCAGTAGTGTCAGCTGCTTGCTTACGTGTCATGTGATATAAAGTTGATTGTACCTATGCAATAAATTATTCCGTTTAAATCTGTACATTTATTTCTTCCTTGACTTCATGAAAAGTATATTCGTATTATAATAAAATAGTAAAAAATCGTGTCTGTACGTTGAATATATTTCCAAAAACTAAATAAGGGAGTTTAAATAAATAAAGGAATTATATTCCGTTATTTAGTTGTAAGCTGGTTTTTTTCAAATATTTTACTTAAAGAAAACTGTAAAATAAAGATAGGTCTACACAGTACAGTAGGTGAGTTCTTTAAAGCCAGTCATTCTGTATTTGATTCATTAATTCTCACATTTTTTTTCGTCAAAGTTCATCTGTATCAGTTCCAAACTATAAGCAGATCTGTTGATATTACGTTTGTAGCGTTTAGAGGAACCTCCCCAGTGGGAAGCTCTACTCGTCTTGCATCTAATGTTTGTATATTGTGTCTCCTAAGGATGTAAATCCTTGTTAAAAATCTTTTCCTTTTTCTTTTTTTACAAAACCAAAAATTCTGAGGTCTCGTGATACTCTCTCTTAATATGCTTCTTTTTCACTTCGCTTTCATTTACAATATATTTCTGACTCCCTCTTTGATCGATGGATCTTAACACTGCCAGCTTCTTATGCGATAAACGAAACGAAATTCATAAACGAAAACACATTCCATCCAATAATCTAGCAACGACTACATAGTGGTCTTTGTCCAGGATATCATACTAAGCACTCGCATGTCCACAACTTAACCTTAAATATACTGATCTGCTAGGAATAAGTCAAACATATTTTTCACGGTGAGAACGTAAACAAACGTGCGAATGGATTGGTGATGAAGGAATAGCAAAAAAGATTTGTGAATAAAAAGTGAGCGGTAACAAAGGTGGAGACCTCGGCTAACTTTCGAAAATACAGCATCAAAGATATTAGTGTAAGGTCATGAAAAAAATATGAGGACGCCCCAGGGCGCGTATGAAAAGTTAATGATATTAGACGAGGTGAAAGAGTCGAAAGACGGAAAGACCGGAATAAAACAGTATATGTTTGTTTGACATTTCTGTAGGTATATGGAATATTTCTATTTATTATGGTGAATAAAAAGTTTTGGAAGGAGGGAATTTAAAGGTGTGCTCGCAAGGGTGGATGAATGTATTCTGGTTGCAAGAATATAATTGACAGAAAAATAAAAACACCTTATAAAATGACATATGTTTCACATTACAACTGACATGTTTGCTCTTTTAAAACAATAGGCGTTTTTAACTATGTTTTATAAGAAATTAACATTAAAGTTATCTACTTAAAATATACTAAAAACTATCATGTAGTCTTGAACATATAGTATACTAATTTTATTACATTACAAGAATCAATTTAATTATATATAATAGAAATGAGACTTTAATTTGTAAATTGAGTAGATTCATTCTCTTTATGTAGTTTCACATATAAAAAGTACTGTTAAATAGCGCTAGCAACACTACATAGAATCATTGTTATTTCTTAATTTATAACTTTTATTTTAAGACATCTAAACAATGTGTTATTCTCTATTCAATTATAGCAAATAATTAATGACACGTTGATTCGTAAATAATTTTATTATTATTATAATTTATAATTCCCATATTGAAACCACTACTGGAACACTTACTAAAACGATTTGTGGCCAAAAATATTTCTAGCAAGCGCTTGATTAGAAAATATTAATTCAAGTCAAATACACATTTAACTATATATGGAAAAACTATGGTTATATAATTAATCTGCTTTTATATTGTAAAAAATTGTACGTAGATCCTCACCAGTATAGACTATTTTTTTAATCTTTCTATAACCTATCTCAATAGAGACAATTTCCAAAGACTAAAGAGTTCTACAGATGTCGCTAGTTGTTTGACATTTGCTTGGTGTAAATAAAAGACTAATAGTTTTAACGTTTATTTCAAGATAATAAATATAAAAATAATATATTTAAAAGTTTACAATAATGAGTATGATATTATTTATGAACAAATTAATTTCAGAGCGAACCGAAGAATAACAAATTAAGTTTTCTCTCAGTCAAAAAAGAACCAAAATATTTAAAAAAAACAAAACAAAACAATCGCAATGACAATATGACCAATCAGTGGTCAATAAATCATAATTAGATTTTTAATTTATAATCCAAGAGGACAAACATTGAAAATTAATTATTAAATCTGTAAAAATATACAATATTAAAATAAGTAAATAAATGGCATTTAAGTAATAAAAAGTGACTTTTATTGTGCTATATTTGTTTCCCTTTTAATAAAAATGTTTAAAATTATATTATTAACTTATTTACAAGTAAAAAGCCTGAAAACAGCTTAATTTTATGCTAATAAATAAATTTATACATTTAAAAGGTGTAGTATATTTAAAATAATTTTGTAATTCTTTTCTCTCTTTCATATGGTATAAAGAAAAAGTATATACCTTGTAAATAAAGTATATTAAAACAAGTTATTTAATAACACAAGGAGATGCAGGTCGGCAGGCAGGCAGGCAGGCATTGGACTTCTGAAAAACATTAAAAATGATTATATTTTTTAAGTACTTCATATATTTAAGATTTTATAAGACCTACAAAATAGGATTCCTACTTAGGGTTCATATCCCAGTAACTCAAATATTTATATGTTTATTTAAATACCTGAACAATGTATTGTAACAAATATGACTTAAACTGTATATTTCTAGAAATAAAAAAATAGATTTTTAAAGCAAATTAAATAAGACATTTAATACTGTGTAGATTAAGTTAAATAAAAATCAATTATATGAAAATATTTATACATATTTATTGTAAAACAATTCCTTCATAGTATTTATGGATTATAAAAACACACTGTAGGATGATTAGACTATATATAATTTATGAAAAACAGAATTTGAAAATAATATATCATTTATTTTAATAAATTAGTCACTCTATATAAAAAAGTTTCTGTGTGTGGTTTTGTAGCAATTACATTACAGTAGTATGATAATAAGTAATAGTAATCTTAAATATTAATATAATATAGATTTTTTTTTCTCAACATGAACTGTTCACTTGTGTCTTTACATAGATGTTTCAGACATAATTAAAGTTATCACTGTGTTATTCTCGTATTTATTACATATATATTTGACACTAACCTAGTTTATAATTTTCTAGTAAAATGATTAACAATTTACTAATAATTAATATTTATATGACTCACATCTATAAAATCCATAGGAAAACCTTAATTTGTTTGCATCAAAATGTCATTTTTTATTATAATTTGGCGCAATAAAATAATTCAATAATAACAACATCACGCCATTTTGTCCTTATGCACTACACGAAGAAAGAAAGACAAAGTTTCTCGAATGCTTTTAACAACTGCCATATTTTGCCACTAGATGGCAATAAAAGAAAAATAATAAAATATATATATATTTTTTTATTGTTATTTTAAATGTAAATATTTCTTAAAATTATAAAATATTAAAAAAAAAAATATCGTAATAAATTTAAATAGTTTTAAATAACTTTTTATTTAATATTTGTAGTATAAATATTAAATGATACTTTAAATAATATGTAAAGGAAGCGAAGTTAACTTCTTTTTTTTTTTTTTTTTTTTTTTCCGCAATCAATTTTCTAGATATAATATTAAATGCTACTTTAAATAATGTCAAAGACTAGTTAAAGTTTTTTTTTTTGGTTTATGTTTCATTCTTTAAAAATTCTAACATAACAAATAAAATTGATACCAAGTCGATCAGGTTTTTTTTTTTTTTTTGCCACTAGATGGCAATAAAAGAAAAATAATAAAATATATATATATTTTTTTTATTGTTATTTTAAATGTAAATATTTCTTAAAATTATAAAATATTAAAAAAAAAATATTGTAATAAATTTAAATAGTTTTAAATAACTTTTTATTTAATATTTGTAGTATAAATATTAAATGATACTTTAAATAATATGTAAAGGAAGCGAAGTTAACTTCTTTTTTTTTGTTTTTTTTTTTCCGCAATCAATTTTCTAGATATAATATTAAATGCTACTTTAAATAACGTCAAAGACTAGTTAAAGTTTTTTTTTTTTGGTTTATGTTTCATTCTTTAAAAATTCTAACATAACAAATAAAATTGATACCAAGTCGATCGAGTCGATTATAAATTGGATATAAGGTTTAGGTTTAGGTTTAGGTTTAGGTTTAGGTTTAGGTTTAGGTTTAGGTTTAGGTTTAGGTTTAGGTTTAGGTTTAGGTTTAGGTTTAGGTTTAGGTTTAGGTTTAGGTTTAGGTTTAGGTTTAGGTTTAGGTTTAGGTTTAGGTTTAGGTTTAGGTTTAGGTTTAGGTTTAGGTTTAGGTTTAGGTTTAGGTTTAGGTTTAGGTTTAGGTTTAGGTTTAGGTTTAGGTTTAGGTTTAGGTTTAGGTTTAGGTTTAGGTTTAGGTTTAGGTTTAGGTTTAGGTTTAGGTTTAGGTTTAGGTTTAGGTTTAGGTTTAGGTTTAGGTTTAGGTTTAGGTTTAGGTTTAGGTTTAGGTTTAGGTTTAGGTTTAGGTTTAGGTTTAGGTTTAGGTTTAGGTTTAGGTTTAGGTTTAGGTTTAGGTTTAGGTTTAGGTTTAGGTTTAGGTTTAGGTTTAGGTTTAGGTTTAGGTTTAGGTTTAGGTTTAGGTTTAGGTTTAGGTTTAGGTTTAGGTTTAGGTTTAGGTTTAGGTTTAGGTTTAGGTTTAGGTTTAGGTTTAGGTTTAGGTTTAGGTTTAGGTTTAGGTTTAGGTTTAGGTTTAGGTTTAGGTTTAGGGTTAGGTTAGGTTAGGTTAGGTTAGGTTAGGTTAGGTTAGGTTAGGTTAGGTTAGGTTAGGTTAGGTTAGGTTAGGTTAGGTTAGGTTAGGTTAGGTTAGGTTAGGTTAGGTTAGGTTAGGTTAGGTTAGGTTAGGTTAGGTTAGGTTTCACGGCGTCCTAACCTTCCGCACGACGCAGGTACTCACGGGGCATGGCTGCTTCGGGGGTTACCTGTGTCGGATCGCCGGGAGGGAGCCCGACGCTCGCTGCCACCACTGCGACGACTGCCTCGATGAGACGGCCCAGCACACGTTGGAGGTGTGCACTGCCTGGGCGTCTCAACGTCGCGCTCTGCGCGACGTCATAGGGGACGACCTCTCCCTGCCGGCCGTGGTCAAGGCCATGGCCGGCAGCGAGACGTCGTGGGATGCGGTCTCCTCCTTCTGCGAGGCAGTGGTGCTCGAGAAGGAGTCGGCGGAACGGGCGAGGGAGGCTTTTGCCGAACTCGCCATCCGCCGTAAGAGACCGGGTCGCCGGAGGGCGGCTCACGATCGCCGCCTTCCGCCCTAATGTGCCAGAGGGCGGTCAGCTTGGGGAAGCTGGCCGCCTACCAACCTGGCCCGAGTAGTCGCGCGCAGGTTGCTCCCGCGCGCTACTCCGAGCAGGCCGTCGAGGGTGCCCACACACCCTTGACTCCGCGACGTGCCTTTGCTGGCTCCCGCCGCCGCGATTCGCGGAAGATTATTGTCCCCGCGTCTTGCGG